>CM027471.1:10272091-11472091 GCA_015776775.1 Magallana hongkongensis
TTATAATAACATTTTTTCCCTAAGATGTAGATTAGCAGAATTTTTATTTCAGGGAATGTTGTGAAAAATAACTCCCCAGGTTAATTTCATGCAATACAGTACCACATGAGTATTCAAGTCGACACCAAAACATGACTGCCACTATACACATATAATCATTACAGATTACTGCGCATGAAAAGTTTGTGATGACCAAGCTAAGGGAGATGGAATACGGATCAACCCTCAGTATATGGTCACTAGGTCGGGACGCTTAAAACCAGTCACAAATTTAGGCATAACATTGGTAATCGACCATAGAGAATGAAGATAGTCAATAGTAATTCCATCTACATGTATACTTCAGAATTTTTTTTTCTTGGCTGAAGTTGTATGTTTTTCTTCACCCAGTTTTTTTTCAAATTATTACAGACAGAAAATTTATGCGTGACGAAACTGGTCTCTAATAATGTTGGCATAAAAATTGATTAAACGAAATGGTGATACGGTTTTAATTTCTATCAATCAAATAAACTTGTTGCATGCACATGGTTCTAGTGATTGCAAAATTTCACTTATATGTAGTTGCCCAGATTATAAAAACAAGATAAGAGTATGTGTTACTTTTGCATTTTATGGATTTACTTATAAACAATTACATACGTGCTCTTAAGAACTCAAAAATTCAAGATTAAAGATTCAAACAAAGGTACAAACTTATTTCATCAAAGTCTGTTCTTTATTTAAAAAAAATATAGTCTTTCGCTGTGTAACAGGTCAGTTCCACATGAGTTTTTATCTGTACTTCGCGTTGTGTTTATTTTTGTTTTGAAACTGAATTCGACCTCTACATTAAGAATTCAACTTTACTTATTTCTAATTTCAGTATGAAAACGTCTTTACTCTCAATAAATATAAACCTGATTAATTAACCAAACTCAAAGTGAATGAAAACCATGATTAACAACCCTTTTAAAATTATTATAACAAAATAAGAAAAAAAAATCTGTAGCAAGTACTTAAATTCCCCCAAACTATAACTTAACTTTAACATTAACATGGACCCAGTTTAGACAGATAGCGAAACCAGCTGTCTCCCTCATAAAAGAAGGAATTACACGATTTTATATAGGGCGCAGAACAACTGATAACTGTCATTAAAGTTATTGGCTATCGAATAATGTGGGCGTTTCAAAACAGAATAAATTACATCGGGAACGGAATACATTTAATAATAGCTATAAACGAAATCCCAATCTACCACATCTGTGAAATAATCGGGGTTTTGTATTTCAATTTTTCGTTGTTAGATATAAACATTATGAATTATCTTACGAATTGTTAAGTTTTTTTGTATACCATGTACATGTAGTCTGATTTTTATTGAATGTCGGTGAGCAACACCTGGTTAACAGGTGGTTTCTTATTAAGGACGGTAGACCCAATTCACTTCCACAATAGTGATTTTTATGAAAATTATAGTTAGTTATTAAAAATATATCAAAAATAAACAAAATATAACATTAAAATCGAATAAGAGTTTTAGTAGGGACCATTTCAAATATTGTGTGCATTACTTTTAATTCTTTTTTCAATTGAACATATTTGAGAAAAGCGCTCTTGTTAAAGAAAAAAATAATTTTATAAAATATTTTGCAATAGATTTTCACTCCAAATTGAAATATGATATATATATATATGATGATTGTAAATTATTATCATTTAAAAATAACCATGACTGCGAATTTGTTTTTACAGGGGTACATCTCAAAATGCGACGAGACGTTATTTTTCTTCAATTGTTTATTGAAAATTTCTACGCAAACTCCAGGAAAAAAAGCTTTGTATATCATTTTGAAGTCGATTTATATAAGCAAAGAACTAGTACAGTTTGCGATACATTTTTTTGAAATAATATACCACAAGACTTAAGCACATGGACGGTTTTACTATATTTTTTCGATACGAATATTGATGTGAATCGGAATGTATATGAATTATTAACTGGCTCAAACTCTACTTAATAATCTATGTAGGTGCTTATAAATATCAAGAGATAAAATAAAACTCACTGAAGAACTTTGACATCCCCAGCAATATTGAAAAATCGATGTTTGTAACAATTACTCCTTTTAGCTGCGCGAATTTGGTCCGTCTTCCTTAATTTAAAGATAAGACGCAATCTTCTTAACTTTGCGTTAACCTTAAGTCAACTGGTATGGATGGTCTCCTGTGGTCTTTGACTTTTCCATTGTCGCTACATATTTTTTTCGCCCATCAAAAGTGACTGGCTGCTTATTTACGACCCACGATATCGAAACCGATTTTTTACTGCATAGTTAATCTTGCTTTAGGTGATATGATATCCCTGGTATTTGATAACTAATTATTTTCTAAACCCCATTCAAAAAAATGGCATTGCACATGTCTATACTTATGTTTGTGTTAATTTTCAATTCAATTAAACTTTGCTCAAATTTAACAAAGCCGAATCGTTGGCTCGATTTGGTTATGCGATATTTAATATTTTTTTTATAATATACATAACCATCATAAAATCCGTTTTGATACTCAAAATTTTAAAAATAACACGACAAATAATATGCATGTGAGTGAAAAACCGATCTGACCCAAACTAACACCAGAGCAGACCCTAACAAAACTCCGGGTTTACTTTCGGGGTTTTCTTGGGTTTTACTCGTGGTTTGCTTTTGGGGTCAACTTTACGCAATGGAATGTGTTTCAGACCTGTCTTTTATCTTGCCATCTTGCTGTCTGTTATTTCTGGGCCTTGCATATCCCAATTACACTTGTAGGGTCTGCTTTAAAGGTTCAGTTGGGGTTTACTCTCTGTGTCCACTGTGGGTTTACTTTGGGTTTACTCGGAGTCAACTATGGGTCTGCTCTTGTAAACCCGGAGTAAACTTATGAAAACCCGAACGTATACCAAGGTTTAGTTTGAGTCTACTTTCTGTAAGATTGATTCTGATCGGTTTTTTATTTATCTTTTTTTATTAATCTAAATCGTTTTTCGACTCTTGATGTTGCTTCAACCATTGTTATTTTCTGTATCATGATATGTTACTGTTATTGAACAAAAAAAGCACGCTGATTTTTATCTTCAGAAATTTTGCAAATTTGTTGTTGATTTGTTGTATAAAAAAAACTCCGCCATTTTTATCCATCTAAATGTGTTATAAAATTGAATGCCCGAAATAATTTTTTTTTTCATTTTGGTTTAAAAAACTAAAGAAAACGGAACCTTTGAAATATCTGATATCTGTATTTTATGTGAAGTAAATATTCTCTAAACAGGATCCAGTGGCTCGATTTGGATCTAAATTTAATTCTGAACTAGCCTTTTTATATCTAATTTAATTTCTGATAAAAAATATCTGCGATTGAAATCATCATATCGGGCATCTAGGATGACATACAATGTGGTATAAAATCACAAAATTCCTAGTTTCAAATTAAACAGAAAACTGATGGAACTAAATACAAGGTAAGTGAAATATATGTACACTTCGCTCTTTTTCTGTAGCTGTTTTCGTTGCGCGTTTTAACAATGGTCTTTGAAACATTTAAACAATTTGAAATTTTAATATCATGAATTACAAAAATAAATATGCATAACATTTATAATGTGGTGTAGAACAGTAAAACAAGAAACCAACTGGTTTTGCCTGTCTGCTTTTTTTCAACAGCTATTCTTATATGCCTATAGTCAGTTGTAAAAATATATATTTAAGTAAATTCACTATGATATCAAAAAGTTAGTGTTTCATATTTACTCGGTCAAATATCAGACTACTTTTCGTAAATGTTCAATGAATAAATTATTCTAGTACTATATCATTATTTTAAATCAATCTTCATTTTAAATAGTATCAAAATGTAAACATTGTTTGTATCATTCAAGTAAAATCTTTTTAAATATGTAATAGGTTGAAAATTGTCTCTGATATTTTTCTGCAGTCACCCTATCACAACCAGTATGTACACCCCTTTGTCTTTGGAATAAAGATATTGAACAACGGGTTATCTAGGTAAAGTTAACATTAAAGTTCATGAAACATTGTATCGAATATTTGTAAAACATGAATAATCTATTTTTTTAACAACATAAAATTGTTGTGAACACAAGCAACATTATTTTTAAGGTCTGTTTAAATACACAAAACAGAAAATTCAACTTTTTTAATCTAAAAGGAAAACTTGGGTTACAATTAATGTTTTTGTACACAGTTTCTGACAATGAAGTGTTAATTCTTTTTTTTTAATTTGGTTTACAGTAGGCAGGTATGGATAATCTTCTTTGGATGTTTCCAGTTTTCGTACCGGTACATGTATGTATGCGTCAACCCCTTCATGCCAGCAATCCTTGGCTGTTGAGAGGAGAATGCCAAACAGAATACATCAATACAATCTTCAACTTCAACGAAGTAACGTATCCAACACACAATATCACGCAGATAGATGTCTTGCACTTTATTTGCTCTGCATATAAATTTTTACGGGATGAAGTTTCAGTAACAGATAATAAAACTGTCAACTTCTAATATTTGTTTAAATTTATCACCTGCAAATAATGTATGAAAATGTCAATTACATCGATCGTTGTTTTGTTCATGTATGACTTGTTAAATAATTTATGAAGATTAATTTGTGCAAAACTATTGTTTTAGTGATACATGTAACGCATTTCAGTGTCTAAAACCTAGTTGCATGTAGTACATGTATTAGTAGTGGCAAGACCTATTACCATGTACTAAATGAAGTAAGTATATAACTACAACATGTAAATGGCTTTTAACGTGTCCAATTTAATAACAAGCAGACTGATTGCAATAATGTTAACTATTTATATCAGAATTACAAATGTTTATTCGTTGACGTTTTGACGTCGTTCTTGTAAGTGGGTGCAAATATACTAGTCTTTAAAGTTAAAAAACCAGCATAAAAACCGAAACGAAAAAAAGGCAAAGGGATTCCGCAAGGGTTGTGATACGGATCCATGTCAGTCTTATAGCTGATAACTTGTGTCAGCGTATCAGCCCCGGAGTTTTGAAATGCTATCTGCATCACATATGCTAAAACTTGTACATATTTGATAAATAATGCATCTAAAACTTAATTTGTAAGATTCATGACCTACTGTGTATATAAAAAAAGACGAACGTATTCCCAATATTCGAAAAAGATCTAATATAGCATTAAATTGTTCTCTTGTAAACATGCTTTGGAAGAAATCCGTAGAAGTATACATTGTTTGTGACTTTTATATACGTATTGGAAAAAAAGGAATTTGTTTTAATCAGGGAAAAATAATAACATTGTATTCCTTTGATAGTTCCGTTCAGAGTTATGCTTTGAGAACAAAGACAAAGAGCATCTGATACGTGATTTACATGTATATTATATTTTGATACATCTTATACGTACGATACTCGGGATCTTATCGGTCCTTGTGTCAGGTTTGATTTCCTCACATTCGTAAATAACTAAAACATTAGTTTCAAGAATCAGATTGTGAGATACACCTTCTCTTTGGAACACCCTCCCCCCAAAATGGAGAGAATTATAGTTAAGTGCACTCATATGATTATTTAGATCATATATTTGGCCTTTGAACAAGCTCTTGTCATTATTAAAGTGGAAAAACTGATTATATGCATTCAACAGAAAAACTCAATATACAAAGTTATCTTCAAAAGACCCTTTTGTACATATCTTTTGCAGTTATATCATGTACATCAAGAAAAATAAATTTGCATGTCCGTAACGGTATTGATCTGTGAAAATATAAGAACGATTTAAAGGCTAACACAAATTGAACTGGTTTGATAAGGGAATTTTACACTCTGCCATAAGTTTAACTACATTGTTCACTTAACCATGTTAACACACAAGAGCCAAAGAATTAAACTATTGAACTATATATCATCAATGTTTTATCAACTATAACAGAGAGAGAGAGAGAGAGAGAGAGAGAGAGAGAGAGAGAGAGAGAGAGAGAGAGAGAGAGAGAGAGAGAGAGAGAGAGAGAAAGAGAGATAGAGTTAGTTGCGTGTTTAATATATAGCACGCTAGAACAATTAAAGTGTAACAAGTGAATTCATCCTTTAACTTGTATATAAGGAATTCATTTCAATTGGTATAATTGGAATATAAGAATCTGCAAGGTTTTTTGTATATCAGTCATCGGCATAATTAAGCGCATTCACAAGGATGGGTGTATCGGTCCCATTGATGCCGAAGATTTATACATTTTCGAACGTCTTCGGGAAAGATGATTGAATATCAGGTAAACAAACTTGTATCAAATAGTGCATAATAATTAATAAATCAATTTAATGTAATTTGATGAACTGGTGATTTTAGATACAACTATATTTTGAATCAGCAATTATTGAATTCAGCGAAGGAACAATTACTTATACAAAATATAGATGTATCTTATAATCACTAGTTCATTAAATTAAATATTCCTTCATATTGCACAATTTGATTAATTTCTTTTTACTTAATATTCCTTCACCTTTCCAGAAGAATCTCAAAAATTAGTTAAGGATTTTCCTGAACTTTTGAACTGTGGCACTCAAGTTTCAACCTTTATTACATTTGCAGATACATGTAATATCTGACAGTTTTTGTGCGCTTTCGGGCATCAGAACATGAAACTTAGGATTTAATAGTTTATAAGGTATTTAAACATCAGGCAATATTTCGCATGGTCTTTCAGTGAAAGTTTGTCATAAATGCGACGAGTATGTGAATTATTGAAAGCTAAAAAAGATACATGGATCTTAAAGATCTTAAAGGAGACATTTTGTTTTTGAGAATAATTTATCATTTTGATGATCTACAACGCCTATGTAGATTCGATTAAACATACAGTCCGAACATGTAATTAAACTATGAAAATTGATTAGATACCTGCATGCAGCTAACCGTTTTGCGCACTAAGCTTGAACATATGAATTCAGCGCTATCCAGACATTCAAGTAATGTAACATTATACAAGCTTACGACTTATCATTTCATTTAGTTCCAAAAAAAATGACTACAGAATTCATACCTTTAAAAAATCATAGACAAACGTCTTGGGTCATGTATATGTATAAGAATCATTGTTGAGATCTATATAAAGCTTAAAAATTCATGCAAAATTAAAGATATTACGATTAAAGAGAGTTATTGTTGCATTTTTTATGATTTGGCATCAGATGTGAAGCTACAAGCAAGCAGAGTTGTTGTATTAGATAACGGCAAAACAATGTTGTATATTCATATGCTTAACAATTTTATCAATGCCGTGTGCTCACTTATAAATAAAAAGTTGACAGAGAGACAAAAATTTTTCACATTATGATACTTTTTAAAGGCATGATTCTATTGGACATAAAGTAGTTAACAACGAAAACGAAAATAAATACAGGTATCTAAAAACAAGTGGTGAAAAAAAGCACAGAACATACTATTTAAAACTTTTTAAAATTGTTATAGCAATAATATAGAACAATGTTTTACTATGTATTTTAGTTTTATGCAAATTGATTTATTGTTTATTTCAAACAAATTAAAGTGGGTACCTGTCTTTATGTTTAGTATTTGCTCTCATATTACAAAATACCTGAACAAAATAACACTTTCAGGAAAATGTCACAATCCCGTAACGGCCATATCAAACTTTTTAACGTTTTCAAGTTATAAACCAAATACTATCAAGAACTCTAGATCCATAATTGGTTCCTTTGGTTGGAATGAAATACCCATAGAATATTTGACCAAAGTACTGAAAGTACTGAAAAGCGCTAAGTCGGGAAGAAATTGTTAAAAATATATCGATTGATATGAAAATACATGTAAAGAATCATATTGATCGTCATTGAGAATTTCTGGAAATCGAGATCATTTGTAGTATTTCTATGATGATATTGCTTGTTAGTTTTAAACAGATTTCGCTACTGTTAGGCAGAGTTACAAAGTGCATGCTTCTTGTGAAGAGAATTAAGTAAAATAAGATTGTCGCCAATAACAACGATCAAATGATGATTAATATTTATTCATGTTTATTTGTTAATTTTCATCATTTCTTTGTTTTTACATCTGACAATTTCCAAACCAAAAAAAATAAAATAAAAATAAAAACAAAAAATTGATGAACTCTAAAAAAAAAATACAGTGCCAAATTACGATACCAATATTATTGCAAAATAAAAAGCCAAAAAGTTTTGACAGAAGTTAGATAATACTAATCGCATTACAGATCTGTCTTGCATGTAATGCTACTTATTCTACAAAATATAAGCTTTGGTATTCGAACAATATTTCCAGCCTTATTTTACATTACACCATGCAAAGATCCCTAATGTATTAACATTACCTGATGTTAGAATATCAAAAATGGAGTCGCTTCTTTTCATTTAAGCATCAACTAGACGGTCTCTTCTGGGGGTATATTTTAGGGTATATGATTGAATTTGATGAAGTCTAGTTCACATCTCATAAGACGTTAAAGGTATCGTGTTTTTAACAAGTCTTATTAAAAGGATGTTGTCATGGACGCCTATGCAGATGTCACAACAGTATATTTCACCGTAGGTTTACGTCAAAACCTAGCTGAGGCAAAACCATTCCTATGTGATTTTATTACTGCGTAATACGTCCATACTGCACATAAATTCAATCATTAATAAAATTTAATGTTCCACATGTTTACTCAGTGTAGTAAACACTGGATTCTGAAGGGGAGTACAATGTACTTTATTTCGATAAAAAATCGATAGGGTTTTTCATATAAGAACAAAATCATGGGACGTAGTACGAAATTCTTTAAATATTAGGCAATTTAAAAAGCATTTATTTGAGATAATTACAGTATTTCTATTATAAATAGAAAAAAATGCCATTAAATAGACATTAAACGTTTTCTACAAAATTCATATGACCGACCCCATATGGTCCGACCCCTGGAACCCCCCCCCCCCCGGATCCGCCAATGTATCTGATATATAATAATGACATTTTAAATGAAACTTATTGTTAATTTAAAGGGTACCTGCAGCCCAGCCAATGTGAAACATATGTTAAAGAGTTTATTTACCAAAATTTAATGCAAAAAACCGCATCGAAATCGGTGCAAAAATAATGAAGTTACGCCCCTTCAAAGTGGCTATTTTTACCTGCTTTGGGAAATCTAATCAAGAGAAAACAGAATTAGGCGATAACGAGGCTTCAGCGGAAGTGACGTCACGAGGTCAACACGACGGAAATTTCCTTACAAAGCTATACAAATTAAATTCGATTTTTCAGTCAAAATGATTGATATAGGTCTGATGTTTTGACGTATTTTGTAAATTTAAGTATTGTAGATCTAGAAATTTGTATCCGTTATTATTTTATTACAATCTGATTTCTTTTTAAACGATTTTAAAATTTGTTATTCTCGTCGCCTTTTTACCGATGAATACGATATCTTAAAACGCTTACATGGGCAAATTTATGTTCATTATTCATTTTATTGATTACATAATATCCTTTCACACACGAGTGATCCGAGATAATGACACAGGTAAACAGGTAAACTAACGAAGCCACTGCTCCAGACACACGTGTATCTGGGGTATGTATAAACAAGGTACACGAGTCTGGTGAACAAAGAGAGGGTTTCACACCTCTAGACTGGTAAATTGATTTGTGTATAATTAGCTACTCAATTGTTAAAAGATAAAACAGAAAAATAAAGGCTGTGTAAAATCAAGCATTCGTCAGCTAAAACATGTGTATAGTCCGACAATCAGTGATTAAAGAAGCATGCATGATACTATTGAATAGTAAAACTAATGTTCAAAGTAAATGCCTTTATTGTTACTTATCTTATCACTTAAATAATGACAAAAATTTACAATTCTGCAATTGAAACCTTTTTTATGTGATCAAGTAATTATTTAGGATTTATAATTTGTTATTTAATAAAGTGCAACTTTTTTTCGAGCGCTACGGTCAGCAATTAAACGCTTTATAACTCCGTATAGCTTAAATTGTAATACTGACAACGAATCATTATGAAATCTAAATAAACTGGAACATTTTGACAAAGGATGTAAATAAATTTAAAATTAAATTCCATTATCGTATTTTTAAAAGAATACAAGACAGACATAATCATGCATGCAGCCATCTTGGACTTTCGCCTTGATCCGTTTATAATCCCGTGTTTGTTTGTTAAAGAATGCATACTATTTTGATTGTCATTGGTCCGATATCAATATTATTGAATAATCGGGCGACATCATTTGTAATGGTATGCCTTATACGAGAATAGACCCCGAGTTACCTTTTACGAAATATCATTATGTATCATCAATATTATTATTATAACCAGTTAATAATGTCACTGAGAAATCATTCGAAAGAATGACAATATTAACAAAATATGTGTCGTATAACAATAATGCTTTGATTAATTGTCATTTTGCTACATATGGTGTGCATTTATATGTAAAATGTGTTACACATTTGACGAAATTCATGAAGCAAATTCGGCATTTTTGTTCGATAAAATACGGGTTAAACTCAAACAACAGTATAATTAGTCATCCAGGGTTGATACGGAAACAAAATAACAGAAAAAAATATTCATATATCGATTAAACAATGCAAGAAAACGAACAGTTTTCATACGATATTCCTGTTTCTCATACAGCGGCGTTGACCCCGTGACGTCACAGTTCATCTCGCGCCAAAACGGCTTGATTCAAAACTCGTTCATGTGTGAAATCGGGTTTTCCCCAAATATCTCGAAAACTACTTAAGCGATCGATGTAAAATTTTCAGGATGATGTTTTTACACATAGATCTCCATTATATCAAAAATTGACCGGCACTGCAGGTACCCTTTAAAAATACTGGTAGAACAAATGCATCTGCAAGCATGATAACTTGAAGATAACTAAGATCTCTTTACTGCATAGTTGTGATTTTTCCAGAGTACGACTTCCCCATTATACGACTTCTCCAGCATCCGCCAGTAGGTACTGATATATAGGAAAGGCGAAAACGAGAGTGGAAGTAGGTTTAGAAATCTGGCGACAAAAAAGCGCTGCAGCTATGCTTAGCGCTTTAAAAAGGGAATAAATCGCTAGAGGAAGTAGCAATTACTTTTGTTTGGTATTGTGGTAACGAATTATCGTTAAAAATATACTTTGAAGATTTGAATGTAGTTGAATTAAAATTAAGTGTGTTATCACAACTTATAAAAAATATATAGAAGAAGAGTGACAATATGAATTGAAGTCATTTGGTGTAAACTGACACACAATTTATTCGATAAAATTATAACAAACATTATCACAGTGGAATAAATATTTCCTCGTGTACATATAGAAATCAAATGTTAGGTTATTTAAGAGCATGCTCTACATTCAATTTCTTAAACGAGGCAAGCTACATGTACAAACAAACAAGATGTTGGAAAAAGAATATCAATAATCTCGATTAAAGTCATAAAGTCATAAAGTCAACAAGTACAAAGTTTTATTAAGACGCATACTGACCGATATTTTTCAAACTTGCTAGACAATTATTCATACACCGGACTGACAATGGTTTCTTCCGTTTTCCATGGATCATGACAATGAACACACGACAAAAGCGACCGATCGGCAGGGAATGCATACTATTCCTCAGCATCTCAACCCCACCTATATCTTTTTAAGGTCCGCGTTTGCTCTGCTTTAAATTTGTATTTCGCTTTATGGATTTTTGAAACGGTTAATAGTCTGCTATAGTCATTGTTCATTACAAAACGCCTAAGCTCACCTAAAGTATTCTTAAGCAATATTCAATATTTGTTACATTTTCGAAAAAAAAAAGAATTCTCCAAACTAAAAAAAAAAATTAATTAGTTTAGATAGCTTCTTTAGTGAGAGAAGAAAATATATGATACCGAATAGGAAACATCTGTTACATTTCATATGTTTACAGTTGAAAATCATAAGCAATTGACGCTGTCTATGCTCGTTTTTGTATTTTTTCATGTTCTCAAAAATACAGGAACAATCAACAATTTGCTGAAAGTTTGGTGTGTTTCAAACAGGTATCGACTTTTTGTACTAAGGGGGAGTATTTTTTTTTTCATTTTTTAAAAATGTTTAATTGTTTTTCGAAATGCATGGTACTTTTCATCTTATTGAGAAAAAAATAAATAACAGTTATACAAATCAGATATTTCTACATACTTAAACGCAACAGAAATTAAAAAGAATGATTCCTAAACAATAGCCATACCTTTTATCTTTTTCGTCCTTGAAAATATGTATTATTTAACTTTATTTGTTTTTTTTTTATACATTTGCTTCTTATTTTGAGTTACTTTTTGCTTGATTCTTTGACATAAAAATCACCAATTATGTATTCAAATCAATAAGACGACTAAATATTGGGACGTATGATCTACATTTACAATTAATTGAATTATTCATGTAAAAAGACCAATAAACAGAAAGACATTATTAAGTATCTCAAATTAATTTGAAAGTGTTTTCACGCGTTATAATGAGTAATTGTAAGTCGTTATGTTGAAAACTATACATGTACCTTGGTACAATATTAGTATCTTGTATTAACGAAAAGAGTTTTTTTAATACCCTATCCGTCGCTTCTTTTTTTCTTTTTTTAATAAATTATGAATTAAATTTTCTGTTACTAATTGTTAACTGAAATCATAATGACAATGAGTTACATTTAGTTACATCAATCAAGAAATGATACTGAAAAACTTAAATTTATAATGGGGTGTGGGTCATTATTCTACAGGGGTCACTTTTCTTTACAATAAGGGTACTCATTTTTATGAAAATGACACTTATTCTTCACGCAATAAGGTCATTTTTCTACGCAGACAAGGGTTATTATTCTACGTCGAAAAATAACACTTGGTCATTATTTTACGGTAGTAATTATTATGCTAACACCGGCATGTCAACTTTACATTAGATATAAAAATTATTACATAAAAATATGTATTATCAAATAAATCGAAAACTCTTGAACCTTATTTTCTTATAAAAAAAAATGAATGCATATAAAAATCAAAATATCAAACTTATTATATTTATGAACTAATATCATGCATATAGCAGAAGACAAACGGTTTCCCATTGCCCCAAAACAAATCCAATCTATAGTTTCCTCTTGTAAACATACTTTGGTATAAAAAAACCTAAAAAAAATATATTTCTGTGACTTTTTTACACACCTAATCGAATATGATTTTTTTCAATCAGAAAAAAAGAAGCCGTAGTTCTACTTTGAGAACAAAGACAAAATACATCTTATATGTATTAAACAAATGAAATGAAAAGAAAATATAAACAATAACAAGTTTTCTCTGTACTATAATTAGATTTTAAGAACAAGGAACATTTAGTATTAAGAAATAAATTTGATAATTTTTCTATTGATCGACGTATCAAAGGAAAAATTGACTGGAAAACTTCATCAATGCGCGTAGTGTCTTAAGGAGAGTTATTCTACGATCAAGGTTCAAATGATATATCGATCTGTTTACGATATACATACAAAGTAAACATCATTAAGACACGTTGCTTATTATAGACACAACTATATTTCATGGTGCAGACAACGTGTTGTTAGCTATATACATTATGTAAAAGTTATAAACAGTAGAACTTTTTTCAGAAAACAGGCATTCGGGGTTTTTTGGTCAATTATCGAATTACATTTGTTATCGGCGGTAATAGTTGTTATATCTAAATTATGAAAATATTCGTACGTTTTGGAGAGAGAGAGAGAGAGAGAGAGAGAGAGAGAGAGAGAGAGAGAGAGAGAGAGAGAAGAGAAAGAGAGTAGTTACGGTAGTACTAGCAGCAGCAGCAGTATTAGTAGTATTAGTTGTTGACCAAATATTATATTAAATTGTATGTGCCTTTGAGAAATTTGGAATTCGTAAACAGAAGAGAAAGAGTCTAAATAGTTAATGATGTTTAATCCACCATTAAGAACAAAATAAAAGAATAAACAGGCAATTTTTTTGCTAGATTTTGAATTGTCTGTTGTGAAAAATATTTGGTCAGTGTTGATCGCGCATCTGGAAATCAGATAAGAAAAAAAAAACTAGCGAATGATCAAAGCATGACTGCACCTAGCGCCGGGTTTTGGGTCCTTTTCGGTCGCTTATGTTGCGTTTATTTCTTAACCTAATATCACTTTTGTTAATTTTTTAAAGCGTCTTGTCAATTTCAAACATCAATGAAGATTTTAGACTGTGATACAATAAGTTTATTCTATGTTTTTCTCCTCATTACTTTTGAAAAAAGGAGAATTTTCGCTTATCTGCCCTTGATCAAACATACGATTGATATTAATTTAATATGCATATGAGGTGGAGCTGATATCATCAGAATGGTTCTAAAATTAGACTAGCATAAATAACAATGCCATGTATAAAAATTTATGTGATCACTCTTTCACCATAAGCTAGCTATACTGTATAGTACAAGTATACTATTTACTATCATCAATAAGACCATATCCATCTTAGTACAGAAGTCTTTAAATCAATGCTTGACAACTTAACGATGTTCGAACACAGTGTCCTAGTTAGCACATAACATGCTACCTTACACGTCACGTAATAGAAATTTGTATTGACAAAGTTATCTGAGATGAGAAATCACGTGGTGAATAATTATATTAACATGCACCAGCCCTTGGTTACAACAGGGAAAGCGAAAGTAAGAAAAGAAGTATTTTTCTCATTGTGCATGCTTTTCTATTAATCTCCCTATGACATAACTTTGATAATGCAAATATAAAACTACTGTTAAACAAAGAACAATAGACAAACATGCGATAAACATGTAACTATAAAGTCAGTACAAAAGTGGGCGTCCTCATTATTGTGTGGAGATTGAAAAAATCGTGATGACCCCCTGCCTTTGAAAAAAAAAATTCGTACTTGGTACATAAAACATACTTTTATTTAACGCAAATACGTTAAGTTACAGTTTAGATGTGGACCATTCCTGCAACTGAAAGAAAAATCTTCTATTTAAAGTTTAGTTTGTCGCAAATATAACATTTCCTTGAGTGCAATCATCCTTTGCTGCTAGATAACAAATATAAACTGAATTCATATGGCTTTACCTGAAGCTTTTACAGTATTTATAATTTCAATAATTTTGATATTGGTATTAACAATCAAAACTCTATAAGTCCTTGCATCTTTTGTGTGAATAAACAGTCAATCGACGTGGCAAATTATATTTACATTACTCTAGCAGGAAAACCTGATCTCAAGAGACCAGCATATATTCTTGGATATTTTTCTGTATGCCATGATATTCAAAAGTGTGTATTTATAAAATGTGTATAGCTACAAACATGTAAACTGTTTGCATATAATAAATAGTTGTGTCAATAATTAGCAACAGATTTTCACAATATTAATTTAGACACATTTTAACTTAAAATACTTATAGAGTATATAGAATATAAACCGTCAATCTGTATACTATTTGATGTTTGATTGTAGCATTACCCTCCTTAAGGACATTGTTTAATCTGGGCTTGAGTTCTCAAATTCAAATTGATATCAAGTTCTGTGGCATGAGTAAAACTTGTTCTCAACACAAAGTATTATTAAAATAAATTATTATTTACATTTCATATGATAGTTTAACTATATCATAGATTAAGGCTCAAAGCTCAGGTGAGCTAGAAACTTGTTAAGGTCTTACGTTGGAAACGGAAGACCTTTCTATTATTGTGCAGGGTTAAGATTTTTCTTATTTTTCTTTTTTTTTTTTTGTTTCCTAGACGCGAACTTTGAGGCTTCATATCTTGCTCATTTCTGAACGGTTTTTGCTCAAATTTGCAGGGCTAATGTACTTTACAAAACACTATCTTAAGCAATTCATAAAATTTAGAATTCCCTTTTCGTTAAAGAGTTATTTTCCCTTTTAAAATTTTTTAGGGCCTTTTGTTTCCAGACAAAGGCTCCGAGACTATGATAGCAGGGAATGGGAATCCAACGAATTTTAATAGCAGAGACATTGTAGTGGTGCACATCGGTTTTTGTTTTTCGATTACTTTTCTTATTTAGAAAAAGGTAGGGGGTCAAAAAACAGGAATAAAAAAATTGCAAAAATTTAGACATATTTTCCTTTATATCTTTTAAACGAAAAATAATTTGTTAAAACATGTAGAATAAAAGTTGTGCAGAATACCAAGGGCTTTTATTTGACACCAATAAAAAGGGCTGGACCCTTAAATTAAGGGCCAATAGCCCCTAAAATGTTTGCTTTATAACTCAAAAACGGTTGGGATTTTGATATGGTTGTCGCTGGAAAAGTTGTTTGTTGGGATCTCAGAAAGGTCGTATATTATTATTTTGTAAGTGATTTGTGTAGTATGAGTGTAAAAAGCTTTACATGTTGACATGTACCTGTTTTCATTTGACAAGTAAACGAAAGTCTTTGTGCGTACAACTGGCATAAAGTTGCCGCAGAAAGTATGCTGGTTTATACAGGAGGCAATAATTTATTAGAATATTTTTTTGTTGTTGGAGTACATGCCTTTTTTTTAGGAGTTTAAGTCATTGTTGCTAAGTTCTTATAGTGCACAATCATTAAAAACGGCAATTGGAAAACAAAACATTCTTTTTCTTTTCTAGTAAACCACAAAATATGGAATTAAAAAACTCTATGCATTACATTTTATTTATGAACTCCATGCATTTAAAATCTACCTTGAATCAGAGCTGTGTGTATGTGTACCATTACGTAAGTTCTCCCTCGCCCGCGGCCGAGAATATCGGTCACCATGCTCGCGGCTGGACAACCTAGCGGTCAGCGGTTATCTAATACACGAGAGCTGTGTCTCTCATATACATGTATGAGTTTATTTAGCCGCGAACTCAAGAATTGGTTTCGTCTTGATTACACATAATTTTTTATGGATTAAACGAATGGGTGTCAATTAAGAAATCGTTCAGTTAATTAATAAAGGCAATGTCATTCTCAATCTAAAGCAATAATAGACACAGATCAATTGTGGGTTTTAAGTTTAAAATAAATAACTTCTATTTGATAGAGTATGTTCATTATACTGCAAACTTTTCAAATCTTCCTGGGTTCTGAGCTGTGCCTGTCTGTGCGTTGTACATGTACCTTTACGTAATATATCCTTCGCCCACGGCCGATGAGATCAGCCACGGCTGCACTACCTAGCGGTAATTAAGCGGTTATTTAATAGACAAGATTCTCACACCGCGACGCACACTTACATGCATATGAACGTGTTTGAGTTAATATAGCCGTAAAAACGGAAACTCCATCTTGTATTTATTCAATTGAACATTTGAGTGTAAATGAATATTAATGAGCGATATTATTCCAAATCGTTAACATCGTAAGACATAAATTAATGGTTAGTTAAATTTGTTAATGTAAAATATTTTAAACACTGTACAAATAATGTTTTAAATCACCCCCCCCCCACCACCACACACACACACACAAATAGTAAAGCTTTAAATGGTGATCGTCCCTCGCACATGGCTGAGGAGAACCGGCGCGAGTGGACAAGTAATCCGCGGTCGGTTCGTGTTCTTCTACATGTACCTTATCATGCGTTCATGTTTCATATTTTGCACGGACACAACTACATTTTATTATGTTTTCAACTAGTATATTCGTTTAGGATGAAAAGAAAGATGAAAAGATAAATTCATTAAACTTGTACAGTTGATTAAGCATTGATTTATAGATAGCGTACAAGGTAGTTTAAAAATCAAATTATAATCAAAGTTCCATGTAACATGTTTGCGGTAGGTGCTAGCGCGATAAAAAAAAAAAATGTCCTGAATTGAGGCATTCGATGATTTTTTTTTTTAAATTTTCACATGAATTTTAAACAACATTAGATTAGATTCTATCGGTCACATATTAATCACTTCTGTAGTTTTTCTACATGGTCGTTCGTTTCTTTGTAGAAGCGAACTCATTGCTGCCCCCCCCCCCTCCCTCCCGTCCCGCTGACAGGAGTTCGCGCTGAATTTTTTAATTGTCAAGATCTATCGAAAATCATTTTTGGTGGCTTCTATTTTAATGTGTAACATTTTGTTTCACTTTCCTACCCGTTTGTTTATTCGGTCAGTCTGTGTAAATTCAATCGTCACGTGCGACCGAGAATCTTGTGTCGCTTCAGCGCACACAGCTCTGAACATATATAGCCCCAGGTCATCAATTGTTATATAATTGAGTAACAGTTGACATTGTGCTTTTACATAAAATAATAAATAATAAAATCATCCAGAAAAAAAGTTAACGTAACTCAATAGTCAATACCAAAAATAAAATCCGTATGATTGCAAACCGAAATCGGTTTTTCAGTATTCGGCGGGATTTGATTTTTCTGCTAACATTAGTATTTTTATTGGTTTCAGAGATTACGATGTAAAAACACAAACAGTAAATACACCTGATATTATTTACATTGATAATGTTGAAAAATATTTAAAATTAAATTAGTCACATTCGTAAGATAAAAATGTTCTACGAACAACCGATTATTTTTTTCCTATGTCGTATCATTCGTAAATAAGTATGTTCTGTACATATATATACATGTACCTCAGAAAAAAATCAAATGATTACACAAAAAAGAAAGTTGAAATTAGTATTTCGGAATTTTTTTCTGAAAGTAATTTCACATTGTATTGAAAAGAACAAGAAATAAAAATGATTTAATTTTTTGACTCAATATTCGTATATATTACCGGCGCTTCGTACATGTGTAACGGCGTACAGTGTATAGATTATTATAATCTGTTCGAATTAAATACCATGCGTAAAGATTCCCATAATAATTACTAGTAATTGCATGACTATGTACATTGTAGGCAAATCCCTGTGTGTTAATTACTTCTAAGACTCTTTGTTTTCCGTTAACAGTGGTTTAAATAATTTTCAGATAATTAATAAATTTTTTGTAATTTAAATTGTATGCTTCATCAAATACTGATTCCGATTACCTTGAAGTCATTAATTTTCCATTGGCTATTGACAAAAAAAAAAGAGACGCTTGACAATCCAATGAAAACAAATACACAGAGTTTGATTGACAGGTTCAGCCAGGTGCAGAAGACACCCGATGTCCGAGGTTATGTGTCCTGCTTGTACACAGTCAAATGGTCTCAGTAAGAGTTATCGATGTAAATAAATAAAAAAATATATATGCTTATAAAAACATGATCGTTTAAGTTACAGCGAAGTACATTGAAGCGTTTTTAGGGGTTTACTCCAGAAAAGTTTAAACCTAATGTTTAGACTGACCTTTGTCCAATCAGATCGTAGCTGGGCGGAGTTAAGACATTGCCGCTCGTGACTTGAATGAGAGGAGATTATAAGTGGTGCCGATAAAGGAATAATCATTAGTTATAAACTTGCAAACAAATTAATTAAAGTCTGTATATAAAAATTACATGTATATCCTATATTGTATAACTTTAAAGCGTTTTAAAAACGATTGTGAAAATTTCTTCGGCCGCGCGCTGTCGACAACATGCACATGGATAAGAATGACGTAGCTTATATCCAACTAAATTTCCGAGCATGGAGTCCGAGAATACGGACATTAAATATTTTGAAATGCGAACGAATGATCACTTATGAACATGATGAATTTAGAAGTAGTGTAAAGGAAAGGCAACGAAGGCGGATGCTTAGTGGAAAAGTAAAACGTCTAAGGTAAAGAATGTTTCACACTGAGTAACCATGAAGAAAGTTTTTATACAAAGTAAATTTACAACCTATGTTTAATTCCAGAAAGATTCGTCAAACTTTGATTTGATTATTAACGGTAACACTTGTAATAAAAACAGTTTCTTAAATATTCGTACAGTCTTCGATGTTTGACATTACCTTATCCTATTACTGATCTATATCTAGATATCGTTGTTCCCTGGTTAAAGAATTTCAAAACACTTCAAAGTTTCATAAATTTATAAGATATACTATACTATGTCCCGAGTTTTTTCTTCCACCACTTTTTGCTTGATATATTCAATATATGAATCAATAATAGTAAATACCTTAGTGCTCAAACTACGTTCATCCACTTACATGTATATGAAAAATGTCCAGATTATGTGTTGAAACGCCCCCTCTACCGCTTCAGGTTTCAATACACATCCCAATATTGAAAGTCTAAGGGGATTTTGCATTGCATCAGCCATTGATAAGCCCGGATGATAACGTTAAAAAATTGCGCGAGGTATCCCGATTACTTCCAAATGAAGAAAAGATGTAAACATTTCCCATTATAAATATCCGTAAGAAAATTGTTTTCGTTCCTGTGAAATTTTATGAGTGCAAATTGTTCAATAAAGATATCTTGATATATTCCCTTTCATCAATTTCAGTTGTGTTTCTTTCACAGGTATGTGTATTTTTATTAAAAATCATCAAAAACTGATGGAAACAATAACTTGGGACATACTATAGACCGTGATTTGTCACTTTATACGATAACTATTGTTGATAGATAGTTCACTCATCTGCGTCTTCTATAATTTACTCCATTAACCAGTTAACTCTCTCTCTCTCTCTCTCTCTCTCTCTCTCTCTCTCTCTCTCTCTCTCTTTCTCTCTCTCAAATTAAGTCACGACCAGTATTGTCTCAACTCCGCCTTCTACAATCTGAATGGACAAAAGTCAGTCAAAACACTACGTAACAACCTTTCTGGAGGAAATGCCTATTAAAAGCTTCATCATTTCTTGTAGAATTTTTTTCATTAAAATATCTACATGTACAAAAGAGTTTTGCCAATCACAAACAGTTTAAAGTAATGTAAAACACGGGCGCCATTTTGAAACAATTGTCAGAGAGTTCCAAATGAAATCTGATGAATGTTTCACGCGGTTCTAGCACGCTTTGCCCGAAACGATTTACACGCTTTGCCCGAAACAGTAAACGGTTTACACGAAACGCTTCTCAATCACACGAAACGCTAAACGGTCTACACGAAACGTTTCTCGCACGTAAGTCGCATGTTTTTGGTGTAGTAGTACGTTTCAGGGTCTGTAAATTTTGTCATCACGCAACAATTCTAAACTTGCACATAGTTTTAAAAAATTTAGAAATATTTTTAAATAAAGAAGTTATCTTACAGAAAAGGTTACGTGTTTTGTAGGCGGGTTCGGTTTTTAAATCAAAGTACTGATGTACTGACGGGAGTTGATTTTATCGAATATTATTTATTTTAAAATCAACGATATGCTAGTTTGCTTGGCAAGTACATGTAGTTTGTAATCTGCATTTAAATTATGCACATTTTTATAATATGATTTCTCTGACTTTTCCGACAAGAATTTCGAGAAAACCTCTAATGAATCATGTTGTGTTATATTTTGAAATAGAATTGATTTCATCAAACTGTGTTTTGGTATTCCAAATATTTCAAAAATTGTATGGATCCAACCAATAATGAACTCTAGTCTCGTTCAACCAGATCTTCGGCTGTCTCCGTTAATCTCCGACAAGTAAGAGATACCAGGTCACGTGATAGCTTGATGATGCGACCTCTAAATATAGACTGACTCTCTACTTGCCGGAGATGTAAGGAGACAGCCGATGGTTGAACGAAACTATATATTGAACTCTGGCGTAGGAATACACACGACTACAAAAAACTTCTAATTGTTCGTACCATTAAAAATCTGACTATTTCCAAGGTATTTATAAATAAGTTTCCTTTAAAAAATGCTTCAGCGTATATAACATCGAATTTATCGATTATTTTCAAGAACGAAGTCTTGTCAGCGGCGATGATTTGTGCTTAGGTGCAAACACAGTTTCAGTTTCGGTTTGCTAGAGTAACTGCATAGGAGAGATGATTAAAATCAACTCCCCAAAAACACAATTCCTGACATGAATCATGAGTACATGTAACAATGATTGCTACCCTCTGTAAATTTAACTCCCCATTAAACATCTCATTTTTAAAAAAATGTTTGAAACGATTACATAAACTGTGTTCGACAGATAGTTTTCCTTAAACATTTTCTTTCTTTCTTTTTCAAAACACGTTTTATATACAGGCTTTCAATCACAACACATTTTTATAACAAAAGCAGAACTGAAAGTTTAGTCATTATAATTTATTGACACCATATCACATACATTTTCAACTCGCAGCAACAACGGAAGACCTACTCGTGGCTTTGCCACGAGCTCTGCTCTAGTTAGTGTATATAATTGGTTTTTATTTCAACTATAAATGTATAATACGTATTAGATATTTTTGTCTTTGTTCTCAAAGCAGAACTTTGATCAAAACTATCAAAGGAATACGGCTTCATTATTTTTTTCTGATTGAAAAATAAGTGATTTTTTTCGAATACGTATATAAAAGTCGTCACAAAAATATATACTTTTGCGGATTTTTACTCAAGCATGTTTACAAGAGGAAACTCTATATTGGATTTCTTTCTTCGAATATTGGGAAAAACGTTTGTCTTTTTTCAATTTGCATGGTAGGTCATACATCTAACACGTTAAAGTTCGTCTGCATTCGTTTTTTTTTTTTAAATCAAGATTTAAAATGTGTTCAAATAGTTCATCTTTTTTTATCTAATAATTTTCTTATTTATATGTGGGTTACATGCCGGCAATCCTATTCAAGTGAAAAATATTGATGTTATAAACAATGAATAATAATCACATTGGTCTTATAAGTTCATTAATATAACACAATCCAGTGAAGATTGCCCTTGAAGCTTTGCCTTACAAAAATGCAATTTAGTCTGCAGTCGTTCTAAATTAATAAATAAAATATTAATTATGACATTGCTCACAGAAAAAGTGACACTGTGTACTTGTTACCTGTCTCACCAATCAAATAAATGTTGCGTTTAAGAAATGAATGCTATATGTAGTTGTAATAAAATAATGAATATCAATATTATTAAATTCGGATTCGATTCGATTCTCTTCGCCTTATTGGACTTTTTTCATAGTAGTACATGTATATTTATCTTGTTTATGGAATATTAGCACTGTGCATTTATTATGCGTTTACTTTATACATGTTTGTTGATGGTAAACAGAGACAGCTTGCAGTCAATATGTAACTCAGGAGAAAAATGAGATTTCCTTACGTCATTACAGCATGTTATATTACGGGTTAGATTTTGCGCAAAGACTTATTCTAAATTTCAGAGATTTTTTTTATAGATATTTTATGTTATTAGATACGAAAGATAAATAATGTTTCAAAACATTCCATATTTGTGTCGACCGGTTTAGCTACATGTAGTCGAATCACCAAAGCAGCAATTGGAGTAAAAATTGTCTTTTTTACACCGAGTTCTTTTGACGTTTTAATATTTACTTGCCCCACAGTTATTTTATAACTATTTCAATACGTGTCTAGAGAAAAATGTTCTTTATTAAACGAAAAACTAATAATTATCCGTACAGCTGTCGTGGGGTACAGAAAGAGTTGGTAAGTGTTAGTTGCAGCTGACCTAAGACGTGAATACTGTTACTGTCGTTCGAAAAGCAAACGCTCTTCTTGTGCACGAAAATCGTAAGGCAGAAGCATGGCTCCTACGGGAATCGCACGTTGCGATTGACAACCCGTCTTTAGCAAATTTATACGTGACACATATGACGGGCACGTCTTACATCCGTTTGTCTAACTTTGGACTCACAATAACTTCAATACAGTTTTTAAAGCCACAATCAGCCACAGGAGCCTCGACTGGCCAAACCCGTAGCACATGTACACGCACGATAAGCAACTACTTACGAGCAGTTGTGACTGAGGCTTTACGTGACATCTACGACTAGCACGTCAATTGCAATTACTTCAATACCTATCTTTAGCCATACGAACTTGCACGGGAGTCAGCACTAGTAAAACCGTCACGGTTTATATCCATAAAAATTTAGGAAGATCTGTTGGTAAATTAACCCAGGCTTCTTATATAGAGATAAACCATTACATTATATTTGAAAATATTTATCAGCAAATGATTTAGATATCATAAATTTAAAACATCGATAATCAAAATAAAGAATATTTATTATCTGCACTTCAGAGGATATCACATCTGAATTTACAAAACATTTCCAAAAGGTATTTTTTAAAGGACCTTAAAAAATATTAATGGGTTAACAAACATCTTTAAATTGTTTACATCAATTTTTGGTACGTGTATGGAAAAATGAACAATAAGTAAGTGGCTTTCTTATAAAAGGGGGAAAATGAATACTTATTGTCTTCAAATTTGCTATATTAAGAGATTTGTTTTTATTAATAGGACATAAAAAAGAAAATACTTCCTGACTGTTTGGTTTGTTACTAAGTAGATGAAATACTTGTATCATATGAAAAAAATAACATACTAAGGAATACGCGTTTAGATTATTTGTTTTTCAGTTTTAAAGACTGCTCCGCATGGCCTGCTGTTATAAAACTGCTGCAACTCCTGTTGATGGGATTTTTACTCCAGCATGTCAAAGCAACCAACGACTCAAGACAGGACCTTCAGTTTGAAGACTGGTTGTCTTTATTTTTTGATACAAATGTCAATCCCAATAAGACTTTGATTCCGATGATGGATATTACACAGATTCAGATGATGAACTTTCTATGTTCGGAAAACATGGCTTTTAATAATGGGTTTCCTGTTGTAAATAATGCAAGTAGTATTCATAAAGGTTTTAGAAATGCGACTGCAAATGAGACTAAGACTGCAAACACTCAATTAGGCATGGCTGTCTTTGGCAGTTATAGCAGTAGTTCTGTGGTTGAACCTATCATTATTGTAACAGGAATACTCGGTAACTTTCTTACGATGGTTTATATTCCTTTACAAAAGAAATTACGAAAACCATTTTATTACTGTATAGTTAACCTAGCATTAGGGGATCTAATTGCGCTTTTTGTTAACCCTTATTCTTACAATGTTCTATTTTCAAATCTTAATCAGGGCCCATGCACGGATGTATTTTATCAGTTCATATTTGAGACTATCAATATATTCTCGAAGCTTTTTTCTGAAATAGGAGTGTTAATCTTAGGATATGTAAGGTTCATGTTATTTGTTCACCCATTTGAAAGTCGCACATACCTCACGAAAAATCGAGTTTTTCTAAGTTTTTGTTTAAGCTTTGTAATCAGTGCTGGCTACGGATATTTGACAAATTATTTCATATCTGATACAAAGGGAGCCCAATATATAATAACAAGCTCAGTTGTCGATGGATTTTCATTTATCCTTATGTTGGTAATTCTACTTGATTTTGTTCTATCACCGATATAGGACAGCACGTACGTCTGTTTCTGCACAAAATACGAAACTACCGATGACTGTTGTCACAATAATCATCTTGGTCCTAAATGCTTTCAACGTAGCTGTATCGCTAGGTAAACAACTTACGTTATCTCCCCTTCAACAATAAAGGAATCTTTTTTAATGTTTTCGATACTTTTTTCATTATAGCTAGTGCTATTGTACATAGTGTAAATCCTTTGATTTATTTTATTAGATTTAATGCAGTTCGACGGATAAGGATATCATTTTTGTCCAAACGGAATAACTAAAGGGTCCAAGATCAGATTTAAAGAAAACCTAACAAACATGTTTTGTAAAGCACACATATTTCATTAATATCAAATAAAAAGATTATCTGTTGTTTTTTTTTTAAACTGATTTAAGATAAATAGAACCACAGGGGCCAAACCCGTTTTAACATTAATTTTAATGTAACCATAAATAAACAAGAGGGTCGAACTTCGACCCAGATAAAAAAAACTACCAGCTCGCTTCCAAAGCATAATTTATCAATCTGTTTAATATATAACATTCGCAATATGCATGTAGTTTTAAGAGAAGTGACGTCTGAGATTCACTCATCACTTCTGTCGAAGTGGCCAGTTTATTTTTTCTCGGATATTTACCGGTCCAGGGCTTCCAATAGATTTTTGATATTTCTCCACTTGTCTAGATGCTGTTGTCATAGGCAAAAACCCATCGGGAGCCCTTGGCCGGTAAATGTCCAAGTAAAAATAAACTTCGAGAGAATAATTACGTATATCTCTGATATTTTAAAACCGAATTTGAAATTCGACATTAGTGTATCTCAGATATCACTAATCATATATCTTTATGCATATTGCGAATGGTATAAACATTAATTGATATATTAAGCTTTTGAAGCGAGTGGTTATTATATATCTAGGTCGGAGTTCGACTCCTTTCTTTATTTATTGTTTCATTGAAATCAACGTTAAATCGAGCTTGGGCCCTGTGAGAAAAAACATTAATAAAAAGAGACAAAAACAATTGGAATGAAAACATCTCTTCTAAAAAAAATCAGCATATGAATATACAAAATTTTATATGAAAAATACACATACCACAGAACCAAGAATTAAAAATAAGAGGTCAATTTCTCCTACCAAGAAAATAGAGAACTTCATTACAATTACCATTACTATACAGATGCATGTGTCTAAAGAAAGCATAGTTCACAAACCACCCTTTCTGCAAAACATTAAGAAATTTTACAGTTTATCTTCAGTTGTCAATTGAAAGTACACAGCGCAAGGTTTCACCGGAACCATTTTCAAACTGTTCATATCGTTTTGCATATCGTAGTGGAAAACGTTGTTGAGGCAGGACTGCGCTCTGCTGGTTTTTTAAGCACTGATAGTTACATAGTTTTATAATGCGAATCAGCATCGTTTTAAGCTTGTTCCGGTTGGGATACTGCCTAGGATGAGAGATTGTTGTAAATAAACGAGGACAGAAAATTTGGGGTTAAATTCTCGTGAATTCATTAAAACATTTAAATGCAAAGGTGGTTTTAGATTGAGAAAATCCATTCCTCGACTTGAATTTCTTCGTGGCGAATCAATTCCAATGCAGTTTGCGCAGTTCAACAATTTCAACAACACGATGACGGAAACCAATTAACTGATTTAAGAACTTAGTCCCCCCCCCCCCCACCGGTCGGAATTTTTGTCAGGGAACATAGAGGTTTCTGGAAGGATCAGCACTACTTAGGCCTATACGGTATCCAACTTTTCGGCACCCCTGCTGAGGACCAGCCAATATCGCCGCAGTTTCATGAATGCAATGATGCTATTTTGAAATTTTTAAGGCCATTATTAGAAAGATTTCCAATATTTTGATTCTAATGGTGATTAACCATCAAAAATGAATTTTGACTATATCACACTTGTTTGATAAAGGTATTACAATTTCCGTTTTATCTGCATACACTTTAGGTTGGATTTACAACAATACTAAGAAATATGTTTGCAATGTTTCAAACTATATATGGATTCATCATATAATAAGGTATTGCAGTGATGTTATTTACTTGTAATTTTGGTCCTAGTTACATGGACACTGATAGTTTGGGTTTGAAATTCCCATTTATATTTTGTTAACATGTACATGTGCTTTTGGAGTCAAAGAAAACACGGGTTATTCTGTACTTAGTAAAATTATAATTTTGGGTCGGAGCTAGAGTACCCCGATAGCTTTTAGGGTAAGCTTCCCTATCATAGATGTGCTGCTATTTAATGTGTTGTACATTTTGAAAAAAAGAAGTTATTTTGTAAGTTCAGAGGATCAGTATAGTGTTAGGTCGTTTTTGTTTTGTAAGAAAAACTTCTGATTCTGATTCACTATCATTTTATGGAGTGGTTTTTAATCATTTAGGTCATTTTCAAAAAAAGTTTCATATT
Organism: Magallana hongkongensis; assembly: GCA_015776775.1. Lineage (NCBI taxonomy): Eukaryota > Metazoa > Mollusca > Bivalvia > Ostreida > Ostreidae > Magallana > Magallana hongkongensis. The sequence goes on from CM027471.1 coordinate 10,299,867, forward strand.
TCACATATTTCATCTCTACCTAGGTGTTGATTCAATTTTTATTAAAAAAAAAACAAGCTGCAATGAGTTTCTGCAGGACAAAAAAACATAGATATGTTTACGATTGTTGTAAAATTGTTGATCTTAAAAATGCGTCTGTGTTTCATTAAACGTAGAAATTTCACTACTAAGAAAAACTGTAAACAGTCTTACGGCATTTTTTCTAATTTCTTATGCTGTTTTCTTTGATGTAAACATGTTAACGGTGATTCAAGTAATCTATTATGGAACTAAGCGGTGTTTGTAATTAAACACATTGTTTTGAGTAAAATATATATGAATGTACTAATGCATTTTTTAACTTTCTGATATTGTTTTTTTATTGAATATTCGACATTCGAATATTTAATTTCGTTTTTTAGCATATATAAACAAAATATATTCCACATCTCAATTTAAAGTAGAGTGCCATACCAAAATGTTATTTCATGGATCGCTAAACTAGTTATTATCATTTCTGAAAAAAATAGTTTGTTGTTCAGAGAAGAATATGTGTTAGATTATTTTTAACGATTCTTTAAATTTTCATGAAATGATCGTTATAAAACGATTCATAAAATAACATTTAGAAGAAGCACCACCTTAGTTCAGTTGTTTAGTTTAATGTATATTAATACTTGTGGGTCTGTTCGTCTAAAATACCTATGTTTATAATGGCTTTTGTTCTTTTAAAAGATAAAAATATTCAAGTTGTTTATACGTTGAATATGAATAGCCGTTATGTATGTTGTAACATTTATATATTATATGTAAATGGATCATTTGTTCCGTTATTATATCATTTATAGGTGCAAAATGGAAAATACAAGTATCAGTAATATATGTCAGATGTAATGTACGCATTTAAAAATGTGAAGTATTGCAATTTTACATTATGTTTGAAATATACGTATCAACATATCATTAAAGTTTTATTATAAGAATCATAACAAACATGTCAATATATTGAATATTGTTATATTTTATGTTGGTTTACAAACAGTAAACAGATGTTCTTTATGCCTCCTTTTTCCCTAAGACCCTTTTCGGACCAAACTCATACGAAGGACAATGTACCGAATTATTGTCTGACGAGAATTCACAAATCAGTCTCTCACTTATTTTTTTCGACAGATCTGAATCTCTACACCACTACAATGCGGGTAAAGAAATCAGAAAACTTTGGGATGGAGTCTTTTTTCATCAAATTATTATTAAGGAACTACTAATCTTTGTAAAATATATTAAGGAAAAATAAAAATTATACATCATTTGTAGGACATTTTTTTTAGAGGAGGATCGAAATTTAAAAAAGCCTAAGTCACTTCTTCTATTTTACACCAAACGGAGATCTTGCTTTTTTGGGTTTCAGGGGTCATGAGCTCGTATCCCGGCCGGATATATATATATATATATATATATATATATATATATATATATATATATATTTATATTTCATAATGGGCAGGTATATGTCAATTTAAGAGTTATTGCAGTGTTTATGCTTATTAATTGTATGTATCTTAGCAGTATGTATTGTTCTGATCCTCTCAAATTGTCGTTTAACTGTTGTTTAACTGTATACCATCTGTATATAATTACTTGAAATTTAAATTGGGTAAAAACTTAAGTTTTGTCAAGCAATGGTAGCCAAGTGAGCTAAAAATAAAACGAAATTTGAACGTTATCATGCCTAATACTTTAGTTATGTTGATGCAAAAGCAAGAATTTTTTTTCCAACTTCTCCAAATCAAAGGAACCAGACTTAGTTCAAATTATTGAAATATGATGTTTAATCGGAAAGAAAATTAGATCCAATTAAATTGTCATTTTCTACCTATTTGGTTTAAGTTTAACCATCACAACGTCCAATTTTGATTTTCATTAAAGTGTATCTTTATCTTAATATCTTTAATAAGACAATTTTTCAGTTTCTTTTTTCTTTGAAATATTAAATGAAAAATAATCCTTTCCTCTAAAATCAGAATAATGGGTGCAACATCTCTCTTATTACATTTTCTTCTCAGATATATAAATGAATAAAAACCGTTTAATTTGTACTTTTGAAAAAGAAATCCAATAAGAGTTCTTGCAAAAACTTTCTACTTTATATTATAATTTCTCGTTTAATCATAGACCGAAAACGTATCAAATGTTTACTGCCTTTGTTTTCTCAACAAAGAGATTATTAGAGATGATATAAGAATACAAATTAACCCCGCGTTTCTGATTTGGATAATGTTCTTTTTCAATAAGGTATATAAATGTTGAATATTCTTAAGAAATATTTCACCAAGGTAGAGACATTTTAGATGCTGGAACCTCGCAATTGATATTCATTTTGTATATCGAGGGAATGTTTATTTCAATGCTATAAGGTAGGTCATAAATTCATCATATTCAATTCGTTAAAAAATAATTTTTTTGCAATAATTCTATCTTTAGATAGAAATCGAATGCAAGTAAGCTATAGTATCGAATTTTTCAAAGTGAAAGAAATTGTCTAAAATGTGATTTAGCTTGCAATTGTATAATTTTTGTAATGATAATTTCTATTGTTATTTTTATGTTATTTGTATTTTAACAGCATGTAACGACGCCTTTTTGAAAAAGACACGAAATCCATTTTAAGTTATCATCGTAAAGTCAACTTTGAACAAAAGTGATTCAACATCAGGTATAACATCTGTCAGCAATTTGTTAAGAAAACATCAGATTTTTCTATGTAATTTCAATGGTATGAGGAAAAATTGTTTAAACGATCTAGAAAATGATGTCATAGATTTTTTTTTATATATAATTAACAATTATCATAATGAATAGCTCCAAGTAACGTAATGTTCGAACCTAGTATTTAATATCAAGTGAATGCATTTAATGGATGTTCTCTATAGAATCTTGTTAACCAGTTAAAAATATCTTCGAAAATTGATTTGTTATTTTGATTCTATTCACTTACCCGGTTTTGTGACAACTAGGCAAAGTACTTTAAATAAAGATATCCAGACTTAATTGTCACAGGGGAGTAGAGAGAGATATGTCATTTTTATGCGGCGATTTCGACGATATGGAAAAAGAGGGGAATCGGTAGATTTAACCAGATTTGAACTTGAAAGTAAAATATTATATGATATTATTAACATGTGTTTTTATTTCCAAAAATTCAATTGTCATTTGGATAAAGTTACTGCAAGTACTAGTAACGAAGCAACGTTGAACTATGTTTATCGCTCATTTAAGATAAAAACAGCATGTTTACAAGTTCACCAGGATATGAATTTGGTTGGTCACGTGATCAAATGCTGTGAAGTCGTAATCTCAATCAAATTCGCACACGGCTGAAGTATATCAATAATGTCAAGCTAAAAACAGTCTGCTTCTAAAACTGTGCCAGTTAACATGACAGGGCCAAGGTTGCATTTATGCATGTATCAAATAATTCAAAATGCCACATGATAGACCATTGCTTTAGAAGTTTATAACATTCTTTGTTATCAGTGTACCTCACCTGTAATATTAACCTTAAAAGAATATTTTTTCCTGCAAGATATTTAAAATTTCCTACCGAAATAAAAGAACTTCCTTTTAATAGGAATTTAGATTCCAAAAGGAGATTAAGAAGCACCCATATACTTCTTAAATCCGGTAGCAAACCCTTTTTTCTACTGAAGGAAATCTATTTCCTATAGGATATTGAGAAAATCCTAGATTTTCAATATTTCCTGTTGAAAAGTTATTTCTTCTGGGGCAATTTTGGTGATTTTAAAAGATATTTTTTAAAGGTAAATACCTCACCTGCCAGGTAAATCCCACTAAACACAAAAGTGGTTATATACTCTCTAGATAATGGTCTATCATTAGGTATTTATGGATTTCTACGAAACTGCATCTTAAACGGGTGTAAAAATGCCGCCTTGGCATTGGCATAGTTATTCTGCACAGCAGTTTTCTCGGACGCACAATGCAACAGTTTGAGATCATGTCGAATATATGGTATACATGAATAGTGACCATTTGACTTCAACTTCAACTGTAAATAAACTAGAATTATATAAAACGTAAATCATTTATATATTAATTACATTTTCCTCACAATCCTCCAGTTTAAGGTAATTTATCATTAAGCAACACACCAATTTTGGTCATTTTTACTCGTATTCTGTGCTGTGATTTCAAAAGGATTTATTGTCATTATCTTTTGTGTATGTCATTAAGTGCTGTTAATTTTTGTTCAAAATAAATGCAACTGACAACGTTTCTCCTTGCAAAATATGAAATCAGCTTGCGAAAATATAATTTTGACGAGTTCATGAAGGATAGGTGTAAAACTTTTGTCTCTGAAATGACCAATGAAAAGCATGGTGCGCTTGAGTTTACATCTGCGATTTCCCTAAGCTTGCATCGGGGTTTTTTCTTCAGATGTACTGGTGAGCTTTCTCTCCTGTTTCAGTTGATTATTATATAAAAGTGTTGGGTTTTCAAAAAGTGTTATAATAATTAAACAGTTAAGTGAAAGAATGAACAAGAAGAATTTATTCTTTAAGTCTGGGGGAGTACATGTATGATACTCAGTCAATAAATATACATGTACTAGTCTTTTGTATAAAAGCATAAAACTATTCATTTACAAGAGCTTACAGAGAGTCTTTTTTGTACATTTGTACATTTGTGGTTTCCGACTCAAACGATGAACTATCAAATCTTAAACAACATACGTAATGATTTTTTTTTTTTTTACTTTTTAGATTATTTTCTTCATTTTGTCTGGACTTGTATTGTCGCTGTCATGAAAATTCTAGGCATTCTAATGGTTGGATGTTTATTCCATACAATGCAAGCAACCAACGACTCAAGACAAGATTTTCATCTTGATGACGGGCTGCCTACTTTTTTAAAGGATATAATTATAGGTGGTAATGAGCCATTGATTCCAACGAAAGATATTTCTCAAAAGGAGATAACTGATATTCTATGTTTTGTAAACCTACCTACTGCACATGAAGTTTTATTTCTGAATAATGAAAGTAAAATTCTTAGCGCAATTATCGAAAAATTATTAAATACCACTGCAAATTTAAGTTTGAACATCACTACCATTGAAGGTTATGGTAAACTGTCTGTGATAGAACCTATCATTATTGCAGCTGGAATAGTCGGTAATGTTCTAACAATATTGTACATTCCTTTGCAAAAGAATCTACGAAAACCGTTTTATTACTGCATAATTAATCTTGCTGTAGGAGATGCGATTGCCCTTCTAGTCAACCCTTACTGCCACAACTTGTTACTTTATTTTCTTAATCTTGGACAATGCACATTCTCAATTTATCAATTTATATTGGAGACAATAATTCGATTTTCCAAACTATTCTCCGAAATGGGAGCTCTGATTTTAGGATTTGTAAGGTTCCTTTTGTTTGTTTATCCCATCAAAAGTCGCATGTATTTAAAAGAATATCAAGTCTTTTTAAGTTTCTTTTTCAGTTTTATTATCAGTGCAGCTTACGGATATTTGTCAAGTCATTTCATTTCTGATACCAAGGGATTCCGATATATAATTATAAGCTCTGCGGTCGATGGATTGTCATTAATTCTTTTATTAACCATTTTACTGGTATTATTTTATCACCGATATAAGGCTGCACATACGTCTTTATCTGCACAGAATACGAAACTACCCATGACAGTTGTAACTATTATCATTTTGGCCCTGAATACCTTTAACGTAGCTACCTTTTTCTTTAACAACTTCCGTTATTTTGTTCCATCAAATGAATTAACTATGTTTATATTGGTTGAATCATACATCGCAATTGTCAGTGCTATTGTACATAGTGTCAATCCTTTGATTTATTTCATCAGATTTAATGCAGTTCGCCGGATATGCCTTTCATGTTCTTCTTCAGAAAAACCCCCTTGAAATGTTTGTGATATTATTAAAATTCTGAAAAAAAGCACTGGTTATTAACAGTAATGATTGATTAATATCAAATGAAAAGCCAATTTAACATTCCAAAGTAATTCAAAGAATAATAGAAAAAAAGTAATGAAAAGTGAAGAAGTGAATTAAAACAGATAATACATAACTTACATGAAAGTAAATGCAGACTTAAAAAGTTATAACACTCATGTCCTTTTTGAAAAACAAAAGAAAATGCAACAACAAAATTAAGATTTTGTCAGTAAACACTCCATATAAACTACAATTTTTACACAAGAGCCTGTAAAAATTGTTAAAAATGTGACCCCAGACCTAAACTACGTGACCAAAAGGTCTTCATGTTTACCATAGAAATATATAAGGAATGTGACTGTTCAAATATCGTCTATTGAAAAATTGACTCCAAGACCAATGTTGGATCCCAAGATGTGTTAAAATATCAACTTAAAAGTGTATACATTTAAGGCAAATGTTTTAAAATCTTCTCAAGAGATACAATGGTAAGTTTAGTCATTCCACTATGTAAGCATACTCATATCTTCATATCCTCATAAGAAGGTTACGATGACTTTATTTCAGTTTTTTTGTTTTAAATTATTCATGCAGTGTAGTTGTTGTTTTACTATTATTTTATATCTTAAGCCAAGGATGATTAGACTGGTCAATTGATTAGGATACGATGTCCAAAAATGTAAGGATTTTTATGTATTGCATTATGTTTTACAAAATCTTGGAATATCTAAAATTTTTGTGACATTTTAAAGTGTTTCGTATTTAAATATTTCAATAAAGAATGATTTGAAAATCATTTTTCAGGTGAGGGTTGTGGTCATTGAATATCATGCTATTTTTTAATGTCTTTTCTTTGCCTACATCCTTCCAATTGCGTTGACGTTACAAATAACGTTTATCATATCATATATAGATATAGATATAGATATAGATATATATATATATATATATATATATATATATATATAAAGCAAAGAGAAATTCACCTTGTTGGAGCTCCACCTCCGCCCCGGCCGGGGCTTGAACTCACGACCTCTGGAACCCATTCTCCTAGCAGTGAGCGGCCACCGCGTTAACCACTGGGCCATCTAGGCAAGACATAAATCTTGCTTTCGATGACGAAGGGAAACTAGCGCGCTGGTCGCTCACTACACGGTCGTTTGAGATACAGGTGGAATGCAGTTAAACGACAATTTGAGAGGATCGTGACGATACACATTGCATATATATATATATATGGTACTGAGTAGTGTAAAATTAGCGCTAAGCAACTTGCCAGGTGATGCATGCAATATGTGCTTCGCGAGTCTTCGGGACTTTACTTGCCCTGTGCGTCTCCTCCCCCGATACATTTTAAACCGGTGTGTACTCTCGCAACATTAGTGTAAACATTGAGTTGCGAAGAAGATATGACTATTTTAAATGATGAAAGTTAAGTGCGGTTTAGCAGTGAAACGGAATTCAATGAATTAATCATTCTTTCAGAATAGAGGTTAGGATAAAGTTCAGACACCATGACTTAAATTACAAAAACCATAAAAGACTTACAATCTTCTCGACAGGAATCTGTGTTTATGCGAATAATTATATAATCATTTCAGATGATAATTTTGATAAGCTGTTGAAAGTAGATAAAAGAATGGGTAGCTACAGGTGTATGAAGTGGGACAGACCTTCTAACAAGCTTTTATTTCCCTTATCGTTGGTATTTTTTTTATTATTGTAATACTTCATTTTTTCCCCAAGATGTTAGATTGCAGAATTCTTATTTCAGTGGATGTTTTAAAAAATAACTCCCCAGGTTAATTTGATCCAATACAGTATCACATGAGTATTTAACGTAGCTCGCGGGTTTGCTGACGTCACAATAGGAATCGACGTAAAGAGTTGACCGTCATAGTAAACTCATAATTTTATTTTAAAATGAACAATGAGATATTTAGAAGTATAAAAGAAAATATTTTAAAAAGCTTGTATGCGGTTTATGACTGTTTATACAAAGATTTATAATATCAAGTGCTGAAAATTAAACAATGTCACATACATTGTCACATTTTGTTCTATAAAGATAAAGAATGAGTGTGCGTTAGAACTCTTCCATTTAAAGTCATGTTTTAAAATAGAATGTATGCATTAATTTCGCTTTTTTTTTTTACAATTATAACTTCCGTAATCTGTACTACCGATTAAATTCTTAAATTTCTTTTGGCTTGAGATAACTGTTTTATTCAATTACTTACTTATAATGTCAGTAGTTGCCTGGCATTTTATTTTTGCATTGATTGACTCAGAGTTTCATAAAAACAAAAATAGCAATTTTCTGTATCTTTACAGCCTTACAAAGAAATGAGAAATTGAGAAATTGAGAAATCTTTTAAATCTTTAAAGTTTTTTTGCCAAAAATTGGCCGAGAACACATACTGATATTTTTTTATGAATTGATTCATAATTATCCCCTCTGTTTTTGTGTTGAGTATGATTAATTTCGTCTGAATCGTTTAAAAGTGTGGAGCATATATTTGTAATGCGTTTCTCGCTTAAAATGTGCATTTTACTATATATTTCATTGAAATGGCGTTGCTTGATTTTATTAATGACACTGTATTTGAAACACGATAACATTATTACCGCGCAGACGAATCTTAAATAAATTTCAGAAATAAAACTATAAAACCTATAGATCACATGGACAAATTTTCAAGGTAGGTTTTCTCACAAGCAGGTAAACCCGCGAGCTACCTTAAGTCGATACCAAAACATGACTGCCACAATATACATATAATCATTACAGATTACTGTGCATGAAAAGTTTGCGATGACCAAGCTTAGGGAGATTGAACACGGATCAACCCTCATTATATGGTCACTAGGTCGGGACGCTTAAAACCAGTTACAAATTTAGGCATAACATTGGTTATCGACCATAGAGAATGAAGATAGTCAATATTAATTCCATCTACATGTATACATCAGAATTTGTTTTTCTTGGCTGAAGATTTATGTTTTCCTTCATCCAGTTTTTTAAATCATTACAAACAGGGAATTGATGCGGGACGAAACGGGTCTTCAAAATATAAAAATTGTAATAAAAATTGATAAAATGAAATGGTGATACGGTTAGAATTTCTATCAATCAAATAAACTTGCTGCATGCACATGGTTCTAATGACTGCAAAATTTCATTTATATGTAGTTGCCCAGAGTACAGTACCGATCAGACCCAACCTAACAGAAAGTAAACCCCAACTAAACCCTGGGTTTACTTTCTGGGTTTACTTTGGGTTTACTAGAGTGGACCCAAAGTAAACCCAGAGTAAACCCCAAGTAAACCCAGAGTGGACACAGAGAGTAAGCCCCCATCAGACGTTTACCCTGGAAACGGACGCTATATGTGTATTCGGAATATACAAGGGGCAGGACTCACAGGCAGTAGGATGATAAGATAAAATATAGGTATGCTTCACACTTCAGTGCGTATAGTTGACTCCAAAAGCAATTCTCGATTAAATTCAAAGTAAACCCCGAGTAAACCCAAAGTAAACCCCGAGTGGACCCAAATTTTCAAAAAGTAAACCCAGAAAGTAAACCCGGGATTTAGTTGGGGTTTACTCAGGTGTTAGGTTTGGTCTGATCGGTACTGTATAAAAACAAGGTAATAGTATGTGTTACTTTTGCGTTTTATGGTTTTACTTATAAACAATTACTTACGTGTTCTTCAGAACTCAAAAATTCAAGATTAAGGATTCAAACAAAAGGTACAAAGTAATTTTATCAAAGTCCGTTCTATATTCAATAAAAATATTCTATCGCAGAGTAACACATCAGTTCCGTATAGGTTTTTATCAGTACTTCGCGTTGTGTTTATTTTTGCTTTGGGACTGAATTTGACCTCTACATTAAAAATTATATTTAACTAATTTCTAAATACAGTATGAAAACTTTTTTTTATTATCAATAAATATAAACTAGATATAATAAACCAAACTCAAAGGGTATGAAATCCATGATTAATAACCCTTCAAAAAAGTTTTATGACAAAATAAGAAGAAAAAAAAAGTCCGTAGCAAGTATTTAAATCCCCCAACACTAAAACCTAACTTTAACATTAACATGGACCTAGTTAAGACAGACACGACTGGGACTCAAGAAAAAAGTATCTAGCGAAACCAGCTGTCTCCCTCATCAAAGAAGGAATTACACGATCTTATATAGGGCGCAGAACAACAGATAACTGTCATTGAAGTTATTGGCAATCGAATAAAATGGGCGTTTCCAAACTAATAGAATAAATTACATCGGGATCGGAATACTTATAATAATAGACATAAACAAAATCCCAATCTACCACAGCTGTAAAAAAATCGGGGTTTTATGTTTCAATTTTTTGTTGTTAGATATTAACATTATGAATTATCAGACGAATTGTTAAGTTGTTTGTATACAATGTACATGTAGTCTGATTATTATTGTTAATTGAATGTCGGTGAGGAACATCTAGTTAACAGATAGTTTCTTATTAAGGAGGGTGGTCCCAATTCCCTTCCACAAAAGTGATTTTTATGAAAATTTTATATGAGTTATAGTTATTAAAAATATATCAAAACCTTCCAAATATAATATTAAAATCAAATAAGATTTTTAGTAGGGACCATTACAAATATCGTGTGCTTACTTTTCTTTTTCAATTGAACATAATGGAGAACAGCGCTCTTGTAAGAGAAGAATTAATTTTATAAACATTATGCAATAGATTTTCTTTCCAAATAGAAATATGATACATATATGATGATTGTTATTTATTATCATTTATAAATAGCCACGCCATCGAATTTTTTTTTACGGGGGCACATGTCAAAATGCGAAGTGACGTTATTTTTCTTCCATTGTTCATAAAACACTCTGCCCAAATTCCAAGAAAAAGGCTTTGTTTATCATTTAAAAGTTGATTTATGAAAGCAAAGAACTATTATAATTTGCTATATATTCTTTTGAAATAAAATATCTCAAGACTTTAGCATATGGACGGTTTTGCTATATTTTTTCGATACGAATAGTGATGCGGATCGGAATGTATATGATTTATCAACTGGCTTAAACTCTACTGAATAATCTATGTGGATGCTTATAGAAATCGTGAGATAATATAAAACTCACTGCAGAACTTTGATATCGCAAACAAAACTTGTGCATGTTAAATAATGTTGGAAAGCGTATTTCAGCATTTTAAATAATAACAAGGTCGTCCACTACATGCTTTATTAAGGTGTGTATTGATGACGTTGAACAGCAATATATTGCGTCGTGAGCGATTTTTTACTGAGTTTTAGTGATTGTGACGCAATATTGAGAAATCGATGTTCTTAACAATTACTCCTTTTAGCTGCGCGTTTTTTCTGAACACAGCAAATTAGGTCCGTCTTCCTTAATTTAAAGATAAGACGCAATCTTCTTAACTTTGCGTTAACCTTAAGTCAACTGGTATGGATGGTCTCCTGTGGTCTTTGACTTTTCCATTGTCGCTACATATTTTTTTCGCCCATCTAAAGTGACTGGCTGCTTATTAGCGACCCACGATAACAAAACCGATTTTTTACTGCATAGTTAATCTTGCTTTAGGTGATATGATATCCCTGGTATTTAATACTTACTTATTTTCTAAACCCTATTAAAAAAACATGGCATTGCACATGTCTATACTTATGTTTGTGTTAATTTTCGATTCAATTAAACTTTGCTCAAATTTAACAAAGCCGAATCGTTCGCTCGAGTTGGTTATGCGATATTTAATATTGTTTTTATAATATACATATTAACTATCATAAAATCCGTTTTGATACGTAAATCTTTTAAAATAACACGACAAATATGCATGTGAGTAAAAAACCGATCTGACCCAACTAACATCAGAGCAGACCCTAACTAAACTCCGGGTTGACTTTCGGGGTTTGCTTGGGTTTTACTGGCGGTTTGCTTTTGGGACCAACTTTACGCACTGGAATGTTTTTCAGACCCGTCTTTTATCTTACTATCTTGCTGTCTGTAATTTCTGGGCCTTGTATATCATAATTACACGTGTAGGGTTTGCTTTAAAGGTTCTTCTTTTGTTTGGGGTTTACTCTCTGTGTCCCCTGTGGGTTAACTTTGGGTGTACTCTGAGTCAACTATGGGTCTGCTCTTGTAAACCCGGAGTAAACTTATGATAAACCCTAAAGTATACCCATGTTTAGTTTGAGTCTACTTTCTGTCTGGTTGAGTCTTATCGGTTTTTAAGTTGTTTTTTTATTGATCTAAATAGTTTTTCAACTTTTGATGTTGTACCAACCATTGTCAATTTCTGTATCATGATATGTTACTTTTATTAAACAAAAAGACCACGCTGATTTTTATCAGCAGAAATTTCGCAAATTTGTTCTTGATTAGCCTTGAATCAATTATATCAATTGATATATCAATATCAATTCTATGAAAAAGAGTCCACCAATTTAATCGATCTAATGTGTTATAAAATTGAATGCCCGAAATAGTTGTGAAAACCAAAGAAAACGGAACCTTTGAAATATCTGATACCTTTATATTATATAAAGTAGATATTCTCTAAACAGGTTTCAGTGGCTCGGTTTTTTTTTTATCTAACTCCTATTCTTACTAACCTTTTTATATCTAATTTATTTTCTGACACAAAATTTATGCGATTGAAATGATCATATAGGGCATCTAGAATGATATACAATGTGGTATAAAATCACAAAATTCCTAGTTTCAAATTAAACAGAAAACTGATGGAACTAGATACAAGGTAGGTGAAATACATGTACACTCCTCTGTTTTTCAATAGCTGTTTTCGTTGCATTTTAATAATGGTTTTTGAAACATTCAACCAATTTAAAATTTGAATATCATGAATTACAGAAATGAATATGCATAACAATTTAAATGTGATGTAGAACAGTAAACCAAGAAACCAACTATTTTTGCCTGTCTGTTTTTTCAACAGCTATTTTCATATGTCTGTAGTCACTTGGAAAAATATATATTTAAGTAAATTCACTATGATATCAAATAGTTAGTGTTTTATATTTAGTCGGTCAAATATCAGACCACTTTTAGTAAATGTTCATAGATAAAATATTCTACTACTATATCATTAATTTAATTTTAATCTTAAATAGTATCAAAATGTAAACATTCTTTGTATCATTCAAGTAAAATCTTTTTAAATATGTAATAGGTTGAAAATTGTCTCTGATATTTTCCATAGTCACCCTATCACATCCAGTATTTACATCCCCTTTGTATTTGGAATAAAGATATTGAACAACGGGTTCTCTAGGTAAAGTTAACATTAAAGTTCATAAAACATTGTATCAAATATTTGTAAAACATTAATAATCTATTTTTTAATTTGACAACATAAAATCGTTGTGACTAAGTAACATTATTTTTAAGGTCTGTATAAATACACAAAACAGAAAATTCAACTTTTGTTAATCTAAAACAAAATCTTGGGTTACAATTAATGTTTTTGTACACAGTTTCTGACAATGAAGTGCACTAATTTTTTTTTTGGTTTACAGCAAGTATGGATAATCTTCTTTAGATGTTTCCAGTTTTCGTACAAGTACATGTATGTATGCGTCAACCCCTTCATGGCCAGCAATCCTTGGCTGTTGAGAGGAGAATTCCAAACAGAAGCATCAATACAATCTTCAACGTAGCAGCGTATCCTATACACAATATCACGATGATATATGTCATGCACTTCATTTGCTCTGCATATAAATTCTTACTGGATAAAATTTCAGTAACAGATCGTGAAACTGTCAATTTTAACGACACGCTGAATCTAATGAACATTACAGATATATTTACAATTGTTGTTGAAAGGTCTGATTACCATCTAGTTCAACCAGTTATGATTATGATTGGATTGCTTCGTAACCTTATTACAATACTATGTATTCTGATGAATAAGAAGCTTCGAAAACCATTTTATTACATGCATTGTCAACATGGCTCTAAGAGACATGATCTCTCTCTTATCTATTCCTCACTGTCGTAAAATATCTGTAGAGCTTTTTCCAGGCCTGTGCACACACGTGAATTTTACGTTTATTTTCGAAACAATTAAACAGTCCTCGGGTCTGTTTTCTGGAACTGGAGTGCTTATCTTGGGATATGTAAGGTATCCCTTTCTGTAATCCCTTCCAAGGTATTAAATACCTAACAAAATCACGATTCCTTTTTTTTTGTTCTGAGCGGGACATATGGATATATAAGTCAATCATTTTATATAGAAACAGAGGTGTCCAATATGTAATTGTCAACTCTCTGATTGACGGAGTGACACTTATCCTTTTGTTTATAATGTTGATATTCTTTTTTCCTCACAAAATGAAGGCTGCAGAATCATCTGTATCTGCACGTAATACAAAACTATCCATGAATGTCGTCACTATTATCATTCTGGCACTAAATACTTTAGAATTTTCCGCGTCATTGGTTAACAATGTACGTTACTTTCTTCCGGAATACAAGGGCATCATGCTCTCAAGCATAAAACACTTTTTAATTATAGTCAATGTTGTAGTTCATAGTGTGAACCCACTATCTGATTTATTTCTTAAAATATACTGCAGCCAAGTGGATGTGGTATGCATGTGTTTCTAATTCAAATGACATAAGTACGAAATATAAGGTACAGCGGGGGTTAAGATTATAATGCTTACATAATTGTTTAGATTTAAACAATCGATAAGTTATGACAATGATGATATATTCGTTTGATGACAAATCCAAGTAAACAATTTAAGGAACACCTTTACTTGTCCCTTAGATGAGGCGCCAAAGTAATGCAGAGCTACTTGTAACTTAGTATTCACCATCAAGATAAACTACTACATAGCCGAATAGTATTTTTGTTTGATATAATCAAGTACCTATTTATTAAACATTAGGACAGAAGTACGTTTATTATCCCCTTGAACAGCAAATATTTCCCCTTGTTGTGCCTGGTAAAATACTTTCTGCACTACTAGGGACAATAAAATTAATATCTGCATGCAACCAAGTGGGTTTTAGGCATAGTATGTATTTATAGTATTTATACTGATTATGTACACTGTACATAGTTAATTGTTCTAAGATTAATTTTGTCATGCTTGCTAATGTGTTCTGGTGGGTCTACTGTAAATTCCTAATTAAACGCGAAGAATTAATATCCGCGTAAAATCGCGAGAAGCCCATCTCGCGAATTCTAGAATCTCGCTTTTAATTTTGGGACACATGAAAACTACATGAAACTACGATAAAATTTCGGCATTCGCGATTTTATGTTCTCGCGATTTGTTGGTAAATTATTGAATCGCGGAATTAAGTACTCGCGTAAAAAAAGGACTCTACAGTATTTGTGTTTTTCTTGTTTATTTTCATATAAACACTGATTTTCTTATATTGTTCTTACATATAATTATGTAAAAAAAAATTGAAATTCTAAAAAAAAATCGTTTAATCTTTGTATCAGCAAAATACTGTTTGTATTATACGATAACATTATTATTTTTCAAATTTCACAATAAAAATATAGGTTGTAGCTATGCTCACAATTTTAAGATCTTAAGAAGTTTTTAATAAAATTAATGTCAATGTTATAACATAAATCCTTACAAATATAGTATGCAACTGAAGCGATGATCTGCGTTCTCTCACAACATAACAAAAGTCAATTAGCAAATAGTACATTCATTTAATATACAAAAACGCACAAAAGCATAAATGTCAAAATAAGGTTAAGGTGGTTTGGTGGTCAAAAAAAAGAACCATCAGATCTGCCCTACACTTTGACACATGATATTTTGGCCAAAAGTGGCATAATTTAAGAAAAAAAACCCCCAATTATCTTAGCTCTGAAATTTGGCATTCACTATATTGTTAAATTAAGCTCTTTTTCAATAGGAGGTAAATCCAGACTACAAATGGTTACGACCATCCAGACTTCTTAATAAATATGCATACAAGTTCAACATAAACTTAAGAATTGATATATCATTATCTTATATATTCATTGAAGAAATTGGATTCACAAAAATGTAGATTTGCAGGAATCATAAATACGAACCAATTTGGATTTATATGTCTATAACATCAAACTGCTACCGGCTCAAACAAACTTTATATTACGACAAATATATTTAAATTTGAAGTAAATGTAAATTATACATAGTTGAAAAATACAAGCTTTTGAAAAAGACTATGAGTGAAAATTAAAAAAAGAATCGTTATATTTCTAACGTCAATGCATATATATTTCAAATATATTTATTTGATTATATTGTATATTATAATATTTAACCAATAAGCACAGAAAACATAGTGCATATACATGTAGCAGGAATTCAATAACGACAACCCAGGTAGCATAAAACGTTTTTATATCATTTTATTCTGGTTATAACGATGATTTCAAGAACATTTTCGTAAAAAAATTTTTAGAACGTTTTAAAAAGATTTTATTTTTGTTGTAAGGATGTTTTAGGAAAACATTATTAATACAAGCATTTTAAAAACATATCCGTTTAGTTTTGACGACGTTGTAAAAAACATTATGAAAAATGTTATGATTGTTTAGCATAAAAACATTTCTAAAATATGTTATAAAAATGTTATGTTCGTGATTTGTATAAAACTGTCAATAAGAAAGGTCTGACCCAAATTGCTTTCATTGCATTGGTATTTCAAATGTATATTTCTTGATCGCCATAAAACTGCTTAACATACAGAATGAAAATGTTTTAAGACAACATAATGAAAACATTACCCGGCAATGTTTGCAGAACGTTTTCAAAACATATAAATAATCGGTTTTTTTTTTATCTTTATAATGGTAAAGATTGGCATACCACAGTTATGCATGCTACGGACAAAAGAAAAGTTAAGCAATAATTCTAATGATTCAATTCCACTGACCAGATGTTTTACATTTTTGTTTTTTTTTTCTTTCTTTTTTTTTGTTTCAGGGCCAAGAAATTCAATGAAACAAATCTGTTGCGTTGCGACTTTAACAATCGAAATGTGTGAAAACTATTCAGACAATTGTGAAACTGTGACCATTGGGATGCTGTGAAGTCATAATATCTAATGACAATGGATTATACTGTGGATTTATATCGTTCATTTTGTGAAGTACGGTTCTGTGATAATACAGTTGGAACATTTTAAATGATGTTGTTTTGTTGTGTATGAAAATATTTCAGGCTTATATCTTTTAACATTTAAAACTATTGTATTAAAAATATTTGGTTTAAAAAGTAGAAAGAAACTGGTACAGGTATACTATTTAATTACTATCATCAATTAGACCATATCCATGTTAGAACAATGTTTTACAACGTCATGTGTTCGAAAACAGTGTCCTAGTAAGCACATTACATGCTACCTTACACGTCACATGGTTTTTTTGTATTTACAAAGTTATCTGAGGTGAGAAATCACGTGGTGAATTATAATATTTATATGCCTCAGCCCTTGGTTACAACAGGGAAAGCGAAAGTAAGAAGAAGTATTTTTCTCATTGCGCATGCTTGTCTATTAATCACCCTATGACATAACTTTGATAATGCAAATATATAACTACTGTTAAACGGAGAACAATAGACAAACATGCACTAACTATGTATAAAGTCAGTACAAAAGTGGGCGTCCTCATTTTCGTATGAAGATTGAAAAAATCGTGATGACCCCTGCTTTTGAAAACAAATTCGTACTTGGTATCAACATACTTTTATCTAACGCAAATACGTAAAGTTGCAGTTTTGATGCGGACGATTTCTGCAATTGAAAGAAAAATCTTCTATTTAAAGTTTAGTTTGTCGCAAATATAACATGTCCTGAAGTGCAGTCATCCTTTGCTGCTGGATAACAAATATAAAATGAATTCATCTGGCTTTACTTAAGCTTTTACAGAATTGATAATTTCAATAATTTTGATATTGGTATCAACAATCAAAACTCTAAAAAAGTCCTTGCATCGATTGTGTGAAAAAAAAGTCAATCGACTGTCAAATCATATTTACATCAATTTTAGCAGGAAAATTTGATCTCAAGAGACCCGCATAGATTCTTGGATATTTTTCTGAATACCATGAGATTCAGAAGTATACTTGTGTATTTATAAAATGTTTATAACTACAAACATGTAAAATGTTCGCAACATAATAAATAGTTGTGTCGATAATTAGCAACTGATTTTCATAATATTGATTTAGACACATTAAGTGTGTATACCGTCAATCAACAAAATCTGTATACTACCTTATGTTTGATTGTAGCATTACCCTCCTTAACGACATTGTTTAATCAGGGATTGAGTTCTCAAATTCGGATTGATATCAAGTTCTGTGGCATGAGTAAAACTTGTCCTAAACACAAAGTATTATTAAAATAAATTATTATTTACATAACATAGGATAGTTTAACTACATCATAGATTAAGGCTCAAAGCTCAGGTGAGCTAGAAACTTGTTATTGTATATAATTGTTTTTTATTTCAATTATAAATGTATAATACGTATTAGATATTTTTGTCTTTGTTCTCAAAGCAGAACCTTGATCGAAACTATCGAAGGAATACGGCTTCATTATTCTTTACTGATTGAAAAAATAAATGTTCTTTTTCGAACACGTATATAAAAGTCGTCACAAAAATATATACTTTAGCGGATTTTTACTAAAGCATGCTTACAAGAGGAAACTCTATACTGGAATTCTTTCTTCGAATATTGGGAAACACGTTTGTCATCTTCCATATGTATGGTAGGTCATTCATCTATCAAGTAAACGTTTGTATGCATTCGCTTTTAACAAAAATCAAGATTTAAAATGTGTTACCAAATAGTTCATCTTTTTTTGTCTAATAATTTTCTTATTTATGTGTGGGTTACATGCCGGCAATCCTATTAAAGTGGAAAATATTGAAGTTATAAACAATGAATAATAATCACATTGGTCTTATAAGTATTATTTCATTAATATAACACAACCCAGAGAAGATTGCCCGTGGAGCTTTGCCTTACAAATATACATTTTAGTCTGCAGTCGTTTGAAATTAATTTTTTTTTTTATTAATTATGACATTGCTCACAGAAAAAGTGACGGTGTATACTAGTTACCTATCTAACCAATGATATAAATGTTGCGTTTAAAAACATGAATGCTATATGTAGTTGTAATAGAATTATAAATAGCAATATTATTAAAATGATTTACAATAAAACTATGTTAAAAAAAGTCCGAAGGACCAGGCTTCAGGATCATGAAGGAATATTAGACTAAGTCAAAATTTCAGGCAACCATAATATTATTGTTCATCATTAAATATCGATTAAAATTTGTAATTGACAAATCTATATCAAGACAATGTTAGTAGAATTTCAATTTTGTCAGTGATTTCAATCTAGAGGCGTTAAGACAGTGTACAATTTTTGATTTAAGTCTAAGATTGCTTCATGATCCTGAAGCCTGTAGTTTTACCTAGAATATTCACACGCTGACAAATCACTTTAAACTGCCTAGCCTCAGCATTGGTCTAGCAAGTTGAAGAATAATTGTAAGAAATGGGTAACACAGTGCTCGGTGGGTAAAAATATTAATACTAGTCTTT
Source organism: Magallana hongkongensis (assembly GCA_015776775.1). Taxonomy (NCBI): domain Eukaryota; kingdom Metazoa; phylum Mollusca; class Bivalvia; order Ostreida; family Ostreidae; genus Magallana; species Magallana hongkongensis. The sequence goes on from CM027471.1 coordinate 10,319,492, forward strand.
AAAGTTTTATAATCATAAAAAGGTTTTTCTTGAATAAGATGCAAAGTAGAAACTGACCTGTGGGTTTATAGTTTGTTACTTAGTAAATGTACTATCAGAAAAAATTATATACTTACATATATAGCAGTATGCCTGAAATTTTTTATTTAAATTCCATTTGTTTTAAGGCTGGCAAGATCGTTGCTATGAAAATGTTCCAAATCCTGCTGATGGGATGTATATTACATCTAACTCAAGCAACCAACGATTCAAGACAAGAGTTTGACCCTCAAGACTGGAAGTCTGCATTTTCAACAAATATCAATATTAATTGGGATGAAGCATTGTTTCCGACGATGGATATCACACAAAAGCAGATAATAGACACATTTTGTTCTGGAAACGAAGTTAATGTAAACGAAATTCCTTTTTTGTCGAATGAAAGTAACGCAATTCTTGGAAGTATTTTGAATGCCACTAAAAATAGATCTTTAACTACCCTCGCACTAGCAGGTTTTGGTAAATTTTCTGTGATAGAGCCTATTATTATTATAAACGGAATAGTCAGTAACCTTTTAACAATATTGTACATTCCTTTGATAAAGAACTTAAGAAAACCTTTTTATTTTTGTATTATGAATCTTGCTTTAGGGGATACAATTGCTCTTTTAGTGAACCCGTACTGCCACAACATGATACTTCTATTACTTGAGCCAGGACCATGCACAATCTCAGTTTATCGGTTTATATTAGAAACAATAAATCGATTTTCCAAACTATTCTCCGAAATGGGGGTGCTGATATTAGGATTTGTAAGGTTCCTTCTGTTCGTTCATCCCATCAAAAGTCGCATTTACCTCACAAAATATCGAGTCTTAATAAGTTTCTTTTTTAGTTTTGTTATCAGCGCTGCTTACGGATATTTAACAAATTATTTTATTTCTGATACCAAGGGAGTCCAATATATAATTGCAATTTCTATTGTCGATGGATTATCATTCATTCTTCTGTTGGTAATTTTTCTGGTTTTATTTTATTACCGTTATAAGGCCGCACGTACGTCTGTATCCGCACGAAATACGAAACTACCAATGACTGTTGTCACAATTATCATTTTGGCTCTAAATGCTTCAAGAGTTGCCGCGTCTTTGGTAAACAACTTTCGTTACTTTTTCATGTCAAATCAATACCCTATCTTCAATATCTTAGATTCATATTTTGCAATAGCTAGTGCTATTGTTCACAGTGTCAATCCTTTGATTTATTTCATTAAATTTAATGCAGCTCGGCAGATGTGTATGACATGTCTTCCTGTGGGGAAGAAGTAGTTCAAACTTAAAGGTTGTGATGTACAACGGCCTTTAAAAAGTTTGAGAAAGAACGCTTAATAACTCAGAATCGTCTGTTAAAAGGAAAAAAAAAACAGGCTTATAGATTATTATAAACAAAAATCAATTGTATTTAATGTTAATCCGATTATAGAAATTACAGGTTGATTATCCATAATCGTAGCGACGTATTCAAATTCAGTGTATAGAGGAGCAAAAAAGAATCCACACTGAAAAAATAAAATCTTAAGCAAAATGAAACATTGGGTATCAAAAATACCTTAAGAAGGACTGAAGAACTAAAAGAACTAAAAACTAATTTAAAAAAAGGAGAATTATGTCAACTGAATGTATGAAATAATATTTTGTCAGTCCTCCGTTCTCAGCGACGTATATTTATATCTAAATTAGTAATAAACGTTTTAATAATTTATACAGACACACTCAAAGTTATGTCAGCATACAGCAATCTTTAAATAGTGACATTATAATTACTAACAATGCCTATCATTTTGTCATGGTGTATTTTAAGAGTAACTTTAATGGGAAAAAAGATTTTACATTGATGTTATAGCATAATTGTCATTAGCGTTCCCGACATGAACGAAAATCGATTAGGTTCAATTCTAAAATTTTAATACAAAGAAAATCAGTAGTTAAGCATCTCGTTATTACGAGCTAGACAAAAACCTGTATCTTGTCGCTACGAGAAAATAACTTATAGCGTGTTACATGTAGTTGGCTGTCTAGCAAGTTATTTTTAATTGAGAGTTAGTTATATCTAATGTATATAATGGAGTACTAGTAAGTATCTTTTTATATCAAATGAGTTGGTTATTTTGTTTTAAGTTATCTCGTTATTGTGAGTTACAACATAACAAAATAACAGTACACAGGATTATATACCTGACAAATAGGTGGTGTACCCCCTCCCCCACCCCATCCCATCATCACCCCCCTCCAAAAAAAAATAGTAGAAAAACTGGTGATGTGTTGATGTTTTTGAGGGATTTTTTTTGTAATTATACGTAATTATTAACAAAATAGTTATGTTTTGTAAGTATTGATGATTGATCAAATTCTTTTTGACTTCTTTTCAACGTTTTAACTTTAGGAACTTATTAATATTGTAACACATATAATGATGCTATGTATCATTTTTTTATTGGTTGTTGTTTAGAAAATAAATTATTCACAGCCGTTTTCTTTTTACGCTTTCGTCATTTTTTTTATTATTGTTTATAGTTTAATATTGTTAATATAAATTGTAAGGTAAACGTTCATAAAATCCATATGGTGAATTCAGGTGAAAGCTCAATTCGTTACACTCGCTCAAGTTTACGCTGAATAAAAACTCCAAAACGAAACAAAAGGTTCAAAAAGGTGTTTTTAAGTTGTTGAAATAACGGTAAATGATATTCCAATGAAAACCGATTCTGGGAGTTCTGAGAAAACAACTTAATAACGACTTGCGGAGATTCCAGAAGGACAGTCCGATATAAGTCTCTACGTAATTGAAAATCCACACTAACATGCGGTAATCAGGCACAACTAAATTCTTAATCTTAGATTGTAATAGATAAGTTTAAAAGTTTTCGATTTTAAACTTTAAATGTAACAGGTTATCGATTTAAAATTTTAAAGCTGCTATGAGAACTTTGTTTTCTCTCGGATTGATCACGCAAAAAAGCTCGTAACAAAAAAAACCGAACGGAGATTCTTTCATGTGACAAAACGTTTAATCCTCTTGACACTAGTCTTTGATATCTTCTTCACTTAATCTCAAATCAAATAATTGCTCGACAACAGAAGTGCAAAATTATCTTAACAGCTATATGTGTGAATATTTATTTTTCTGGTATGCATCTACCATCTCTTTGTTATCGAAAAAGAGCAATGCATTTCCAAAAAAGAACGGGGGAGAGAATTGATGAAGATCGGGAAAAGAACGGTTGGGCTAAGTGTGCTGGAACCCCGCACGTTGGCGGAGAGTGTTATGTTGGGCTAACTGTGCTGGAACCCCGCACCTTAGTGGGGTGTATGTGATATCGGGCTAGCTGTGCTGGATTTTCACCTCATAATACTCAAAGAATGATTCCTTAACTATAACAATCTAAGATTAAGAATCTAACTGTGCTGGATTTCCGCACGTTAGTGTCGATTTCCAATTATGTACAGAATTATGTTGGACTGTCCGTGCTGGAATCTCTGCACGTCATTATTAAGTTGTTATCTCGGAATTTCGAGAATCGTCTTCATTGGAATACCAAGTGCCGTTATTTCACCAAATTAAATACTTTTAATCAGCGTAAACTTGAGCGAGTGTAACGAATTGAGCTTTTAACTGACGTGAATTCACCAAAAAGTAACAAAACAATTAATTTAAAGTGAAGAGTAAAATGTGAAGCACCATTTGGCCTCTGAACAAGTTCTTGTCATTTTTAAAGACTTTTTATTTTAAACCAACGTCATGATAGTACTGAAAAGAGCTAACCTACCCTGGTTCTGAAGGAACATTTACATTTCAGGTTTTATATACGCACTGTATTTTCTTATCACTGCGGGGCAGCCCACGCAATGATACATGTACATGTACGTATGCCCTGCACATTAGATTCACAATTATAGCACGTACATTTGATTCATAAACGTCCGTGCAACTATGTGTGTAAACCCCTGAAACTGGATTTCTAGCCAGTTTAAATGTCTGCTCATAGGGGCGGTTATTTGATGCACCGGAAGAAGAAGTCTAACGACAATAAAGCGCTTAACTATGCTTAGCGCTTTAATGTATATGTTGGGTATACAGGGAATTTAGGCTGAAAAACTCATGATAATATGAATTTAACATATAAAAATAATATGCAAATTCATCTTCAAAAGACATTCGTGTAAATACCTTTTGCATTTTATACCACGTATATCAAGAGAAATGAATTTGCATATCTGTATTGATCAGTCAAAATAATGAAATAAGAGATGTTTGTAAAACACTTTACAAAAATAACAAATTAAGAATTTGTTATAACAGATTAATAACAGCGTACAGATTTCATAGCATTGCATAGAAATCTCATAGCGTTGCATTTTTATACTATTTTTTTTGGGGGTAAATTGATATGAAATGCTTTCTATCTAAATTCAACAGCATAGCATTGGAATTACATTATATTCCATTAGAATCTTATCGCATATAAATTGATTCTCATTCATCATAGCATAGCATCATTTAGCGTTTTATATCAATAACATTGAATAGCATCGAAATATCATAGCATATTATATGCTTTTGTTTTTGTAAATTTAAATGAAATGCTTTATGAAGATAAATGATATTACATAATATGGTATGCTGTGCTAGGTTATGATATGCTATGATGTATGAGAATCGAGTGATATGCTATAAGATTCCAATGTTATGTAATTAATTTTAATGTTATGTTATTTAAATTTCATAGCTATAGCATAGCATCGATATACGTTATAAAGCATTTGAATCCTATAGTATATCATATGATTCTCATTGATCATAGTATTGCTTACCATATCATTAAGCATTTCCTTTTAATTTAAAAATTTGATATAACAAATTAATAATCTGTTACAACAAATTAGTAATTTGTTATAACAAATTGATAATCTGTTATATCAAATTACTAATTTGTTATAACAAATTATTAAAAAAATACTGCTGCGACCCTAATACGCTTCCGTAGCCGATCGACACTATCTCATACCCTCCGACCATATTTTTTTTTTGTGATCATAATGGTGAACGGTAGCTTCGCCAGAATTTCATCGGAAAGAAACGTTAAGTTTCTCAGGTTTCTGAGTTAACAATCGTGTAAATTAACCTCATTTGCAAAAGAATGATAATAAACTAATCTACAGACTTTACTGCATAAATTAACCTTGTCATAAGGTTAAAAACTGCCACAATCTTATCTTCAGGGGTTATAAATACGGGTGATGCAACAGCACACTATTAAAATTATAACTTTTATTTAATCCTGATATTAGTGAGTTAATAACCTGCTCTTGGTTAATCACTCCGCAATAAATGTTAATATTATCATAAATCTGTTTTTACATTATCTTGTGAACTAAACAGTATACGGTAGTAAGTGGGTCAAAGGATTGGAATAAAAGGCATAAATACATTCATACACATGTAGATGAAATTTTGCAGATAAAATAGGTTATTTTTCATTGAAGAAAAAAATGTTCACTGCCTGTTGTTGACTAACGATTATGCATCACATCTATCAATAACACAAAGACCTTTGGGAATTTTAAATCTTCATTAACGTACCATAAACTGTGAATATACTTATTTCTCTCATTGTTACACACATGCTCCAAGTTTAAAAATAAATAAAATAAAATAATTTTTAAGAATAAAATTGTTTTCCTACATACCCTAATTTTTTTGGTCAGGGACAGGAAACAAGAATTTTTTGTTTCACGTGCAGACACCGAAGTTTGTGCTATTTGAATCAGCGTTATATCAGTTTGTTTTTGTTGTTCAGACCAGCGATGTAGCCATAAGCTTCTTGTTGCAGATATTATATCCACGCTTTAGCTCAACAGTTGCAAGGTTTGTACCTTGGCCAGAATTATCTATTTATAGTAGAGCTGCGTTGGAAATGACAAAATAGATAATTATATCCCTTTCGAAATGGCACAATTTCTATGAAAATTTTCATTTTTTTTTTTTTTTACAAAAGAGTATTGTAAACACATTTGTGTAATCATTCAGTCTTTGTTATATATACATACCTATAATTGCATATTTAATGGCATTGCAATTCTACCAACCCTATATTATTAGCCTGTTTAACTTGCATTAGAAAAAGAAGATTTATGGCAAACAAACTTTTTTCACATCATTTTTGTCAATCATTCATTCGTTTGCATATGTGTGTTTCTGCCTTTCAAATAAAATACTCGGAATAACAAACTAACTTTAAGCAAGTAAAAAATCAAGGCGACATACCTACCTTCTCCACATCGTAACATATTGTAGATTTATAATTAAGCGCGAGGAATTGATTTCCGTGTGAAATCGGGAGAAGCAACCCTTGAGGATTTTAAAATATTGCATTTATTTTGTAGTCAATTTCAAACTATAGGATTTGATAACGAGAAAAAATTGGATCGCAATTTTATATTCTCGCCATTTGCTACAAAACAACGGAATCAAAGAATTAATTATCACGCTAAATGAGGAATTTGCAGTATTCAAAACCACCATGCAAAACAGTTTTATATTTTCTAAAGTTTAAATAACTGAAAACATTATGAAGGAATAATTCGCGAACAGGATATGGACATCTTCAAATATCGCCAGGGTTTTTTTTGTTGTTTCATAAAATAGCATTGTTTTGTACATGTTTATCCTAGTTTTTGGGGATTGTTTTGCTATCAACCATTTCCACGCTGTATCTTGTTGGCGTTACACACTCAGTAGATGTTAAAATAATTGTGTTAATTAAACAAAAAGGTTTTACTGTTCTGCAAATGTACCGTGGTATGGCATTCCAACAGTATGATACAGCTACCATGTCGTATAATTTGTATAACTCAAAGTTTGAGTTAAGATCCACTTTTACGCTGGAAGCTAGAAATATATTAGAAATGCGAGCCGTTGAAAAACAAAACAACGTCCTTTAATATCAAAGAAATCTCATTTCACATGAATTAGTTATAGATAATTCTTCTCCATTGCTTAGTTGTCTTATTAAATTTCATACTTAATTAGTGTTTTCGATGTAAAAACATCAAGCATGAGGTATTTTATTAGAAGCACCAAAATGTATAAAAGAAGGAAATCTGGCTAAATAATACACATTTACCAGGACAAAAGACACAAAAGGTAGGACTTTCTTTCAAACATATTTCTAAAATCTATTTCGCATTCAGATCAATATAAATGGTACAATATCTTCATATCTAGTATTTTTTTTTTTAATTTAAACTGAGAAAACCTTCAACAATATATTTTTTTTAATGAATAGTTTGACCCCCCCCCTCCAAAAAAAACAAAAAAACAATGTTTAAAATGTAAACCGCACATCATATTTTGCTTATTGTTTTCAATAAATATCTCAGGGTTTAAACGATGATTACAAATAAAAAAAAATTATAAAAACAAGCAAATATATCCCATCTTAAACGCCTCTACTTCTCTATAATTGGTTTCAGATTACAATACACAACAGACAAATGCAAAATTTACAGAGATTTGACATCGCAAAGCCCTGTAAGAAAAATCTATATTCGTGGGGGGTTCCGAGAACTAACGGAAACATGGAGGAAACTTTCAACATTTTCTTTGATGAATGTTTATATGTACATGTAGCAAATATTTCTTTAATATCTATTATAAGTTTATAACGAATTGTCAATGATAAAACCAAGGGTTTTTCGTTGTGACTATTATTATATAATTATTATTCATTGACATATATAGAAGTAAGTATTTTTGTCGAAATTCGTAACTGTTTTTCTGCGTGTAAATACGATTTGCATTCTTCTTAGCACGCTTTCAAGTTAAAGTGCTTCAAGAATAACAATTTCCATTTCTCTACAATTCTTTTCTTTCTCATTCTGTATATCCTGTTTGTTTCACACCGTTTTGTGAAAAAGAACGTATTGTTTTTGTTTTTAAAGGGGGAACTTAAATTTTGATGAATTGTTGAAATTCGATTCTCTTTCCTTATGGGACTTTTGTCATAGTAATACATGTATATTTATCTTGTTTATGGAAGATTAGCACTGTGCGTTCATGGTCCGTATGAATTATACATGTTTGTTGATGGTTGTTGCTTGTTAAAGAGGCAGCTTGTAGTCAACGTGTAACTTATGAGAAAGATAAGATTTGTTTGCGTCATTATAGCATGTTATATTACGGTTTTTTTTTTTGCTGATGCACATGTACGACACTCAACACAGTTTCCCTGAGAGATCTGAGTAAATAAGCTGGAGTTGCGATTCACTCAAAAAACTTGTAAGTTGACCATATGTTTTGAATTGCTCAAATGACGTAAGGAGATCTCACTTGCGTTACACATAAGTTAACTGCAAGTCACATATGCTCCCCATCTACACATAAATTGAACGCACAGTAAACGTCAAAATTACGTCATGCGTGCACCAATTTCTCGTGGTGCTTGCAAATTGCCCATTCACAAGATTTTTATTAAAAGTTATTGTAAAAAAAAAAAACACCTCAGAAGGACAAGAGAATAAACAGTTCTACTTTTCATCAAAATCAGATAAAAGATGTTAGTATTACAGCCCATTTGAAAAACAAATGCGTTCTCTTTGATAGAAAAATGGATGACAAAAAAAAGAACAGGACAAAAAGGAAATAGATAATGTACTAGCTGGTAGAGAAAAAAGGCATAAAATATCCCAATAACATCGATCTCGAGCGTACTAACATATAATCATATACATTTTCGAAGTAAGCAGAAGAATAGTGATCTTGGCACGCAGACCGGTAGTTGAAACTAATTAGAAGCCAACTATACGAAAAAAACTCCAACACTCCCTACTGGAGGAAGTTGTTGTTTCATGATTTAGTAATTTTTGTTTTTAAACAGACTGCTATCACAATTTTGATAATATTGATTATCATCTCATATGACCATTAAATTTATAAAAAAAAATTCACATAATTGTATCAAAATGCAAATATTAGACACAAATTTGTAGACTTTGATTTCTAAAATGCGTGATGTGTAAATGTTGTTACGTTTTCAATAGCATTCGTAAAGGCAAAGTAATTCGATGTGGGTTTTTTTTTACCTTCGATTGAACGTTTAGTCAAAGCTATATTTTCGAAAATATTGTAAAGTTCAACAAATAGTTAACAAAAATGTAAAATCTTATAAAGATTAACATTGGCTAGAAAAAAATATTTGTTAATAATTAATTCGCTGAAATTAGATTTTGCACAAAGACTTATTCTAAATCTCACAGATTTTTTTATAGATATTTTATGCTATTAGATACGAAAGATAAATAATGTTTCAAAACATTCCATATTTGTATCGACCGGTTTAGCTACATGTAGTCTAATCACCAAAGCAGCAATTGCAGTGAAAATTATCTTCTTTTTCAGCGAATTCTTCTGACGTTTTGAATATTTACTTGCCGACAGTTATTTCATAACTATTTCAATACGTGCCTAAAGAAAAATGTTCCTTATTAAATACAAAAACTAATTATTATCCGTGCAGCTGTCGTGGGGTAGCAGAGAGAGTCGGTAAGTGTTAGTTGCAGCTGACCTACGACGTGAATACTGTTACTTGCCGTTCGAAAAGCAAACGCTCTTCTTGTGCACATAAATCGTAATTAAGGCAGAAGCATGGCTCCTACGGGCTTCGCACGTTGCGATTGACAACCCACAATCAGCCACGGGAGCCTCGACTGGCAAAACCCGAAGCACATGTACACGCATGATAAGCAACCACTTACGAGCAGTTGTGAGTGAGTCTTTACGTGACATATACGACTAGCACGCCAATTGCAATTACTTCAATACCTATCTTTAGCCATACAAACTTGCACGGGAGCCAGCACTAGTAAAACCGTCACGGTTTATATCCATAAAAATTTAGGAAGATTTGTTGGTAAATTAATCCAGGCTTCTTATATAGAGCTGAAACAAACATTATATCTGAAAATATTTATCAACAAATGATTTAGATATCATCAATTTAAAACATCGATAATCAAAATAAAGAATATTTATTATCTGCACTTCAGAGGACATCACATCTGAATTTACAAAACATTTCCAAAAAGTATTTTCTAAAGGTACTTTAAAAAAGATTAATGCGTAAACAAACATCTATAAATTGTTTAAATCAATATTTGGTTACGTCTATGGAAAAATGAACAATAAATAAGTGGCTTTCTCATAAAAGGGGAGCAAATGAATACTTATTGTCTTCAGTTTTGCTATATTAAAGAGATTTGTTTTCATTAATAGGACATAAAAGAGCAAATACTTCGTGGCTGTGTGGTTTGCTTCTCAGTAGTTGAAATACTAGAATCAGATGAAAAGAATAAAATACCAAGCAATACGCGTTTAGATTTTTTGTTTTCAGTTTTAAAGACTGCTCCGCATGGCCAGCTGTTATGAAACTGTTGCAACTCCTGTTGATGGGATTTTTACTCCAGCATGTCCAAGCAACCAACGATTCAAGACAGGACATTCAGTTTGAAGACTGGTTGTCTTTATTTGTTGATACAAATGTCAATCCCAATAGGACTTTCATTCCGATGATGGATATTACACAGAATCAGATGATGAACTTTCTATGTTCGGAAAACATGGCTTTTAATAATGGGTTTCCTGTTGTAAATAATGCAAGTAGTATTCATAAAGGATTTAGAAATGCGACTGCAAATGAGACTAAGACTGCAAACACTCAATTAGACATGGCTGTCTTTGGCAGTTATAGCAGTAGTTCTGTGGTTGAACGTATCATTATTGTAACAGGAATACTCGGTAACTTTCTTACGATGGTCTATATTCCTTTACAAAAGAAATTACGAAAACCATTTTATTACTGTATAGTTAACCTTGCATTAGGGGATCTAATTGCGCTTTTTGTTAACCCTTATTCTTACAATGTTCTATTTTCAAATCTTATTCAGGGCCCATGCACGGATGTATTTTATCAGTTCATATTTGAGACTATCAATATATTCTCGAAGCTTTTTTCTGAAATAGGAGTGTTAATCTTGGGATATGTAAGGTTCATGTTATTTGTTCACCCATTTGAAAGTCGCACATACCTCACGAAAAATCGAGTTTTTCTAAGTTTTTGTTTAAGCTTTGTAATCAGTGCTGGCTACGGATATTTGACAAATTATTTCATATCTGATACAAAGGGAGCCCAATATATAATAACAAGCTCAGTTGTCGATGGATTTTCATTTATCCTTATGTTGGTCATTCTACTGGTTTTGTTCTATCACCGATATAGGACAGCACGTACAGTCTGTATCTGCACAAAATACGAAACTACCGATGACTGTTGTCACAATAATCATCTTGGTCCTAAATGCTTTCAACGTAGCTGTATCGCTGGTAAACAACTTACGTTATCTCCCCTTTAACAATAAAGGAATCTTTTTTAATGGTTTCGATACTTTTTTCATTATAGCTAGTGCTATTGTACATAGTGTAAATCCTTTGATTTATTTTATTAGATTTAATGCAGTTCGACGGATAAGGATATCATTTTCGTCCAAACGGAATAACTAAAGGGTTCAAGATCAGATTTAAAGAAAACCTAACAAACATGTTTTGTAAAGCACAAATATTTCATTAATATCAAATAAAAAGATTATCTGTTTTTTTTAACTGATTTAAGATAAATAATAAAACCACAGGGGCCAAGCCCGTTTTAACATTAATTTCAATGTAACCATAAATAAACAAGAGGGTCGAACTTCGACCCAGATAAAAAAAACTACCAGCTCGCTTCAAAAGCCTGATTTATCAATCTGTTTAATATATAACATTCGCAATATGCATGTAGTTTTAAGAGAAGTGACGTCTGAGATTCACTCATCACTTCTCTCGAAGTGGCCAGTTTATTTTTTCTCGGATATTTACCGGTTCAGGGCTTCCGATAGATTTTTGATATTTCTCCACTTGTGTAGATGCTATTGTCATAGGCAAAACACCCATCGGGAGCTCTGGACCGGTAAATGTCCAAGTAAAAATAAACTTTGAGAGAATAATGACGTATATCTCTGCTATTTTAAAACCGATCAATTTGAAATTCGACATTAGTGTATCTCAGATATCACCTATTTTATATCTTCATGCATATTGCGAATGGTTTAAACATTAATTGATTTAATTAAGCTTTTGAAGCGAGTGGTTATTTTATATCTGGGTCGGAGTTCGACTCCTTTCTTTATTTATTGTTTCATTGAAATCAACGTTAAATCGAGCTTGGGCCCTGTGAGAAAAATATAAATAAAAAGCGACAGAAACAATTGGAATAAAAACATAACTCTTATGAAAAAAAAATCAGCATATGAATATACAAAATTTTATGTGAAAAAAAAAACATACCACAGAACCAAGAATTAAAAATAAGAGGTCAATTTCTCCTACCAAGAAAATAGAGAACTTCATTACAATTACCATTATGATACAGATGCATGTGTCTAAAGAAAGTATAGTTCATAAACCACCCTTTCTGCAAAACATTAGAAATTTTACAGTTTATCTTTAGTTGTCAATTGAAAGTACACAGCGCAAGGTTTCACCGGCACCATTTTCAAACTGTTCATATTGTTTTGCATATCGTAGTGGCAAACTTTGGTGAGGCAGGACTGCGCTCTGCTGGTTTTTTAAGCACTGATAGTTACATAGTTTTTATAATGCGAATCAGCATCGTTTTAAGCTTGTTCCAGTTGGGATACTGCCTAGGATGAGAGATTATTGTAAATAAACGGGGACAGGAAATTGGAGGTTAAACTCTTGTGAATTCACTAAAACATTCAAATGCAAAGGTGGTTTTAGATTGAGAAAATGTATTTCTCGACTTGAATTTCTTCGTTGCGAATCAATTCCAGATATCGTTTTTCTCTGCAAATCGGGGAAAATGCCATATCTATCAACACAAGCAACAATTTACAGGCAACATTATTTCGCTGATCAAGTACCTACGAAATGGCGTCTGTAATCATCAGTAAATTAAATTCGCCCCATGAAGTTTGCACAGTTCAAAAATTTCAACAACACGATGACGGAAACCAATGAATTGATTCAAGAACATAGCCCCCCCCCCCCCCCCCCCCCCCGGTGTGGAATTTTTGTTAGGGAACATAGAGGTTTCTGGAAGGATCTGCACTACTTAGGCCTATACGGTATCCAACTTTTCGGCACCCCTGCTGAGGACCAGACAATATCGCCGCAGTATCATTAATGCGATGATGCTACTTTGAAACTTTTACGGCCATTATAAGAAAGATTTCCAATATTTTGATTCTATTGGTGATTAACTATCAAGAATGAATTTTGACTATAACACATTTGTTTGATTAAGGTATTTCAATTCCCGTTTTATCTACATCCACTTAAGCTTTAGGTTGGATTTGCATCAATACTAAGAAATATGTTTGCAATGTTTCAAACTATATATGGATTTATCATATAATAAGGTATTGCAGTGATGTTATTTACTTGTAATTTTGGTCCTAGTTACATGGACACTGAGAGTTTTGGTTTGAAATTACCATTCATATTTTGTTAACATGTACATGTGTCTTTGGAGTCAAAGTAAACACGGGTAATTCTGTACTTAGTAAAATTATAATTTTGGGTCGGAGCTAGAGTACCCCGATAGCTTTTAGGGTAAGCTTCCCTATCATATATGTGCTGCTATATAATGTATTGTACATTTTGAAAAAAAAAAGTTATTTTGTAAGTTCAGGGGATCAGTATAGTGTTAGGTCGTTTTTGTTGTCTGATTCTGATTCACTATCATTTTATGGAGTGGTTTTTAATCATTTACGTCATTTTCAAAAAGATGTTTCATATTTCACATACCTCATCTCTACATTGGTGTTGAGTCAATTTTTATTAAAAAAAAACAACAAGCCGCAATGAGTTTGTACAGGAAAAAAAAACCATTCATTTAATGTATTATTTGACTTGAAAAAGAACAAAGCGGTGTTTGTAATTAACGCATTGTTATTAGTAAAATATATATGAATTTCAACTAATGCATTTTTTTGACTTTCTGATATTGTTCTTTATTGAATATTTGACATGCAAATATTTTATATCGTTTTTAAGCGTATATAAACAAAAGTTATTCCACATCTCAATTTCAAGTAGAGTGACACACCAAAATGTTATTTTATGGATCGCTAAATTAGTTATTATCATTTCTGAAAAATTAGTTTGTTGTTCAGAGAGGAATATATGTCTTAGATTATTTTTTAAGATTCTTTAGATTTTCATGAAATGATAGTTATAAAACGATTCATAAAATAACATACAGATAAAGCACCGCCTTAGTTCAGTTGTATAGTTTTATGTATGTTAATACTTATGGGTCTGTTCGTCTAGCATACTTATGTTTATAATGGTTATTGTTCTTTTAAAAGATAATAAAATTCAAGTTGTTTATACGTTGACTATGAATAGCTGTTGTAACATTCATAAATTTTATGTAAATGGATGTCATTTGGTCCGTTAATCTATCATTTATAAGTGCAAAATGAAAAATACACGTATCAGTAATATATGCCAGTTGTAATGTACGCATTTCAAAATGTGAAGTATTGCATTTTTATATTTTGTATGAAATATACGTATCAACATATCATTAAAGTTTTTATCATATTATAAGAATCATAACAAACATGTCAATATATTAAATATTGTTATATTCTATGTTGGTTTACAAACAATCAACATATGTTTTTTATGCCTCCTTTTTCCTTAAGACCCTTACCGATGCAAACTCATACAAAGGACAATGTACCGAATTGTTGTCTGACGAGAATTCACAAATCCGTCTCTCACTTATTTATTCGACAGATCTGAATCTCTTCCTCACTACAATGCAGGTAAAGAAATAAGGAAGCTTTGGAATGGAGTCTTTTTAAAAAATATTATTATTAAGGAACTACTAATCTTCGTAAAATATATTAAGAAAAATTTAAAATATACATCATTTGTAGGATTTTTTTTAGAGGATCAAAATTTAAGAAAGACTAAGTCACTTCTTTTATTTTACACCAAACGGAGAATCACCGAAAACAGTATTCCTACAGTGTCAACATGGTCTTCTACTGATATTTTCTCCTCGGTAGTATTAAGTTAGCCAGGTAAATGATTTCACACAACAAATTATCTTACTGTAGAAATCCAATTAGACTACTAAGAAAAGCTTGTGATTCGATCTGATTATTTCTTATTCTAGTTGAATTATCTGAAGCTAATAAGGCGATGGTTGTGTTTGAACTCCAGTTGGAGTATTTATAAGATCTATCAAAGGAAAATATATCGATAACCATCGTCTGACTGAACAATATCATTCCTCATATCCTTATAATTTATGTGGTTTTAGCACAGACGAGAATTTTTGATATCAAAACCCGACCTTTCATACATTTTTGTATACGTTATGGTTGTCTAACTATCGTAATGAATACATAGATTTTCTCCGGGCATTTCGGCTTCCTTCCACATATTCCTCCAACATCAATGCCCCTCAACATCCGTGCCAAAGAAGAAATTGATATTAGTTTTAAAACATGTTTGTCAGTCGTAGGAAACTAATTAAAGTTCAGGATTCGGGATCATGAAGTATTTTTAGACTAAAATCCAAAATTCAATCATATATAGAATTACAAGTTGTCATATAATTACGCTTAAAAATTTGTAATTATCAACATAATGTAGAGAAGCATTTTAAAAGTACTCCATTTTCCGATGTATTTAATCACAAGTCAAAAAGACAGTGTACAAGTTTTGTCTTTAGTCTTAATGATAATGCATATGGGGCCTGGCTTCAGGATCATGAAGCAATTTCAGACTTAATGTCAAAATGTCAACCAGTCATAAAATAATGGTTAATCATAAAATGATGATGAAAATTTGTAATTGACAACATTATATCAAGACACTTTTAATAGCATTTCAATTCTGTCAGTGTTTGCAATCAAGAGATATTAAGACAATTTACAAATTGCTACTTAAGTCTAAGTTTGCTTCATGATCTTTTATGCTTTATAGATTACAGAATAATTAGGAAAGAGTTTACACGTTTCTTCTAGAGTGTATGCCAAAAATATGGAAAGTTAAATAAAACAGAATTTGAGATCATGTTTAAAGAATAAAATGTGATTAATAGTAGAACCCGTAAAGAAATCGGGTTAAAAAGCGAGTTTATGTGTTTTGTAAATGAACATTTTTTTACAGAAAAAATTGTGTCAGTTAGAGTTAAATGTGTTGTCATTGTTAATTTTTTTTCTAAAAATCTGCAATAATCAAAAGCAAGATCTAGGTATCTCACTGTTTTAAAATTGTCATCAAATAAAAATTAACTTGGCCTTTTGGCACTTGATTGGTTTAAATGCAATAAATCGTCAGGTAAATGTTTAAACCACAGTTTTCATACCATCAATACTACAATGCAATTTCAAAACTACCAGGTTAAAAATATTAGAGGACAAGATTAAATAAACACTAAAGAAGGAACTTGTACATTATTGAATTGGTTGTTCTAGCTGTAAACGTTTAATAACTTTACTTTTTAGAATTAACTATTCTCAGGAGAAGTAAAAAAAAAAAAACAACAACAATGGTCATATATTGGAGCGTGTTTTTATTCACCAATCAACAAGTATATAATTAATTCAATGCTGGATGAAATACATGGTGCATGTGTTGTTGAAATCTCTTGCTTCATATGAAGTTAAGAGGAACAAAGAGAACAAATATAAGATATTTTACCTGTTAACTCGTCTTCTGTTTTTGTCATTGCGTTTTACTACACAATTCGTTTCCCCCTACAAAACAAAACTATCAATACCAGAACGTTTTCTATTGAAACCTTTGTAATCAAATACTATGTACATGTTGTAACCATATGTTAAATCTTACTCAATAGAATTGCCGTCTGTACTACCAAAAACAAAATATGAACTTAAGGTAAAAAATGACAACATTTTCATTTGTTTGCAAATTGCAGGAATTAATCCATAATTAGTATCGTCATGGATAAATAGCTAATGTACAATGATGATACCATTACGGAAAATGTGGTAGCTATCGTCTCTGCAATATTTTACTATCTAAGAATTAGTTTTGTGGCAGATATGTAATTTTATCAAATGTAGTCCATTATTTATCTAATATACTTGTGTAATTTGATAGTTAAAAAGCCTCTATTTTCCCTTAGAATTTTAGAGTTACAGGACCCACCAGACCTAGACTAATAACACAGCAGACACAAATTAAGCCCTGGGTTTACTTTTGGGGTTCACCTAGGGTTTACTTCCAAAAGAAAAATATTAAGAAAGGTGATAGCATTTTAATCTGTTTGCAAAATTGCAGGTCTTAACCCATTTTAGTGATGTCATAGATAAACAGCTTTTAATTTTGCTTTTTTGAAGTATAGAAGTGGATCCAAAATAAACCCCAAGTGGACGCAATTTTTCAAAATGCAGACCCAGAGTAAGCCCAAAGGAAAATAGGGTGGGTCTTATAAGTACTGTATATCTGCTGCACTAAAAAAATTTAAAAATATATGGGAGTAAAAAATTCATTTTTAATAATGCAACGTTAATAAGATGTTTACCTCAATACCCCAGTCGATTTATCCCTGGAAAAATGTTAATAAGGTCGTCTTCGAACAATTTTTTTTACGTAAATTACCTTATGTTTTAAAAAATCAGTAGAGGTGTTGATTAATAGATACTAAGTGGTCATCACATTTTAAAACCCTCATATTAATCTAAAACTTCTGAATATGATGTGTTTGGTCAAAAGTCATTATTATCTAAATAATTAGATTTAAAACTTGAACATTTCCTTTTATTATACTTTCATGTTAAATACTGAAATCTGATTGGTTTAGACGCAGTTGATAATCCGTTCTATTACCCTCAGCGTTAGCAACACACTTAGCAACTGGTAACAAAACGAATTGTTACATGCGCGTAAATTATGCGCGTACGGTTCGCCGTAGAATTCACGTCATTTCTATATAAAAGGAGTAAAAATATTCTCTAAAATTAGGACATTCAGTATAATAAAATAAATGGTGCCTGTTTGGCGCTTCGCGTCGGTTGACAATGGTTTCCTCGGGGTGTCAATTTCAACTGTTACCCTCCCAAAGAAGCACTATTTATATAATATAACACAGAGCTCGTCATTTAACAGAAGTAAACAGAGTCTGAAAAAAATAGTGATCACAACTATTTAACTCTCTTAAAAGTTAACTCTAGATCTGTGATACGATAAGTAAATGAGGACGCCTATTTAATTGAATAAAAAGGTTTTCTAACAATTTAAAACATTTCTTTCACGGAAAACCTTGAATAAACAATAATATTATGCCCAGTATTTTTTTTTCGAAAGTATATTTAACTTTATGTAAGAGAAGTAAAATTAGTCAACAAAAGAGTAAGAAGAATCGAAAAAGGGTATGACAATTTTTCATTATAGGATATATCCTTCCTTTTAATTATCTAGAGACTTCAATTCAAAGAATATCAACGGGTGATGCAAGACATGTTCGACTCTTTCTTTTTCAATTTAGAATCCCTTTACAATAAGGATATTTTGTGGTTTTAGAGAAGTAAAAAATGAATAACTTTTTTTTCCTTAAATTTAAGAAAACTTTGATCTCTGCATTGCTAAAAAAACAAAAAACAAATCAAAATCTTTAATCAATTCAAGAAAGGTCTTAGGTTACTTCCACTTCAGACCTAAGTCAAATCTCAAGTATAAAGATGACATAAACATCATTAATACAATATTATATTATCTGCAATGCTCATTTCTTGGATCGATTCCATTAATAATCAGCGTATATGCATTGTGGTATCTAAAAATACGGGGAAATATGACGGCATTCGGAAACTTCAAGACGACGTTATATCATTAACGCGTAACGAAATTTATCATAATAACATTGTAAAACATCTGATGAAAATGAAAACTCTCAAATTGACATATACATATTTCTGCCCATAGTGAATAATATTAATAGTACATAAAGCACAGGTAAATTCACTGCATTGGAGCTCTATCTTCGCCCGGCCGCGGCTTAAACTCACAACCTCTGAAACCCATTCACCTAGCAGCAAGCGGCCACCGCAATAACTACTCGGACATCTAGGCAAGACCAAAATCTTGCTTTTGTGGGTTCCAGGGGTCATGAGATCATATCCCGACCGGGGCTGATATATATATATATATATATATATATATATATATATATATATATATATATATGTGTTTCATTATGAGCAAGTATATGTCAATTTAAGAGTTATTGCAATGTTTATGCATATTAATTGTATGTATCTTTGCAATATGTATTGTTCTGATCCTCTCAAATTGTCGTTTAACTGTTGTTTAACTGTATTCCATCTGTATCTAATTACTTGAAATTAAACGTAGGTAAAAACGTAAGTTTTGTCAAGCAATGGTAGCAAGGTGAGCTAAAAATAAAACGAAATTTAAACGTTATCATGCCTAATACTTTAGTTATGTTGATGCAAAAGCAAGAATTTTTTTTCCAACTCCTTAATCAAAGGAACCAGACTTATTTTATATCATTAAGATATGATGTTTAATCGTAAAGAAAATTAGATTCAATTAAATTGTCATTTTCTACCTATTTGGTTTAAGTTTAACCATCACAACGTCCAATTTTTATTTTCATTAAAGTTCATCTATATCTTTATATCTTTTATAAGACAATTTTTCAGTTTCTTTTTTCTTTGAAATATTAAATGAAAAATAATCCTTTCCTCTAAAATCAGAATAATGGGTGCAATATCTCTTTTCGTTACATTTTCTTCTCAGTTATATAAATGAATAAAAACCGTTTAATTTGTACTTTTGAAAAAGAAATCCAATAAGAGTTCTTGCAAAAACTTTCTACTTTATATTATAATTTCTCGTTTAATCATAGACCGAAAACGTATCAAATGTTTACTGCCTTTGTTTTCTCAAAAAAGAGATTACTAGAGATGATATAAGAATACATATTAACCCCGTGTTTCTGATTTGGATAATGTTCTTTTTCAATAAGGTATATAAATGTTGAATATTCTTTAGAAATATTTTAGCAAGGTAGAGACATTTCAGATAATGGATCTTCACAATTGATATTCGTTTTGTATATCGAGGGAATGTTTATTTCAATGCTATAAGGTAGGTCATAACTTCATCAAATTCAATCCGTTAAAAAATATTTTTTGTGCAATAATTCTATCTTTAGATAGAAATAGAATGCAAGGAAGCTACAGTATTGAATTTTTCAAAGTAAAAAAAAATGTCTAAAATGTGATTTAGCTTGAATTGGATAATTTTTGTAATGATAATTTCGATTGTTATTTTTATGTTATTTGTATTTTAACAGCATGTAACGACGCCTTTTTGAAAAAGACACGAAATCCATTTTAAGTTATCATCGTAAAGTCAACTTTGAACGAAAGTGATTCAACATCAGGTATTACATCTGCCAGCAATTTGTTATGAAAACATCAGATTTTTCTATGTAATTTAAACGGTATGAGGAAACTGTTTGAACGATTTAGAAAATGGTGTCATAGATTTATTTGTTTATAATTAGCAATAATTATAATGAATAGCTCCAAGTTAAGTAATGTTAAAACCTTGTATTTAATATCAAATGAATGTATTTCATGGATTTTTTTCTATAGAATCTTGTTAACCAGTTAAAAATATCTTCGAAAATTGATGTTATTTTGATTTTATTCACCTACCCGGTTTTGTGACAACTAGTCAAAGAACTTTAAATATAGATATCCAGACTTAATTGTCACAGGGGAGTAGAGAGAGATATGTCATATTTATGCGGCGATTTCGACGATAAGGAAAAAGAGGGGAATCGGTAGATTTAACCAGATTTGAACTTAAAAGTAAGATATTAAATGATATTATTAACATATATTTTTATTTCAAAAACTTCAATTGTCATTTGGATAAATTACTGCAAGTACTAGTAACGAAGCAACGTTGAACTATGTTTATCGCTCATTTAAGATATAAACGGCATGTTTACGAGTTCAACAGGATATGAATTTGGTTGGTCACGTGATCAAATGCTGTGAAGCCGTAATCTCAACCAAATTCGCACACGGCTGAAGTATATCAATAATGTCAAGCTAAATACAGTCTGCTTCTCAGACTGTGCCAGTTATTATGCCAGTACAAAGGCTGCATTTACATGTATGCATCTAGGATGCATGTATCAAATTATTCAAAATGCCATATGATAGACAATTGCTTTAGAAGATTATAACAACCTAAGTTATTAGTGTACCTCACCTGTAATATTAACCTCAAAAAAATATTTGTTCCTACAAGATATTTAAAAGAAATTCCTTTTAATAAGAATTTAAATTCCGAAAGGATTTTAAGAAAACACCCAAATCATTCTAATATCCGGTAGGAAATCCTATTTTCTCCTGAAGGAAATCTATTTCCTATTAGAATATTTAGAAAATCCTAGATTTTCAATATTTCCTGTTGGAAAATTATTTCATCTGGGTCAATTTTTGTCATTCTAAAAGATATTATTTTTTAAAAGCAAATACCTCACCTGCAAGGTAAGACACCCTAAACACAAAAGTGGTTATATACTCTCTAGATAATGGTCTATCATTAGGTATTTATGGATCTAGATACGAAACTGCATCTTAAGCGGATGTAAAAATGCCACCTTGGCATTGGCATAATTATTCAGCACAGCAGTTTTCTGTCCGTTTCGTTCAGTTAAACAAATATTTTCCGTTTTGATCGGTCAATATTTTTTTTAAATATTGAACGGTTAGAAAAACACATAGATAATATTTCCTCTATTTATAATGATTGCTTCTGATTTGTTGATTTGTAAACGTTAACGTAAATAACTCTTTACGACTCCAATACAAGGTAACGTCATAATATGCAATCGCTCAAGACAAGTAGACAACGGACGCTCAATGCAACAGTTTAAGATCATGTCGAATATATGGTATACATGAACAGTGACCATTTATTTCAACTGTTAATAAACTAGAATTATATAAAACGTTAATCATTTATATATTATTTATATTTCCCTCACACTTCTCCAGTTTAAGGTAATTTATCATTAAGCAACACACCAATATTGGTCATTTTTACTCGTATTTTGTGCTGTGATTTCAGAATGATTTATTGTCATTATCCTGTGTGTATGTCATTAAGTGCTGATATTTTTTGTTCAAAATAAATGCAACTGACAACCTTTCTCCTTGCAAAATATGAAATCGGCTTGCGAAAATATAATTTTGACGAAGTTGATGAAGGATAGGTGTAAAACGTTTGTCTCTTAAATGACCGATGAAAAGCATTGTGCGCTTGAGTTTACATCTGCGATTTCCCTGAGCATGCATCGGGTTTTTTTCTTCAGATGTACGGGTGAGCTTTCTCTCCTGTTTCAGTTGATTATTATATAAAAGTGTTGTGTTTTCAAAAAGTTTTATAATAATTAAACAGTTAAGTGAAAGAATGAACAAGAATAATTTATTTTTAAGTCTGGGGGAAGTACATGTATGATACTCAGTTAATATAAATATACATGTACTAGGCTATTGTATAAAAGCATAAAACTATTCATTTACAAAAGCTTACAGAGAGTCTTTTTTGTAGATTTGTGGTTTCCAACTCAAACGATGAACTATCAGATGTTAAATAACATACGTAATGATTATTTTTTTACTTTTTAGATTATTTTCTTCATTTTGTCTGGACTTGCGTTGTCGCTGTCATGAAAATACGAAGCATTCTGATGGTTGGATGTTTATTCCATACAATGCAAGCAACCAACGACTCAAGACAAGATTTTATTCTTGAAGACGGGCTGCCTACTTTTTTAAAAAATATGCTTATAGGTGGTAATGAACCATTGATTCCAACAAAAGATATTTCACAAAAGGAGATAATTGATATATTATGTTTTGTAAACATAACTACTGCAGATGAATTTTTATTTTTCAAAAATGAAAGTAAATTTCCTAGCGCAATTATTGAAAAAGTATTACATACCATTACAAATTTACGTTCAAACATCACTACCATTGAAGGTTATGGCAAACTGTCTGTGATAGAACCTATCATTATTGCAGCTGGAATAGTCGGTAACGTTATAACAATATTGTACATTCCTTTGCAAAAGAATTTACGAAAACCGTTTTATTACTGCATAATTAATCTTGCTGTAGGAGATACGATTGCCCTTCTAGTTAACCCTTACTGCCACAATTTGTTACTTTTATTCTTTAATCTTGGACCATGCACATTCTCAATTTATCAATTTATATTGGAGACAATAATTCGATTTTCCAAACTATTCTCCGAAATGGGAGCTCTGATTTTAGGATTTGTAAGGTTCCTTTTGTTTGTTTATCCCATCAAAAGTCGCATGTATCTAAAAGAATATCAAGTCTTTTTAAGTTTCTTTTTCAGTTTTATTATCAGTGCAGCTTACGGATATCTGTCAAGTCATTTCATTTCTGATAACAAGGGATTCCGATATATAATTACAAGCTCTGCGGTCGATGGATTGTCATTAATTCTTCTATTGACAATTTTACTGGTATTATTTTATCACCGATATCAGGCTGCACATACGTCTTTATCTGCACAGAATACGAAACTACCCATGACAGTTGTCACTATTATCATTTTGGCCCTGAATACCTTTAACGTAGCAACGTCTTCCCTTTACACCTTCCGTTATTTTGTTCCACCAAATGAATTAACTATGTTTATATTGGTTGAATCATATATCGCAATTGTCAGTGCTATTGTACACAGTGTCAATCCTTTGATTTATTTCATCAGATTTAATGCAGTTCGCCGGATATGCCTTTCATGTTCTTCTTCATGAATACACCCTAAAGAAAATGCCACAACAAAATTAATATTTTGTCAGTAAACACACCATATAAACTACAATATTTACACAATAGCCTGTAAATATTGTTAAACAGGTGACCCCAGACCTAGACTACGTTACCAAAAGGTGTTCATGTTTACCATAGAAATATATAAGGAATGTGTTCAAATATCGTCTATTGAAGAATTGACCCCAAGACCAATGTTGGATCCCAAGATGGGTTAAAATATCAACTTAAAAGTATAAACATTTAAGGCAAATGTTTTAAAATCTTCTCAAGAGATACAATAGTAAGTTTAGTCATTTATTCTCGGATATTGGGTGTTGCTTTTAGGATTTGTAAGGTTCCTTCTGTTCGTTCATCCCATCAAAAGTCGCATTTATCTCACAAAGTATCCAGTCTTAATAAGTTTCTTTTTCAGTTTTGTTTTTAGCGCTGCTTACGGATATTTAACAAATTATTTTATTTCTGATACAAAGGGAGTCCAATATATAATTGTAACCTCTATTGTCGATGGGTTATCATTCATTCTTCTGTTGGTAATTTTTCTGGTTTTATTTTATTACCGTTATAAGGCGGCACGTACGTCTGTATCCGCACAAAATACGAAACTACCAATGACTGTTGTCACAATTATCATTTTGGCTCTTAATGCTTTAAAGGTTACTGCGTCTTTGGTATACAACTTTCGTTACTTTTTCATGTCAAATCAATACTTTATGTTAAATATCTTAGATTCATATTTTGCAACAGATAGTGCTATTGTTCACAGTGTCAATCCTTTGGTTTATTATATAAGATTTAATGCAGCTCGGCAGATGATTATTGCATGTTTTCCTGTGGTGAATAAGTAGTTCAAACCTAAAAGTTGTGATGTACAACGCTCTTTAAAAGTTTGAGAAATAACCCTTACCAACTCAGAATCGTCTGTTAAAAGGAAAAAAAACGGCTTATAAATTATTATAAACAAAAATCAATTGTATTTAATTTTAATCTGATTATAGAAATAACAGGCTGATTAGCCATAAATTCGCAGCGACGTATTTAAATTCAGTGTAAAGAAGAGCAAAAAAAGAATCCAGACTGAAAAAAAATGAAACATTGGTTATCAAAAATGCCTTTAGAAGGACTGAAGAGCTAAAAAGAACTAAAAACTAATTCTAAATCAAAGTACTGAAGTACTGACGGGAGTTGATTTTATTGATTATAATTTATTTTAAAATCCACTTATCCTGCATGGCAATGAGTTTCTAGTCTGTATTGAATTACGTGCTTTTTTATCATATGAATTTTTAGACTTTTCCAACAAGAATTTCGAGAAACCCTGTATGAATCATATTGTGTTCTATTTAAAGATATATTTCAAACTATGTATTAGTAATCGAAACAATTCTAAAAATCGTATAGATCCAAGCGCTATTGATATCGAACTCTAGTCTTGTTCAACCAGACGCTCGGCTGTCTCCGGTAATCTCCGACAAGCAAGCGAGCCTCACCGCTTGTCGGAGATTTACGGAGACAGCCGGGCGTATGGTTGAACGAGACTTTATTAAACTCTGGCGTAGGAAGGCATGAGACTACAAAAATATCTAAATTGTTCGTATTATATAAAATTCTGACTATTTTCAAAGTGTTTATAGATAGGTTTCCTTGAAAAACAATGCTTCAGCATACATTACATCGAATGTTTCTATTATTTTCAAGAATTAGGACATGTCAGCGGTGATGATTTGTGCTTAGGTCCAAACACTGTTTCACTTTCGGTTTGCCAGAGTAACTGCGAAGGAGAGTTGATTAAAATCAACTCCCAAAAGGGAGAATTATGTCAACTGAATGTATGAGATAATATTTTGTCATTCCTCAGTTCTCAGCGACGTTTAGTTATATCTGAATTAGTAATAAACGTTTTGATAATTTAAGTACTAGACAAATATACAGATACACTCGAAGTTATGTCTTTAATATTGTCATTATAATTACTTACAATGCCTATCATTTTTGTCATGGTGTATTTTAAAAGTAACTTTAATAGGGAAAAAGATCTTACATTGATGTAATAGCATAATTGTCATTTTGTAACGAATCCTTTTTCACGATTTTGGAAAGTTTTACTGGTTCTCACATTCGCCCAGAGAGCGTTCCCGACATGAACAAAAATCGATTAGGTTCAATTTTTAAAATTTCAAAAAAGGTTAAAAACAAAGAATATCAATAGTTAAGCATCTCGATATTAAGAGCTAGACAAAAACAAGTACATTGTATCTTGTCGCTACGAGAAAATAACTTAAAACGTGTTACATGTAGTTGGCTGTCTAGCAAGTTATTTTTAATTGAGAGTTAGTTATACCTAATGTATGTATATATCGAATACTATTAAGTATCTTTTTATATCAAATGAGTTGGTTTTTTTGTAAGTTATCTTGTTATTAATACTGAATTAAAACATAACAAAATACCAGTACACATGTTTATATACCTGACAAAATAGGTTGTGTACCCCCTCCCCCATTCCATTCAACCATCACACCCCCCCCCCCCCCCCAAGTAAAATAGTAGAATAACTGGTTATGTATTGATGTTTTTGAGTTTAAGTGTTTTTTTTTTGTTTTTTTTTGTGTATTCATCTATTTTCAATAAAAAAATCAAAAATCAAATGGGATTTATTTGCGCTACACATTGAGAATGTAATCAAGATGGAATTTGGAAGCAGTAACTAGAAGCAATGTTTGTAATTATACGTAATTATTTACAAAAGAGTTATGTTTTTAAGTATTGATGATTGATCAAATTCTTTTTGACTTCCAATCAACTTATTAATATTATAACACATATAATGATGTCATGTATCACTTTCGTTTGGTTGTTGTTTAGAAAATAAAATATTCACGGCCGTTCTTTTATGCTCTCGTCATTTTTTTTAAATATTTTTTATAGTTTAATATTGTAAATATAAATTGTAAGGTAAACGTTCTTAAAATTCACATGGTAAATTCAGGTGAAAGCTCATTTCGTTACACTATCTCAAGTTTACGCTGAACATAAACTTCAAAAACGAAACAAAAGTTCAATAAATTGTATTTAAGTTGATGAAATAACGGTAATGGTATTCCAATGAAAACCGATTCTCAGAGTTCCCAGATAACAACTTAATAACGACGTGCGGAGATTCCAGCATGGACAGCCCGATACAATTCTGTACACAATTGAAAATCGACACTAACGTGCGGTAATCCAGCACAGATAAATTCTTATTCTTAGATTGTAACAGTATAAGTTTTAAAATCTTAGATTATAAATTTTCAATGTAATTTAAAATTTAGAAGCTGCTATGTGAACTTTTTTCTCTCAGATTGATTACGCAATATAGTTTGTAACCAAAAAAAACCCAACAACAAACAAACTGAGATTCTTTCATGTGACAAAACTGTTAATTCTCTTGACACTAGTCTTTGATATCTTCTTTACTTAATCTCAAATTAAATAATTGTTGGACAACAGAAGTGCAAAATTATCTTAACAGCTATATGTGTGAATGTTTATTTTTCTGGCATGTCTTTACCATCTCTTTGTTATCGAAAAAGAGCAATGCCTTTCCAAAAAACGGGGGGGGGGGGGGAGAGAGAATTGTTGAAGATCGGGAAAAGAACGGTTGGGCTAACTGTGCTGGAACCCCACACGTTAGTAGAGTATATGTAATATCGGGCTTGCTGTGCTGGATATTCACCTCATAATACTCATATAATAATTCCTTTTTCCTTAACTATTACAATCTAAGATTGAGAATCTAGCTGTGCTGGATTACCACACGTTAGTGTCGATTTTTAATTGTGTACAAAATTATATCGGACTGTTCGTGCTGAAATCTCCGCACGTCGTTATTAAGTTGTTATCTCGGAACTCTGAGAATCGGTTTTCATAGGAATACCATGTACAGTTATTTCACCAACTTAAATACTTTTATTCAGCGTTAACTTGAGCGAATGTAACGAATTGAGCTTTCACCTGACGTGAATTCACCAAAAAGTAATAAAACAATTCAGTTAAAGTGAAGAGTAATAAATGTGAAGCAACATTTGGCCTCTGAACAAGTTCTTGTCATTTTAAAAGACTGTTTTATTTTAAATCAATGTCATGATAGTACTGAAAAGCGCTAACCTACCCTGGTTCTGAAGGAACATTTACATATAAGCTTTTATATACGCACTATATTTTCTTATCACTGCTTGACAGCCCATACAATGATACATGTACATATACAATGTACGTAAGCCCTGCACATTAGATTCACAGTTATAGCACGTACATTTGATTCATAAAAGTCCGTGCAACTATGTTTGTAAACCCCTGAAACTGGATTTCTAGCCAGTTTAAATGTCAGCTCATAGGGGCGGTTATTCGATGCACCGGAAGAAGAAGTCTAACGACAATAAAGCCCTAAGCTATGCTTAGCGCTTTAATGCATATGTTGGGTATACAGGGAATTTAAGCAGAAAAACTCATGATAATATGAATTTAACATATAAAAATAATATGCAAATTCATCTTCAAAAGACCTTCGTGTAAATACCTTTTGCATTTTATATCACGTATATCAAGAGAAATGAATGTGTATATCTGTATCCATGGAAACATCTATGAAAAAAATGAATGAAAACTGCAAATTATTGAAACATCTGCTAAGAAAATGAACGAAAACTGCAAATAACTAGAATTTTTCTCAGTCCAAGGCACTAACTTTGTCAAAAATTGGTCAATGGTACTATCGCCTACGAACCCGTCACGACACAAACTCACGTAAAATAATATTTCATGTAGAGTCTATAATTATATAATTATGGAATATTCTTTCCGCCTGCAATGGAGACACATGAAGTTCAGCTTCCCTTCATGTCAGCGTCCAGTGTGCGGAAGGTGCGGAAACGTGCATCCCAACGTTTTATGTTTCGTGTTCAACTAAAGTGTTACGGATGGCACAGAATTGGACATTATTCCAGAATGTGTTTTATACAGATGAAGAAACCAACAAAACGTGTTGAAAAGGAAGCAGTTTTTGGTCATAAAAAGACGCCAGACACACAACGACTGTGCAAATACCTTGACAACAAACAAACGTACTTTGGGAGAATTGCCATTTAATTCTCTTTGCAGCAATTTATTCATTCTTTGTTTGATACCTCAAGTATTCTACGAACTGAGTTACACGGTATTAAGATTAAACTACGCAAGTCCAACCAGATTACGAAGAGTATGGCTGAAAAACTACGAAGTGCTGAGTCTGAGAACGCAAGACTTCAAAGTGAAAATACGGATTTGAAAACGAAGCTCCAAGAAAACTCTAAACGTTCTGACATTGGTACATGTATGTATGTAAACAAAATTCATAAATTAGAAGAAGACGCACACGGTAACAGAGTAATTGTGGATCTCAGAGGAAACTAAAAGATATCGACAGTGAACATTATCAATATGTAATGAACATTCAGACAGAGGCTGACGAGACATCAAAACAGCTGAGGGAACAAAACAACTTCTCCAGTTGTCATGTACAAATTTCAATTCTCAATAGTCTAAATTTTTGTAAAGGACAGTGCCTATAATCGAACTTGACCTAGATACTGTTATGATAAACCTTCTTTTTAATATGCTCATCCTCCGCGAAGAAAATGAACGGAAACTGTTGGTCGACCGACAGACCGATAAACAGACAGCAGCAAAGCAATGTGCCCTGCCTTCTTCGAGTGGGGGAGGGGGATAATATTTTAAAGGCTGCCACAAACTAGTTTGATCAGCTAATTTTGCACTCTACCAAATGTTTCAAAACATTCAACAATTAGCCGTGTTAACACACAGGAGCAAAAGAAATAAAATATCCAAATTTATATTTTAAATATTTTATAAACTGTTTCATGTATGTTGCAAGTTCATAGCTTTGCCCTTTATTTTCTCACAATTTTCAGTTTATAAGCTAAGATACAATCTGACCAATTACATATTGCACACACAATGTCTTTCATGCATTTACAAAATGTCAACATACATTGCTACAGTACAGAGTGGAACACGTTATACATGTACAATGATAGTCTTAGACTTATACTTTTCTCTCACTTCATATTTATATATTACAGTAGTTAATCAATCAGCCACCTTATGCCATAAAAAATATTCCTGTTTCCTGTCACTCGACTACGGAAGCGTATTAGGGTCGCAGCAGTATTTTTTATTAATTTGTTATAACAGATTAGTAATTTGCCATAAAAAAATATTAATTTGTTATAGCAGATTATCAATTTGTAATAACAAATTATTAATTCGTTTTAACAGATTAATAACAGCGTACAGATATCATAGCATTGCATCGAAATCTCATAGCATTGCATTTTTTTAATACTATTTTTTGGTAAATTGATATGAAATGCTTTCTGGTAATATATGATATTACATGATATGGTATGCTGTGCTAGGTTTTGTTATGGTATGATGAATGAGAATCAAATGATATGCTATAAGATCTAATCCTATGCAATGTTATTCCAATGATATCTTATCTAAATTCCATAGCATAGCATTGGAATTACATTATATACCATTAGAATCTTGTAGCATATAATTTGATTCTCATTCATCATAGCATAGCATCATTTAGCGTTTTATATCAATAACATTGAATAGCATCGAAATATCATAGCATATTATATGCTTTTGTTTTAAATGAAATGCTTTATGAATATATATGATATTACATGATATGGTATGCTGTGCTAGGTTATGATATGCTATGATGTATGAGAATCAAGTGATATGCTATAAGATTCCAATGTTATGTAATATGATTTTAATGTTATGTTATTTAAATTTCATAGCATAGCATCGATATACATTATAAAGCATTTGAATCCTATAGTATACCATATGATTTTCATTGATCATAGTATTGCTTACCATATCATTAAGCATTTCATTTCAATTTTATAAAGCATAGCATATAAATCTTACAGAATTCCATAGATATCTCATACCATTGCATATATATCTCGAAACATTCCTTGCAATCTCATAGCACAGAATAGCATGAGGTTGTAATAGATATTTATAAAATGACGGTCAAATATCATAGCATGACAATGGAATATCATTACAAAACATTGAAAATATCATAGCATACCATAAAAAAGGGTAAAAATGCAATGCTATGAGATTTCTATGATAAGCTATGATATCTCTATGCTATTATTAATTTGTTAAAACAAATTATTAATTTGTTATAACAAATTGATAACATCTATAACAAATTATTAATTTGTTATAACAGACTAGTAATTTGTTATAACATATTAGTAATTTGTTATAACAAATTAATAATCTGTTATTACAAATTACTTATCTGTTATTACAAATTACTTATCTGTTATAACAAATTGATAATTTGTTATAACAAATTGATAAATTGCAATAACAGATTGATAATTTGTTACAACAAATTACTAATCAGTTATAACAAATTACTAATCTGTTATAACAAATTAATAATCTGTTATATCAAATTACTTATTTGTTTTGATAATTAAGAAAAAATATTGCTGCGGCTCTAATACGCCTCCGTAGCCGACCGACCCTATCTTATAGTCTCCGACTTTAATTTTTTTTTGGTAATCATGTTGGTGAAAGTTAACTTCGCCAGAATCTCCTCAAAAAGAGAGGTTAAGTTTCTCAGGCTTCTGAGTTAACAATCGTGTAAGTTGACCTCATTTGCAAAAGAATGATAATTTGTTATAACAAATTGATAAATTGTTATAACAGATTGATAATTTGTTACAACAAATTACTAATCTGTTATAACAAATTAATAATCTGTTATATCAAATTACTTATTTGTTGTAACAAATTAAGAAAAAATATTGCTGCGGCCCTAATACGCCTCCGTAGCCGACCGACCCTATCTTATAGTCTCCGACCTTAATTTTTTTTGGTGATCATGTTGGTGAAAGGTAACTTCGCCCGAATTTCCTCAAAAAGAGAGGTTAAGTTTCTCAGGCTTCTGAGTTAACAATCGTGTAAATTAACCTCATTTGCAAAAGAATGATAGTTAACTAATCTACAGACTTTACTGCATAAAATAACCTTGTCATAAGGTTAAAAGCTGGCACAATCTTATCTTCAGGGGTTATAAATACGGGTGATGCAACAGCATACTATCTAAATTATAACTTTTATTGAATTCTGACATTAGTGAGTTAGCAACCTGCTCTTGGTTAATCACTCCGCAATAAATGTTAATATTATCATAAATCTGTTTTTACATTATCTTGTGAACTAAACAGTATACGGTAGAAAGTGGGTCAAAGGATCGGAATAAAAGGCATAAATACATTCATACACATGTAGATTAAATTTTGCAGATAAAATAGGTTATTTTTCATTGAAAAAAAATGTTCACTGCCTGTTGTTGACTAACGATATACATCACATCTATCAGTAACACAAATACCTTTGGGAATTTTAAATCTTCATTAACGTATCATAAACTGTGAATATACTTATTTCTCTCATTATTACACACATGCTCTAGTTTATAAAAAAAAATAAAATAAAATAATTTTTAAAAATAAAATTGTTTTCCTACCTACCCTAATTTTTTTGTTCAGGGACAGGGAACAAGAATTTTTTATGTCACGTGCAGACACCGATGTTTGTGCTTTTTGAATCAGAGTTATGTCAGTTTGTTTTTGTTGTTCAGATCAGCGATGTAGCCATAAGATTCTTGTTGCAGATCTTATACCCACGATTTAGCTCAACAGTTGCAAGATTTGTACATTAGCAAGAATTATTTATTTATAGTAGAGCTGCGTTGGAAATGACAAAATAGGTAATTATATCCCTTTCGGGATGGCACAATTTCTATCAAAATTATAATTTATTTTACAAAAGAGTATTGTAAACACATTTGTGTAATCATGCAATCTTTGTTATATATACATACCTATAATTGCATATTTAATGGCATCGCAATTCTACCAACCCTATATAATTAGCCTGTTTAACTTGAATTAGAAAAAGTACATTTATGGCAAACAAACTTCTTTCATATCATTTTTGTCAATCATTCATTCGTTTGCATCTGTGTTTCTGCCTTGCAAATCAAAAACTCGGAATAACAAACTAACTTTAAAGGAAGTGAACATAAAAAAATTAATTGTTGCTTAATAAATTTTAAAAGCCTTTTGAAACTTAAAAATGAGGTCTGTAACCTTTTTGTTTATTTCTATCATGAGATTTTATCAATTAAACACTCTCAGTGAAAGGTTTATGGAGGTAATCCATTTTTCCCCAGCATGCATCTGTTCTCTGACGTAGATAAGCCACATTGCTGCTGGTGATTGGGTTAATGTTAGAACTGGGCCAGTGTTTGAGTTGATAAAAGCTACAAAAGAAAAATTATTCCGGATGTGAAGCCAAATTTTTTACTGTCATGAGCATAAGAGGACAAGGAGTTGGTACATTTCTATAATTGAACCTTAGGTAACTATATTGATTTGTGCAAAAAATGAATAGATAATTTGTGAAAAATGAGACCATCGCATTCCAGATGTTTGTACGGAGATGTGGCAGTCAGTGTTTACATAAATAAAATGCTGTTTGTAGATTTCAAATAAATATAAAACTGTAATTTCATTTTCTTTGTGGGGTTTCTTACCGTTACTTTTTATTTAAATGCTCTAGAAATCTTTGCTTTGTTTTTATAAAAATATAAATATTAGATTAATTAGATCTTGATGATACGTAATGGCGAATCGGTTTATGCTGTCAGAAGAATAACAGAACTAAGACACTTTTCAAAAATAAGGATGCTGAGCAATGCACCGTGTGTGCTCATTTATGTAGCACACATAATGTTCAAACTCATAACACACATCAAGGAATTCCCGAGTGAAAGAAAAAATAGGTCACAATAACACTGATCCAGGCCAGGCACATTCCATTCTATAGTGACATGTCACATTAACTGCTGGTGGGAATACATCATTCTGAGATCCAAAAGCTTCCTCCATAAACTCTGTTTCAAAATGACAACTCTTTACATCCATTTCAAGTTTCAATTCACATTTTGATGATTGCATTTTATCTCTGTTACTAAACGTGTGTAAAAATGCAATGTGTCTCACTGAGGTCAGCATTGGTGCTGCCCTCTCTTAGATGCTTAGGGATAACCCAGGAGGGAGGTAATGATTAAAACAATATGGCAGCGCTCATGGATTGCAAGAATTAAATATTCTAAGTTGTATATCTTCTTGCTGAGGAAATTTGTGTCTAAATGGTTTTCAGGTATCATTATACACATCAAACAGACAAATTTAAGCCCTTGATAATTTTCCATGTTCATTTCCTTTAAGCGAGTAAAAAAAACAAAGCGACATACCTACCTTCTCCACTTGTAACATATTGTAGATAAATAATTAAGCGTGAGGAATTGATTTGCGTGTGAAATCGCAGGAAGCAACCCTTGAGGATTTTACAATCTCGCATTTATTCTTTAGTCAATTTCAAACTATAGGATATGATAACAAACAAATTTGGGATCGCAAATTTTATATTCTCGCCATTTGCTACAAAACAACGGAATCAAAGAATTACGTAACACGCTAAATGAGGAATTTGCAGTATTCAAAACCACCATGCAAAACAGTATTTATATTTTCTAAAGTTTAAATAACTGAAAACATTCTGAGGGAATAATTCGCTAGCTGGATATGGACATATTTAAATATCGCCAGGTTTTTTTGTTGTTTCATAAAATAGCATTGTTTTGTACATGTTTATCCTAGTTTTTGGGGATTGTTTTGCTGCCAACCATTTCCACGCTGTATCTTGTTGGCGTTACACACTCAGTAGATGTTGAAATAATTGTGTTAATTAAACCAAATTTTACTGTTTGCAAAGTACCGTGGTATGGCATTCCAACAGTATGATCAGCTACCATGTCGTTATAATTTGTATAACTCAAAGTTTAGTTATCCACTTTACGCTGGAAGCTAGAAATATATTAGAAATGCGAGCCGTTGAAAAACAAACAACGTCCTTTAATATCAAAGAATCTCATTTCACATGAATTAGTTATAGATAATTCTTCTCCATTGCTTAGTTGTCTTATTAAATTTCATACTTAATTAGTGTTTTCGATGTAAAAACATCAAGCATGAGGTATTTTATTAGAAGCACCAAATGTATAAAAGAAGGAAATCTGGCTAAATAATACACATTTACCAGGACAAAAGACACAAAAGGTAGGACTTCTTTCAACATATTTCTAAAATCTATTTCGCAATTCAGATCAATATAAATGGTACATATCTTCATATCTAGTATTTTTTTTTTAATTTAAACTGAGAAAACCTTCAACAATATATTTTTTTTAATGAATAGTTTGACCCCCCCTCCAAAAAAAAAAAAAAAAACCCAAAAAAACAATGTTTAAAATGTAAACCGCACATCATATTTTGCTTATTGTTTTCAATAAATATCTCAGGGTTTAAACGATGATTACAAATAAAAAAAAAATATATAAAAACAAGCAAATATATCCCATCTTAAACGCCTCTACTTCTCTATAATTGGTTTCAGATTACAATACACAACAGACAAATGCAAAATTTACAGAGATTTGACATCGCAAAGCCCTGTAAGAAAAATCTATATTCGTGGGGGGTTTCGAGAACTAACGGAAACATGGAGGAAAACTTTCAACATTTTCTTTGATGAATGTTTATATGTACATGTAGCAAATATTTCTTTAATATCTATTATAAGTTTATAACAAATTGTCAATGATAAAACCAAGGGTTTTTCGTTGTGACTATTATTATATAATTATTATTCATTGACATATATAGAAGTAAGTATTTTTGTCGAAATTCGTAACTGTTTTTCTGCGTGTAAATACGATTTGCATTCTTCTTAGCACGCTTTCAAGTTAAAGTGCTTCAAGAATAACAATTTCCATTTCTCTACAATTCTTTTCTTTCTCATTCTGTATATCTTGTTTGTTTCACACCGTTTTGTGAAAAAGAACGTATTGTTTTTGTTTTTAAAGGGGGAACTTAAATTTTGATGAATTGTTGAAATTCGATTCTCTTTCCTTATGGGACTTTTGTCATAGTAATACATGTATATTTATCTTGTTTATGGAAGATTAGCACTGTGCGTTCATGGTCCGTATGAATTATACATGTTTGTTGATGGTTGTTGCTTGTTAAAGAGGCAGCTTGTAGTCAACGTGTAACTTATGAGAAAGATAAGATTTGTTTGCGTCATTATAGCATGTTATATTACGGTTTTTTTTTGCTGATGCACATGTACGACACTCAACACAGTTTCCCTGAGAGATCTGAGTAAATAAGCTGGAGTTGCGATTCACTCAAAAAACTTGTAAGTTGACCATATGTTTTGAATTGCTCAAATGACGTAAGGAGATCTCACTTGCGTTACACATAAGTTACTGCAAGTCACATATGCTCCCCATCTACACATAAATTGAACGCACAGTAAACGTCAAAATTACGTCATGCGTGCACCAATTTCTCGTGGTGCTTGCAAATTGCCCATTCACAAGATTTTTATTAAAAGTTATTGTAAAAAAAAAACACCTCAGAAGGACAAGAGAATAAACAGTTCTACTTTTCATCAAAATCAGATAAAAGATGTTAGTATTACAGCCCATTGAAAAACAAATGCGTTCTCTTTGATAGAAAAATGGATGACAAAAAAAAGAACAGGACAAAAAGGAATAGATAATGTACTAGCTGGTAGAGAAAAAGGCATAAAATATCCCAATAACATCGATCTCGAGCGTACTAACATATAATCATATACATTTTCGAAGTAAGCAGAAGAATAGTGATCTTGGCACGCAGACCGGTAGTTGAAACTAATTAGAAGCCAACTATACGAAAAAAACTCCAACACTCCCTACTGGAGGAAGTTGTTGTTTCATGATTTAGTAATTTTTGTTTTTAAACAGACTGCTATCACAATTTTGATAATATTGATTATCATCTCATATGACCA
The DNA here is from genome assembly GCA_015776775.1 of Magallana hongkongensis. Lineage (NCBI taxonomy): Eukaryota > Metazoa > Mollusca > Bivalvia > Ostreida > Ostreidae > Magallana > Magallana hongkongensis. The sequence continues at coordinate 10,356,541 of CM027471.1, forward strand.
TTAAATTTATAAAAAAAAATTCACATAATTGTATCAAAATGCAAATATTAGACACAAATTTGTAGACTTTGATTTCTAAAATGCGTGATGTGTAAATGTTGTTACGTTTTCAATAGCATTCGTAAAGGCAAAGTAATTCGATGTGGGTTTTTTTTTTTACCTTCGATTGAACGTTTAGTCAAAGCTATATTTTCGAAAATATTGTAAAGTTCAACAAATAGTTAACAAAAATGTAAAATCTTATAAAGATTAACATTGGCTAGAAAAAAATATTTGTTAATAATTAATTCGCTGAAATTAGATTTTGCACAAAGACTTATTCTAAATCTCACAGATTTTTTTATAGATATTTTATGCTATTAGATACGAAAGATAAATAATGTTTCAAAACATTCCATATTTGTATCGACCGGTTTAGCTACATGTAGTCTAATCACCAAAGCAGCAATTGCAGTGAAAATTATCTTCTTTTTCAGCGAATTCTTCTGACGTTTTGATATTTACTTGCCGACAGTTATTTCATAACTATTTCAATACGTGCCTAAAGAAAAATGTTCCTTATTAAATACAAAAACTAATTATTATCCGTGCAGCTGTCGTGGGGTGCAGAGAGAGTCGGTAAGTGTTAGTTGCAGCTGACCTACGACGTGAATACTGTTATTGCCGTTCGAAAAGCAAACGCTCTTCTTGTGCACATAAATCGTAATTAAGGCAGAAGCATGGCTCCTACGGGCTTCGCACGTTGCGATTGACAACCCACAATCAGCCACGGGAGCCTCGACTGGCAAAACCCGAAGCACATGTACACGCATGATAAGCAACCACTTACGAGCAGTTGTGAGTGAGTCTTTACGTGACATATACGACTAGCACGCCAATTGCAATTACTTCAATACCTATCTTTAGCCATACAAACTTGCACGGGAGCCAGCACTAGTAAAACCGTCACGGTTTATATCCATAAAAATTTAGGAAGATTTGTTGGTAAATTAATCCAGGCTTCTTATATAGAGCTGAAACAAACATTATATCTGAAAATATTTATCAACAAATGATTTAGATATCATCAATTTAAAACATCGATAATCAAAATAAAGAATATTTATTATCTGCACTTCAGAGGACATCACATCTGAATTTACAAAACATTTCCAAAAAGTATTTTCTAAAGGTACTTTAAAAAATATTAATGCGTAAACAAACATCTATAAATTGTTTAAATCAATATTTGGTTACGTCTATGGAAAAATGAACAATAAATAAGTGGCTTTCTCATAAAAGGGGAGCAAATGAATACTTATTGTCTTCAGTTTTGCTATATTAAAGAGATTTGTTTTCATTAATAGGACATAAAAGAGCAAATACTTCGTGGCTGTGTGGTTTGCTTCTCAGTAGTTGAAATACTAGAATCAGATGAAAAGAATAAAATACCAAGCAATACGCGTTTAGATTTTTTGTTTTCAGTTTTAAAGACTGCTCCGCATGGCCACTGTTATGAAACTGTTGCAACTCCTGTTGATGGGATTTTTACTCCAGCATGTCCAAGCAACCAACGATTCAAGACAGGACATTCAGTTTGAAGACTGGTTGTCTTTATTTGTTGATACAAATGTCAATCCCAATAGGACTTTCATTCCGATGATGGATATTACACAGAATCAGATGATGAACTTTCTATGTTCGGAAAACATGGCTTTTAATAATGGGTTTCCTGTTGTAAATAATGCAAGTAGTATTCATAAAGGATTTAGAAATGCGACTGCAAATGAGACTAAGACTGCAAACACTCAATTAGACATGGCTGTCTTTGGCAGTTATAGCAGTAGTTCTGTGGTTGAACGTATCATTATTGTAACAGGAATACTCGGTAACTTTCTTACGATGGTCTATATTCCTTTACAAAAGAAATTACGAAAACCATTTTATTACTGTATAGTTAACCTTGCATTAGGGGATCTAATTGCGCTTTTTGTTAACCCTTATTCTTACAATGTTCTATTTTCAAATCTTATTCAGGGCCCATGCACGGATGTATTTTATCAGTTCATATTTGAGACTATCAATATATTCTCGAAGCTTTTTTCTGAAATAGGAGTGTTAATCTTGGGATATGTAAGGTTCATGTTATTTGTTCACCCATTTGAAAGTCGCACATACCTCACGAAAATCGAGTTTTTCTAAGTTTTTGTTTAAGCTTTGTAATCAGTGCTGGCTACGGATATTTGACAAATTATTTCATATCTGATACAAAGGGAGCCCAATATATAATAACAAGCTCAGTTGTCGATGGATTTTCATTTATCCTTATGTTGGTCATTCTACTGGTTTTGTTCTATCACCGATATAGGACAGCACGTACATCTGTATCTGCACAAAATACGAAACTACCGATGACTGTTGTCACAATAATCATCTTGGTCCTAAATGCTTTCAACGTAGCTGTATCGCTGGTAAACAACTTACGTTATCTCCCCTTTAACAATAAAGGAATCTTTTTTAATGGTTTCGATACTTTTTTCATTATAGCTAGTGCTATTGTACATAGTGTAAATCCTTTGATTTATTTTATTAGATTTAATGCAGTTCGACGGATAAGGATATCATTTTCGTCCAAACGGAATAACTAAAGGGTTCAAGATCAGATTTAAAGAAAACCTAACAAACATGTTTTGTAAAGCACAAATATTTCATTAATATCAAATAAAAAGATTATCTGTTTTTTTTAACTGATTTAAGATAAATAATAAAACCACAGGTGCCAAGCCCGTTTTAACATTAATTTCAATGTAACCATAAATAAACAAGAGGGTCGAACTTCGACCCAGATAAAAAAAACTACCAGCTCGCTTCAAAAGCCTGATTTATCAATCTGTTTAATATATAACATTCGCAATATGCATGTAGTTTTAAGAGAAGTGACGTCTGAGATTCACTCATCACTTCTCTCGAAGTGGCCAGTTTATTTTTTCTCGGATATTTACCGGTTCAGGGCTTCCAATAGATTTTTGATATTTCTCTACTTGTGTAGATGCTATTGTCATAGGCAAAACACCCATCGGGAGCTCTGGACCGGTAAATGTCCAAGTAAAAATAAACTTTGAGAGAATAATGACGTATATCTCTGCTATTTTAAAACCGATCAATTTGAAATTCGACATTAGTGTATCTCAGATATCACCTATTTTATATCTTCATGCATATTGCGAATGGTTTAAACATTAATTGATTTATTAAGCTTTTGAAGCGAGTGGTTATTTTATATCTGGGTCGGAGTTCGACTCCTTTCTTTATTTATTGTTTCATTGAAATCAACGTTAAATCGAGCTTGGGCCCTGTGAGAAAAACAAATATAAAAAGCGACAGAAACAACTGGAATAAAAACATAACTCTTATGAAAAAAAAATCAGCATATGAATATACAAAATTTTATGTGAAAAAAAAACATACCACAGAACCAAGAATTAAAAATAAGAGGTCAATTTCTCCTACCAAGAAAATAGAGAACTTCATTACAATTACCATTATGATACAGATGCATGTGTCTAAAGAAAGTATAGTTCATAACCACCCTTTCTGCAAAACATTTAGAAATTTTACAGTTTATCTTTAGTTGTCAATTGAAAGTACACAGCGCAAGGTTTCACCGGCACCATTTTCAAACTGTTCATGTTGTTTTGCATATCGTAGTGGCAAACTTTGGTGAGGCAGGACTGCGCTCTGCTGGTTTTTTAAGCACTGATAGTTACAAAGTTTTTATAATGCGAATCAGCATCGTTTTAAGCTTGTTCCAGTTGGGATACTGCCTAGGATGAGAGATTATTGTAAATAAACGAGGACAGGAAATTTGAGGTTAAACTCTTGTGAATGCACTAAAACATTCAAATGCAAAGGTGGTTTTAGATTGAGAAAATGTATTTCTCGACTTGAATTCTTCGTTGCGAATCAATTCCAGATATCGTTTTTCTCTGCAAATCGGGGAAAATGCCATATCTATCAACACAAGCAACAATTTACAGGCAACATTATTTCGCTGATCAAGTACCTACGAAATGGCGTCTGTAATCATCAGTAAATTAAATTCGCCCCATGAAGTTTGCACAGTTCAAAAATTTCAACAACACGATGACGGAAACCAATGAATTGATTCAAGAACATAGCCCCCCCCCCCCCCCCCCCCCCCCCCCCCCGGTGTGGAATTTTTGTTAGGGAACATAGAGGTTTCTGGAAGGATCTGCACTACTTAGGCCTATACGGTATCCAACTTTTCGGCACCCCTGCTGATGACCAGACAATATCGCCGCAGTATCATTAATGCGATGATGCTACTTGAAACTTTTACGGCCATTATAAGAAAGATTTCCAATATTTTGATTCTATTGGTGATTAACTATCAAGAATGAATTTTGACTATAACACATTTGTTTGATTAAGGTATTTCAATTCCCGTTTTATCTACATCCACTTAAGCTTTAGGTTGGATTTGCATCAATACTAAGAAATATGTTTGCAATGTTTCAAACTATATATGGATTTATCATATAATAAGGTATTGCAGTGATGTTATTTACTTGTAATTTTGGTCCTAGTTACATGGACACTGAGAGTTTTGGTTTGAAATTACCATTCATATTTTGTTAACATGTACATGTGTCTTTGGAGTCAAAGTAACACGGGGTAATTCTGTACTTAGTAAAATTATAATTTTGGGTCGGAGCTAGAGTACCCCGATAGCTTTTAGGGTAAGCTTCCCTATCATATATGTGCTGCTATATAATGTATTGTACATTTTGAAAAAAAAAGTTATTTTGTAAGTTCAGGGGATCAGTATAGTGTTAGGTCGTTTTTGTTGTCTGATTCTGATTCACTATCATTTTATGGAGTGGTTTTTAATCATTTACGTCATTTTCAAAAAAATGTTTCATATTTCACATACCTCATCTCTACATTGGTGTTGAGTCAATTTTTATTAAAAAAAACAAGCCGCAATGAGTTTGTACAGGAAAAATAACCCATTCATTTAATGTATTATTTGACTTGAAAAGAACAAAGCGGTGTTTGTAATTAACGCATTGTTATTAGTAAAATATATATGAATTTCAATGTACTAATGCATTTTTTTGACTTTCTGATATTGTTTTTTATTGAATATTTGACATGCAAATATTTTATATCGTTTTTAAGCATATATAAACAAAAGTTATTCCACATCTCAATTTCAAGTAGAGTGACACACCAAAATGTTATTTTATGGATTGCTAAATTAGTTATTATCATTTCTGAAAAATTAGTTTGTTGTTCAGAGAGGAATATATGTCTTAGATTATTTTTTAAGATTCTTTAGATTTTCATGAAATGATAGTTATAAAACGATTCATAAAATAACATACAGATAAAGCACCGCCTTAGTTCAGTTGTATAGTTTTATGTATGTTAATACTTATGGGTCTGTTCGTCTAGCATACTTATGTTTATAATGGTTATTGTTCTTTTAAAAGATAATAAAATTCAAGTTGTTTATACGTTGACTATGAATAGCTGTTGTAACATTCATAAATTTTATGTAAATGGATGTCATTTGGTCCGTTAATCTATCATTTATAAGTGCAAAATGAAAAATACACGTATCAGTAATATATGCCAGTTGTAATGTACGCATTTCAAAATGTGAAGTATTGCATTTTTATATTTTGTATGAAATATACGTATCAACATATCATTAAAGTTTTTATCATATTATAAGAATCATAACAAACATGTCAATATATTAAATATTGTTACATTCTATGTTGGTTTACAAACAATCAACATATGTTTTTTATGCCTCCTTTTTCCTTAAGACCCTTACCGATGCAAACCCATACAAAGGACAATGTACCGAATTGTTGTCTGACGAGAATTCACAAATCCGTCTCTCACTTATTTATTCGACAGATCTGAATCTCTTCCTCACTACAATGCAGGTAAAGAAATAAGGAAGCTTTGGAATGGAGTCTTTTTAAAAAATATTATTATTAAGGAACTACTAATCTTCGTAAAATATATTAAGAAAAAATTAAAATATACATCATTTGTAGGATTTTTTTTAGAGGATCAAAATTTAAGAAAGACTAAGTCACTTCTTTTATTTTACACCAAACGGAGAATCACCGAAAACAGTATTCCTACAGTGTCAATAGGGTCTTCTACTGATATTTTCTCCTCGGTAGTATAAAGTTAGCCAGGTAAATGATTTCACACAACAAATTATCTTACTGTAGAAATCCAATTAGACTACTAAGAAAAGCTTGTGATTCGATCTGATTATTTCTTATTTTAGTTGAATTATCTGAAGCTAATATGGCGATTGTTGTGTTTGAATTCCAGTTGGAGTATTAATAAGATCTATCAAAGGAAAATATATCTATAGCCATCGTCTGACTGAACAATATCATTCCTCATATCCTTATAATTTATGTGGTTTTAGCACAGACGAGAATTTTTGATATCAAAACCCTACCTTTCATACATTTTTGTATACGTTATGGTTGTCTAACTATCGTAATGAATAATGCACTCGCCTCTCATCGCTGCGAGCCGAATTCGATCCTTGCGATCGACGGTCTCGGTGGTTGTATTTGAAAGAGCAATGCAGTCGTCCGCTCGAATACATAGATTTTCTCCGGGCATTTCGGCTTCCTTCCACATATTCCTCCGACATCAATTCCCTCAACATCCGTGCCAAAGAAGAAATTGATATTAGTTTTAAAACATGTTTGTCAGTCGTAGGAAACTAATTAAAGTTCAGGATTCGGGATCATGAAGCATTTTTAGACTAAATTCCAAAAATCAATCATATATAAAATTACAAGTTGTCATATAATTACGCTTAAAAATTTGTAATTATCAACATAATGTAGAGAAGCATTTTAAAAGTACTCCATTTTCCGATGTATTTAATCACAAGTCAAAAAGACAGTGTACAAGTTTCGTCTTTAGTCTTAATGATAATGCATAAGGGGCCTGGCTTCAGGATCATGAAGCAATTTCAGACTTAAGTCAAAATGTCAACCAGTCATAAAATAATGGTTAATCATAAAATGATGATGAAAATTTGTAATTGACAACATTATATCAAGACACTTTTAATAGCATTTCAATTTTGTCAGTGTTTGCAATCAAGAGATATTAAGACAATTTACAAATTGCTACTTAAGTCTAAGTTTGCTTCATGATCCTTTATGCTTTATAGATTACAGAATAATTAGGAAAGAGTTTACACGTTTCTTCTAGAGTGTATGCCAAAAATATGGAAAGTTAAATAAAACAGAATTTGAGATCATGTTTAAAGAATAAAATGTGATCAATAGTAGAACCCGTAAAGAAATCGGGTTAAAAAGCGAGTTTATGTGTTTTGTAAATGAACATTTTTTTACAGAAAAAATTGTGTCAGTTAGAGTTAAATGTGTTGTCATTGTTAATTTTTTTTCTAAAAATCTGCAATAATCAAAAACAAGATCTAGGTATCTCACTGTTTTAAAATTGTCATCAAATAAAAATTAACTTGCCTTTTTGGCACTTGATTGGTTTAAATGCAATAAATCGTCAGGTAAATGTTTAAACCACAGTTTTCATACCATCAATACTACAATGCAATTTCAAAACTACCAGGTTAAAAATATTAGAGGACAAGATTAATTAACACTAAAGAAGGAACTTGTACATTATTGAATTGGTTGTTCTAGCTGTAAACGTTTTATAACTTTACTTTTTAGAATTTACTATTCTCAGGAGAAGTAAAAAGAAAAAAAAACAACAATGGTCATATATTGGAGCGTGTTTTTATTCACCAATCAACAAGTATATACTTAATTCAATGCTGGATGAAATACATGGTGCATGTGTTGTTGAAATCTCTTGCTTCATATGAAGTTAAGAGGAACAAAGAGAACAAATATAAGATATTTTACCTGTTAACTCGTCTTCTGTTTTTGTCATTGCGTTTTACTACACAATTCGTTTCCCCCTACAAAACAAAACTATCAATACCAGATCTTTTTCTATTAAAACCTTTGTAATCAAATACGATGTACATGTTGTAACCATATGTTAAATCTTACTCAATAGAATTGCCGTCTGTACTACCAAAAGCAAAATATAAACTTAAGGTAAAAAATGACAACATTTTCATTTGTTTGCAAATTGCAGGAATTAATCCATAATTAGTATCGTCATGGATAAACAGCTAATGTACAATGATGATACCATTACGGAAAATGTGGTAGCTATCGTCTCTGCAATATTTTACTATCTAAGAATTAGTTTTGTGGCAGATATGTAATTATATCAAATGTAGTCCATTATTTATCTAATATACTTGTGTAATTTGATAGTTAAAAAGCCTCTATTTTCCCTTAGAATTTTAGAGTTACAGGACCCACCAGACCTAGACTAATAACACAGCAGACACAAATTAAGCCCTGGGTTTACTTTTGGGGTTCACCTAGGGTTTACTTCCAAAAGAAAAATATTAAGAAAGGTGATAGCATTTTAATCTGTTTGCAAAATTGCAGGTCTTAACCCATTTTAGTGATGTCATAGATAAACAGCTTTTAATTTTGCTTTTTTGAAGTATAGAAGTGGATCCAAAATAAACCCCAAGTGGACGCAATTTTTCAAAATGCAGACCCAGAGTAAGCCCAAAGGAAAATAGGGTGGGTCTTATAAGTACTGTATATCTGCTGCACTAAAAAAATTTAAAAATATATGGGAGTAAAAAATTCATTTTTAATAATGCAACGTTAATAAGATGTTTACCTCAATACCCCAGTCGATTTATCCCTGGAAAAATGTTAATAAGGTCGTCTTCGAACAATTTTTTTTACGTAAATTACCTTATGTTTTAAAAAATCAGTAGAGGTGTTGATTAATAGATACTAAGTGGTCATCACATTTTAAAACCCTCATATTAATCTAAAACTTCTGAATATGATGTGTTTGGTCAAAAGTCATTATTATCTAAATAATTAGATTTAAAACTTGAACATTTCCTTTTATTATACTTTCATGTTAAATACTGAAATCTGATTGGTTTAGACGCAGTTGATAATCCGTTCTATTACCCTCAGCGTAAGCAACACACTTAGCAACTGGTAACACAACGAATTGTTACATGCGCGTAAATTATGCGCGTACGGTTCGCCGTAGAATTCACGTCATTTCTATATAAAAGGAGTAAAAATATTCTCTAAAATTAAGACATTCAGTATAATAAAATAAATGGTGCCTGTTTGGCGCTTCGCGTCGGTTGACAATGGTTTCCTCGGGGTGTCAATTTCAACTGTTACCCTCCCAAAGAAGCACTATTTATATAATATAACACAGAGCTCGTCATTTAACAGAAGTAAACAGAGTCTGAAAAAAATAGTGATCACAACTATTTAACTCTCTTAAAAGTTAACTCTAGATCTGTGATACGATAAGTAAATGAGGACGCCTATTTAATTGAATAAAAGGGTTTTCTAACAATTTAAAACATTTCTTTCACGGAAAACCTTGAATAAACAATAATATTATGCCCAGTATTTTTTTTTTCGAAAGTATATTTAACTTTATGTAAGAGAAGTAAAATTAGTCAACAAAAGAGTAAGAAGAATCGAAAAAGGGTATGACAATTTTTTCATTATAGGATATATCCTTCCTTTTAATTATCTAGAGACTTCAATTCAAAGAATATCAACGGGTGATGCAAGACATGTTCGACTCTTTCTTTTTCAATTTAGAATCCCTTTACAATAAGGATATTTTGTGGTTTTAGAGAAGTAAAAAATGAATAACTTTTTTTTCCTTAAATTTAAGAAAACTCTGATCTCTGCATTGCTAAAAAAAAAAAAACAAATCAAAATCTTTAATCAATTCAAGAAAGGTCTTAGGTTACTTCCACTTCAGACCTAAGTCAAATCTCAAGTATAAAGATGACATAAACATCATTAATACAATATTATATTATCTGCAATGCTCATTTCTTGGATCGATTCCATTAATAATCAGCGTATATGCATTGTGGTATCTAAAAATACGGGGAAATATGACGGCATTCGGAAACTTCAAGACGACGTTATATCATTAACGCGTAACGAAATTTATCATAATAACATTGTAAAACATCTGATGAAAATGAAAACTCTCAAATTGACATATACATATTTCTGCCCATAGTGAATAATATTAATATACATAAAGCACAGGTAAATTCACTGCATTGGAGCTCTATCTTCGCCCGGCCGCGGCTTAAACTCACAACCTCTGAAACCCATTCACCTAGCAGCAAGCGGCCACCGCAATAACTACTCGGACATCTAGGCAAGACCAAAATCTTGCTTTTGTGGGTTCCAGGGGTCATGAGATCATATCCCGACCGGGGCGGATATATATATATATATATATATATATATATATATATATATATATATATAGTGTGTTTCATTATGAGCAAGTATATGTCAATTTAAGAGTTATTGCAATGTTTATGCATATTAATTGTATGTATCTTTGCAATATGTATTGTTCTGATCCTCTCAAATTGTCGTTTAACTGTTGTTTAACTGTATTCCATCTGTATCTAATTACTTGAAATTAAACGTAGGTAAAAACGTAAGTTTTGTCAAGCAATGGTAGCAAGGTGAGCTAAAAATAAAACGAAATTTAAACGTTATCATGCCTAATACTTTAGTTATGTTGATGCAAAAGCAAGAATTTTTTTTCCAACTCCTTAATCAAAGGAACCAGACTTATTTTATATCATTAAGATATGATGTTTAATCGTAAAGAAAATTAGATTCAATTAAATTGTCATTTTCTACCTATTTGGTTTAAGTTTAACCATCACAACGTCCAATTTTTATTTTCATTAAAGTTCATCTATATCTTTATATCTTTTATAAGACAATTTTTCAGTTTCTTTTTTCTTTGAAATATTAAATGAAAAATAATCCTTTCCTCTAAAATCAGAATAATGGGTGCAATATCTCTTTTCGTTACATTTTCTTCTCAGTTATATAAATGAATAAAAACCGTTTAATTTGTACTTTTGAAAAAGAAATCCAATAAGAGTTCTTGCAAAAACTTTCTACTTTATATTATAATTTCTCGTTTAATCATAGACCGAAAACGTATCAAATGTTTACTGCCTTTGTTTTCTCAAAAAAGAGATTACTAGAGATGATATAAGAATACATATTAACCCCGTGTTTCTTATTTGGATAATGTTCTTTTTCAATAAGGTATATAAATGTTGAATATTCTTTAGAAATATTTTAGCAAGGTAGAGACATTTCAGATAATGGATCTTCACAATTGATATTCGTTTTGTATATCGAGGGAATGTTTATTTCAATGCTATAAGGTAGGTCATAACTTCATCATATTCAATCCGTTAAAAAATATTTTTTGTGCAATAATTCTATCTTTAGATAGAAATAGAATGCAAGGAAGCTACAGTATTGAATTTTTCAAAGTAAAAAAAATTGTCTAAAATGTGATTTAGCTTGAATTGGATAATTTTTGTAATGATAATTTCGATTGTTATTTTTATGTTATTTGTATTTTAACAGCATGTAACGACGCCTTTTTGAAAAAGACACGAAATCCATTTTAAGTTATCATCGTAAAGTCAACTTTGAACGAAAGTGATTCAACATCAGGTATTACATCTGCCAGCAATTTGTTATGAAAACATCAGATTTTTCTATGTAATTTAAACGGTATGAGGAAACTGTTTGAACGATTTAGAAAATGGTGTCATAGATTTATTTGTTTATAATTAGCAATAATTATAATGAATAGCTCCAAGTTAAGTAATGTTAAAACCTTGTATTTAATATCAAATGAATGTATTTCATGGATTTTTTTCTATAGAATCTTGTTAACCAGTTAAAAATATCTTCGAAAATTGATGTTATTTTGATTTTATTCACCTACCCGGTTTTGTGACAACTAGTCAAAGAACTTTAAATATAGATATCCAGACTTAATTGTCACAGGGGAGTAGAGAGAGATATGTCATATTTATGCGGCGATTTCGACGATAAGGAAAAAGAGGGGAATCGGTAGATTTAACCAGATTTGAACTTAAAAGTAAGATATTAAATGATATTATTAACATATATTTTTATTTCAAAAACTTCAATTGTCATTTGGATAAAGTTACTGCAAGTACTAGTAACGAAGCAACGTTGAACTATGTTTATCGCTCATTTAAGATATAAACGGCATGTTTACGAGTTCAACAGGATATGAATTTGGTTGGTCACGTGATCAAATGCTGTGAAGCCGTAATCTCAACCAAATTCGCACACGGCTGAAGTATATCAATAATGTCAAGCTAAATACAGTCTGCTTCTCAGACTGTGCCAGTTATTATGCCAGTACAAAGGCTGCATTTACATGTATGCATCTAGGATGCATGTATCAAATTATTCAAAATGCCATATGATAGACAATTGCTTTAGAAGATTATAACAACCTAAGTTATTAGTGTACCTCACCTGTAATATTAACCTCAAAAAAAATATTTGTTCCTACAAGATATTTAAAAGAAATTCCTTTTAATAAGAATTTAGATTCCGAAAGGATTTTAAGAAAACACCCAAATCATTCTAATATCCGGTAGGAAATCCTATTTTCTCCTGAAGGAAATCTATTTCCTATTGAATATTTAGAAAATCCTAGATTTTCAATATTTCCTGTTGGAAAATTATTTCATCTGGGTCAATTTTTGTCATTCTAAAAGATATTATTTTTTAAAAGCAAATACCTCACCTGCAAGGTAAGACACCTTAAACACAAAAGTGGTTATATACTCTCTAGATAATGGTCTATCATTAGGTATTTATGGATCTAGATACGAAACTGCATCTTAAGCGGATGTAAAAATGCCACCTTGGCATTGGCATAATTATTCAGCACAGCAGTTTTCTGTCCGTTTCGTTCGTTAAACAAATATTTTCCGTTTTGATCGGTCAATATTTTTTTTTAAATATTGAACGGTTAGAAAAACACATAGATAATATTTCCTCTATTTATAATGATTGCTTCTGATTTGTTGATTTGTAAACGTTAACGTAAATAACTCTTTACGACTCCAATACAAGGTAACGTCATAATATGCAATCGCTCAAGACAAGTAGACAACGGACGCTCAATGCAACAGTTTAAGATCATGTCGAATATATGGTATACATGAACAGTGACCATTTGTTTTCAATTTCAACTGTTAATAAACTAGAATTATATAAAACGTTAATCATTTATATATTATATATATTTCCCTCACACTTCTCCAGTTTAAGGTAATTTATCATTAAGCAACACACCAATATTGGTCATTTTTACTCGTATTTTGTGCTGTGATTTCAGAATGATTTATTGTCATTATCCTGTGTGTATGTCATTAAGTGCTGATATTTTTTGTTCAAAATAAATGCAACTGACAACCTTTCTCCTTGCAAAATATGAAATCGGCTTGCGAAAATATAATTTTGACGAGTTGATGAAGGATAGGTGTAAAACGTTTGTCTCTTAAATGACCGATGAAAAGCATTGTGCGCTTGAGTTTACATCTGCGATTTCCCTGAGCATGCATCGGGTTTTTTTCTTCAGATGTACGGGTGAGCTTTCTCTCCTGTTTCAGTTGATTATTATATAAAAGTGTTGTGTTTTCAAAAAGTTTTATAATAATTCAACAGTTAAGTGAAAGAATGAACAAGAATAATTTATTTTTAAGTCTGGGGGAAGTACATGTATGATACTCAGTTAATATAAATATACATGTACTAGGCTATTGTATAAAAGCATAAAACTATTCATTTACAAAAGCTTACAGAGAGTCTTTTTTGTAGATTTGTGGTTTCCAACTCAAACGATGAACTATCAGATGTTAAATAACATACGTAATGATTATTTTTTTACTTTTTAGATTATTTTCTTCATTTTGTCTGGACTTGCGTTGTCGCTGTCATGAAAATACGAAGCATTCTGATGGTTGGATGTTTATTCAATACAATGCAAGCAACCAACGACTCAAGACAAGATTTTATTCTTGAAGACGGGCTGCCTACTTTTTTAAAAAATATGCTTATAGGTGGTAATGAACCATTGATTCCAACAAAAGATATTTCACAAAAGGAGATAATTGATATATTATGTTTTGTAAACATAACTACTGCAGATGAATTTTTATTTTTCAAAAATGAAAGTAAATTTCCTAGCGCAATTATTGAAAAAGTATTACATACCATTACAAATTTACGTTCAAACATCACTACCATTGAAGGTTATGGCAAACTGTCTGTGATAGAACCTATCATTATTGCAGCTGGAATAGTCGGTAACGTTATAACAATATTGTACATTCCTTTGCAAAAGAATTTACGAAAACCGTTTTATTACTGCATAATTAATCTTGCTGTAGGAGATACGATTGCCCTTCTAGTTAACCCTTACTGCCACAATTTGTTACTTTTATTCTTTAATCTTGGACCATGCACATTCTCAATTTATCAATTTATATTGGAGACAATAATTCGATTTTCCAAACTATTCTCCGAAATGGGAGCTCTGATTTTAGGATTTGTAAGGTTCCTTTTGTTTGTTTATCCCATCAAAAGTCGCATGTATCTAAAAGAATATCAAGTCTTTTTAAGTTTCTTTTTCAGTTTTATTATCAGTGCAGCTTACGGATATCTGTCAAGTCATTTCATTTCTGATACCAAGGGATTCCGATATATAATTACAAGCTCTGCGGTCGATGGATTGTCATTAATTCTTCTATTGACAATTTTACTGGTATTATTTTATCACCGATATCAGGCTGCACATACGTCTTTATCTGCACAGAATACGAAACTACCCATGACAGTTGTCACTATTATCATTTTGGCCCTGAATACCTTTAACGTAGCAACGTCTTCCCTTTACACCTTCCGTTATTTTGTTCCACCAAATGAATTAACTATGTTTATATTGGTTGAATCATATATCGCAATTGTCAGTGCTATTGTACACAGTATCAATCCTTTGATTTATTTCATCAGATTTAATGCAGTTCGCCGGATATGCCTTTCATGTTCTTCTTCATAAATACACCCTAAAGAAAATGCCACAACAAAATTAATATTTTGTCAGTAAACACACCATATAAACTACAATATTTACACAATAGCCTGTAAATATTGTTAAACAGGTGACCCCAGACCTAGACTACGTTACCAAAAGGTGTTCATGTTTACCATAGAAATATTTAAGGAATGTGTTCAAATATCGTCTATTGAAGAATTGACCCCAAGACCAATGTTGGATCCCAAAATGGGTTAAAATATCAACTTAAAAGTATAAACATTTAAGGCAAATGTTTTAAATCTTCTCAAGAGATACAATAGTAAGTTTAGTCATTTATTCTCGGATATTGGGTGTTGCTTTTAGGATTTGTAAGGTTCCTTCTGTTCGTTCATCCCATCAAAAGTCGCATTTATCTCACAAAGTATCCAGTCTTAATAAGTTTCTTTTTCAGTTTTGTTTTTAGCGCTGCTTACGGATATTTAACAAATTATTTTATTTCTGATACAAAGGGAGTCCAATATATAATTGTAACCTCTATTGTCGATGGGTTATCATTCATTCTTCTGTTGGTAATTTTTCTGGTTTTATTTTATTACCGTTATAAGGCGGCACGTACGTCTGTATCCGCACAAAATACGAAACTACCAATGACTGTTGTCACAATTATCATTTTGGCTCTTAATGCTTTAAAGGTTGCCGCGTCTTTGGTAAACAACTTTCGTTACTTTTTCATGTCAAATCAATACTTTATGTTAAATATCTTAGATTCATATTTTGCAACAGATAGTGCTATTGTTCACAGTGTCAATCCTTTGGTTTATTATATAAGATTTAATGCAGCTCGGCAGATGATTATTGCATGTTTTCCTGTGGTGAAGAAGTAGTTCAAACCTAAAAGTTGTGATGTACAACGCTCTTTAAAAGTTTGAGAAATAACCCTTACCAACTCAGAATCGTCTGTTAAAAGGAAAAAAGAAACGGCTTATAAATTATTATAAACAAAAATCAATTGTATTTAATTTTAATCTGATTATAGAAATAACAGGCTGATTAGCCATAAATTCGCAGCGACGTATTTAAATTCAGTGTATAGAAGAGCAAAAGAAGAATCCAGACTGAAAAAAAATGAAACATTGGTTATCAAAAATGCCTTTAGAAGGACGGAAGAGCTAAAAAGAACTAAAAACTAATTTTAAATCAAAGTACTGAAGTACTGACGGGAGTTGATTTTATCGATTATAATTTATTTTAAAATCCACTTATCCTGCATGGCAATGAGTTTCTAGTCTTTATTGAATTACGTGCTTTTTTATCATATGAATTTTTAGACTTTTCCAACAAGAATTTCGAGAAACCGTGTATGAATCATGTTGCGTTCTATTTAAAGATATATTTCAAACTATGTATTAGTAATCGAAACAATTCTAAAAATCGTATAGATCCAAGCACTATTGATATCGAACTCTAGTCTTGTTCAACCAGACGCTCGGCTGTCTCCGGTAATCTCCGACAAGCAAGCGAGCCTCACCGCTTGTCGGAGATTTACGGAGACAGCCGGGCGTATGGTTGAACGAGACTTTATTAAACTCTGGCGTAGGAAGACATGAGACTACAAAAATATCTAAATTGTTCGTATTATATAAAATTCTGACTATTTTCAAAGTGTTTATAGATAGGTTTCCTTGAAAAACAATGCTTCAGCATACATTACATCGAATGTTTCTATTATTTTCAAGAATTAGGACATGTCAGCGGTGATGATTTGTGCTTAGGTCCAAACACTGTTTCACTTTCGGTTTGCCAGAGTAACTGCGAAGGAGAGTTGATTAAAATCAACTCCCAAAAGAAAGAATTATGTCAACTGAATGTATGAGATAATATTTTGTCATTCCTCAGTTCTCAGCGACGTTTAGTTATATCTGAATTAGTAATAAACGTTTTGATAATTTAAGTACTAGACAAATATACAGATACACTCGAAGTTATGTCTTTAATATTGTCATTATAATTACTTACAATGCCTATCATTTTTGTCATGGTGTATTTTAAAAGTAACTTTCATAGGGAAAAAGATCTTACATTGATGTAATAGCATAATTGTCATTTTGTAACGAATCCTTTTTCACGATTTTGGAAAGTTTTACTGGTTCTCACATTCGCCCAGAGAGCGTTCCCGACATGAACAAAAATCGATTAGGTTCAATTTTTAAAATTTCAAAAAAGGTTAAAAACAAAGAATATCAATAGTTAAGCATCTCGATATTAAGAGCTAGACAAAAACAAGTACATTGTATCTTGTCGCTACAAGAAAATAACTTAAAACGTGTTACATGTAGTTGGCTGTCTAGCAAGTTATTTTTAATTGAGAGTTAGTTATACCTAATGTATGTATATATCGAATACTATTAAGTATCTTTTTATATCAAATGAGTTGGTTTTTTTGTAAGTTATCTCGTTATTAATACTGAATTAAAACATAACAAAATACCAGTACACATGTTTATATACCTGACAAAATAGGTTGTGTACCCCCTCCCCCATTCCATTCAACCATCACCCCCCCCCCCCCCCAAGTAAAATAGTAGAATAACTGGTTATGTATTGATGTTTTTGAGTTTAAGTGTTTTTTTTTTTTGTTTTTTTGTGTATTCATCTATTTTCAATAAAAAAAATCAAAAATCAAATGGGATTTATTTGCGCTACACATTGAGAATGTAATCAAGATGGAATTTGGAAGCAGTAACTAGAAGCAATGTTTGTAATTATACGTAATTATTTACAAAAGAGGTATGTTTTTTAAGTATTGATGATTGATCAAATTCTTTTTGACTTCCTATCAACTTATTAATATTATAACACATATAATGATGTCATGTATCACTTTCGTTTGGTTGTTGTTTAGAAAATAAAATATTCACGGCCGTTCTTTTATGCTCTCGTCATTTTTTTTAAATATTTTTTATAATTTAATATTGTTAATATTAATTGTAAGGTAAACGTTCTTAAAATTCACATGGTAAATTCAGGTGAAAGCTCATTTCGTTACACTATCTCAAGTTTACGCTGAACATAAACTTCAAAAACGAAACAAAAAGTTCAACAAATTGTATTTAAGTTGATGAAATAACGGTCATGGTATTCCAATGAAAACCGATTCTCAGAGTTCCCAGATAACAACTTAATAACGACGTGCGGAGATTCCAGCATGGACAGCCCGATACAATTCTGTACACAATTGAAAATCGACACTAACGTGCGGTAATCCAGCACAGATAAATTCTTATTCTTAGATTGTAACAGTATAAGTTTTAAAATCTTAGATTATAAATTTTCAATGTAATTTAAAATTTAGAAGCTGCTATGTGAACTTTTTTCTCTCAGATTGATTACGCAATATAGTTTGTAACCAAAAAAAACCCAACAACAAACAAACTGAGATTCTTTCATGTGACAAAACTGTTAATTCTCTTGACACTAGTCTTTGATATCTTCTTTACTTAATCTCAAATTAAATAATTGTTGGACAACAGAAGTGCAAAATTATCTTAACAGCTATATGTGTGAATGTTTATTTTTCTGGCATGTCTTTACCATCTCTTTGTTATCGAAAAAGAGCAATGCCTTTCCAAAAAACGGGGGGGGGGGGGGAGAGAATTGTTGAAGATCGGGAAAAGAACGGTTGGGCTAACTGTGCTGGAACCCCACACGTTAGTAGAGTATATGTAATATCGGGCTTGCTGTGCTGGATATTCACCTCATAATACTCCTATAATGATTCCTTTTTCCTTAACTTTTAAAATCTAAGATTGAGAATCTAGCTGTGCTGGATTACCACACGTTAGTGTTGATTTTTAATTGTGTACAAAATTATATCGGACTGTTCGTGCTGAAATCTCCGCACGTCGTTATTAAGTTGTTATCTCGGAACTCCGAGAATCGGTTTTCATAGGAATACCATGTACAGTTATTTCACCAACTTAAATACTTTTATTCAGCGTTAACTTAGCGAATGTAACGAATTGAGCTTTCACCTGACGTGAATTCACCAAAAAGTAATAAAACAATTCAGTTAAAGTGAAGAGTAATAAATGTGAAGCGACATTTGGCCTCTGAACAAGTTCTTGTCATTTTAAAAGACTGTTTTATTTTAAATCAATGTCATGATAGTACTGAAAAGCGCTAACCTACCCTGGTTCTGAAGGAACATTTACATATAAGCTTTTATATACGCACTATATTTTCTTATCACTGCTTGACAGCCCATACAATGATACATGTACTAGTACAATGTACGTAAGCCCTGCACATTAGATTCACAGTTATAGCACGTACATTTGATTCATAAAAGTCCGTGCAACTATGTTTGTAAACCCCTGAAACTGGATTTCTAGCCAGTTTAAATGTCAGCTCATAGGGGCAGTTATTCGATGCACCGGAAGAAGAAGTCTAACGACAATAAAGCCCCTAGCTATGCTTAGCGCTTTAATGCATATGTTGGGTATACAGGGAATTTAAGCAGAAAAACTCATGATAATATGAATTTAACATATAAAAATAATATGCAAATTCATCTTCAAAAGACCTTCGTGTAAATACCTTTTGGATTTTATATCACGTATATCAAGAGAAATGAATGTGTATATCTGTATCCATGGAAACATCTATGAAAAAAATGAATGAAAACTGCAAATTATTGAAACATCTGCTAAGAAAATGAACGAAAACTGCAAATAACTAGAATTTTTCTCAGTCCAAGGCACTAACTTTATCAAAAATTGGTCAATGGTACTATCGCCTACGAACCCGTCACGACACAAACTCACGTAAAATAATATTTCATGTAGAGTCTATAATTATATAATTATGGAATATTCTTCCCGCCTGCAATGGAGACACATGAAGTTCAGCTTCCCTTCATGTCAGCGTCCAGTGTGCGGAAGGTGCGGAAACGTGCATCCCAACGTTTTATGTTTCGTGTTCAACTAAAGTGTTACGGATGGCACAGAATTGGACATTATTCCAGAATGTGTTTTATACAGATGAAGAAACCAACAAAACGTGTTGAAAAGGAAGCAGTATTTGGTCATAAAAAGACGCCAGACACACAACGACTGTGCAAATACCTTGACAACAAACAAACGTACTTTGGGAGAATTGCCATTTAATTCTCTTTGCAGCAATTTATTCATTCTTTGTTTGATACCTCAAGTATTCTACGAACTGAGTTACACGGCATTAAGATTTAGCTACGCAAGTCCAACCAGATTACGAAGAGTATGGCTGAAAAACTACGAAGTGCTGAGTCTGAGAACGCAAGACTTCAAAGTGAAAATACGGATTTGAAAACGAAGCTCCAAGAAAACTCTAAACGTTCTGACATTAGTACATGTATGTATGTAAACAAAATTCATAAATTAGAAGAAGACGCACACGGTAACAGAGTAATTGTGGATCTCAGAGGAAACTAAAAGATATCGACAGTGAACATTATCAATATGTAATGAACATTCAGACAGAGGCTGACGAGACATCAAAACAGCTGAGGGAACAAAACAACTCCTCCAGTTGTCATGTACAAATTTCAATTCTCAATAATCTAAATTTTTGTAAAGGACAGTGCCTATAATCGAACTTGACCTAGATACTGTTATGATAAACCTTCTTTTTAATATGCTCATCCTCCGCGAAGAAAATGAACGGAAACTGTTGGTCAACCGACAGACCGATAAACAGACAGCAGCAAAGCAATGTGCCCTGCCTTCTTCGAGTGGGGGAGGGGGATAATATTTTAAAGGCTGCCACAAACTAGTTTGATCAGCTAATTTTGCACTCTACCAAATGTTTCAAAACATTCAACAATTAGCCGTGTTAACACACAGGAGCAAAAGAAATAAAATATCCAAATATATATTATAAATATTTTATAAACTGTTTCATGTATGTTGCAAGTTCATAGCTTTGCTCTTTATTTTCTCACAATTTTCAGTTTATAAGCTAAGATACAATCTGACCAATTACATATTGCACACACAATGTCTTTCATGCATTTACAAAATGTCAACATACATTGCAACAGTACAGAGTGGAACACGTTATACATGTACAATGATAGTCTTAGACTTATACTTTTCTCTCACTTCATATTTATATATTACAGTAGTTAATCAATCAGCCACCTTATGCCATAAAAAATATTCCTGTTTCCTGTCACTCGAATACGGAAGCGTATTAGGGTCGCAGCAGTATTTTTTATTAATTTGTTATAACAGATTAGTAATTTGCCATAAAAAATTATTAATTTGTTATAACAGATTATCAATTTGTAATAACAATTTATTAATTCGTTTTAACAGATTAATAACAGCGTACAGATATCATAGCATTACATAGAAATCTCATAGCATTGCATTTTTTTAATACTATTTTTTGGTAAATTGATATGAAATGCTTTCTGGTATTATATGATATTACATGATATGGTATGCTGTGCTAGGTTTTGTTATGGTATGATGAATGAGAATCAAATCATATGCTATAAGATCCAATCCTATGCAATGTTATTCCAATGATATGTTATCTAAATTCCATATCATAGCATTGGAATTACATTATATACCATTAGAATCTTATAGCATATAATTTGATTCTCATTCATCATAGCATAGCATCATTTAGCGTTTTATATCAATAACATTAAATAGCATCGAAATATCATAGCATATTATATGCTTTTGTTTTAAATGAAATGCTTTATGAATATATATGATATTACATGATATGGTATGCTGTGCTAGGTTATGATATGCTATGATGTATGAGAATCAAGTGATATGCTATAAGATTCCAATGTTATGTAATATGATTTTAATGTTATGTTATTTAAATTTCATAGCATAGCATCGATATCATTAATTTGTTATAACAAATTGATAACATCTATAACAAATTATTAATTTGTTATAACAGACTAGTAATTTGTTATAACATATTTGTAATTTGTTATAACAAATTAATAATCTGTTATTACAAATTACTTATCTGTTATTACAAATTACTTATCTGTTATAACAAATTGATAATTTGTTATAACAAATTGATAAATTGTTATAACAGATTGATAATTTGTTACAACAAATTAATAATCTGTTATAACAAATTAATAATCTGTTATATCAAATTACTTATTTGTTGTAACAAATTAAGAAAAAATATTGCTGCGGCCCTAATACGCCTCCGTAGCCGACCGACCCTATCTTATAGTCTCCGACCTTAATTTTTGTTGGTGATCATATTGGTGAAAGGTAACTTCGCTAGAATCTCCTCAAAAAGAGAGGTTAAGTTTCTCAGGCTAATGGGTTAACAAGTGTGAAAATTAACCTCATTTGCAAAAAGAATGATAGTTAACTAATCTACAGACTTTACTGCATAAAATAACCTTGTCATAAGGTTAAAAGCTGGCACAATCTTATCTTCAGGGGTTATAAATACGGGTGATGCAACAGCATACTATTTAAATTATAACTTTTATTGAATTCTGATATTAGTGAGTTAACAACCTGCTCTTGGTTAATCACTCCGCAATAAATGTTAATATTATCATAAATCTGTTTTTTTTTTACATTATCTTGAAATGTGAACTAAACAGTATACGGTAGCAAGTGGGTCAAAGGATCGGAATAAAAGGCATAAATACATTCATACACATGTAGATTAAATTTTGCAGATAAAATAGGTTATTTTTCATTAAAAAAAAATGTTCACTGCCTGTTGTTGACTAACGATATACATCACATCTACCAGTAACACAAATACCTTTGGGAATTTAAAATCTTCATTAACGTATCATAAACTGTGAATATACTTATTTCTCTCATTATTACACACATGCTCTAGTTTATAAAAAAAAAATTAAAATAAAATAATTTTTAAAAATAAAATTGTTTTCCTACCTACCCTAATTTTTTTGTTCAGGGACAGGGAACAAGAATTTTTTGTGTCACGTGCAGACACCGATGTTTGTGCTTTTTGAATCAGAGTTATGTCAGTTTGTTTTTGTTGTTCAGATCAGCGATGTAGCCATAAGATTCTTGTTGCAGATCTTATACCCACGATTTAGCTCAACAGTTGCAAGATTTGTACATTAGCAAGAATTATTTATTTATAGTAGAGCTGCGTTGGAAATGACAAAATACTGTGGTTTCATTAATTTTCGTGGGTATCAATTTTCGTGGATTTTCTGAAAACCACAGTTTCAAGGATACGTAATTTCGTGGCCAATGATCCTATCAATACAAAATGTTAGTTGAAATTGACCTTCAATGAACATTTTATTTCGAGGATCAACTTAACAACGAAATCCACGAAAATTGGTAGTCAAGGAATATTGATGAAACCACAGTAAGTAATTATATCCCTTTCAGGATGGCACAATTTCTATCAAAATTATAATTTATTTTACAAAAGAGTATTGTAAACACATTTGTGTAATCATGCACTCTTTGTTATATATACATACCTATAATTGCATATTTAATGGCATCGCAATTCTACCAACCCTATATTATTAGCCTGTTTAACTTGAATTAGAAAAAGTACATTTATGGCAAACAAACTTCTTTCACATCATTTTTGTCAATCATTCATTCGTTTGCATATGTGTGTTTCTGCCTTGCAAATAAAAAACTCGGAATAACAAACTTACTTTAAAGGAAGTAAACATGAAAAAAATAATTGTTGCTTAATAAATTTTAAAAGTCTTTTGAAACTTAAAAATGAGGTCTGTAACCTTTTTGTTTATTTCTATCATGAGATTTTATCAATTAAACACTCTCAGTGAAAGGTTTATGGAGGTAATCCATTTTTCCCCAGCATGCATCTGTTCTCTGACGTAGATAAGCCACATTGCTGCTGGTGACTGTGTTAATGTTAGAACTGGGCCAGTGTTGAGTTGATAAAAGTTACAGAAGAAAAATTATTCCGGATGTGAAGCCAAATTTTGTACTGTCATGAGCATAAGAGGACAAGGAGTTGGTACATTTCTATAATTGAACCTTAGGTAACTATATATGATTTGTGCAAAAAATGAATAGATAATTTGTGAAAAATGAGACCATCGCATTCCAGATGTTGGTACGGAGATGTGGCAGTCAGTGTTTACATAAATAAAATGTTGTTTGTAGATTTCAAATAAATATAAAACTGTAATTTCATTTTCTTTGTGGGGTTTCTTACCGTTACTTTTTATTTAAATGCTCTAGAAATCTTTGCTTTGTTTTTATAAAAATATAAATATTAGATTAATTAGATCTTGATGATACGTAATGGCGAATCGGTTTATGCTGTCAGAAGAATAACAGAACTAAGACACTTTTCAAAAATAAGGATGCTGAGCAATGCACCGTGTGTGCTCATTTATGTAGCACACATAATGTTCAAACTCATAACAACACATCAAGGAATTCCCGAGTGAAAGAAAAAATAGGTCACAATAACACTGATCCAGGCCAGGCACATTCCATTCTATAGTGACATGTCACATTAACTGCTGGTGGGAATACATCATTCTGAGATCCAAAAGCTTCCTCCATAAACTCTGTTTCAAAATGACAACTCTTTACATCCATTTCAAGTTTCAATTCACATTTTGATGATTGCATTTTATCTCTGTTACTAAACGTGTGTAAAAATGCAATGTGTCTCACTGAGGTCAGCATTGGTGCTGCCCTCTCTTAGATGCTTAGGGATAACCCAGGAGGGAGGTAATGATTAAAACAATATGGCAGCGCTCATGGATTGCAAGAATTAAATATTCTAAGTTGTATATCTTATTGCTGAGTAAAGCTGTGTCTAAATGGTTTTCAGGTATCATTATACACATCAAACAGACAAATTTAAGCCCTTGATAATTTTCCATGTTCATTTCCTTTAAGCGAGTAAAAAAAACAAAGCGACATACCTACCTTCTCCACTTGTAACATATTGTAGATAAATAATTAAGCGTGAGGAATTGATTTGCGTGTGAAATCGCAGGAAGCAACCCTTGAGGATTTTACAATCTCGCATTTATTCTTTAGTCAATTTCAAACTATAGGATATGATAACAAACAAATTTGGGATCGCAAATTTTATATTCTCGCCATTTGCTACAAAACAACGGAATCAAAGAATTACGTAACACGCTAAATGAGGAATTTGCAGTATTCAAAACCACCATGCAAAACAGTATTTATATTTTCTAAAGTTTAAATAACTGAAAACATTCTGAGGGAATAATTCGCTAGCTGGATATGGACATATTTAAATATCGCCAGGTTTTTTTGTTGTTTCATAAAATAGCATTGTTTTGTACATGTTTATCCTAGTTTTTGGGGATTGTTTTGCTGCCAACCATTTCCACGCTGTATCTTGTTGGCGTTACACACTCAGTAGATGTTGAAATAATTGTGTTAATTAAACCAAAAGGTTTTACTGTTCTGCAAATGTACCGTGGTATGGCATTCCAACAGTA
This sequence comes from Magallana hongkongensis, assembly GCA_015776775.1. Taxonomy (NCBI): domain Eukaryota; kingdom Metazoa; phylum Mollusca; class Bivalvia; order Ostreida; family Ostreidae; genus Magallana; species Magallana hongkongensis. The sequence continues at coordinate 10,382,141 of CM027471.1, forward strand.
TGATAAAGCTACCATGTCGTATAATTTGTATAACTCAAAGTTTGAGTTAAGATCCACTTTTACGCTAGAAGCTAGAAATATATTAGAAATGCGAGTCGTTGAAAAACAAAAAAAACGTCCTTTAATATCAAAGAAATCTCATTTCACATGAATTAGTTATAGATAATTCTTCTCCATTGCTTAGTTGTCTTATTAAATTTCATACTTAATTAGTGTTTTTGATGTAAAAACATCAAGCATGAGGTATTTTATTAGAAGCACCAAAATGTATAAAAGAAGGAAATCTGGCTAAATAATACACATTTACAAGGACAAAAGACACAAAAGGTAGGAATTTCTTTCAAACATATTTCTAAAATCTATATCGCATTCAGATCAATATAAATGGTACATTATCTTCATATCTAGTATTTTTTTTAATTTAAACTGAGAAAACCTTCAGCAATATATTTTTTTAAATGAATAGTTTGAACCCCCCCCCCTCCCAAAAAAAAAAACAACAATATTTAAAATGAAAACCGCACATCATATTTTGCTTATTGTTTTCAATAAATATCTCAGGGTTTAAACGATGATTACAAATAAAAAAATAAATAAAAACAAACCAATATATCCCATCTTAAAAGCCTCTACTTCTCTATTATTGGTTTTAGATTACAATACACAACAGACAAATGCAAAATTTACAGAGATTTGACATTGCAAAGCCCTGTAAGAAAAATCTATATTCGTGGGGGGTTCCGAGAACTAACAGAAACATGGAGGAAAACTTTCAACATTTTCTTTGATGAATGTTTATATGTACATGTAGCAAATAATTCTTTAATATCTATTATAATGAATTGTCAATGATAAAAACCAAGAGTTTTTCGTTGTGACAATTATTATATAATTATTATTCATTGACATATATAGAAGTAAGTATTTTTGTCGAAATTCGTAACTGTTTTTCTGCGTGTAAATACGATTTGCATTCTTCTTAGCACGCTTGCAAGTTAAAGTGCTTCAAGAATAACAATTTTCATTTCTCTACAATTCTTTTCCTTCTCATCCTATATATCCTGTTTGTTTCACACCGTTTTGTGAAAAAGAACGTATTGTTTTTGTTTTTAAAGGGGGGACTTAAATTTTGATGAATTGTTGAAATTCGATTCTCTTTCCTTATGGGACTTTTGTCATAGTAATACATGTATATTTATCTTGTTTATGGAAGATTAGCACTGTGCGTTCATGGTCCGTTTAAATTATACTTGTTTGTTGATAGTTGTTGCTTGTTAAAGAGGCAGCTTGTAGTCAACGTGTAAGTTATGAGAAAGATAAGATTTGTTTGCGTCATTATAGCATGTTATATTACGGTGTTTTTTTGCTGATGCACATGTACGACACTCAACACAGTTTCCCTGAGAGATCTGAGTAAATAAGCTGGAGTTGCGATTCACTCAAAAAACTTGTAAGTTGACCATATGTTTTGAATTGCTCAAATGACGTAAGGAGATCTCACTTGCGTTACACATAAGTTAACTGCAAGTCACATATGCTCCCCATCTACACATAAATTGAACGCACAGTAAACGTCAAAATTACGTCATGCGTGCACCAATTTCTCGTGGTGCTTGCAAATTGCCCATTCACAAGATTTTTATTAAAAGTTATTGTAAAAAAAAAAACACCTCAGAAGGACAAGAGAATAAACAGTTCTACTTTTCATCAAAATCAAATAAAAGATGTTAGTATTACAGCCCATTTGAAAAACAAATGCGTTCTCTTTGATAGAAAAATGGATGACAAAAAAAAAAGAACAGGACAAAAAGGATATAGATAATGTACTAGCTGGTAGAGAAAAGGCATAAAATATCCCAATAACATCGATCTCGAGCGTACTAACATATAATCATATATATTTTCGAAGTAAGCAGAAGAATAGTGATCTTGGCACGCAGACCGGTAGTTGAAACTAATTAGAAGCCAACTATACGAAAAAAACTCCAACACTCCCTACTGGAGGAAGTTGTTGTTTCATGATTTAGTAATTTTTGTTTTTAAACAGACTGCTATCACAATTTTGAAAATATTGATTATCATCTCATATGACCATTAAATTTATAAAAAAAAATTCACATAATTGTATCAAAATGCAAATATTAGACACAAATTTGTAGACTTTGATTTTTAAAATGCGTGATGTGTAAATGTTGTTACGTTTTCAATAGCATTCGTAAAGGCAAAGTAATTCGATGTGGGTTTTTTTTTTACCTTCGATTGAACGTTTAGTCAAAGCTATATTTTCGAAAATATTGTAAAGTTCAACAAATAGTTAACAAAAATGTAAAATCTTATAAAGATTAACATTGGCTAGAAAAAAATATTTGTTAATAATTAATTCGCTGAAATTAGATTTTGCACAAAGACATTCTAAATCTCAGAGATTTTTTTATAGATATTTTATGCTATTAGATACGAAAGATAAATAATGTTTCAAAACATTCCATATTTGTATCGACCGGTTTAGCTACATGTAGTCTAATCACCAAAGCAGCAATTGCAGTGAAAATTATCTTCTTTTTCAGCGAATTCTTCTGACGTTTTGATATTTACTTGCCGACAGTTATTTCATAACTATTTCAATACGTGCCTAAAGAAAAATGTTCCTTATTAAATACAAAAACTAATTATTATCCGTGCAGCTGTCGTGGGGAACAGAGAGAGTCGGTAAGTGTTAGTTGCAGCTGACCTACGACGTGAATACTGTTACTGCCGTTCGAAAAGCAAACGCTCTTCTTGTGCACATAAATCGTAATTAAGGCAGAAGCATGGCTCCTACGGGCTTCGCACGTTGCGATTGACAACCCACAATCAGCCACGGGAGCCTCGACTGGCAAAACCCGAAGCACATGTACACGCACGATAAGCAACCACTTACGAGCAGTTGTGAGTGAGTCTTTACGTGACATATACGACTAGCACGTCAATTGCAATTACTTCAATACCTATCTTTAGCCATACAAACTTGCACGGGAGCCAGCACTAGTAAAACCGTCACGGTTTATATCCATAAAAATTTAGGAAGATTTGTTGGTAAATTAATCCAGGCTTCTTATATAGAGCTAAAACAAACATTATATCTGAAAATATTTATCAACAAATGATTTAGATATCATCAATTTAAAACATCGATAATCAAAATAAAGAATATTTATTATCTGCACTTCAGAGGACATCACATCTGAATTTACAAAACATTTCCAAAAAGTATTTTCTAAAGGTACTTTAAAAAATATTAATGCGTAAACAAACATCTATAAATTGTTTTAATCAATATTTGGTTACGTCTATGGAAAAATGAACAATAAATAAGTGGCTTTCTCATAAAAGGGGAGCAAATGAATACTTATTGTCTTCAGTTTTGCTATATTAAAGAGATTTGTTTTCATTAATAGGACATAAAAGAGCAAATACTTCCTGGCTGTGTGGTTTGCTTCTCAGTAGTTGAAATACTAGAATCAGATGAAAAGAATAAAATACCAAGCAATACGCGTTTAGATTTTTTGTTTTCAGTTTTAAAGACTGCTCAGCATGGCCACTGTTATGAAACTGTTGCAACTCCTGTTGATGGGATTTTTACTCCAGCATGTCCAAGCAACCAACGATTCAAGACAGGACATTCAGTTTGAAGACTGGTTGTCTTTATTTTTTGATACAAATGTCAATCCCAATAGGACTTTCATTCCGATGATGGATATTACACAGAATCAGATGATGAACTTTCTATGTTCGGAAAACATGGCTTTTAATAATGGGTTTCCTGTTGTAAATAATGCAAGTAGTATTCATAAAGGATTTAGAAATGCGACTGCAAATGAGACTAAGACTGCAAACACTCAATTAGACATGGCTGTCTTTGGCAGTTATAGCAGTAGTTCTGTGGTTGAACGTATCATTATTGTAACAGGAATACTCGGTAACTTTCTTACGATGGTCTATATTCCTTTACAAAAGAAATTACGAAAACCATTTTATTACTGTATAGTTAACCTTGCATTAGGGGATCTAATTGCGCTTTTTGTTAACCCTTATTCTTACAATGTTCTATTTTCAAATCTTATTCAGGGCCCATGCACGGATGTATTTTATCAGTTCATATTTGAGACTATCAATATATTCTCGAAGCTTTTTTCTGAAATAGGAGTGTTAATCTTGGGATATGTAAGGTTCATGTTATTTGTTCACCCATTTGAAAGTCGCACATACCTCACGAAAAATCGAGTTTTTCTAAGTTTTTGTTTAAGCTTTGTAATCAGTGCTGGCTACGGATATTTGACAAATTATTTCATATCTGATACAAAGGGAGCCCAATATATAATAACAAGCTTAGTTGTCGATGGATTTTCATTTATCCTTATGTTGGTCATTCTATTGATTTTGTTCTATCACCGATATAGGACAGCACGTACGTCTGTATCTGCACAAAATACGAAACTACCGATGACTGTTGTCACAATAATCATCTTGGTCCTAAATGCTTTCAACGTAGCTGTATCGCTGGTAAACAACTTACGTTATCTCCCCTTCAACAATAAAGGAATCTTTTTTAATGTTTTCGATACTTTTTTCATTATAGCTAGTGCTATTGTACATAGTGTAAATCCTTTGATTTATTTTATTAGATTTAATGCAGTTCGACGGATAAGGATATCATTTTTGTCCAAACGGAATAACTAAAGGGTCCAAGATCAGATTTAAAGAAAACCTAACAAACATGTTTTGTAAAGCACACATATTTCATTAATATCAAATAAAAAGATTATCTGTTGTTTTTTTTTAAACTGATTTAAGATAAATAGAACCACAGGGGCCAAACCCGTTTTAACATTAATTTTAATGTAACCATAAATAACAAGAGGGTCGAACTTCGACCCAGATAAAAAAAACTACCAGCTCGCTTCCAAAGTATAATTTATCAATCTGTTTAATATATAACATTCGCAATATGCATGTAGTTTTAAGAGAAGTGACGTCTGAGATTCACTCATCACTTCTCTCGAAGTGGCCAGTTTATTTTTTCTCGGATATTTACCGGTCCAGGGCTTCCAATAGATTTTTGATATTTCTCCACTTGTCTAGATGCTGTTGTCATAGGCAAAAACCCATCGGGAGCCCTTGGCCGGTAAATGTCCAAGTAAAAATAAACTTCGAGAGAATAATTACGTATATCTCTGCTATTTTAAAACCGAATTTGAAATTCGACATTAGTGTATCTCAGATATCACTTATCATATATCTTTATGCATATTGCGAATGGTATAAACATTAATTGATATATTAAGCTTTTGAAGCGAGTGGTTATTATATATCTAGGTCGGAGTTCGACTCCTTTCTTTATTTATTGTTTCATTGAAATCAACGTTAAATCGAGCTTGGGCCCTGTGAGAAAAAACATTAATAAAAAGAGACAAAAACAATTGGAATGAAAACATCTCTTCTAAAAAAAATCAGCATATGAATATACAAAATTTTATATGAAAAATACACATACCACAGAACCAAGAATTAAAAATAAGAGGTCAATTTCTCCTATCAAGAAAATAGAGAACTTCATTACAATTACCATTACTATACAGATGCATGTGTCTAAAGAAAGCATAGTTCACAAACCACCCTTTCTGCAAAACATTAAGAAATTTTACAGTTTATCTTCAGTTGTCAATTGAAAGTACACAGCGCAAGGTTTCACCGGAACCATTTTCAAACTGTTCATATTGTTTTGCATATCGTAGTGGAAAACGTTGTTGAGGCAGGACTGCGCTCTGCTGGTTTTTAAAGCACTGATAGTTACATAGTTTTATAATGCGAATCAGCATCGTTTTAAGCTTGTTCCGGTTGGGATACTGCCTAGGATGAGAGATTGTTGTAAATAAACGAGGACAGAAAATTTGGGGTTAAACTCTCGTGAATTCATTAAAACATTTAAATGCAAAGGTGGTTTTAGATTGAGAAAATCCATTCCTCGACTTGAATTTCTTCGTGGCGAATCAATTCCAATGCAGTTTGCGCAGTTCAACAATTTCAACAACACGATGACGGAAACCAATTAACTGATTTAAGAACTTAGTCCCCCCCCCCCCCCCGGTTGGAATTTTTGTCAGGGAACATAGAGGTTTCTGGAAGGATCAGCACTACTTAGGCCTATACGGTATCCAACTTTTCGGCACCCCTGCTGAGGACCAGCCAATATTGCCGCAGTTTCATGAATGCAATGATGCTACTTTGAAACTTTTAAGGCCATTATTAGAAAGATTTCCAATATTTTGATTCTAATGGTGATTAACCATCAAAAATGAATTTTGACTATATCACACTTGTTTGATAAAGGTATTTCAATTTCCGTTTTATCTGCATACACTTTAGGTTGGATTTACAACAATACTAAGAAATATGTTTGCAATGTTTCAAACTATATATGGATTCATCATATAATAAGGTATTGCAGTGATGTTATTTACTTGTAATTTTGGTCCTAGTTACATGGACACTGATAGTTTGGGTTTGAAATTCCCATTTATATTTTGTTAACATGTACATGTGCTTTTGGAGTCAAAGAAAACACGGGTTATTCTGTACTTAGTAAAATTATAATTTTGGGTCGGAGCTAGAGTACCCCGATAGCTTTTAGGGTAAGCTTCCCTATCATAGATGTGCTGCTATTTAATGTGTTGTACATTTTGAAAAAAAGAAGTTATTTTGTAAGTTCAGAGGATCAGTATAGTGTTAGGTCGTTTTTGTTTTGTAAGAAAAACTTCTGATTCTGATTCACTATCATTTTATGGAGTGGTTTTTAATCATTTAGGTCATTTTCAAAAAAAGTTTCATATTTCACATATTTCATCTCTACCTAGGTGTTGATTCAATTTTTATTAAAAAAAAAACAAGCTGCAATGAGTTTCTGCAGGACAAAAAAACATAGATATGTTTACGATTGTTGTAAAATTGTTGATCTTAAAAATGCGTCTGTGTTTCATTAAACGTAGAAATTTCACTACTAAGAAAAACTGTAAACAGTCTTACGGCATTTTTTCTAATTTCTTATGCTGTTTTCTTTGATGTAAACATGTTAACGGTGATTCAAGTAATCTATTGTGGAACTAACCGGTGTTTGTAATTAAACACATTGTTTTGAGTAAAATATATATGAATGTACTAATGCATTTTTTAACTTTCTGATATTGTTTTTTTATTATATAAACAAAATATATTCCACATCTCAATTTAAAGTAGAGTGCCATACCAAAATGTTATTTCATGGATCGCTAAACTAGTTATTATCATTTCTGAAAAAAATAGTTTGTTGTTCAGAGAAGAATATGTCTTAGATTATTTTTAACGATTCTTTAAATTTTCATGAAATGATCGTTATAAAACGATTCATTAAATACACAGGATGAATGACCATCTTTAAGTCCTCCTTAAAGATAGCTTAAAGGTGTTTAAAGGTAGCTTAAAGACGATCTTTAAGCCACCTTTAAGCTACCTTTAAGCTATATGTATTGCTTAAAGGTGGCTTAAAGAAAGCGTAAAGATGGCTTAAAGGCAGCTTAAAGACTATCTTTAAGCCACCTTTAAGCCACCTTTAAGGACAACTTATAGGTCCTTAATGTCCAAACTTCTTTAAGCCACCTTTAAGCCACCTTTAAGCTACCTTTAAGCCACCTTTAAGCCATTAAAAAATTTTTAATTCAATATTGTGCTTAATTTCCAACAAAATGTATTAACTTTATGAAAGAAAAGGTATTAAAACGGTTTTTGTTCTAGAAAGAAAAATGAAAAAAAAAAACACCAAAAAAACGGCCTCGGTGAGAATTGAACCCGGGACCCTTAGTTTACTAGCATCACCACACAACCTCTGCGCCACGGCAACTTACATATTACTAAGCGTTTTTATATCCTATATATCAGTGGATATTATATCACTGTATTGAATGTGTTTACTTGAAAAGATTTTGACAAACCATTCAGTTTGTAACAATCAATTATATCTAATTTATAAATTACATGCAGGCATGTATTTAGAAAGAAATACGGAACTTGGTCTTCAGTGAACAAAAATATATTATACCTAAATGGAAACCGTTAGGTTCACTATAGTAGGCTTTCTTAGTTAATAAATTTAAACCGAGTAGATATACGTAATTCATCTAATTTATAGCTATAAAAATGTAAGAAAGAAAATGAAATCATTTCTTTTATTAAATGCATTGATACTATTAGGGTATTTGTTCAATTTCCCGCAATTTCCCGGTTTTCATGATCGCGGCGCCGTTCCAATATGTTTAAATATTTACATGTAATTGTATGTACATGATTTTTAAACTATCAATTCTATAACAAACAAAATTACCAATTACCGGTGACGTATTTACTGCATGTGGCAATTGCAAATGACTTGTACATACAATTGTATGATGTGCCAGGCCGGGTATATTTGACACATTTACCCTTATACATATATTTAAATAATCAACCCCTATTTATGATCACCGGTACATTAATTAATTAGCCTCAAGATTTTACTCTTACATACATGTATCGTTAATTTGTAGACGTAACATATTTAAAACCCAGAGCTAGGAAATAATACTTTGAAAATGAATTACAAATGTAAATTAACTTTTATTCACTAGACTTATCGTATACTCGTACATACTAAGATTCAACGCCTTTAGAAACCCTGACTTGCACCTGTGCACAAGACACACCTGTTGTGTATATCTTGTATATTCTGTGTTAGTTCCAGGGGTTTTCTTTAAGTTGGACAAACAATAGACTTTAATTAGATATACACAAACATGCACCTGGGCACACGACACAACTGTTGTGTATATCTTGTATATTCTGTGTTAGTTCCAGGGGTTTTCTTAAGTTGGACAAACAATAGACTCTAATTAGATATACACAAACGAACAAAACTATGTCTAGACAAACAAAGCAGTAATATCCTGCCCGATATAACAAAGGCAGTTGAGAGTCTTTTCATCTTTAACATGTATCTAGCAGATTTAGAGTTAGAAATAATGAAAATTGAAAAAAAAATATACAAACCTTAAACCGATTAACAAATTAAATCATGCATTTTTGGTTCATTATCTTTATTTTGTTTAATAACCAGATGAACTGAGAGAGAGAGAGAGAGAGAGAGAGAGAGAGAGAGAGAGAGAGAGAGAGAGAGAGAGAGAGAGAGAGAGAGAGAGAGAGAGATTTTTTTCACCGATTAATTTATAATAGGAAACAAACATACTTTAATTAGTTTTATGCACATATTAAGATACAGAGACTGCGCTCATCCCTACAATAATTTTGAAACCCCCCAAAAATTATAAAGAATTTTATAACGGCAATCTGTGTCCATCGGAGCGGTGCTGATGATAGCGATCTGTGTTTAATGGAGCGACGATTAAAACCGCCTGGAACCCCCCCCCCTTCCTTGGAAATTATAATATCACTCGGATGACCCCCTCCCATCTCTATAAAAGAGCTTTTGCATTTAATATATGTTTTTATTGTTCAGCTTGATCAATATTGACTTAAAGGCCACTTAAAGACAGTGTAAAGGCAGTGTTAAGAGAGCGTAAATGCCACTTAAAGATGCTTAAAGGTGGCTTAAAGGTGGCTTAAAGGTAGCTTAAAGAAGTTTGGACATTAAGGACCTATAAGCACTTGCTTAAAGGTGACTTAAAGGCGGCTTAAAGGTTGTATAGCCTTTAAGCTCCTTTAAGTCACCTTTAAGCCACCTTTAAGGACTTGCTTAAAGATGGTTTTTCGCCCTGTGATAACATTTAGAAGAAGCACCACCTTAGTTCAGTTGTTTAGTTTTATGTATATTAATACTTGTGGGTCTGTTCGTCTAAAATACTTATGTTTATAATGGCTTTTGTTCTTTTAAAAGATAAAAATATTCAAGTTGTTTATACGTTGACTATGAATAGCCGTTATGTATGTTGTAACATTTATATATTTTATGTAAATGGATCATTTGTTCCGTTATTATATCATTTATAGGTGCAAAATGGAGAATACAAGTATCAGTAGTATATGTCAGATGTAATGTACGCATTTAAAAATGTGAAGTATTGCAATTTTACATTATGTTTGAAATATACGTATCAACATATCATTAAAGTTTTATTATACGAATCATAACAAACATGTCAATATATTGAATATTGTTATATTTTATGTTGGTTTACAAACAGTAAACAGATGTTCTTTATGCCTCCTTTTTCCCTAAGACCCTTTTCGGACCAAACTCATACGAAGGACAATGTACCGAATTATTGTCTGACGAGAATTCACAAATCAGTCTCTCACTTATTTTTTTCGACAGATCTGAATCTCTACACCACTACAATGCGGGTAAAGAAATCAGAAAACTTTGGAATGGAGTCTTTTTTCAAAATATTATTATTAAGGAACTACTAATCTTTGTAAAATATATTAAGGAAAAATAAAAATTATACATCATTTGTAGGACATTTTTTTAGAGGAGGATCGAAATTTAAAAAAAGCCTAAGTCACTTCTTCTATTTTACACCAAACGGAGATCTTGCTTTTTTGGGTTTCAGGGGTCATGAGCTCGTATCCCGGCCGTATATATATATATATATATATATATATATATATATATATATATATATATATATATATATATATATATATATATCATAATGGGCAGGTATATGTCAATTTAAGAGTTATTGCAGTGTTTATGCTTATTAATTGTATGTATCTTAGCAATATGTATTGTTCTGATCCTCTCAAATTGTCGTTTAACTGTTGTTTAACTGTATTCCATCTGTATATAATAACTTGAAATTTAACTTGGGTAAAAACTTAAGTTTTGTCAAGCAATGGTAGCCAAGTGAGCTAAAAATAAAACGAAATTTGAACGTTATCATGCGTAATACTTTAGTTATGTTGATGCAAAAGCAATAATTTTTTTTCCAACTTCTCCCAATCAAAGGAACCAGACTTAGTTCAAATTATTGAAATATGATGTTTAATCGGAAAGAAAATTAGATCCAATTAAATTGGCATTTTCTACCTATTTGGTTTAAGTTTAACCATCACAACGTTCAATTTTGATTTTCATTAAAGTTCATCTATATCTTAATATCTTTAATAAGACAATTTTTCAGTTTCTTTTTTCTTTGAAATTTTAAATGAAAAATAATCCTTTCCTCTAAAATCAGAATAATGGGTGCAACATCTCTCTTATTACATTTTCTTCTCAGATATATAAATGAATAAAAACCGTTTAATTTGTACTTTTGAAAAAGAAATCCAATAAGAGTTCTTGCAAAAACTTTCTACTTTATATTATAATTTCTCGTTTAATCATAGACCGAAAACGTATCAAATGTTTACTGCCTTTGTTTTTTCAACAAAGAGATTATTAGAGATGATATAAGAATACAAATTAACCCCGCGTTTCTGATTTGGATAATGTTCTTTTTCAATAAGTTATATAAATGTTGAATATTCTTAAGAAATATTTCACCAAGGTAGAGACATTTTAGATGCTGGAACCTCGCAATTGATATTCATTTTGTATATCGAGGGAATGTTTATTTCAATGCTATAAGGTAGGTCATAAATTCATCATATTCAATTCGTTAAAAAATAATTTTTGTGCAATAATTCTATCTTTAGATGGAAATAGAATGCAAGTAAGCTATAGTATCGAATTTTTCAAAGTGAAAGAAATTGTCTTAAATGTGATTTAGCTTGCAATTGTATAATTTTTGTAATGATAATTTCTATTGTTATTTTTATGTTATTTGTATTTTAACAGCATGTAACGACGCCTTTTTGAAAAAGACACGAAATCCATTTTAAGTTATCATCGTAAAGTCAACTTTGAACAAAAGTGATTCAACATCAGGTATAACATCTGTCAGCAATTTGTTAAGAAAACATCAGATTTTTCTATGTAATTTAAATGGTATGAGGAAAAATTGTTTAAACGATCTAGAAAATGATGTCATAGATTTTTTTTATATATATAATTAACAATTATTATAATGAATAGCTCCAAGTAACGTAATGTTCGAACCTAGTATTTAATATCAAGTGAATGCATTTAATGGATGTTCTCTATAGAATCTTGTTAACCAGTTAAAAATATCTTCGAAAATTGATTTGTTATTTTGATTCTATTCACTTACCCGGTTTTGTGACAACTAGGCAAAGTACTTTAAATAAAGATATCCAGACTTAATTGTCACAGGGGAGTAGAGAGAGATATGTCATTTTTATGCGGCGATTTCGACGATAAGGAAAAAGAGGGGAATCGGTAGATTTAACCAGATTTGAACTTGAAAGTAAAATATTATATGATATTATTAACATGTGTTTTTATTTCCAAAAATTCAATTGTCATTTGGATAAAGTTACTGCAAGTACTAGTAACGAAGCAACGTTGAACTATGTTTATCGCTCATTTAAGATAAAAACAGCATGTTTACAAGTTCACCAGGATATGAATTTGGTTGGTCACGTGATCAAATGCTGTGAAGTCGTAATCTCAATCAAATTCGCACACGGCTGAAGTATATCAATAATGTCAAGCTAAAAACAGTCTGCTTCTAAAACTGTGCCAGTTAACATGCCAGGGCCAAGGTTGCATTTATGCATGTAAGATGCATGTATCAAATAATTCAAAATGCCACATGATAGACCATTGCTTTAGAAGTTTATAACATTCTCTGTTATCAGTGTACCTCACCTGTAATATTAACCTTAAAAGAATATTTTTTCCTACAAGATATTTAAAATTTCCTACCGAAATGAAAGAACTTCCTATTAATAGGAATTTAGATTCCAAAAGGAGATTAAGAAGCACCCATATCATTCTAAAATCTGGTAGCAAATCCTATTTTCTACTGAAGGCAATCTATTTCCTATAGGATATTTAGAAAATCCTAGATTTTCAATATTTCCTGTTGAAAAGTTATTTCTTCTGGGGCAATTTTTTTGATTTTAAAAGATGTTTTTTTTTAAGGTAAATACCTCACCTGCCAGGTAAATCCCACTAAACACAAAAGTGGTTATATACTCTCTAGATAATAGTCTATCATTAGGTATTTATGGATTTCTACGAAACTGCATCTTAAACGGGTGTAAAAATGCCGCCTTGGCATTGGCATAGTTATTCTGCACAGCAGTTTTCTCGGACGCACAATGCAACAGTTTGAGATCATGTCGACAATATGGTATACATGAATAGTGACCATTTGACTTCAACTTCAACTGTAAATAAACTAGAATTATATAAAACGTAAATCATTTATATATTAATTACATTTTCCTCACAATCCTCCAGTTTAAGGTAATTTATCATTAAGCAACACACCAATTTTGGTCATTTTTACTCGTATTCTGTGCTGTGATTTCAAAAGGATTTATTGTCATTATCTTTTGTGTATGTCATTAAGTGCTGTTAATTTTTGTTCAAAATAAATGCAACTGACAACCTTTCTCCTTGCAAAATATGAAATCAGCTTGCGAAAATATAATTTTGACGAGTTCATGAAGGATAGGTGTAAAACGTTTGTCTCTGAAATGACCAATGAAAAACATGGTGCGCTTGAGTTTGCATCTGCGATTTCCCTAAGCTTGCATCGGGGTTTTTTCTTCAGATGTACTGGTGAGCTTTCTCTCCTGTTTCAGTTGATTATTATATAAACGTGTTGGGTTTTCAAAAAGTGTTATAATAATTAAACAGTTAAGTGAAAGAATGAACAAGAAGAATTTATTCTTTAAGTTTGGGGGAGTACATGTATGATACTCAGTCTTTTTTGTACATTTGTGGTTTCCAACTCAAACGATGAACTATCAAATGTTAAACAACATACGTAATGATTTTTTTTTTTTACTTTTTAGATTATTTTCTTCATTTTGTCTGGACTTGCATTGTCGCTGTCATGAAAATTCTAGGCATTCTAATGGTTGGATGTTTATTCCATACAATGCAAGCAACCAACGACTCAAGACAAGATTTTCATCTTGATGACGGGCTGCCTACTTTTTTAAAGGATATAATTATAGGTGGTAATGAGCCATTGATTCCAACGAAAGATATTTCACAAAAGGAGATAACTGATATTCTATGTTTTGTAAACCTACCTACTGCACATGAAGTTTTATTTCTGAATAATGAAAGTAAAATTCTTAGCGCAATTATCGAAAAATTATTAAATACCACTGCAAATTTAAGTTTGAACATCACTACCATTGAAGGTTATGGTAAACTGTCTGTGATAGAACCTATCATTATTGCAGCTGGAATAGTCGGTAACGTTCTAACAATATTGTACATTCCTTTGCAAAAGAATCTACGAAAACCGTTTTATTACTGCATAGTTAATCTTGCTGTAGGAGATGCGATTGCCCTTCTAGTCAACCCTTACTGCCACAACTTGTTACTTTATTTTCTTAATCTTGGACAATGCACATTCTCAATTTATCAATTTATATTGGAGACAATAATTCGATTTTCCAAACTATTCTCCGAAATGGGAGCTTTGATTTTAGGATTTGTAAGGTGCCTTTTGTTTGTTTATCCCATCAAAAGTCGCATTTATCTAAAAGGATATCAAGTCTTTTTAAGTTTCTTTTTCAGTTTTATTATCAGTGCAGCTTACGGATATTTGTCAAGTCATTTCATTTCTGATACCAAGGGATTCCGATATATAATTATAAGCTCTGCGGTCGATGGATTGTCATTAATTCTTTTATTAACCATTTTACTGGTATTATTTTATCACCGATATAAGGCTGCACATACGTCTTTATCGGCACAGAATACGAAACTACCCATGACAGTTGTCACTATTATCATTTTGGCCCTGAATACCTTTAACGTAGCTACCTTTTTCTTTAACACCTTCCGTTATTTTGTTCCATCAAATGAATTAACTATGTTTATATTGGTTGAATCATATATCGCAATTGTCAGTGCTATTGTACATAGTGTCAATCCTTTGATTTATTTCATCAGATTTAATGCAGTTCGCCGGATATGCCTTTCATGTTCTTCTTCATAAATACCCCCTAAAGAAAATGCCACAACAAAATTAATATTTTGTCAGTAAACACACCATATAAACTACAATATTTACACAAGAGCCTGTAAATATTGTTAAACAGGTGACCCCAGACCTAAACTACGTTACCAAAAAGTGTTCATGTTTACCATAGAAATATTTAAGGAATGTGTTCAAATATCGTCTATTGAAGAATTGACCCCAAGACCAATGTTGGATCCCAAGATGGGTTAAAATATCAACTTAAAAGTATAAACATTTAAGACAAATGTTTTAAAATCTTCTCAAGAGATACAATAGTAAGTTTAGTCATTTATTCTCGGATATTGGGTGCTGCTTTTAGGATTTGTAAGGTTCGTTCTGTTCGTTCATCCCATCAAAAGTCGCATTTATCTCACAAAGTATCCAGTCTTAATAAGTTTCTTTTTCAGTTTTGTTTTTAGTGCTGCTTACGGATATTTAACAAATTATTTTATTTCTGATACAAAGGGAGTCCAATATATAATTGTAACCTCTATTGTCGATGGGTTATCATTCATTCTTCTGTTGGTAATTTTTCTGGTTTTATTTTATTACCGTTATAAGGCGGTACGTACGTCTGTATCTGCACAAAATACGAAACTACCAATGACTGTTGTCACAATTATCATTTTGGCTCTTAATGCTTTAAAGGTTGCCGCGTCTATGGTAAACAACTTTCGTTACTTTTTCATGTCAAATCAATACTTTATGTTAAATATCTTAGATTCATATTTTGCAATAGCTAGTGCTATTGTTCACAGTGTCAATCCTTTGGTTTATTTTATAAAATTTCATGCAGCTCGGCAGATGATTATTGCATGTTTTCCTGTGGGGAAGAAGTAGTTCAAACCTAAAAGTTCTGATGTACAACGCTCTTTAAAAGTTTGAGAAATAACCCTTACCAACTCAGAATCGTCTGTTAAAAGAAAAAAAACGGCTTATAAATTATTATAAACAAAAATCAATTGTATTTAATTTTAATCTGATTATAGAAATAACAGGCTGATTAGCCATAAATTCGCAGCGACGTATTCAAATTCAGTGTATAGAAGAGCAAAAAAGAATCCAGACTGAAAAAAAAAAGAAACATTGGGTATCAAAAATGCCTTTAGAAGGACTGAAGAGCTAAAAAGAACTAAAAACTAATTTTAAATCAAAGTACTGAAGTACTGACGGGAGTTGATTTTATCGATTATAATTTATTTTAAAATCCACTTATCCTGCATGGCAATTAGTTTCTAGTCTGTATTGAATTACGAGCTTTTTTATTATATGAATTTTTAGACTTTTCCAACAAGAATTTCGAGAAACCCTGTATGAATCATGTTGTGTTCTATTTAAAGATATATTTCAAACTATGTATATTAGTAATCGAAACAATTCTAAAAATCGTATAGATCCAAGCACTATTGATATCGAACTCTAGTCTTGTTCAACCAGACGCTCGGCTGTCTCCGGTAATCTCCGACAAGCAAGAGAGCCTCACCGCTTGTCGGAGATTTACGGAGACAGCCGGGCGTATGGTTGAACGAAACTTTATTAAACTCTGGCGTAGGAACACATGAGACTACAAAAATATCTAAATTGTTCGTATTATATAAAATTCTGACTATTTTCAAAGTGTTTATAGATAGGTTTCCTTGAAAAACAATGCTTCAGCATACATTACATCGACTTTTTCTATCATTTTCAAGAATTAGGTCATGTCAGCGGTGATGATTTGTGCTTAGGTCCAAACACTGTTTCACTTTCGGTTTGCCAGAGTAACTGCGAAGGAGAGTTGATTAAAATCAACTCCCAAAAGGGAGAATTATGTCAACTGAATGTATGAGATAATTATTTTGTCATTCCTCAGTTCTCAGCGACGTATAGTTATATCTGAATTAGTAATAAACGTTTTAATAATTTAAGTACTAGACAAATATACAGATACACTCGAAGTTATGTCTTTTATATTGTCATTATAATTACTTACAATGCCTATCATTTTTGTCATGGTGTATTTTAAAAGTAACTTTAATGGGGAAAAAGATCTTACATTGATGTAATAGCATAATTGTCATTTTGTAACGAAACCTTTTTCACGATTTAGGAAAGTTCTACTGGTTCTCACATTCGCCCAAAGAGCGTTCCCGACATGAACGAAAATCGATTAGGTTCAATTTTTAAAATTTCAAAAAAGGTTAAAAACAAAGAATATCAATAGTTAAGCATCTCGATATTAAGAGCTAGACAAAAACAAGTACGTTGTATCTTGTCGCTACAAGAAAATAACTTATAACGTGTTACATGTAGTTGGCTGTCTAGCAAGTTATTTTTAATTGAGAGTTAGTTATACCTAATGTATGTATATATCGAATACTATTAAGTATCTTTTTATATCAAATGAGTTGGTTTTTTTGTAAGTTATCTCGTTATCAATACTGAGTTAAAACATAACAAAATACCAGTACACATGTTTATATACCTGACAAATAGGTTGTGTACCCCCTCCCCCCCCCCCCCCCGAACCATCACCCCCCCCCCCAAGTAAAATAGTAGAATAACTGGTTATGTATTGATGTTTTTGAGTTTTAGTGGGTTTTTTTATAGTTTTTTTGTGTATTCATCTATTTTCAATGAAAAAATCAAAAATCAAATGGGATTTATTTGCGTTACACATTGAGAATGTAATCAAGATGGAATTTGGAAGCAGTAACTAGAAGCAATGTTTGTAATTATACGTAATTATTTACAAAAGAGTTATGTTTTTTAAGTATTGATGATTGATCAAATTCTTTTTGACTTCCTATCAACTTATTAATATTATAACACATATAATGATGTCATGTATCATTTTTGTTTGGTTGTTGTTTAGAAAATAAAATATTCACGGCCGTTCTTTTTATGCTTTCGTCATTTTTTTTAAAAATATTGTTTATAGTTTAATATTGTTAATATAAATTGTAAGGTAAACGTTCTTAAAATTCACATGGTAAATTCAGGTGAAAGCTCATTTCGTTACACTATCTCAAGTTTACGCTGAACATAAACTCAAAAAACGAAACAAAAAGTTCAACAAATTGTATTTAAGTTGATGAAATAACGGTCATGGTATTCCAATGAAAACCGATTCTCAGAGTTCCCAGATAACAACTTAATAACGACGTGCGGAGATTCCAGCACGGACAGCCCGATACAATTCTGTACACAATTGAAAATCGACACTAACGTGCGGTAATCCAGCACAGATAAATTCTTATTCTTAGATTGTAACAGTTTAAGTTTTAAAATCTTCGATTTTAAACTTTCAATGTAATTTAAAATTTACAAGCTGCTATGTGAACTTTTTTCTCTCAGATTGATTACGCAATATAGTTTGTAACCAAAAAAAAAAAAAACAACAAACAAACTGAGATTCTTTCATGTGACAAAACTGTTAATTCTCTTGACACTAGTCTTTGATATCTTCTTTACTTAATCTCAAATTAAATAATTGTTGAACAACAGGAGTGCAAAATTATCTTAACAGCTATATGTGTGAATGTTTATTTTTCTGGCATGTCTTTACCATCTCTTTGTTATCGAAAAAGAGCAATGCCTTTCCAAAAAACGGGGGGGGGGAGAATTGTTGAAGATCGGGAAAAGAACGGTTGGGCTAACTGTGCTGGAACCCCACGCGTTAGTAGAGTATATGTAATATCGGGCTTGCTGTGCTGGATATTCACCTCATAATACTCATATAATGATTCCTTTTTCCTGCAACAGCATACTATTTAAATTATAACTTTTATTGAATTCTGATATTAGTGAGTTAGCAACCTGCTCTTGGTTAATCACTCCGCAATAAATGTTAATATTATCATAAATCTGTTTTTTACATTATCTTGTGAACTAAACAGTATACGGTAGTAAGTGGGTCAAAGGATCGGAATAAAAGGCATAAATACATTCATACACATGTAAATTAAATTTTGCAGATAAAATAGGTTATTTTTCATTGAAAAAAATGTTCACTGCCTGTTGTTGACTAACAATATACATCACATCTATCAGTAACACAAATACCTTTGGGAATTTTAAATCTTCATTATTACACACATGCTCTAGTTTATAAAAAAATTAAAATAAAATAATTTTTAAAAATAAAATTGTTTTCCTACCTACCCTAATTTTTTGGTTCAGGGACAGGGAACAAGAATTTTTTGTGTCACGTGCAGACACCGATGTTTGTGCTTTTTGAATCAGAGTTATGTCAGTTTGTTTTTGTTGTTCAGATCAGCGATGTAGCCAAAAGATTCTTGTTGCAGATCTTATACCCACGATTTAGCTCAACAGTTGCAAGATTTGTACATTAGCAAGAATTATTTATTTATAGTAGAGCTGCGTTGGAAATGACAAAATAGGTAATTATATCCGTTTCGGGATGGCACAATTTCTATCAAAATTATAATTTATTTTACAAAAGAGTATTGTAAACACATTTGTGTAATCATGCAATCTTTGTTATATATACATACCTATAATTGCATATTTAATGGCATCGCAATTCTACCAACCCTATATTATTAGCCTGTTTAACTTGAATTAGAAAAAGTACATCTGTGGCAAACAAACTTCTTTCACATCATTTTTGTCAATCATTCATTCGTTTGCATATGTGTGTTTCTGCCTTGCAAATAAAAAACTCGGAATAACAAACTAACTTTAAAGGAAGTAAACATGAACAAATTAATTGTTGCTTAATAAATTTTAAAAGCCTTTTGAAACTTAAAAAGGAGGTCTGTAACCTTTTTGTTTATTTCTATCATGAGATTTTATCAATTAAACACTCTCAGTGAAAGGTTTATGGAGGTAATCCATTTTTCCCAAGCATGCATCTGTTCTCTGACGTAGATAAGCCACATTGCTGCTGGTGACTGGGTTAATGTTAGAACTGGGCCAGTGTTGAGTTGATAAAAGTTACAGAAGAAAAATTATTCCGGATGTGAAGCCAAATTTTGTACTGTCATGAGCATAAGAGGACAAGGAGTTGGTACATTTCTATAAATGAACCTTAGGTAACTATATATGATTTGTGCAAAAAATGAATAGATAATTTGTGAAAAATGAGACCATCGCATTCCAGATGTTGGTACGGAGATGTGGCAGTCAGTGTTTACATAAATAAAATGCTGTTTGTAGATTTCAAATAAATATAAAACTGTAATTTCATTTTCTTTGTGGGGTTTCTTACCGTTACTTTTTATTTAAATGCTCTATGAATCTTTGCTTTGTTTTTATAAAAATATAAATATTAGATTGATTAGATCTTGATGATACGTATGCCGAATCGGTTTATGCTGTCAGAAGAATAACAGAACTAAGACACTTTTTAAAAATAAGGATGCTGAGCAATGCACCGTGTGTGCTCATTTATGTAGCACACATAATGTTCAAACTCATAACAACACATCAAGGAATTCCCGAGTGAAAGAAAAAATAGGTCACAATAACACTGATCCAGGCCAGGCACATTCCATTCTATAGTGACATGTCACATTAACTGCTGGTGGGAATACATCATTCTGAGATCCAAAAGCTTCCTCCATAAACTCTGTTTCAAAATGACAACTCTTTACATCCATTTCAAGTTTCAATTCACATTTTGATGATTGCATTTTATCTCTGTTACTAAACGTGTGTAAAAATGCAATGTGTCTCACTGAGGTCAGCATTGGTGCTGCCCTCTCTTAGATGCTTAGGGATAACCCAGGAGGGAGGTAATGATTAAAACAATATGGCAGCGCTCATGGATTGCAAGAATTAATTATTCTAAGTTGTATATCTTCTTGCTGAGGAAATTTGTGTCTAAATGGTTTTCAGGTATCATTATACACATCAAACAGACAAATTTAAGCCCTTGATAATTTTCCATGTTCATTTCCTTTAAGCGAGTAAAAAAACAAAGCGACATACCTACCTTCTCCACTTGTAACATATTGTAGATTAATAATTAAGCGTGAGGAATTGATTTGCGTGTGAAATCGCGAGAAGCAACCCTTGAGGATTTTACAATCTCGCATTTATTCTTTAGTCAATTTCAAACTATAGGATATGATAACAAACAAATTTGGGATCGCAATTTTATATTCTCGCCATTTGCTACAAAACAACGGAATCAAAGAATTACGTAACACGCTAAATGAGGAATTTGCAGTATTCAAAACCACCATGCAAAACAGTATAGTTTAAATAACTGAAAACATTCTGAGGGAATAATTCGCTAGCTGGATATGGACATTTTTAAATATCGCCAGGTTTTTTTGTTGTTTCATAAAATAGCATTGTTTTGTACATGTTTATCCTAGTTTTTGGGGATTGTTTTGCTGCCAACCATTTCCACGCTGTATCTTGTTGGCGTTACACACTCAGTAGATGTTGAAATAATTGTGTTAATTAAACCAAAAGGTTTTACTGTTCTGCAAATGTACCGTGGTATGGCATTCCAACAGTATGATAAAGCTACCATGTC
The DNA here is from genome assembly GCA_015776775.1 of Magallana hongkongensis. Taxonomy (NCBI): domain Eukaryota; kingdom Metazoa; phylum Mollusca; class Bivalvia; order Ostreida; family Ostreidae; genus Magallana; species Magallana hongkongensis. The sequence goes on from CM027471.1 coordinate 10,403,750, forward strand.
GTATAATTTGTATAACTCAAAATTTGAGTTAAGATCCGCTTTTACGCTAGAAGCTAGAAATACATTAGAAATGCGAGCCGTTGAAAAAACAAAACAACGTCCTTTAATATCAAAGAAAGCTCATTTCACATGAATTAATTATAGATAATTCTTTTCCATTGCTAAGTAGTCTTATCGAATTTCCTACTTAATTAGTTTTCTTTCTTTTTTATGTAAAAACATCAAGCAAAATGTATTTTATTAAAAGCACCAACATGTATAAAAGAAGGAAATCTGGAGAAACTATACACATTTACAAGGACAAAAGACACAAAAGGTAGGAATTTCTTTCAAACATATTTCTAAAATCTATTTCGCATTCAGATCGATATAAATGGTATATTATCTTTCTATCTAGTATTTTTTTTTCATTTAAACTGAGAAAACCTTAAACAATATATTTTTTTAAATGAATATATTGACCCGAATAGAAACAATGTTTAAAATATAAACCGCACATCATATTTTGCTTATTGTTTTCAATAAATATCTCGGGGTTTAATCGATGATTACAAATAAAAAAAATATAAAAGCAAATATATCCCATCTTAAACGCCCCTACCTCTCTATAAATGGTTTCAGATTACAATACACTACAGACAAATGCAAAATTTACAGAGATCAGACATTGCAAAGCCCTGAAAGAAAAATCTATATTCGTGTGGGGTTTCGAGAACTAACGATAAAAAGGAGGACAACTTTCAACATTTTCTATGATGAATGTTTATATGTAGCAGATATTTCTTTAATATTTATTATAATGAATTGTCAATAATAAAACCAAGGGTTTTTCGTCGTGACTATTATCATATAATTATTATTCATTGACATACTGTAGAAGTACTTTTGTCCGCATGGTATTAATTTAGTACGCTATGAACGCGGGCACACATTTTCCGCGGAATATTTTCCCAGTGTACTTAAAGTGCATTTTGGAATTAAATTTTGAAATTGCATTACATGAATAAGGATATTCGGAAGTTACTACATTATATAATACTTGCAAATACGTGTACCCACTGTATATTGTTTGTATCTATGCAAACTGTCAAACAAATTTGTATTGAGAATTCACATAATAAATAATTTAATCTCCTAAAGATTTGAATTTTTTGTAAATTTACTTGCATGAAACTTAAATTTCTCCCAGCTTCAGATAACGGCACGTGTCAGACGACAAATAGCCCCAAGCGGGTCTGTCTTTCAATGACCCAATTAACTACACGCTAAGACCCGTGTTATTACTGCAATTTTTAGATCCCTTTGTGCTCTGACTTTTAATTGATAAAACTGATCAACTTATAATTTAGATGACATGTGAACCTATAAATTTACAGTTAATAAAAATTAAAATATTTATTTGGCTTTAAAAATACGGCATGCATATAAACAGATTAAAAAGAAGCAGTTCATTAAAATCAGTTTAAAGAACCTGTAAAATTACATGGACACATAACAACATATTCAGAATACGTTCACTTATTCAATTGCGGGAGAATTCCCGATTTTTCCCACCCTTGCAGAATGGTTTCGCTTCTAACTGTCTAACTGTAAAAATAGCTCACAACTAAATTTAATAATTATTATTCAAATGATTTTTTTTTCATTCAAAGAATCCGCGTAAATTTTTACCCGCGGATGAAATTGATATTGTGATTCCGCGGAATTATGACCTCGTGGAAAAAAATGCGTCAACAGTATATAGAAGTAAGTATTTTTGTCGAAATTCGTAACTGTTTTTCTGCGTGTAAATACCATTTGCATTCTTCTTAGCACGCTTGCAAGTTAAAGTGCTTCAAGAATAACAATTTCCATTTCTCTTCAATTCTTTTCTTTCTCATCCTGTATTAATCTTATTTCCTGTTTGCTTCACACCGTTTTTTGAAAAAGAACGTATTAGCTTGCCTGTTTTCTTGTTTTTAAAGGGGGAACTTAAATTTTGATGAATTGTTGAAATTCGATTCTCTTTCCTTATGGGACTTTTTTTCATAGTAATACATGTATATTTATCTTGTTTATGGAAGATTAGCACTGTGCGTTCATGAACCGTTTAATTTATACATGTTTGTTGATGGTTGTTGCTTTTTGACAGAGGCAGCTTGTAGTCAACGTGTAACTTATGAGAAAGATGAGATTTATTTTCGTCATTACAGCATGTTATATTACGGGTTTTTTTGCTGATGCACATGCACGACACTCAACACAGTTTCCCTGACAGATCTGAGCAAATGAGCTGGATTTGCGATACACTCAAAAAACTCGTAAGTCGTCCATATGATTTGAATTGCTCAAATGACGAAAGGAGATCTCACTTGCGCTACATGTAATATAACTGCAAGTCACATGTGCTCACCATCTACATACAAATTGAACGCACAGTAAACGTCAAACTTACGTCATTCGTACACCAATTTCTCGTGGTGCTTGCAAATTGCCCATTTACAAGATTTTTATTAAAAGTTATTATAAGAAAACACCTCAGAAGGATAAGAGAATCAACAATTCTATTATTCATCAAAATCAAATAAAAGATGTTACAGCTGTAGTATTACAGCCCTTTTGAAAAACAAATGCGTTCTCTTTGATAGAAAAATTGATGACAAAAAAGAAGAACAGGACAAGAAGGAAATAGATAAAGTAGTAGAAGAGAAAATGCATAAAATATCCCAATTACTTCGATCTCGAGCGTGCTAAAATAGAAACATATACATTTTCGAAGTTAGCAGAAGAATAATGATCTTTGCAGGCAGACCGGTAGAATTAGGAAACTAATTAGAAGCTAACTACACGAAAAAAACACCCAACACTCCATACTGGAGAAAGTTGTTGTTTTCGTGATTTAGTAACTTTTGTTTTTAAACAGAGTGCTTTCACAATTTTGAAGATATTGATTATCACCTCATATGACCATTAAATTTTTACAAAAAATTTTCATAATTGGATCAAAATGCGAATATTAGAAAGAAATTTGTAGACTTTGATTTTTAAAATGTGTGATTGGTAAATGTTGAGACTTTTTTAATAGCATTCGTAAACGCAAAGTAATTTGATGTCTTTTTTAAACTTTTGATTGAACGTTTTGTCAAAGTGTTTTTTTTCGAAGATATTGTAAAGTTCAAAGAATAGTTAACAAAATTGTAAAATAATTTAAAGATTAACATTGACCAGAAAAATTGTTAGTTAATAATTAATTCGCTGAAATTAGATTTTGCGCAAAGACTTATTGTAAATTTCAGAGACTTATTCTAAATTTCAGAGATTTTTATTTTATATTAGATATTAAATGTTATTCGAAATGAAAGATAAATAATGTTTCAAAATATTCCCTATTTGTGTCGACCGGTTTAGCTACATGACCATGTAGTCTAATCAACAAAGCAGCAATTGGAGTAAAAATTGTCTTCTTTTCCGGCGATTTTTTTTTTGACGTTTCAATATTTACTCGCCTACAGTTATTTCATAACTATTTCAATAGGTGTCTAGAGAATAATGCTCTGTATTAAACGCGAAAACCAATAATTATCCGTGCAGCTGTCGTGGGATACCGAAAAAGGTAATTAATTAGGAAAATAGTGAAAAACTGAGAGTTCGAACGACGTTTTGACATTTGAGATTGACAGTTGTTACAAAGTTTTAAACACGATCACAATGATGATATATCTATCATAGGCTTTGAAAAAAAAGTTTCATTATATTATCATAAGTACATGTAATTGAACTATGAGGTGCCCTTTTTTAGTATTTATTGTCTCTAAGATATTACCAAATTTAATAAGTGATATCACCTTTTCAAAAAGTAAAATCATCTATTTGAATAGGTAATTTTTATATATTCAAACTCAAAGAGTGATACATGTATCATTTTTTTCAAATACATGTATGTAATATCCCTTGTTCAAAGATAAATATGTGATTAATAGGTGGTAATTAACATTCTAATAAATGCTATCACTTTTTGAATGCGTGATATCTCTAATTCAAATCCGTTATATAACAATTACAATGAATGCCAAATCAGTCCGTCATATTGAATAAACATTTTCATTTTCATTTGACAATGATGTAATAAAGCATTACGGACGGCAATTGTACAGTATATGTTCGGAGTATTTGGTTTTATTGAATAATTAAGATGCGATTTATGAGAAACAATATGAAAAATAGAAATAGGGATGAGAGCACGACGAGATTGACGGATGGTTGTGGCATATCATAAGAACATGTATGTCCTCACAACTTAAACCTCTTCTTTTGGTGTGAACAAAAAAGTCATGTTCAAATTAAAATAAGTCCTGCAATAAAACGCAATAACTATTGCGTTTAAACCTAATACTTTTTGCGATTAAACGCAACGATCATTGCGTTTAATCCCATAATTTTTGCGTTTAATCGCAAAAACGATTGCGTTTCATCGCAAGAAGTTTGCAAAAATTATTGTGTTTTAACGCAATATTAGCTTTGCCTTTAAACGCAATTATTTGTTGCGTTTAATCGCAATCTTTTGCGTTTAAACGCAAAACCTATAGCTATTTAACGGAAAAGATTGCGATTAAACGCAATAGCTATTGCGTTTAAACGCAAAAGAAATTATTTTTTCTGCTAAGCTGGCCTCAATGAGCTTCCGTAAACCTCGATTAGCTTCCGTAATTTATAATACACATACAAAGTAATCAACATGAAGACACGTTGCTAATAATAGACACAACTATATATCATGGTGCAGACAACGTACATGGTGTTAGCTATACACATAGTGTAAAAGATATAAACAGTAGAACTTTTCTCCGAAAACAGGCATTTGGGTTTTTCTTGTTTTGGTCAATTATCGAATTCCATATGTTACATGTACCTGCGGTAATAGTAGTTATCTATATTATAAAATATTCGTACGTTTTGGAGAGAGAGAGAGAGAGAGAGAGAGAGAGAGAGAGAGAGAGAGAGAGATAGGAGTTACGGTAGTAGTAGTAGTAGTAGTAGTAGTAGTAGTAGTGGTAGTAGTAGTTTTTGACCAAATATTATATTAAATTGTATGTGCATTTGAGAAATTTGATAGATGTAAAGAGAAGAGAAGGAGTCTGAATGTTTACTGTATATAATCCACCGTCAAAAAAAAAATTAGAAGAATAAACAGGCAATTCTTGTGCTAGACTTTGAACTATCTAATGTGAAAAGTATTTGGTCAGGTGTTGATCGCGCATGTGGAAGTCCGTTAAGAAAAAAACATGAATGATCAAAGGATGACTGCACCTAGCGCCGGGTTTTGGGTCCCTTCCAGTCGCTTATGTTGCGTTTATTTCTTAACCTAATATCACTTTTGTTAATTTTTTTAAAGAGTCTTGTCAATTTCCAACATCAATGAAGATTTCTAGACTGTGATACAATAAGCTTTTTTAATGTTTTTCTCCTTACAACTTTCTAAAAAAGGAGAATTTTTGCTTATCTTCCCTTGATCAAACATATGATTGATATTGATTTAAAGAGACAGTACAGCGCATCTTATCAAAAAACTGACTTGAAAAAATTTTCCGATCGGGTTCGGTATTTTTGTACTACTCATGAATGTATAAACTTTCAGAAAATTACAAAGTTCTCCATGCAATAAATCTAATTATTTCATTAAAATTAATAATTACGTATAACCTATCACATAAATACATCGCAACGTGTTCGGGGTTCAGCCTTCTATACTATTACGCATGCATATTTACTGTAAACAAAACACATGCAGGGCTCGCGAAGAATCTCCTGGACAGGTTTGTTGATGACAATATCTTTTCTACTTCTCATAGGTAATAACAGTTCAAAGTTTTTAAAATAACCACAATTATTATTTTGTAAGCATGTATTTTTCGTGTTTATCATAGGAGTTGCTACAACCTAAATCTATTTTTATAAATGAGGCCTCTTGATGGGTTATTTGACATATTTATGTCTATTCATTTGAAAATGAACCTAAATTAGTAAACCATTTGTAAATTATCGAGTAAGTAAGAATATGTCTCATGATGACCGTCTTCGAACGAAGATCTTGTAGTTTTCAGCATGTGTCAATTACGATCATTCAAAGTCCACGTGGTACAAATAAGCGATGTAAGATTATTCAGGTTTGTACGACCCTTGAATTTACGGAAGCTCATAATTACGTTAATTAAGTATGTGAAAGGGATTTTCGTGTATTTCAACTATTAAAATAAACGTTATTTTTATTTACTTACTATACAATAGGTAAATCTGAAGTTATTCACACATGTGTTTTCAGCTGTACTGTCTCTTTAATATGCCTGAGAGGTGGAGCTGACATTATCAGAATGGTACTTATATTAGACTAGCATGAATCACAATGCCATGTATAAAATTTATGTGATCACCATTTCACCATAAACTATCTATACTATATGGTACAAGTATACTATTTACTATTATCAATTAGACAATACCCATGCTAGTGCAAAAAAGACTTTCAATCAATGCTTGACAACTTAACATGTTCGAAAACAGTGTCTTAGTTAGCACATAACATGCTACCTTACACGTCACGTGATAGAAGTTTGTATTCACAAGATTATCTGAGGTGAGAAATCACGTGGTGAATTATAATATTTATCATGCATCAGCCCTTGGTTACAACAGGGAAAGCGAAAGTAAAAAGATCCAGTTTTTTCTCATTGCGCATGCTTCTCTATTAATCTCCCTTTGACATAACTTTGATAATGCAAATATACAACTACTGTGAAAAGGAGAACAATAGACAAACATGCGCTGACAATGTATAATGAAAATAAATTCGTACTTGGTAACAACATACTTTTAATTAACGCAAATACGCAAAGTTGCAGTTTAGATGTTGACCATTTCTGCAATTGAAAGAAAAATCTTCTATTTAAAGTTTAGTTTGTCTCAAATATCGCGTGTCCTTAAGTGCAGTCATCCTTTGCTGCTGAATACCAAATATATAACAAAATGATTTCATCTGGTTTTACTTAATCTTTTACAGTATTTATAATTTCAATAATTTTGATATTGGTATAAACAATCAAAACTTTAAAAAATAAGTCCTTGCATCTATTGTGTGAATAAACAGTCAATCAACTTGGTATTTTAGCAGGAAGACCTGATCTCAAGAGACCTGTATGGATTCTTAGATATTTTTCTGTACACCATGAGATACAAAAATATACTTCAATCTCTATTCATATGCATTGAATGCGTATAGCTACAAATATGTAAAATGTTCGCAACATAATAATAGTTGTGTCAACAATTAGCAACTGATTTTCATAATATTGACTTTGACACATTAAGTGTGTATATCGTCAATCAACAAATATGTATACTACTTGATACATGATTGTAGCATTACCCTCCTTTAGGTGGAATAACACACATGGAAAAAATCACTCGAAGTAACTGTTAATTATTTGATTATGAAAGATATAATGATAAATAAACTATAATATGTCAAATAAGCGAAAATTTTGCAAATTGGGGATTAAAAATGAATATCTAAAAAATCAATTTAGTAAGTAACAACAAAAGCCCCTGCTGAATTCGAACTCAGTATGTACGGGTCACAAGCCCGACACTTTATCCACTTGGCTGTGACGTAAGTTATATGTTGCCGTCGATAAAATCCTTTCAATAAAACAAAATGTCGTTTCGATCAGCGGTCAGCCATTTTGTGACGACATGTTATTCCACCTTAAGGATATTGTTTCATCAGGGTTTGAGTTCTCAAATTCGGATTCATATAAAGTTTTGTGACATGAGTAAAACTTGTTCTCAATACAAAGTTTTAAAATGAATTATTATTTACATAACTATGACCCCCCCACCCCCACCAATTATTCTTCAGCAGGGGTGGGGGACCCCTGCTGAAGAATAATTGGATTTTTTTAAGAAAAAAGACCCAGGGGTTATTTTTCGTCATGTTAAACATGATGGAAAATGACCCCCGTAGGAAAATGACCCCCCTCCTCCCCCGTACACAAGAATAGAAATTGGTTACCCCGTATCCAAGATACGACTTTGAACAAACTTGAATTTTCATTCTGTTCAACTGATTTTGAAGCTATAAAACCGAAATTGTAAATAAATCACTGTATATAGGTTTTTATACTCGTAGCAACAGTTGCGTCACTTCTCTCGTCGACATATTGCGGGAAATGACGCAAATAAGGAAAAACAAACTCATACACAATGAGGATATTTTGTAATAATTAACTAACAATAATCATGAAAGAATTATTGCCGAAATATTATAAGCAATATTCATTGGTGAATGAATTATCAATCAAAGAATGATACATGTATATATTTATTGGAAAATGACTAAGGAGGCAGGTAACCTACAAATATGAATACTTCTTATTTACATTTCTGTGGGAAAGTGGTCATTTTAATACGTTAGTTTTGTTTTCTTCTACGTAATACATGAACATTGAAATTCTAAACATTTATTGTAATGTTGTATTTGTGATCATGAATACACTTTATTCTTTTAGAGCAAAAATGTGAAGAGTACCTGTCAATATTAAATCTTAAATAGATAATAAACACTGATCTATTATAATAAGAAGAGATTGTTTCTAATAGCCTTGATAAGGGGTTTGGGCTCATATTAGGGGTTTATATCCCCCTTGATTTTGATCACACGATCATTACTGCATCCAAAGTTGTGAATGCTCATACAAACTATTGATGCATTAATCATCTTGATATTAATTAAACTATGCCGATGATAAAGTAAAATATATTTTCTGTTCGAATACTCTCAGTACTTTGACGATTTCCTTGTTGGCCGTTAACTTCTACTGGCGTAATGACTGCTGTTAGTGCCTGCTAATTTCAGCTTGGTTATTATGCCTAATAATGGAGTAAACTTTTCACAATTTTGGTTTCATCATTAATTTTGGGTGATGCACTTGCATACCTAGCAGTTTGTAGTAGGGGAAAATCGTCAATGCAAGTATAATTCATGAACAATATCGAGTCTACTCTGTTATTGCCAAAAAACATAATTTTTTGTTTATAGTGTCTTGTATCTCAAAAAATTTTAATGTGTTGTCACTCGTAATTATGAGATACATGTCAATATAATCGTTAAGATGACAACCATACCCCGATGCAATACGACAGTATCTTGTTATAAGCGAAACTATTTTTATTTTCTAAGATATACCGCTTCTTTCACTTTAATTTTATTTGAATATGAATTATAATTTGTGTTACTTTCTGTAAACTGCAGTAATTACAAGGGGGATCATAACAAAAAAATAATAAAATTAACTGAAAAACTTTAATCTACAAGGGGGTCATTTTTCTACAGGGGTCACTTTTCTCCATGTAGAGTGTGCTAATTTTTATGAAAATGACACTTATTCTTCAGGCAAAAGGGTCATTTTTCTACGTAGAATAGTGACCGGGGGGTCATTTTCCTGCATAGAATAATAACCGAGGGGTCATAATTCTACGTAGAAAAATGACCCCTGGTCATTATTCTACGGGAGTCATTATTCTACGTTACACCGGCAATCCTCTTCAAGTAACATTTATTAAAGTTATAAACAATGAAAAATAATCACATTGGTTTTATAATAAGTATAAGTTCATTAATATAACACAATCCAGTGAAGATTACCCCGTGACGCTATGCCTTACAAATATGCATTTTAGTCCGCAGTCAGTTTAAATTAATAAATAAAACATTAATTTTGACATTTATCACAGAAAAAAGTGACACTGTATACTTGTTACCTGTCCAACCAATCAAATAAATGTTGTGTTTAAGAAATGAATGCTGTATGTAGTTGTGATAAAATTATAAATAGCAATATCATTAAAATGATTCACAATAAAACTGGGTTAAAGTAAAGTCTGAAGGCCTAGTGGTTTTACTTAGAATATTCATACGCTGACACATTACTTTAAACTGCCTAGCTTCAGCATTGGTCTAGCAAGTTGAAGAATAATTGTAAGAAATGGGTAACATAGTACTCGGTGGATAAAAATATTAATACTAGTCTTTAAAGTTTTATAATCATAAAAAGGTTTTTTCTTGAACTAAACGCAAAATAGAAACTGATCTGTGGGTTTATTATTTGTTACTTAGTAAATGTACTTTTAGAAAAAAATATATACTTACATAACAGTATGCCTGAAATTTAAGATTGTTTTTTTTTTAATTTCATTTATTTTAAGGCTGGCAAGGTCGTTGCTATGAAAATGTTCCAAATCCTGCTGATGGGATGTATATTACATCTAACTCAAGCAACCAACGATTCAAGACAAGATTTTGACCCTCAAGACTGGAAGTCTGCATTTCCAAATATCAATAATAAATGGAATGAAGCATTGTTTCCCACGATGGATATCACACAGAAGCAGATAATAGACACATTTTGCTCTGGAACCGCAGTTAATGTGAACGAAATTCCTTTTTTGTCGAATGAAAGTAACGCAATTCTTGAAAGTATTTTGAATGCCACTAAAAATACATCATTAACTACCCTCGCACTAACAGGGTTTGGTCAATTTTCGGTGTGAGAGCCTATTATTATTATAACTGGAATAGTCAGTAACTTTTTAACAATATTGTACATTCCTTTGAAAGAGAACTTACGGAAACCTTTTTATTATTGTATTATGAATCTTGCTTTAGGGGATACAATTGCTCTTTTAGTTAACCCGTACTGTCACAACATGATACTAAGCCTTCTATTACTTGAGCGAGGACTATGCACAATCTCAGTTTATCGGTTTATTTTAGAAACAATTAATCGATTTTCCAAACTATTCTCCGAAATAGGGGTGCTGATTCTAGGATTTGTAAGGTTCCTTCTGTTCGTTCATCCCATCAAAAGTCGCATTTACCTCACAAAATATCGAGTTTTATTAAGTTTCTTTTTCGGTTTTGTTATCAGCGCTGCTTACGGATATTTACAAATTATTTTATTTCTGATACCATGGGAGTCCAATATATAATTGCAATTTCTATTGTCGATGGATTATCATTCATTCTCCTGTTGGTAATTTTTCTGGTTTTATTTTATTACCGTTATAAGGCGGCACGTACGTCTGTATCTGCACAAAAAACGAAACTACCAATGACTGTTGTCACAATTATCATTTTGGCTCTTAATGTTTCAAAGGTTGCCGCGTCTTTGGTAAACAACTTTCGTTACCTTCTCATGTCAAATCATTACCCTATGTTCAATATCTTAGATTCATATTTTGCAATAGCTAGTGCTATTATTCACAGTGTCAATCCTTTGATTTATTTCATAAAATTTAATGCAGCTCGGCAGATGTGTATCACATGTCTTCTTGTGGGGAAGAAGTAGTTCAACTTTAAAGGTTGTGATGTACAACGCCCTTCAAAAGTTTGAGAAATAACCCTTAACAAAAAATAACAGGCTTATAGATTATCATAATCAAAAACCAATTGTATTTAATTTTAATCTGATTATAGAAATTACAGGTTGATTAACCATAAAATCGTAGCGACGTATTAAAATTCAGTGTATAGAAGAGCAAATAAGAATCCACACTGAAAAAAATAAAATCTTATGCAAAATGAAACATTGGGTATCAAAAATACCTTTAGAAGGACTGAAGAACTAAAAAGAACTAAAAGCTAAAACTAAAATATTTAAATTAGTAATGTACGTTTTAATAATTTAAGTACTAGACAAATATACAGATACACTCGATGTTATGTCAGCATACAGCAATCTTTAAATAGTGTCATTATAATTACTTACAATGCCTATTATTTTGTCATGCGCTGTATTTTAAGAGTAATTTTAATGGGGAAAACTATTTTAAATTGATGTAATAGCATAATTGTCAGTTTGTAACGAAACGTTTCCACGATTTAGGAAAGTTCTACTGGTTCTCACATTCGCGGAGAGAGCATTCCCGACATGAACGAAAATCGATTTGGTTTAATTTAAAACATTTTTATAAAAGGTTAAAAACAAAGAAAATCAGTAGTTAAGCATCTCGTTATTAAGAGCTAGACAAATACATGACTGTATCTTGTCGCTACGAGAAAATAACTTATAACGTGTTACATGTAGTGGGCTGTCTAGCAAGTTATTTTTAATTGAGAGTTAGTTATACCTAATGTATATATATATATATATATCGAGTACTAGTAAGTATCTTTTTCTATCAAACGAGTTGGCTATATTGTTTTAAGTTATCTCGTTATCAATACTGAGTTAAAATATAACACAATAACAGTACACAGGTTTATATACCTGACAAATGGGCGGTGTACCCCCTTCCCCCAGCCCATCCCACCATCACCCCCCCCCCCCAAAAAAAAAATAGTAGAATAACTGGTGATGTGTTTATGTTTTTGGTTTTTGTTTCTGTTTTTTTTTTGTTTTTTGTTTTTTTTTGCATTAAAAAAAAATCATAAATCAAATGGGATTTATTATGCGTTACGCATTGAGAATGTAATCAAGATGGTATTTGGAAGCAGTAACTAGAAGCAATGTTTGTAATTATACGTAATTATTAACAAAAGAGCTATGTTTTTTAGGTATTGATGATTGATCAAATTCTTTTTGACTTCTTGTCAACGTTTTAACTTTAGAAACTTATTAATAGTGTAACACGTATTATGATGCCATGTATCATTTTTCTTCTGGTTGTTGTTAAGAAAATAAATTATTCACGGCCGTTCTTTTTTACGCTTTCGTTATTTTTTTATCATTGTTTATAGTTTAATATAAATTGAAATGTAAACGTTCTTAAAATTCAGGTGAAAGTTCAATCGTTACACTCGCTCAAGTTTACGCTGAATAAAAACTCCAAAACGAAAGAAAAGGTTCAACAAGGTGTATTTAAGTTGGTGAAATAACGGTACATGTTATTCCAATGAAAACCGATTCTCGGAGTTCCCAGATATCAACTTAATAACGACGTGCGGTGATTCCAGCACGAACAGTCCGATATAATTCTGTACGTAATTGAAAATTCTTAATCTTAGATTGTAATAGATAAGTTTAAAGATCTTCGATTTTAAACTTTAAATGTAACAGGTTATCGATTTAAAATTTACAAGCTGCTACGAGAACTTTTTTTTCTCTCAGATTGATTACACAATATAGTTTGTAACAAAACGAAAAACAATTAACAAACAAACAAACAAACGGAGATGCTTTCATGTGACAAAAATGATAAATAAATCCTCTTGACACAAGTCTTTGATATTTTCTTTACTTAATCTTAAATTAGATAATTGCTGGACCATAGAAGTGCGAAAAATATCTTAACAGCTATATGTGTGAATTTTTTCTTGCATGTCATTACCATCTCTTTGTTGTTGAAAAAGAGCAATGCCTTTCAAAAATAGGGGAAGAGAATTGTTGAAGATCGGGAAAAGAACGGTTGGGCTAACTGAGCTGGAACCCCGCACGTTAGCAGAGAGTGTTATGTTGTGCTAACTGTCCTAAAACCTCGCACGTAAGTGGGGTTATTCAGCGTCAACTTGAGCGAGTGTAACGAATTGAGCTTTCACCTAACGTGAGTTCACCAAAAAGTAACATAACAATTCAGTTGAAGTGAAGAGTTAAAAATGTGAAGCAGCATTTATCCACTGAACAAGTTCTTGTTATTATTAAAGACTGTAGTTTTAAAATTAATATGTTGGGTATACAGGGAATTTAAGCGGAAAACTCATGATTATATATGCATTTAACATATAAACATAATATGCAAATTTATCTTCAAAAGACCATCGTGTAATTACCTTTTGCATTTTGTAAAACACTTTTGCCCCTCCCATGGAAACATATATGAAAAAATGAATGGAAACTGCAAATAATTTAAACATCTGCGAAGAAAATGAACGAAAACTGAAAATCATTGGAATTTTTTTCAGTCCAAGGCGCTAACTGTGTCAAAAATTGGTCTATCGTACCTTAAATTGAACTTGACCTAGATACTATCAAGAAAAACCTATATAACTAATTTCATTTCAATATGTTCATCCTCTGCGAAGAAAATGAAACTGTTGGTCGACTGACCGACAGATAAACAGACAGCAGCAAAGCAATATGCCCTGCCTTCTTCGAGAAGGAGGGGGATAATAATTCAGAGGCTGTCACAAACTAGGTTGATTAGCAAATTTTGCACTCTACCAAATGTTTCAAAACATTGAACAATTGGCCGTGTTAACACACAAGAACAAAAGAAATAAAATATCCAAATAAATATTATAAATATTTCATCAACTATTACATGTATGTTGCAAGTTCATATCTTTGCTCTGTATTTTCTCACAATGTTCAGTTTATTTAAGCAATGAATCATTATATTTTGAAAGATGTGGTTTCATAACTGTATCATAACGGAAATTATACAGAAATTGGTTAAAGGACATGCGGTAAATAGATAACGTATGTTTATTTAGGTTCATGGAGAAATGTGTTATTAAGTCCAGTGATGAGCCTGTCGATGCCGGGTCAGAAATCTAAATAAAACGCTTTTACTGACCACGGTGCGTCAGATCATTAGTATGCACTTAATCGCATTTACTTATAAGGTCCGGAGATCGGAGGTAGTGTCCGTGCGTATAAAAGGGAGGTGCGGGGAAAGCGGCTCTCCAGTAGTCAACTGGAAGCTGTCTTTTGCCTCCTCTTTTTATACAGGGAAAGGGCTACTCCCCAGGTTGAGGAGGAGAGAATTCTGGGTTAATTAACGTGGCACAGACAACGCCAGGTGTCTGGTCAAGGACGAATAAGATCCCGAGGATCAAATTATCGGAAATATTGTATTAAGCAAAATCCTAGTACGATATAGTGGTGGAGAATCCGGGTCTTCGTCCAAGCCACGGTAACGTCAATTCTTCCAGTTAGAGAACTTTGTTAATGGCCAAATTAACGCCGTTTCAAAAACTTAAAAGAGCTGTGTCAAGACTTTCGGTAACATCTGGCTCGAAATTTATTCAGCCTGATTTTGAAGATTCAGACATTGAATTTAACGCTAACACATATAGACCAGATTTCGTATCAGAATCGAGACCAGATTTTGCATCAGGATCGAGCAAGAACTATAAAAACATTTCGCAAACTTCCCCGCCTTTGTTTTATTCTAATGATGATTTAAATTTCAACTATCCATCTGTGGTACTAAATCCACACGAGGCATCTTCATCCCAGGCGGCTTCCTTCGGAGGGACTACATTTCCGCCCTTCGATAGACACGAAATCAGCAGAGTCCCGGACCCGTCGGACGCACACAACGCTACGGACGACTATAACACTCCGAACGCAAACAACATCAAGGACGGATTCAACGCCCCGGACCTTTCGGACGCACACAACGCCCAAAACCTTCCGAGTGCACATAACGTCAAGGACGGATTCAACGCCCCGGACCCTTCGGACGCGCACAACGCCCCGAACGCATCCCAGGCCTCCAAGACAAGCAACCCACCGCAGAACCTACCTCGAACCAGCCAGGAATTTGTAATACCAGAAAATACGGCTGCCAACTCACAGACAGCAGGTAGAAACTCATTTTTCTCTACCTTTAAAATGTCTTCTAACATTAAATTAGACAAATTTAAAGGAGATGGCTCTCAAGACGTAAATGCATGGTTTACAAATTTTGGGCAATGGGCAAAATTTCATGATTTGCCTGATTCTAAAATTATTGATGCTTTTCCGTTTTATTTAGAGGGGCATGCAAAAATTTGGTATGATTCTTTGTCACCTGAACAAAAAGTAAATCCTGCGACACTTACAAACTTGTTTCAAGAAAGGTTTAAAGAATTAGAAAACTTTTTGGATTTGTCAGTACTTCAAATGAAGCAAAAGGGGACAGAACCTGTGGGAGAATTTTTGTCCAGACTGGTCAGTTTAGCTTCTATTAAAAATATTCCAGAAAAAGTTTTACTTTCAGTTGCAATGAATGGTTTAAGATCTGATATTAAAACATACGTTGTTACCCAGAACCCCAAAACAATGGAACAGTTAAGGCAAATTGCAATTTTGGCGGAAAAATCTCAACCAAGTCAAATTACAACGTTAGAGACGTATGAAAATTTGTTGTCGGAAATTAAGAACTTAAAAGAAAAAATTGAGACAAAGACAGAAGTTAATGAAATTAACCGTGTTATGCCGCAAACTCATGATTATTCCCCACAATTTGTAACGCAACAACCACCTGTTTTTCAGCAAAGGGTTAGATTTCATTCGCCGCCACAGCAGGCACCTATTTATCGGCCAAGACGGCAAACTATCAGGCTAAATAGATCAAGAACGGTCAGATATGCGTTGCCCGATGTCAATATAACACCTAATACACAGCAGCAGTCAACCCAACACCCCCGCATAATCGCTCCGCAATGTTATTTTTGTTTAGGCATGTGCATGGATAGATCCAGATGCCCCGCACGAAATGCTCTCTGTCATACTTGTAACAGAGTGGGCCATTTTTCAAGGGCGTGTAGACAGTCATATGTTGTACAACAATAGGAAATCGCGCCTATCTCCAAAACGTTCATTCCCAGATCCACTGTTCAAAATTATCATCAGAAAAAACAATTACGTTGGCAACAAAACCATTTTCAAAATTTTAACGATCAATACTTAAATTTAAAGAAAAATCAAATTCACAATTTCAAATCAACACAAAATTCTAATTTAAAACAAAAGAAAAATCAAAATTTCAATCAAAACAAATTTGGAGATGGGCAAGAGACAGATTCTGTTGATGTTTTAATTTCTTTTAAAGAAAAATGTTCTATTCCTGTATATGTACATACCACTCGGTTTAATGCTCTTTTAGATACAGGATCAACAATTTCAGCCATTAATTCCGACACTTTGAACAAAATCAAAATTCATGAAAATAAACTTAAAAATTCTGAAATTTCGTTTATCACCGGTGCTGGGGGAACGACACATACAGTAAATGGGAAAATCGAATTGGAAATAAAAATAGGAGGTCTTAAATTTAGGCAAATATTTTATGTCATTCAAGACTTGTGTCATCCTTTAATTTTGGGAACTGATTTTATGAAAAAACAAAAAGCATGCATTGATTGGGGTACGAAAGCATTGTATTTACAAGAGTTTTCTACTTATGTTAATATAATTAACGTAAGTAATGGTTTGGCCAGAGTCTCAAAAGCAATTACCGTACAACCGAACGGATTTGCAAATATTCCAATAAAACTCTCGCGCACTCAGAAAAACCATACCGTGTTATTAGAACCGACTGGCAATATTCACCGATTGCAAATAATTATTTGGTAAAAGTTTCTCATTTATATCGATTACCTAAGCAATTCGTATTCGACTTAATTTTGGAGGAAGGATATACACCTCTGCGATTTAAAAAAAATAAATTAAAAAAATCGGTCAGAGAACAATTAAGGTCATCTTGGTATGATCAACCTACGGATGATAGGTTTAACATTCATTGTGCTGTGTGTATGTTTGGTTGTCCAGCAACACAGCTGTGTGCAACAACCGAATGCTGTTTTGCACGGGTGCACAGGCAGTGTCTAGACAAAATTAACGCAGACACGCCGTGTGCATTCTGTGGGACGGTACCCTTCTGGCACCTTATTTATCATGTGCCAAGGCCAATGCTCAGCACAACGATTGTTTTACAAAAATCAGAGTTTTTAAAATATCATCCGGACACTGTTCAATTTCCTGACCTTGATCATTTTTATTTGGAAAATCTATTCACGGAATCTTGAGGACAAGATTTTTTTGTTAGTAGGGGGAATTTATCATAACGGAAATTATACAGAAATTGGTTAAAGGACATGCGGTAAATAGATAACGTATGTTTATTTAGGTTCATGGAGAAATGTGTTATTAAGTCCAGTGATGAGCCTGTCGATGCCGGGTCAGAAATCTAAATAAAACGCTTTTACTGACCACGGTGCGTCAGATCATTAGTATGCACTTAATCGCATTTACTTATAAGGTCCGGAGATCGGAGGTAGTGTCCGTGCGTATAAAAGGGAGGTGCGGGGAAAGCGGCTCTCCAGTAGTCAACTGGAAGCTGTCTTTTGCCTCCTCTTTTTATACAGGTAAGATCATAGTAAGATACTTGCGCGGTTTTAATAAAAGTTAACAAAAATGATTCAGAAGGTTCAAGTAAATATAATATCTTATTTTCAGAGTTTTTGTAATCAATGTTTATTGTTATTAATTATACATTATATTCTATTGTGGAATTTGATTGGAATGTTTTATTAGTAAACTTGAATAAAAGAAGTAGTCAACTGGAAGCTGTCTTTTGCCTCCTCTTTTTATACAGGGAAAGGGCTACTCCCCAGGTTGAGGAGGAGAGAATTCTGGGTTAATTAACGTGGCACAGACAACGCCAGGTGTCTGGTCAAGGACGAATAAGATCCCGAGGATCAAATTATCGGAAATATTGTATTAAGCAAAATCCTAGTACGATAACTGCAACAATGTGTGCATACAAATTGAATAACACGCGCTAGCGCGTTATGATAATTTGTTTGCACACACCGTTGCAGTTATGAAACCACATCTTTCCAAAAAAAAAAAATGATTAAATGCTTATACATTTATTTCCTTCCCGCAAATATGATGTTTTTAAAAAGCTCGGACTTATTCAACGAGTAATGCGAAATTCACGGAAGAGCCATTCGAATAGCCGACTTATGCTGACAAAAATAGTGCACAGCGTTTTAAATTCTAATAAGTGAACACAATTTTATTTTTCTTTCTGTGATTTAATGATTAGATTTACATTTGGTACACTAAAAAGTCAATGAATTGAATTCATTTAACCGTCAAAATATATTTATATCAATGAAATATTAATCAGCGTAACTATAATATGATTTTATCAGGTCGTGATTCGGTTTGAAGTCGCGATAAGAGTCCGTTCATGTTCTTCGAGATATACTGAAGGAATACTGAATGCATTCCTACGCACCAGATTTGCTGATTGGGTCTTCTGTGTTATGCGTAAATATCACTCAAATCAACCAATGCAATTTAATAGAGGGAAAGAAAGTAAATGTAAATTTATAAACTAGGATACAATCTCACCAATTATATACAGTGTGTATTGCACACACAATGTCTTTCATGCATTTACAAAATGTCAACATACATTGCTTCAGTCCAGAGTAGAACACAAATTATACAAAGATAGTCTATGACTTACACTTCGTTCTCAGTCCATATTTATATATATTACAGTAGTTAATCCTACAGCCGCCTTAGGCAAAAAAAAAATATATTCCCGTTTCCTGTCGCCCGACCGACCCTATCTTATACCCTCCGACCCTAATTTTATTTTTGTGATCATAATTGTGAACTGTAACTTTGCCAGAATTTCCTCAGAAAGAGAAGTGAGGTTTCTCAGACTTCTGAGTTCACAATCGTGTAAATTAACCTCATTTGCAAAAGAATGATAGTAAACTAATCTACAGACATCTTTACTGCATAAATTAACCTTGTCATAAGGTAAAAAACTGGGACAATCTTATCTTCAGGGGTTATAAATCCGGGTGATGCAACAGCATACTCTACAAAACCGATGTTTAAATTATTACTTTTATTAAATCCTGATATTAGTGGGTTAATAACCTGCTCTTGGTTAATCACTCCGCAATAAATGTTAAAATTACCATAAATCTGTTTTTTACATTATCTTGTAAATTAAACAGCATACGGTAGTAAGTGGGTCAAAGGGTTGGACTAATACCCCAAATACACAGGAGTACAGAGACTGATTTAATAAATATTGTCGTTAAGCTAACACAATAAAGAAATATTTATTCATAAAAGGCAAAAATACATTCATAGACATGTAGATTAAATTTTGCAAATAAATTAGGTTATTTTTCATTGAAAAAAAAATTCACTGCCTGTTGTTGACTAGCGATATACATTACATCTACCAATAACACAAAGACCTTTGGAATTTTTAAATCTTCATTAACGTATCATAAACTGTGAAAATACTTATTTTTCTCATTATTACACACATGCTCCAAGTTTATGAAAATAAAAAAAAAATTAAAAAAAATTAAAATATTTTTTTCCCTACCTACCCTCATTTTTTTTTGTCGGGGGACAGGAAACAATAATTTTTTTTGCCTTATCAATCAATACAGTCATATTCTTTCTACACAGTATCAAACAACTCTGTTTAATATGGCTTGTGTAGCTTCGGTGCTTAAAATCATATCAACAAATTGTCAAAATATATGCAAGTAAGTATATTAAAGTCAGTCAGTATATTAAAAACTCTCATTTTTTTATTTACTTAGAACTCGTAATTTGTACGTCAAAAACATTAAAACAAGTTTTATGTTTAAAAAAAAATAATCAATAATATGACACATACTTTATACAAAAGATATTAAATGATATGACTTTTTCACTCCATATTATATGAAAGTTTCAAACATCCAACAAAAATTTTGCGCAAAATTAAATGAACCAGATATTGCATCAAAGGTCAGACTCATTTTCTCAATACAAATGGCACTCCTGTGAACTTAATCCGAGTTTTGTCCTACATCCTACACCCTATGTTGATCCTACACCCTATGTTGATCCTACATTAGAGTGGTAGTACATTCCAAAAGCAGAGGTGGTAAACCAGGAGGCACACACCCACCACGTCACAAAGGACAGCAAGCCGCGATACCACTGGGCCGAGAACACCTGTCTCAAGTTCACAAAAGTCAAGGAAAACTGGGCAGCCGTCTCGCCGATCGACTCGAGAGTGGTCGAGTTCAAGCTACTAGAAATGCCAGCACCTTCGGAAGCCTGAGTTGAGTTTTGGCTGAAAGAGGCAAAATAATCCTCCATGTCCTTTCCCAGAACAGATGACCAGGAGTACTCGCCAAGAGTCTTCTGAAGGAACATAAGAAACAGCAGAAGAATGAGAGGGGTCAGATATTGCAAGGTCACCACACACAGATAGTAAAATATCCTGGCCACCAGTTTCTGGAATTCAACTCCACTAATTCTGCCACTCTCCTTCTTCAAGTTCTCCACTTTTTCAAAGGCAGTGTTGAGGTGGGCTTGAAGGTGGGTCGGCATTAAGCAGAGTCTTAACAGGAACATAGCGGCAATCAACAGTAATCGGAGAATGTCAAATTGAGATTCTTGTAAGTGTTTGTATGTAGCTCGCCAGTGTTTTCCACATAACATGGTGCGTCCAATGGGTTTGATCCACAATAAAATAATCACTAGTGGCAAGATGAAGTTCAGCTGCAAGAGAAGTTGTTTGAATCGACTTTCCCTTGCATATTTTAAAGCATCGATGTGTAGTTTCCCATACCGAAGTCCTGGAAATGTTAACAAGGCTCCTAAAATAGCACAAACAAATGAAAGAATAATCTTGAAAGTCAGGAAACTCACAGGCCCCTGGTAGTCTACATCCTGCTGTTTTAGGAAACTTTTAGCACCTGTGGAAAAGTTCTCATAACCCTCCTCCAAACCGAACTCGAGTATGGACTCATCCACGACTAGAACTCCCATGGCTGCCACCAGGAAAAAGAAACCAAAAGTCACGCACAGAATCTTCTCTCCTCCGTTCTCGAGCCTGAAGTACATGGCTGTCTGAGCCATCAACACTCTCAGGGCGAATCCAATGGCCAGCATGCACCACAGCATGCTGATGTTGAACTCTGACCTGGGACCTATAGTGTAGTAGACTTCTGTGAGGAAGTAGACCACACCCGCAGACAGAGAGAAGTCCACAAGCCATTGATAGTCTGGGTAGAATCTGAGCTGGAGTAGGTCAACTGCCTCCACTGGGGCAGTGTCCAGAGCGATGTCAATTGTACGGGGGACCGTAAAATTATTGTCCGTAGAGTCTTTGTGGTTCTTCTTGTCTCCTTTTCTCCCTGAAATTAATTAACAATGAATATATACATACATTGTACACAAAAAAAGGCAAAATTTAGAAATATCTAAAGCCAAAATCAAATTATTATTTGTTTGGAATTGCCTCCCGCCTCATCGAAATAACCCCCACTGAATTTTTATTACTGTAGCGAAAAAGAACTCTTTTTTTATGGAGATTTTTATTGTTTTGCCAATTTTTAATTAAAATTAGTTAAACTTCAAGTTTGAAAAAAAAATGTCCTCTTTCCCTCCTAGGTCTGGAAACCCCAAGGCGGCAATTCCAAACAAACATTTTTTTAAAGATGGCTTAATAATTATTTAGATATTTTAACATGTTTAATCATTAAACAAAACATCATTTGAACAATCTCATATCAGTCATTTTAAAATATTTGTATTAAAGGGAGGTAAACAATTTTTTTTTTACAAATTGTGCTTTTTTAAAACACTTAAATATGCCCCTCTCCCGAAATACGTATACATCAGTCTTTCATTGATGAGAAATATGTAATATCTACTTCTGCCCTTCTTTCCAGGAAAGAAATGTGCAATTTCTGTTAGTCCTTTATAGGTATTAAATACATGATACGTACCCTTGCCTCTCCCCTGGTAGTTACCAGGTGTTCCCGCTGCGCGCCTCAGCTCCTCCTCACTGGGGTGTAGGTATCTGACCAATCTGCCAACCAACAGCCATCGCCCCAGGGACAGGTAGGGGGACAACTTCTGCAGGAAGCTGAAGATGATAAGGCTAAATACCAGCTGGGCCCCTAAAACAGCCATGCTGATTGTCACTGCTTACCTGAAGAGAAAAACAATATTTTAAACTCCATGTATTATAATATTTAAGGGTAAAAATTTGAAATTCCATGCACTATTTGAATGCTAAATTAAAATTCTGTATTTCACCTTTAAAAAACTGACAATGTTAATTCCAATGTGTATATATACATGTACCTGGAACCTCTCTATAAAATTAATTTAACTTTCCTAACATTTTTTGTAAGAAATAAAATTATTAATCAAGTTTTCTTTGAACGATCAAATTTTTTTCTTAGAAATAAATCATGTCAACTGCCACTGTTTCCTTAATGTCTTTTGATAAATCAATCTAGTAAATATGTATCACTATGCCTTAAAGGCACACACTTACACATTCAGTCATTGTAATTATAAATTTGATTTGACATTTATCATGATTGTTTATATATTAAATTATATTCACATGTACTACATATATCTAATACATGTACATGTAGCATGCATTTAAAAAAAATGCCGAGACTCATATATTAAAACACTTTTTAAAAACTGCTATTCAACAACCCAAGTCGCAGTTAAGATTTTCAATACAGATAAAAAGAAGACTAGTGCTAATTGTTGATGTACACATGCAATTTTCTGAACCCACAACAATTCAAAATTAATGATGGTCAGTTGCATTAAATACATGTATCATGAACAATATTTTGTCAATGTCTTAATGTCACTTGACCATGATTATGCTATGTTCTGATGCACGATATTCTTGCACTATATTTTGCTTTATTATACAATAATTCAAAAAACTTCAAGGTTCAAACAATATTCGATGACTGGTATTAAACAATCCAAATATTTCTCTTTTGAAGAGTCCCTTCTAGTTTGTCAGGCTGTAGATTGCAGTTAAAAGTTGAATGTCTATCTACACCAGGGAATTTTGCACTCCTAAAGACATGAATTCAGAGTGCCCGAATGCTAATGTCGAAAAATAATGAAAGGTGTTCCAAATGGAAAAAGATGTCAGACTTCCCAATTATAGCAGATGTAGTCTTTCAGAACATGAACAGGGAAGAACTGGGATTGAAGCATACTATTTTAAATAGCCAGTGCCCACTAAAAGATTTAACTAAATCTACACGTTCTTCATGGAATTTTTTGACTGCCCGATAGAACTCCTCCCCTCCCATAGTCCATATGTCAAAAATGACTGACCTTTCACTCAGAATTTACACAGCTAAATGACGTTTATCAACTTGATTAGAGGATCACACAAGCTTTGGTCATATTACAAGGAGAGCTTTTTCATCATGTTTATGGCTCATTCCTTTTTTGTATTTTGTGATGAAATGTAAAAAAAGCAAAAGTTATATATATTGATTTTAACTGTATGTATAATTTCGTCAAAAAGTGACAGAAATGGTAACCAAAATTCAAACTAAAAAATGATAAAATGCAGTCGCAAAATATATTTCCCCACATCTTCCATGCAATTAACACCCAACACTATTTATATAATAGTGTTGTGTTGTGCATGTACTATGCCTAAATAGTAGTCTGGGTTTGATACATAGTGCACCAGCCGGAGGCGAGTGCACTATGTATCAAACCCTGACTACTATTTAGGCATAGTACATGCACAACACAACACTATTGTTATTAGTATGCCGACTGTTGAATATACTGACGTGCTTTGGTATAAGTAGTTGTGACGTTCGAGTTCGCTAAAAATAATCACCGGAAAAGCAAGCGTTTTTTTTTCTTCTTCAAATAAAATTAATTAATCAATTGATTTGATTGTTTATTTAATCAACAAGTTGTTGTACAATAAAAAGTCAACAAAGGTTTATGTTGTTTTCAAGAAATGAGAGACGTTTGGCCTTAGCGAGAAAATTCGAAATGTTTAGCAGAAGAAATCTCATTGAATTTTTTTTCTTGAACATTCTTTATCAAGCGTCATTTAAAAAAGCGTGTTTGTGATTCTCATGTAGTTCTAATTTCTTTGAAAATTGTTCAATCAATTTGTTCAAAAGTTAATAGGAAACTTTAACTTTAAAATTACCGTCAATAATGATTCGGAAGTGTTTTTGGAAAAATGAATAATATTAATTGCTTGATGTCAGTCGTATATATTTACGTTTTATATATATAAATACCGTTAATTATAATAACGGCTAATTTAGCGTAGCGGTAACGCGTTGGGCTTCAAGCTTGAATGATTTTAGTGTCGTGAGTTCGCATCCCGCTGTCGGCGCTTGAAAGATTTTCGTTGAAAATATTTGCCATGCTCTATTTCGGCATAGTTTGCTTACGCTATATAAATCCTTTGATACTATGTGAAAATAGATGAGTATTGAATATATAGTGACAAACTGACAGAAGGCATAATAATTTGTTATAGGCGTCATGTTATCTAAATTGGACTGAACATAGTACAGGGACATACGTCTCTGCTTTAGGCGGCTTAGTAATAAGTATAACAAATGCACTAATCGGAGACCTCCTCTGACTCTAACCCCCACTTTTATATTGTGACGTGCATATAAAAGAGGGGGTTAGTGTCAGAGCCCGGAGAGGAATATCAGATTAAAAATGCACATCATGACATGATCATTACATGCATTCCAAGCAAAGTGTAAATATCTCTTATTCTTGATCAATACTTTTAAAAGACAACATTATCAGTTTTAAAACATGGGGCAATGTTTGTTCTAAAACTGTCTACTAGAAATAGTAATAATAGCGAGCGCAGCTCGCCGGCGCGCAGTGCCGGCTAGCGAAGCGAGCTCTAAGAACCAGTGTGCGCGGGAAAAAGAACGAGCTAAACCTACAGTTCATCAAACAAAATTTTTTGTCTACGTCCCTACGATACCTGCCTCATTAACATATGATTTGTTTTTAATCTTTTTTTAATATAGAGATTTTGTATATATTTACTAGCAAGAGCCATACTTTACTGTCATATTGATCCATTTTTAAAGTAATTGTGCATGCATGTACCGTGCAGTAGGCAGGTAAGTATATGAGTAGGGAGGAAATAAATAATAGGACATTTTGAACTATAATAAATAAAAAGATTAAAATGAAAAAATAAACAGGTAAAAAAATTATGTAGATGTTGCATAAAGTCATACCATTTAATTTAAAAGTGGGAAATTACACACCTACAAACAGGTACCTCGCTCTCTCTCTCTCTCTCTCTCTCTCTCTCTCTTTCTCTCTAGGTACTTTCTCTCTCTCTCTCTCTCTCTGGGTAGGGGGTTGCGCTGTATGTATCATAACCATTAAAATTAGTACATTTGGCATACTCATTGTAGAGCAATACTCTCTCAAAAAATTTTTGACGTTCGTTGATACCTAAATAAAACTATAAGTTGACAATGATGCAAGGTACAGTATGTGTAATTCTTGCTGCACTCGCCAGAACGGTAGCACCGTAAAACATATTAGATTTAAGCAACATAACACGTTAGAATATTACAGTACACGTTGATGTCAAATCAATGGAGATGGAACATATGAGAAAATTCGAGTTAATCATGTTGTTGTTTTTATATGAGGAATATCTTTAATTCAGATTTAGGCAATTGGTCTTATGAAACTTTTTGTAATTCTTAACATGCTACCGACGAAGTTTTCTGAAGAAAATGCTCACCGTTCTACCCACGCCGTTTTGCACGCTTCGGCTTCCCCAAGTTCACACTCCAAAGGTCGCGTTGTTTTCTAGATAATTCATTCATTGTTTATAAACATTCTATGGGCATTTATCTCGTAAATAATGGGTCATTCAATGTGTTAAGTGTACCTTATTTTTAATGAATTGTTCAGAAGTTATCTGCGTAAATTTATCGAACCGATCCCTAGGGGTACATGTTTACGTTAGGCCTATTTTGCGTTTCAAACTGGAAAGAGCTAATTTTTCCAGATCTAAAAATAGACTAGTGATAAAATAGACTAGTGATAAAATATTCCGCTTGTTATTAATAGGTCAACCCCGTTTTCAGCCAATGAAAACCCGTCTCTTTAAATACTGTAGGGGGAGTTATATTGGGAATTCGGTTTTTCCCCCTGATCTATTTTTGCTGATACTAAATATATAAATGTTGAACGAGTTTCATCATTTGAACATTTTTCTGAACAGAGCCTACAACTAAAATCCGATAATCCGTTTACCGTAAGTTTGTCGTGCTACGATTTGGAGAATTTTCTCTCCTGTATTCTTTGTTGGATGACTTTCCGAGTAAGTTAAAAACAAAACCTAGAAAATGCACCAAATGAAGTTTGAGGACAAGAGGAAGGCGCTAGAGGAATTGGGGGTGTCGTTTGCCAAACCCAAGCACCCAGAGTTTTCCCTCGTGGCGAAGCGGTACGGGAGTTTCTCCGAATGGAGATACCACCAGTCCCCAGATAGCTTGGCTAGAGCCGGATTCTACTATACAGGTAAACAAAAACAGGAACTAATTCATATATAAGATTAAAAGAACATCTTGCGTCATGAAAGAAAGAAAATCTATGAGAAAGAAATATTTTTTTTATAAGTATTCAATTTGGAAACCAAGACACATCAGAAAATATTTCATTTGACATTATGGAGATGCTAATAATTTTGATACATGTATAAATAACAATTATTATTGTAATCAATCTCATGAAATTGTTTTATTATTGAAATTAAGATGATTGATGGGTGCATGCACACAGATGATGTATATTCATTATTTTTATACGTTTGCACAACATATGGCAAAGAAAATCAAACGTATGGCGGAAAAAAATATATTAAACATTCATTAAACAAGTAAAAAGGCTTATATACTTTAAATTTCCGATTCCAGTTAAAAATGTTATTTAATTGTATATTTTAATGAAATGCGTTTTTAAAAAAATATTACATGTATATCATGTATATAATAAAATGAAAATATACTTGATCAGTATATAGAATCCTAAAAATAACAACTTTCTGTAATAATCAATATACACGACTGATGAAAAGAATGCATTAAATTATAAAAATTGAAAAAAAATAAAAAGAGTTCTTCATATGTTTAGTATCAAATTAATAAATGTCATAAATGAATAATTATTTCGAATATTGCTACGATAAGATTTCAAGTGGAATTTATAACATAATTATTTAATGTATGTTTAGGTCCAGATGACAGAGTGAAGTGCTTCTTCTGCGGAAAGATTCTAGGACAGTGGGAGAAAGACGACGACCCTTGGAAGGAGCATGCGCAATGGTTCCCCGATTGCCCATTCCTCGTCCAGTGTATGGGCAAAGGTTTCGTGTCTGAAATTCAACAAATCGTAGCACAGCAAAAGTCGGAACAGGTAAATATCAATTATATACAATAAAAGCTGACGTCATGATAATTGTATATATTTATATCCATGTGTGAACACAAAATTAATGCATGGTTTTCAAAAAAAAATGCTGTCTGATTTTGACAAATCTTTTATGAAAACCCCTCAAACAAGCGTATTAAGTTTAAGGGAATATATTTGAAAAACTAGTCCGAATTCCAAAAAAATAAAACTTCACTTATACTCCGAACTCCGTATAAAACACGCTCTTAGTCCGAATTTTTGAAGTTTCATTCTCAAGACATGATAAATTAGATTTGTTGAGGTGTTTTTTTTTGTTTTTGTTTTGTTTTTAATATTATGTAAATTGTTTATTTATGAAACTTCAGGATCCAAGGCACAAGATAGACACACCCAATTACCAACAATACAAGGAACAAAGGGGCGTGGTCACGTCTCCGAGTTCTCCCGAATGTTCTCTGCAAAGTACGGTCGCCATTAAATGTATACAGATGGGGTACCCGGAACTAACTGTCAGAAAAGCCATCAACATATGGCAAACTCGGCATGGTTCTAGATCGTTCTCTTTAACGGACCTTGTAAATGTGATTCTAGATTTACGGACGAGTGACTCGGGATATAATTCTGTAGAGGATTTGAGTAACGAGGAAAATTTAAATGTTGGGGATAGTAGCGAAAATAGATCTGAAAGTGTAACAAACAGCGATAATTCCGTTGTAAAGGAAGAGAAAGTGGGAAACATTGACAGGACTAGCGTTGAGTCAGAAGAACTTCAGGAAAATAAACATATATCGGCTGAACATGCTGAATGCAGCAACGACACGACTAAAAATCAAATAGAAAACGAAAAGGACTCCGGTTATGATTCCGATAGTGATGATGAAAGTGAGAGTATTTCGGACACTGAAATACTTCAGGCTGAAAATGCAGAACTTAGAGAAAGACTTTTCTGTAGAGTTTGTAAGGACAATACCGTAAGTGTTATTTTTCTGCCGTGTGCACACATGTGCACGTGTGCACAGTGCTACCCAGCCATGAAAGAGTGTCCGATATGCACGTCACGAGTAAAAGCTGTTGTGAAAGCGTTTTTAGTTTAATGTAGTGACTTTTTCACGTGTAAAATAATGCAATGCAATGTGAATGTCTAACGCGAACGTTGGTTTATATTATCAAGTTTGATTATAATTTTATTTATACAGTGGGTCTGAAAGTAGATTTCTGTTTTATCTACAAAATGTTGTTGAGTCCAAATGAAATTTTACAAGAGGAGGACATATCAGGGACAACCACCCCCTTTACATTCTTCATTAAGCAACAATGAAGTATTTTCACCGTTCCCTCATTCTCCCTAAATACATAACCAGCTTTACGCTCTTATCTTTATTCGAATTACAACATCGATATACATACATGCTTATCTTTTATCAACGAATATTCTAAACTTTTGATTTGTTCTACATGTATTTATCATGAATTTACAAAAATAAGATTTTAAGGCATTTCCTTAAATTTACACCAATCAACCTTTCACTGGCGTAACCTATATTTCCAGAAACTACATTTCGATCGTTCTTTTCTGGGAAAAACCGTGATGGTTTTTCATATGCGGCAGGAATTTATATTCGTAGTTGACATTTGAAATTTTTGGCTCGTGAATAACATTCATTTCAATATGTTTTTTTTTTATTTGAAATCCATATAGTTTGATTAAAATAAATATTATATGAAAAACAATTTCTAACCGATTGTTATCAAATACATTAAATTGATTTAAGGTAGCTATAACTATTATTAACCATTAATTTAATTTTCGTTGATTTTACTGTAATGCTTTAATTTTCCTAAAAATTATTTTCTTTTATACATAAAATGAATCAAATAGAAATCTATTATAAATATTAAAAAACGATGTTCAATATTTTTTTTTACATTTTAAGGGGCATTCCAGTTGATTAATATTTAATTGTATGATCTTGAAACTTTCAAATGTTGATTTGAAAAAGAAATTCAATGATTTAGATGTATTGTGTTCAATAAAAATTCTTATTTCATTGATCAAAGGAAAAATCAAATGCAGTTTGTTTATATATTTTAATTTTTTACTCACACCGTTTCATTTTTCAATTGAAATGAAAACTTCAGAGAGAGAGAGAGAGAGAGAGAGAGAGAGAGAGAGAGAGGAAGAGGTATATAACATTATAAACAAACATGAGAGAGAAAAATAGGAACGGAAAGATACAAATATTAGATAATGAAACGAAAATGAATTATAAAACAATGTGTTTTTCTTTGATGGCCATAAAATGGGACAAGTAAATTCATAATTTTAGTTTTAAATATGAATATACAAGGATCTTGAATAAATAGAAAAACCTGAACACTTTTCCTCGTAAGAACATTTCCTGTTTTCAACAAGTCATTCAATTTTTGAAAGTGGTCGTTAGAAAATATTTCCGGCCAAAGTAAGTCATTGGGTGAAATTATGGTTAACAAAGAACGGACAAATGCACTACATATACATGTAGTTTCGAAATGGAAGCCTATAATAATAAGTGGGAATCAATAGATAAACCTCTATGACGTTAGACATATATTTTTAATGCCTTGCGTATTTTTTGCGAAACTAGATGTCTAAACTAAAAAATAAAGTTGAAACAACAGTATTCAAGCGCGTATAGCATTATCCCCCCCCCCCCCCCCCCGGTCAATATTTATATAGAGTAGCAAAAATATACTATTAAGGCATGATTGACTGAATACATGCAGATGTATAGGCTGCACAATTTCACATAACAGAACTTGAGACTATTTACAAGTTACACAATTTATACAAATCGCAAGATCCGCCTCTCAGTTAGTTGTAGATAAGTACATGTATACAGCAGGCGCGGACCTAAACCCGAGGGGGGGGGGGGTTGTCAGGGTTCGGATCTTGACCCACCTCCCTCCTGGAAAATTCAAATTTATTAAACTCCCACATTAAAATTTCGAAAAACTTAGTATTTTTAATACAGTTTCATTAAATCAGTATATAATTGAATTTTGACTGATGCGATAAATTACGCAGTGTACAATGTACACATGTGACACTTAATAATTTAAAGAATCTGATTTTGTTATTTATTGATATTTAATCATGTGATCTCTTTTTAATCAGATTGAGCCTACGCGTGGAAATATCATCAATTTTCTGTAAATAATCATATTTACACGCATGCATCTAAATATAGATATTCAATTACAACAGAATATCGCGGCATGACTGTGAAGGGTATGAATCAATCTTATAATCTCATTTTTATTGAAAACAGGGTCTTTAGCCTAAAGGTATTTGAACGATGATATGCCCTAAAGGTACTAGTAAAATAAGAAAAAACCAACTCCGCAGTTTAAATTATAAATGAGTTTCGAACTGATATTCTCTTGTATAATTTGTCATCGTCGGAAACCGAGGGTCAGTCTCGCATACGCGTACATGCGAGACTGGCCGTGGGTTTTCGACGGTGGTGATTTGTATACCTTGTAAAATTCAATCGTGAAAATTTTTTGTTTTGATTGCTACTGGAATTCCTTTCCCTTTATCTCAGATAAGACACAAAAAATTTGCTTTTCAAATAATCTAAATTAAAGATAGCATGTGTATATCTATCTTTATGATTAAATTTAAAGACATATTTCTACTCTTTATCTCAATCATCAAGTCAAATTAAGATTACAGTATTTGTTCGGTAATATTAACAACAAAATGCATAAATATCTAATTTCGAACAGAGCGCATAATTTAATTTTCTATATAATAAATAGAATAAATATCGAGGTTTTAAAACAAGTTTTGCATTTTTTACCGTAAAAAGTGTATGTCGTATCTCGTTTATATAAATTTCTATTTTTTTATGGCTTTCTTTTAATCAAACAACTCTTTCAGAAAACGCGTTAGAAATGTAAACATACTCTAAGACTTGGTTAAATATTTCGATATTTACTTCGAAAATTCCAGAATTTAAAAACACTTTGATATTTCCGTGCGGCAAATCCAATGGTATTTGTGACATCATGCATAAAATTCAAGATAAATTCATTTCCGCTTAGTGACATGAAAATAGCAGACTCTCGGTCTAGGGTTTTCCCCGTGGTTGTCGTTTCGCTATATTTAAATTTTGTTGTTTAATATTGCGTGTAGCTTGTTTTTAACCACCTGAGAATAATTTTCGCTGCAGAATGATGATGAATATAATGATGGAAACTGAAAATTAAACTACACCCGAGCCAACCAAATTAGACTGATATATATATTGTAAATATTTATATCTAAAAAATGGATTAAACTTTGCATTTCATTAATTTTTTTTTAAAAGTACATGCCGAGCAATATCTTTGTCAGTCATATAATTGCTATGATAATGCTTACTGAAAATCATTTGATTCGAGCAATATTGGAACGCATGATTAGCACCATGCGCAGTTTCTACTCATACATGTATATCACAATGTGAAATTCAAACTTTCGAAGTTTTGTAAACTAATAATGCGTAAAAATTTAGAACTTCGTAATAATTTTTATTTTTTTTCTCTCTGCAAAAGTGAGACTTTTTACGTGCAGTTTCATTTCGACCTTAGACATAGTTTTTGGGTTGAAACTAAGGATTGGCCTGAAATTGAAAAAGAAAAGTTCCCCGTCGTTTTTTAAAATATATTTATTTACGAGATAATGAATTAAATATATTTTAAAACACACGTAGGTCTGCATGTGTCACTAGTTGGACTATAGTCAAGTTGTTTAAATGTTTTTAGCAAATCCTGATGGAAAAAGATACCAAGGGCTAGGTCTCAAGTGCCGTCGTGTTTAAGTGCTTACTGAATAGGTCTGTGGAAAATTTCCACATGTGTAGGCAGTGGTAACTGCACTGATGAAAAACATGTGCAGACATAATTTAAAACCCTTGCAAGTAAGGATTCGTATTTTTTTTCTTGATTCCGACATGCAGAATATGTAAAGGGTGTTAAGAAAGTTCGTTCCGTGATTTATTACTTTAGCCTAGATTAATTAATTAACAACTCGTGTGCAAGTTTTTTATTTTTTTTTTTATTTTTAATAACCAGATAGACCATCCAAATCACTCTGTGACACCACCAGAGAGTGCACATAGGGGATAATAACTGCTACATGTATGTTGAAAGAATATCCTCTAGTATAACCAGAGTGAATTTGAAACAGAAACTATTGCTTTTATCAATTTAATTTTGTCAATTTACAAACAGAACGAACTTTCTTAACTCCCTTTATAAAGTAGCCTGTAGAACCATTTCAACAAGAGCTTGGAATTTCAGTAAGACATAGCTACCTAATTCTTGCGTCTATAACAATTAGTTAAAAATGACGCGGGTTTCGAGCGAAATAAGCATCGATTGCGTAGTCATAGCTCAAAAGCCAGACATTTAGAGAGCCATGGCTGAGTGGCCAACAATGATATAGACAGGCATACCAGGTACCTCACATTGTTGTTTGACACAACTACCCAAAGTCCAAGTTCTTGTTCAAATGGTTCTTAAACAATGGCATACCTTTACTGCTGTGGAATATCGGGTAGCTGTTTTCTTATACACATGTAAGATAATAAACGTATGCTAAGTACTATGTCCCAATTCTACCCCTTTCCCTCGTGTGTGCATACAAACGAAGAAGGAAAAAAAACTATACTTGTACCCACACTAAATCTGGTGGTTGTGATTTAAGTAATGAAATACATCTAGAATGAATTAAACATTAGATATCTGAAAAAGCCGTGTATAGATGCAACTCTCTCTCTCTCTCTCTCTCTCTCTCTCTCTCTCTCTCTCTAAAATGTTGCTATGTAAACAAGATTTGAAATATCGGTAAATTAAATGTTTATTAGGCGATTTCAATATTCGTGTTATAACGCACGCAATTCAATAATAGTAATATTCACATTGGTACTAAATCTTTTAGGATAGGTTTCAATTTTCTTTAGAATTGATCCGCTTAAATTGTTTTAGGTCCAAAGTTAATAAAACAGGTTCAAAATCCTCTGTATCTTTATCTGACAACCATAAGTTATCGATAGACCGAATTGTCTCTAATATAAATGTTTCACTTTTGATATATACATTTATTTATTTGATAAAATTTCAGCAATGTACTAAAAAATAAGTATGTCAAGCATAACAATAATTTTAATGTAAACTTGTCACGCCAATAAATGAATAATATCTCATACGTCAAGTATTAGTTGATTAGAATAACTGAACATTTTGTTTGAACAATAATCATAGCAACTACATACTGCCAATTATTTCACTATACTAAAATAATGAATTCATTGAAAGAACATGTTTTAACATAACGTGTAAATCAGTCACTTTGTGTATAGATCTAAAATGCATATACATGTATGCCACCACCAATGATAATCCAATCGGATCTTTTAGATTTATAACCGACTAAAATATAATGAAAGAACTATATATGATATGAGTTGAATTTGGCCCCAATTATTCGCCATTTTTTAAGTGTTTCTGGTACAAGAACATATTATGTTATATTCTAGAAGAGTTGATATAAAATATATTTTTCACCTATATTATTTGATTTATTTGTACTCACTTGCAGTATATGACGTGGAGAAGTGACGCTTTTTCTATAATTTAATCAAAATCAGTCAAAAATTGAAATTTTTCTTATCTTTTTTTACGAATGGGAAACATAGAGCGCATGCTTGAACAAGAAAAAAATTGTCAGTTATAAGTCTAGGCTAGTTACATCTCTGCCTAGAATGTTTGTTTGTTCAAGCATGCGCTCTATGTTTTCTGAAAGAAACACTGCTAAAAAACAAGCTGATTTATACTAAAAATGCAAAAATGGCGGGAAAAGGTTGTCTTTAATACGGTATCGTATGTTTCTAAAAAATTGTGGGCAGTTGAATCAAAATGAACATAATGTAAAAACATCACATCTGTACAAAGAAAACAAAGAATCACAGTAAAATGATGATGTTCATTTTAGGGGGCCATTTTCGGCCCATATCATATATTATAATAGTCCTTTCTGTAGGAATAGGATATCATTTTTTAAGCATTATGAAGTTATCAAAATTAATATGGTTGGGGCAGGGTGATCAAATCCAAGAAATCCCGAAGGGCTTTATAAAAGATTGATATTGATCACCTCATGTTATTTAAGGAAGGATTCCACATTACTTATATTTGTATGTAACTAATGTTCATTCAAATTTCAAATTATTGCAATTTTAACATAATTTTAATTTCGCATAATCAATAATTATGCAATGCCCGCTAGCGCTGCGTTATACGATATATATGCATCATTGATGAAGAGTATTTAACAATACTGTAAAGGTTACAAATTTAAGTCTTAGTAATATCACAAACAAAGGCACTGGAAACTGTAAATATTAATATATAATTAAGGAAATATCATATCTCTAACTGCAATCCTTTCTTGTGTAAATTGGCTATCTCTCTAAGTCCCTAAATTTCTGTTGAGCATTCTTGCATTTCAGACTGTCCCCGAGGTTCACTCCAAGGATATTCATTAGGTCCTCTTTTTCCAGCATTAGAAATGTCTCCAAATTATCTATTCCATTTTCGTGACATTTTTCTCCAATAAACATTATCTTAAAATCTTCGAGAAATTTCTCAAAGTTTTTCGAATAATAATCTGAAATTCAAATACAAAAGGATGAACTTCATGGTATTTCAATAGCATGCCATCCTCCCCAAGCCAATATGCATTATATATATAAAATTCATAGGCTATTATAATAATATCATCAATGTTTAATATTTTAAGATATAAATCCAAATACATAGTAGTGGTATAGGCTTTATTAGCACCTGACCTTTGGTTTTATGCGAGAGTGCAACTTGTGCATGAGAAGATTCTGGTCCAGCCCTTGGCTTAGTGTCAGTTGTCTTTGCGCTTTTTGGTAACGATCGTTGACTCTTTTCTGCTGGGTAGTTCATGGATTTACGTGACTGATCAAGTTCGTTAACTCCCCGAGGAGGTTTTCGAGATGTGGTTTTAGGCAAAGTCCAGGGATCAAACGTGAGCGTGTGTAGAGACGTCTTTTTTCCGGAATCCATGCTGTACGTGATCGTGGAATAAGGAGCCCCGTGCATGCCTCCTCTTTTGCGTAAAGGCGGGAATATATGATTGTCGTCTGCTATTGGAAAAAATGTAATAAGCAATGCATTTTTCGGAGTTTCTGGGCCTACAAAGGAGTTCCCCTTAACATCAACTCTTAAGCGCTGTCGTTCTGAAATAAATATGTCTTTCGAGTCTGCATCTTTCAATTTCTGAAGTGTTGGATGATCTTCCAGACGTTTTTCTTCAATGTCCTTCCAATTCTCTTTTTTAACTAACTCGCACCAAACTTGTACATAATCCTCCGTCAATTTCTTTACGAAGGTGACAAGTTTACAATGGTATTTGAAGCCAAGAGAGATAAGTGCCTCCATGCTGCTCATACTATCGATACTTCCCCGTCTGACCCCTGCTCCAACATAGCTGTAAGTAATCAAATATGCATAATATTTTCAGTCATTATTTTATTACAAATGATTTTTTTCTAGCTTTAATGTAAGTCAAATTAATGTCTATATTTTGAATATCATTAAACGTTCTCTCTCTCTCTCTCTCTCTCTCTCTCTCTCTCTCTCTCTCTCTCAACGTTTATCTCTTTATCTCTTTATTTCATCAAACAAAATATTTTCAGTCATTAATTTAGTACAAATGATTAATTTCTTCAAGCTTTAATGTAAGTCAAAATCATGTCCATATTTTGAAAATAACTAAACTCTCTCTCTCTCTCTCTCTCTCTCTCTCTCTCTCTCTCAACGTTTATCTCTTTATTTTATCAAACAACATACGTGCTAAACTTTTCCACGTTTGTGACGATTGTGTCCTTTCGCTTTTCTACTTGTTGATTTCTCAGCCGTGTAACTATATCACCGTCAATGTGAAAAAACACATATTCAATATCCATCTCATCTTCTGTTTCAACATCATTTTCTATAGTTTCCAATGGTAGATGGACCTGGACTGCTTTACTGAAAGCGTTTCCTTTTACTTGTATCCCCTTGGATACAGAGAGAAATTTGTACTGATCGGGGAATTTTTCTTTTCTTTTCTTCATCTCATCTACTTTTACAGGAAATATCTAGAAAAAAATGTTAATAATGATAACAGTTTTAACACAGGGTGAGGATCATCTTCCCAAGTCAATGGTTTCTGATCCGCTCTGCTCTACATAAACCCTTGACCGAAAAGACAACACATATGCGGGTTAACGATTACGCCATCTAGTGAGAATACTCATTTTTAAACTTTTGTGACCTCTTGTTCTGACCAATCAGAGAATGCTTTATAAACAAAAACAGTATAGCAATATGGCTGCTCCCATGAACAAAATTCAAATTCGTAGAAAATATGGATTCATTCGGACTAAAAACCGATAACAGTAAGTCAAATACTTACTATTCCGCCCCAAATTATTTGACAATGGTTCAACATTGATCAATTTACAATTAACATCATTATTGAAACAACGTTTCTCATTGGATCATGCAAACTTGTATGACAACAACCAGCGTGCGAGGTTTCTAACCCCGTCAAACTCTGCCTATTCGGTCAAGGGTTATGTAGAGCGGAGCGGATCAGAAACCTTGACTTGGGAAGATGGGTGAGGATCTGTCATTCAGTCAACTGAACGTTAACTAAAGGTCTGAAAACTTCAGGCGACTGAATGGCAGAGCTACGTAGTCCGTCGTCTTTCATTATCTTTCAGTCCATCTTTCTGAAAGATTAGATTACTCTCAACAATATTTAATCAAATCGAATAATCATTACATCTATTTGTAACATCATTTGAAGCATATACTAGTATTTGCAAAACGAACGTGACATTAGTAAAGTCATACCGTGACTCTAAATGTTTCGGATTCTTTAACAGACCCTTCAGGAAAATCTAGACAAACACGTTCGTCAGTTTTGTGAACATAGTGACTCCCCGATGGATCCACCACGAATTCTCTTTCTTTCGGTGTTCCTAGGATAAAGAAAGCCTCCACCTTTTCTGATCTGAAAACGACATAGTCTCCCTAAACAAAAAAGAAATCAATTAGTAAATATTTTTTAAAAGATAAGTATCATTACTTACCGTAACGACTTACTTAAGGAGGTGATTATTTTATCTTACGTGACAATGGGTCTCATAAAGTTTCCATTTTCCTTCATTGAGAACATTCGCCTGTAAAACGATTTCATCTGTTTGCTGTACAGCTTTTGTTGCAACAAAGAAATTCAATGCTTGTCCCGACTCTTGTTTTGCAACACATCGTTGTTTGGAAATTTCAAACCAATAGACATTGGACTCCATCGTTTGGAAGGGGTCTAATGCAGGCATGTTGTCCACCCGTTCTTGGTACTCCCACGGGGAGACAGACAGGTCGGGTATATTTGATTCACTTATCTTACCATCTCTCTCTATACGAATGAGGTTTCTATTAAAAAAATGATCTATCAACAGATAAAGCTAAAATGTGAACTTTAGACCAAAATATTCGTTTCTTGACATACATATACTGTAAACACAAAATGAGTTATAGTTGCTTTTCTAGCATGGCAATCGAAAATGTATAAGAACTGGTTATGTTTGCATTAAGATTTGTAAAACAAACACTGTTTATTCCTAGTATACTCCATATGGTATCTTTTTTGCTTATGATAACTTAGAAGCTGATTGCGTGTTGGATATTTTACTACACTGTATTCACATATTGTTAGATGGTGATCGTACATGTAACGATGTGTTTTTTGAGTTTCGTCTGAAAAATATAATATTTAATCTACTGTGCAATATTTCAATGTGTTGAGTCTTAGATTACGGGTTATTTTGCTTATCTATGGGGGTGTTATTTCGTGGATACGTCGGAATTTAGTTTCAGTAAGAATGATAAGTCTTCCTGAATTGTATTTGTATTAATAGGATTTAAATTCTTGGGGGAAAGGCTTCTTATGAATACCACGCAAATTGAGCCATCATAAATTCTCATAATTCCACGGTATCTGTCTTATCATCCTCTTTACTCTAGCAAGGCAATTTTTAAACGTTTTCGTTGAAGGCAACGTTAATGCATGTTGATCTTTCATATGGCACGTCGTGCTATCTAGATTTCCAATTTATGATTCTTTTTTATATTTATAGACGATCACATACATGCTTCAACCAAATCAATACTATCAATATATATGTAAAGTACATTTAAGATAAAGTTCCTGAAGTGACAAGATGGATGTGACAAAATGCCTGAAGAAAAAAAGTTTGGTATGCAATCATCAGGGGGAAATAACAGCAAATGTGTTTTTCATTATTTACAACGCTTTTTATTTTCTTTAAGGCATGACGGTTGTAAAGAAGTTGGTCCAATTATTTGATTATGGGCAGTACGCCATCTTTAAAACCAATTCTACATACAGTTTAATACATAAATGCATTTTTTAATTCCAGCACTTGAACCATTTATCAATACAGTGTACAGTATTTTAATATTTAGTATTTAACATACTTTTGTGAGCGTTCCTCAGCAAACCTTATAAATATCGTTATTTTTTCTTGCACTGGAGCTATAGTTCTTCGAAGTGTTTCCAAGTTTTCTGATTTTAAATTGTTGATCTTTTCCATGATCTCGCTTACACCGGTCATCACCTTCTTGTTTTCCTTTATAAACGCCAGTGAGTGCTGGAAATCAAATTCATACGCGAAAACTTTGCTAAAATAGACGCTGATAGATAGATAGATAATAGCATATAAATAGAGGTAAATAAACAGATATACATGTACTAGTATAAAGGGAAAAATTGACGCTATGATTTGACGTGAAAACCTTGGTAAAGCTACAAGTATATGATTATTCGTTTAACACACTTTCACTACATGTATTAGCTCATTAATTTGAATAAAATTCGCAAATTTATACAAAGGTTTAGGTTGTGATAAATTTTAACGTCAACCTTACCATCCAGTTTGACAGATTGCCTTTTTTGATGCTCTTCTCTGCACATTCTGTCCATAGTGATATTGTCTGTAAACCCTTTGTAACTTGGTCCTCAAGCACTCTCAGACTTGGAAAAAGAACACAGTCTACTGAGAAGATTTGGTTGACAACCATGATTCCTTTCACATTTTGAATACAGATAAAAAGGCTAGTATAATATCAAAGTACTAAGGTACTGAAAGCCGGACACTTTTTGTGTGTCTTTTTGCATATTGTGTATTAAAGACTGAAAATCTCTCTCTCTCTCTCTCTCTCTCTCTCTCTCTCTCTCTCTCTCTCTCTCTCTCTCTCTCTCTCTCTCTCTCTTCCAAGAGCGACCAGATTTTGCAAGCGGCTATAAACAAATTATGTGTGTCTAGTAAAAAAAAATTCAACAGTTGCTGCTTTGAATTTTGCAACAAGCGTTATATAATCAATCCCCATTTCTTCAACGCGAAGCAAAGTAGTTAATGGAAATTCATGCGCATAGTATGTGTTCAAAATGCATTGTCTTGTTTTTAAAACATGTTGTTAATAAGAAAACTAAAAAAGATAGACAATTCTCTCGAAATTAAAAATTGAAGAAACAAAATGCCAGTACTTTTGACAAAACGTGGCTCTTTGTGTAACTATTTGGTATAGCGGAAGTTTTTATTTTAACGCTGTTTTTGTTTACTTTTGAAGTTGTGCTATTTATAGTAACACTGGCGATTTGCCTGCCTACAGCCAGGACTCTGCTTTCAGTAGAGCTTGGCTAAAAACAACAACGAAACCAATCTTTACAACTAATCAAACATATCTAAAAGATAAACCTTATAAAAATTGTCATAGATTAAAAAAACATTTTGATACACACCCATTAGTTTACAAATATATATATAAACCTATCCAGATCTAAACTTTTCAGAACCTATAATCCTAAATAAGACTTACGACATTGCTATTACTAGTATATATTAAAGAGGCTGATATAAACTGCAATGTAACCATTGTTACTGTGGGTATATTATTTGAGGTAAGGGCTATCGGCATTTCTTGAGTTAGAATTTTATACACCTCCAGACACATATAGACACACATCCTGGTGACAGGCGTGGTGTAATACTGCACCATTTAGCAATTTCATAAATTATGTACGGGAGTTAGATAACAAAATTCGGGATAAAAGTGGATACTGATTTTGCACATGCCTAAACATGCTAAATAGGAGAGATGAATTTCTAAAAAATATTATACTCACACTTCTTGCCTTTCTCTAATCATTTCATCACCTTCTTGTGCAAGCGTACCCAAGGCATTGTTAATAACAGAGAGCGAATCCTGGATTGGTGCATAAAATTCCAAAAGAACTGCAGGATCGGACACGTTTACCAACTGATATTCGAGGGCTGGAAAATCCTTGATGAAAAAAAAATCAATTTTTTGGGGAATGAAACGCACGAAGAAATGAGAAAGATGCATAGTTAAATGAGTACAAGATAAGCAGGTAAAGAGGCATACACACCTGTTCCCCAGACAACATGTTTTCCTTCTCCGATAGTTTTGAGCTACATTCGGGGTGTATTTCTAAAACATATCTTATTGTTTGTATGAATGACAATGACGTTGACGATGAATAAAACAAGGAAGTAGTTACATTGTAGACATAAGAATGCTGTAAACATCCAGTAGATCGACTTTTAAAAACATTGACGAGAGAGATCTATACTCATTGATTGAATTTAAATACCTTAAGGTTTGGCCTTTATCTTTAAACAGTCATCTTGAAACAGTCATAGAAAAACCCTATTTGATTTGATAAAAATTGAATCCATAAGATGTAAATGCATTTCAATCTAAATGAATTTATCTGTTAAATACGTGTTACTTTATATAAAAAAAGTAGCTTACATGTATCAAATAATGTTTTTGCTAGAAATTGAAAAATAGAAATGAGTTCATAATGATAAATTTGTGTATCGATTTAAAGTCGCCCTTTTTTAATTAAAATTGTGCTTGGTAATCCTCTTTGTATCAGCTATATATATTAATATGCTGCATCATATTTTGATGAATTTTACTCCTTTAATAAACGCATGACATATCAGTAAAGCTCTTTCAAGAAATCAAGCTGAAAATTTAAAAGATGCTTCTTGTTCTGATGCATCTCTGCATTACTAGTATTTTAACGAGGATAATAGTTTGTTTTACGAGTAATAATGATTCCATCGTAAGTCTTATCCATCCTGATCTATGCGAGAACTCCACCTTCAGTATGTTTCCTGCCTGTTATTGCGATAACCAGTGTGTTCATTACGGAGACTGCTGCTTTGGTGTTCAATACCCCGTTGGAGAATCACCCATCTTGAATACAACCAAAATGTGTCAGAAAAATAGCTATCTAGGCCAAATTTCGTACTGGACAGTCACCTCTTGTGCACAAGAGGGGATAGGAGGAGAGTCAAAATGAGGTTCAAATTCCAGTAGTCGATGAAGATGGCACAGTCTACACAAGCGACCAAATAGCTAAATGTAATAATGCCAGCGCATATCCAATGGACATTTTTGTCCGCCTTACAGCGGAAACTTGTGCCGTTAACTCTATTATGACATTACTTGAAAACCCTTTATCAGATTTATTTGAAGCCATTTTTACTTCTAATTGTTATTTCGCGTTTGTTCCTAACAGTTATAACAACATATTGAATAACTTTCCGAGGTATTGTATTGACTGGCCAGAAAGATATATAAGTGAATATTTAAGCGTTCGTTGCCAAGTATATCAAAGACCATTCAAAGAGGCGTCTGTGATATATAAAAATGAATATTGTTTTGAAGATTTAATCGGCCATTCTTTGACAGACAGAAATGGTTCATTAACAGGATGAACTACACCCAGTTCCTTTTGAAAATGATATGCATCTCTACATTCAATTTCAGCAAACTTCCGAGTTTTCAACTTTAAATAATGTAGGGTTATATTTTGTTAGATTCGGCAAGGCAAAACTAGTCATTAT
Organism: Magallana hongkongensis; assembly: GCA_015776775.1. NCBI lineage: Eukaryota > Metazoa > Mollusca > Bivalvia > Ostreida > Ostreidae > Magallana > Magallana hongkongensis. The sequence continues at coordinate 10,446,822 of CM027471.1, forward strand.
AGACAATATTAATTCAAGAGAAAAAAGATTGTGATTTTCAAAACATATTGTTTTTCTAGTTTAGTTTTTCTAAACTGTTCAAACGTTATTTTCATTTTTGATTTTTTTTCTTTAGAAAATATGTTCTGACTCCAACGACAGAAATTGCCACACAAGGTCAATCACAAATTGGAAACAGAGGTTAGAAGTTACCCTGGGATCCACGCAACCAATCCATGAATATCACGTGAAGTACAGTAGTATTTTCTTTCTGAATAATTTTCTAAAGAATAACCCAAAGCTCACTTTTGACGATAAGGTTTATGTTCATACGCCATATGATAACCAAACGACGCCAGGGTGTCATCCAGTTTTCATTACAACTACTGTTAAGAGTGTGCGAGATCTCGGCGTAAAAGAGATGAGGGATGCAGTGAACTTTCTTGAAACATTCAAAATATCAACGTTTTCAAGTACAATTAATTTTCTCAACGGAACCTATTCAGATATCAACTCTTTCGATTGCAAGTTAGATGAAGAAAGTAAAAGGAAACTTCATCTAAGACCACGCATAGCTTTCAAGGTCGGTTATCTCAAAAGTATTATGAAATTTTTGGGTGATTTAAGCAAGTTCAATACTGAAAGTTTTTGTCCAAACTTGATGGTTGGGAGTAAAGAAAGAGAAAACAGGCAATATGTGGACATATTTTTATACAGATGGAACTGCAAATGGCAGAGTAAGGACATTCTTGTGATTTTGAACGCTCCGACTTTTCATTTTTATATCATTATCGTCGGTTGTATATCGGCTATTACAATTATCATTAGTTTTGTTACTGTTATTATAATTAAGCGTTTTCCAAAAAATTGACAATTGCCATGTCCAGAAATGTGCTTGTTACTCTTTGATACTGTCCAATTGACCAACACACCGCTGCCCTTGAGACAATAAGGGAAACCAACGGTACTATAGACAAGCTTTTTATACTCTAAAATTTTATTGTCCATAATTTGTTTGAAATGGGCATAGAAATAATGTTAACAGAAAAGTCATTTTAGAAACTTATCACAGCAATGTTCAAAATGCTGATGAGGGTACATTTTCATGTATGATTTTTTGTGATTTCTCAGAAGCATTTGACAGTTTAGGGAATTGTAGCCTTTTATAAAAGGTGCAAGCCTATGGAGTATCTGGTGATCTTAAGGGTTTTTCTACTTACTTATGTCAAAGGTCCAAGAAAGTTATGTAAATCCGAAATATCTGCTGGTGTACCCCAGGGATCTGGGTTGGAACCGCTTTTATTTTTGATATATTTGATTGTAAATGGTGTGGCTGTTAATGTATTATTAATGTGTAAACTATTTGTCAATCTGCGCTGTTTGAATACATTGACGGTATTGTAATTTCAGTATGCAAAAAAGAAAAGAAATAAACTTAAGTATAAAATTTGTAGAGAACATTTCTCTAAATCATGTATTGCATAAACATGTATTAGATCTATTCATTCTTGAATATGCTTCATTTGTTTGGGATGCTGTTCTGTGCATGACAAACATGACAGGGTTCAGTGATGCGCTGCCCTTAATGTCACTGGGCACAATTTCTGTCTCAAGAAAAGTGCTATATTCAGAAACAGGATTAGAAACTTTACACACTAGACGCTACTTGCTAAGATGACATTATTTTATGTTCTATTCTATTCTATTATTTTATTTATATATATTAAGCCAGACTTTGGCGAGAAACCAATAATATTTATTTTCATTTGAAAGCCAAGCATTTTCTATTCAGCGGATTTTACAACACCAAAATTAATTAGTAATGTCGATTAGCGAAGTTTCTTCTTCGAAAGAATAAGTGTTCAATATCTTAAGGCAGACTGTAGTCAAAAATATGACTAGGTAAAATTACTATGCTTTCTTTGATGATTCATTCGGGTTATGAAGGTAACGGCGATCATTGCAGAAAAAACGTACATAATCCGCTATCGCAGGTTGCTTTATCACAGTTGTACTCAGCATCTAATCCAACTATGATTAATACATGTATGTGTTAAGTTCTAAAACTTCATGTCCATTGTCATATCTTATGCTCGTCAAGTTGATTTAAGTGTTACATGTAATATACATGTACAACACATGGCAATGCATTGGTGAATTTAGTACTACATTTACCACTACAAATCTCCTGCCCGTTTGTATCACTCATTTATAGCCCATTTCACAGAAAATATTGCATTGTTATTTTACTTTGCACTTATTTAAAATATGTGCACTTCACAGAAAATATTGCATTGTAATTTTACTTTGCACTTATCTAAAATGTGTACATTTGCATAATGATTACTTGAAAATATATTAAATTTTTGTAACAACGTGATGTTAAACAATGATCATGTTATTAGCCACCTTTTGTATGTGATGTTTTTAGAGTGATCTCAAGTATGTGCAACAATTTTATTAGGTAGGCAGCCTTTGTAAACAGCACGACAATAGCTGGGAATTGCTCTTCGCGCAATACATTTTTTAATAAGCCCGACCAGAAACCATTATAGTTTAATCTAGAGAGAGACATATTATTAAGGTTAATTATGAAATATGTAACATTTCTTTAATATAAAAATTATATTTCTAAAACAAACCGCTGTATCTACTAGCAATACATTTAGATATAATAATCATTGCTCTATTTTGCAGTTCTTATAAAAATCGCTCGAACAAAAAACAAACGGAATAATAAAAAACACATGAACAAACAAACAAGAACAGATTTAAAAAAAAGACAAGTAGTTTAAGCTGTATTTGATTAATTACGCACATTAAATTTGATATATTGGGATTTTCCAACAAAAATTCCGAGCTATTCACGGAAAACTCATTATGAATCATGCTGTGTAAAACTTAAAGATAGAGTTAACAAACTCTACTATGCAATATGTATCAGTGATCGAAATATTTATGGAAAATTGTATACCAGCAATATTGAACTCTGGCATAAAAATACATACGACAAGAAAAGATAGAGAATTTAAAATGCTTTTAAACAAATTTAAAACCAGTCTTAACAAATTTAAAAGCAAAGCAAAATACCGATTACAATGGGTTGGTATGTAATAGCAATTGTACTTTCTTACAAGATCAAGAGACATGTTCATCCTCTACAGTGGTTGTAAGATGTTAAAAATCAACTTTATTTTCTCCTTAAGCAAATGTGGCAGACGTGAGTTCTTTTTCAATGCATGCAACTAGGAACTTTAGGTATATTGTAAACATTTGTTCAATTGATACAATTGCGGTTAATTAACAGTAATCGACACCAGTCTATGCACTGTGCTTTCCAAAATGAGCAATACGGTTCTGAAATATTCTAATAATTGTCATCAGATGAGGAGTAGGAATAGAACTACACAAAGGAATCGAAAAAACGACCCTGATGTGATTCGATAAGAAGAGGCATGAACTTATATCACTTTTGAAGTTAAGTAAGCAATGAAAAACTTTACTCGATATATTTTCTTTATCCATTTCGAGACGCCATTAAGTGTAGAAATGGGTCCTGGCTCCGCCGTCACCAACATTTTCAAATCGCTCAACTCATTCCTAAACTCAAATTCCTATAAAGAAAAGTGCATAAATTTGAGGTCAAACCTCAGATTTGAGGCTGAGTATTGACTTGTGAAAGTTGGTGACGGCATGGGCCTGAATACATAATAACTAATGTACTGCGGCCTGTCTGGTAAGACAGTATTATGCAGCTGTTCGTTAGGTTTGTATAGACTGGTAAGCAACCAGTAGCGTTAATTGCTTCTGATAATAGTGTTTTTTTTAAACACAACAAAGAGAGAAAAATCCACTGATTCAGAAAAGTCTTTTTGTATAAATTTGTATCACAAAAAGATACATTAACACAAATGTAAACAAGAGGACCACAGGCCTCGACGGTCACCGAAGTATCATATCCGTCCGAGTCTTATGCTTGCATTTTAAGCTTCATTTTGAAGGCTAAACTCCTTTGACTGTTACCTAGTTCTATTACTTGATGTTTGAAAAACATTTTTTCATGAAAATGTTGAGGGCGGGGGGGGGGGGGGTGGTGAAAAAAGTAATGCACACAAAATGAAAAATACGTAGAGAAACATGTTCAATATTATGGTCATATTTATCACCCCCCCCCCTCCCCCGATATAAAGCCTCAACTTTTGTCCCATGGCATGGGGAGTGAATTTTACAATTTGAACTCAGGTCATTATGAACATAATAATAATGCATGGCTTTATATCCAATTACTGTGAAAGTACAAGATAAAAATATTAAATCAATACAGTTTGGCCCCGGTCTAAGGTCTGATCCCCTGACCCAGGGACTATGAATTTTACAATTTAGGAAGAAGGTTAATGGACACCATAACCATAAATTTATTTTTTCTCAAGTACATGTATATATGGGAGGAAAGGAGACGACTTTTTAAGGACTTTTTAAGGATTTAAAGAGTACTTCATCACGTACCAACCAATTTCATATCCCGGTGAATTTTTTTAACATTGCTGTTTATTACTTGTGTTTACATTTGAAAAATGCAAACAGTTCAGAGTGTCTAATAATAAGCGCTTAGGATAATCATTGCGATGCCATTAAAAAGTTCACACAAAATTGAACGTTTTCCGCTACTTTGTAGGTTCATGTGAGGTATATATTTAAATTAACAAATTTAAATATAAGCATTTAAAGATACGAGTGTACATTAAAATGACAGATGCTACTGTTTTGTTTCAATAATATTGACGCATTTCTATTTGAAGATAATGACAAAGTTAGGTTTTAAAATGTTCGGGTATTTATTTATATCGACACATAAAAAAAACACTACACAAGTAACATTTATCGCAGTTCTATATACATGAATATTTTAAAGGTAATACTGGATTTTTTTAACTTTGCCTTTGTATAATTCGGCAACAAAAAGGTTGTCACTTATGTCCACACATAAACCAAACGGATGGTTTAAATCACACTTGTTAATATAGCGAAGGAATTGTCCATCCTGATCTACAATATGGATACATTCGTTGTTCCAGTCTGCTGTTAGGATCCGACTATGGCTGTCTGTAGTGATACCGACTGGTTCAAACGGTAACGTGGTAGAGGAGAGATGACCAGTGTAAGTAAACCGAAGTTTCCCGGCCTGATTGACTACCACAACTGCATTGGACGTAATAGTCTGCTACGCAAATATCTAGGTTTTTGTTCTCACATATGTATTTAGGGTAAGGGTCAGATGAATACAGTTGTTGCCCTTTGTCATCATATTGAATTGTTTGTTTCTCTGTGGAACCAGAGTAACGCACGACTTTTGTTTCTGTTTCATCATCACTGACCATGACGACCAGAAGATCACCAGAAGAGGTGCTACAGATGAAGCCAGGAATCCACTCTCGTACTCTGATTACTGTATGTATCTGTGTATCCTTTACTATGTTAACAGTTTTTTCGTATGAATCAGTATAAACTAGGTCACCACCCTGTGTCACAGTTATGCCCTCTGCCTCGTTTCCTGACTTAGGTTCGGACTGACTGCTCTAGTTTTCCTTGAAGACTGTAAAGTCTCAGTATGTTGTCTTTTCCACAAGTCCAAACTTGTTCATCACTCAGACAGGATACACTGCATAATACATTAGATTCTCCATACTCTGTTTTTATTTCCGTAATTATCTTGGATTCATCCAATGAGCGGTTTGACCTGGGGAGAGGACACAACATCAGGAGAACCCATTTGATAGTAACATTCTTTTCCTGGAATGGATACAGTTGACAGGGAACCGAGCAGTTGACTTATCTGGTCTTTGTTAATCTTCTGAGGGATGAATCTTGGAAAGGAAACTGTTAGTTTAGGAGGCAATCTTCTAAATTCATCATTTCTTGATATGAAGGCATAGACAAAGCTAAAATCATCGGAATTTAAAGCTTTTTCAAGATTATTAATGCTTCTTGAGATTTCAGATACACCTGCATTTGATTTCGTCTTCCTTCTTACATAAAAAATCATATTTTTTGAATGCTATTTCATCCACATCACTTAATAATTTCTTGATAGCAATATCTATTTCCTTGTGTAATTCTTTTCCATGTTTGCCGATTGCTTCTGCCAGTTTACTGGTGTTCTTTTTTAGATCTTCTTTCAGAACAAGAACTTTTGATGTAAGGTCTTGGTATTTAGGATAAATTATTTTTACTAATTCTTTCAAATCGTTACGTAATATTGATTTTTTGCTTTCAAGTGATTTCCCAATATCAACTATTTTATGTTTTTTGTGTTTTTTAGAAGAAACACATTGTACGCAGATTGCCTTTTTACAATTTTCACAATGAAGCTCACATTGTTTGGTTGAATGTATTGGGCATTTGGGGTAATTGGTTGTTGATCCTCGTCTTTTGAATGGCACTACTATGTGTTCCTTCGATTCATCTAAGAGGTGTTCTCCTACGCAAACCACACACAGATGCATGTGACAAGTGTCACAGTGCATAGGGGGAACAGGAGTCTCGCATACATGGCATCGCAGAACATCCTGAGCCATACAGTGAAGATCCATCGTTTGATTCTGTGTATTACTCTAAGAGAGATAAAAAATAATGTTTTTGTTGTTGAGCTTATTTAGAATAATTTCTTGTACATGAATTACATACAACAATATATTTGATGATTGTCAAAATAAGCTGCGTAACTTTTAAGTATTTCAAACAAACACAAAAAATAGTTCTTATTTTCTTGTGGTTTTTTGTTAATCGTAAACGTATTCTTTTTCAAGCACCTCTTTAACCTTAGTAATCATGACGTTTTAGATATCTGATTTATCATATAAAAAATATATAGTAGCTCGGTTGCATTAGATTTGGATATTTTGAAATCAAGATAATTTTGAAATTTTACTGAAAGAAAACAAACCTCTTTTGTCCAATGTGATACTAACCCCTGGCCATCTCCTATATAAGATTCAAAAGCATCATTTTGATTCGGATAGAAAAGACAGGAAGAAAACCTTAACAACAGGAAGCATGTACTATGTAATAAACGTGATAAACAACACTTAAACCAGCGAATTGATAAAAAAGAGGAAGACACTCTTGAAATATGTCTTGTTCATAAGAATATGTTGAGTAACACAAAATACAAGCCGCATTTTCTTTAAACTATAGCTTACTTCCGGAAAGTCCATCATCAGAAAACACTGAAAAATGTATAAGAATTTTTTTCAACTAATAATTTGTATATAGGGTAGAGTATTCACAGCGCTTAACCATTAGCTAGAAACAGAAAAATAAACCTGTTGTCATTAATTCAGCATAATGTTAACAACATTTGCGAGTAAACGAGACTCAGAATTGCCGTAATTAACAACCAAAACAACATTTTTACGTAGTTTCGACTATTGACGAACTTTAATTAAAATGCTTGTCTAGCCATCAACGAAGATCTGTTCATTATTATTTTACACATTCATTCAAAAGAAGAAAGAAATGGGAAATCAATATTTTCTCTTTTATGATGATAATACAACGTATGTTCTTCTCTTAAACTTTATCAGAATAAAGCGTTTTTTCTCGGAAAAAGTTTATGTAAATGGAGGAAGGAAGACACACGCCTACAAATAGAAAGCAAGTCTTATATTAATCTAAACACACGATCAGTAATTTACATGTAGATATTTAGTTGTATGCAAGCGATTCACAAAAAGCAAACTGAATTTAATTGACTTTGGTTTACTGCAATATTTTATGTACTCATGTACGAGCAAAAGATCTATATATATCTTTATAACATACAACTTAGCATAGCATAGTATTTACATCTCATATCATAGCATAGAAATCGCATAAACTGCACGAAAATATATATGAGCCTCATAGAAATAAAGAAACTAGCAATATTCGCGATGCCAGTAATCCTTGGTACGTGCGCCTTGACCGTCGCTTCAAACCTACAGAATAATTGTACAAGGCCAACTAAGAAAACAAATCACATTTTTAACAATAACGAATTATGGTATAGGTAAATGAAGAGAGCTACATTAATATAAGGATTACTTATGTCAACAATCTTCCCAAGTCAAGGGTTTATGATCCGCACTTGGCTTGGCTAGCGAAGATGATGTTAACTGACGTCAATTTAGAGTGTTCAGATTATTTAAAAGTGTTTTTATTTTGTAGAATGTCGCTCAACGTAATTGCGATGGGAAAATATGCCATGTCCAAGGTGAATATATCACGTGTTGATTATTACACCTTTCTTTCCGATGAACACGCTCCTGCAAAGCATATTGATGTATATGTTACCCGTCCTATCCTGGAAATTGGATGGGTCACATTTCAAGTTTCTTGGAGACTCAAATTTGTTTATGAAAATGGAGATACAGTCATCCCTATACTTTTGTCGTAAATATTTGCTATATATACACAAATGTTCACGTGATTTTACGCGTTTAGTTTAATTTGCCTCGCGTTACTCACAATAGGGAATATACATTTACAAGTTTAAACAAGAGACCTAGAGGCCACATCGCTCACCTGAGCAACAATATCCTTAACTGTGATCAAATTAGCATCACAGTATCAAAATTAAAATATCTTGACAACTAAGTACAGTAGATCTTGCTCAAATTTTTAAAAATAATGTATCAATTTTTATCCACATTTTTATGGCAAACACCAAGCCCCTTTTGTTGTTGTACCTGTAAGAAGATTTTTTTTCTATTTCTATATACCCTCTCCCCCATTGTTACCTACCCCTGGGGATCATAATTTAAACAGACTTGAATCTACACTATTTGAGGATGCCTCCACAAAAGTATGAGCTTTTCTGGCCAAGTGGTTTTATGTAAAATATTTAAAGATTTTCTCTATTCATTCCAGTGTAAAAAATTGACCCAAATTGTGGCCCCACCCTACCCTCGGGGACCATGATTTAAAGAAACTTGAACCTACTCTATCAAAGGATGATTCTACTCCAATTTGAGTTTTTCTGGCCAAATAGTTTTTGAGAAGATTATAAAAAAATTCTTTTTACATTCTTATGTTAAAACCATCGCCCCATTGTGGCCCCACCCTAGCCCCATTGACAATGATTTGTACATTCTTGAATTTGCACTATCTGAGGATGCTTCAGTACAAGTTACAGCTTTTCTGACCTTATAATTTTTGAGAAGAAGATTTTTGAAAAATACCAACAAAGGACTAAGTGCGGTCTTATATAATTTTTGCCCCCCAAAATCAAAGTTCTAGAAAGAGCTTTAAAATAAGATGAAAGATAGTTAAAATCATATTGGAAATAAAGGTGAAAAAGGTTATCACCACAGTGACGTCATAATGTAGAAATGACGTCATGAATATTGCATTATTTTGATAAATTCATGTTTTGTGGCAAAATATGGGTGTTTTCCGATGATTTTTTGACTGGGAAACAACGAGCGCAGGCTTGCTCAAGTACCATTTTTTAGTATGATATGTATAACTATCTGAAGAAAAACATATGTTAAAATCGCACTTGAGCAGACCTGCGCTCTATACTTCCGAATGCAAAATATAGAGCAAAAATGAGAATATCTTCATTTGTTTGCAAATTTGCGGGAATTAGGTCATTTAGGTGACGTCATAGTTAAACAACGAGTGAGCAATGATGATTAAAATGAAGATTAAAGTTATAGGTATCCTTTTTACAATAATTTGTGAAGATTTCATTTTTATACGATACTATTTAAAAATTGGTTGAAATCGGGGGCAGATATTTGACCATACCGCACATAGTCCTTTTCAATATATCTTATTTAGCTCCCCTTGAAAGAGGGCGTGGCCCTTCATTTGAGCAAACTTGAATCCCCTTCACCTAGTGATGCTTTGTGCTAAGTTTGGTTGAAATCTGTTAAGTGGTTCTTGAGAGGAAAATGACAACTTAAAAAGTTTACAACAACGCAAACGTTAATGACAACGACAACGCCAACTCCGACAGACACAAACAAATTTTGATCAGAAAAGCTCACATGAGCTTTCAGCTCGGGTAAGCTAAAAAATCCCTGGTCGAATTAGGCATGTTTTCTGATACATACAAGCAGTTTTTGCAATGCCAAAACAAGGTAATGACTATAGCAGGAGCGACAACTTCGGTGAGGTCTCTGTATGCTCTCCAGACCCTAGTTGCCGTTTTAATCTACAAAAAGCCAATTGTTACCACAAATTACCATTGTATACATGTATAACGCCAGGTGCGTTATATAAGAATGAGAGTACCAAACCCCCAGATATTTACATTCAGAAAGAAAAGAACATTGCAAAAAGGAATAAATTGGCAGACGTAAAGCGATTTGCTCAAAACTGGTAAGTAGTAATTTTCGTTTTGCAGTATAAAATGTCTTTTTTTAAGAAAAAAAAATGATTGAATGACTGAATAGAGAAAGTAGTATTAAGGAAATAATACTCCTAAGAAAAGTGAAGGGTCGGGGTTGATTTGTCTTTTTTTAGTACTTTTGTTGTAAGTTATTTACAATTGCAAATGACCTTTGGTCGTCACGCTACCCTTTATGGTTAACCATTTTTGAAACGGCTAATGATGAAATTTCAAATGATACCAAAGATTTGGCTGAACTTATCAAAATCAAAGTCAAGTATTAAGAATGTTTGTAAACATTTTTTTTTGTGGGAACATAATTATCTTTTTCCTCTACATTATATTATTTGGTACGCACATAGATGCATGTGAGTTAACCGCTCTTAGTGGAATATTTTGCTACCATAGCCGCACAAAAAATGAGAACCGAAAAAGAAAAGGGAAAAAGAGCGTAATCACATGGGCAAGATATATTCACAATGGCCCATGTCCCGATTTCATATACATGTAGATGACTTTATAACATTCGTACATGTATTTATAAGTCAACACTTATATAACCAACAATAAATTCCCTTAATATGTTATAACCGTTTTTCAATTCATACTGCAATTAAATTACATTTACTTTTTGTGTTTTTTACGTTCAAGAATTAAATAAGACACAAAGATATATCATTAACATCATTCGTCTAGGTGGAGTCTTATGTATTATAATACTGCCCTATTTTATAAGAAGAATTCTATTCTGTCGATCACAAACGGACGATCTTTTCTTATCTCTTATTCTGATAAAGCCGACAAGTCACGACGCCTTAAGCCAGATATCTTGAGACAAAATGGTGGCTCTATTGTTGTTAACAGTTTTGTCAGCTGTATGTAAGTATGATAATAATACTTATTGTTAGACATTTATAGGTGGAAATATGAATATACTTTTAAAAACTAACCGTGCAATAGACAAATTTGAATTGAAGGATTTAAAAAAAAATAAGGGTTGAACAATATGCTAGTTAAAAATAAAACCAGTTGATTCATAGTTGATCTTCATTATTTGGTTTTTGTCGCAACGAAAATAGCCGAATGTGATGCATATATTGTACTGTATAGGTGTTGACGCATTTAATAGCTTTGACTGGTTTGGACACGGTAGCCCCAGGTTCGAACCTGGGCTATCGCCATCGCGGTAACATTGTAACCTTTGGCAAGTTACTATACTCTACTAGTGCACTCTCTCCAAACAGATGTTAAAATAGGTACCTGACACATGAGACGAGCTGGCTATGTAAATGTAAAGCAATAATGCTGTAATTTGGCAGCTCCGCTTGTATGCTCCCCAGGGAGTTGGGATGCTAGAATATTTTAAGGGTCTCGCTAGGGGGTGATATGTAGAAGTCGTGTGAGGCAACGTACTTTGCGAACAAGACTATAAACCCCTATCTTTAACTTTATATATGATAATCGAAGAGATTATATACAATGTATCACAAAATGCCAAAAAGCTGTTTCGTTGACGTGTATTTGAAGTAAATGTGTATTAAAGTTTTACTCCTTATGTTGAACTGGTACATGTCCGTGTTTTAAAAATGACCAAACAATCTAATACATACCTTTAAATAATACTCAACAAAATCATACTGAACTCAAAAAACAAATTGATTCAATTCTAGTATCTCAAAAAAATTCATGTGTTAATTTTCATTTTTTTTCTCCTAATATAAATATTTGTTTGAAGAATTTTGAACTTTATGATTATCATTCTTCAATAGTTGTAGCATTGTTTAAATTATCTTTAAAAATAATAAAATGTGGTTAAATAAATGCGTCTGCATGTACTGAGTTAACGAACTAGTTTCTCTTTACCAGATGCTGCTGATGACGTGAAGAAGTGTCATGACGTCAATCAACATGCGTGTCAGAGGATGTTTGCCAAGCAGCATGATATGTGTGATGACCCATGCATAGCCAACATCTGCAAAGACACGTGCCGCTACTGTCGTATGTTATGATCATCGTTTTACTTCAAAACGTTTTAAAAACTAAATATCACTTACTTTTATTTACCTTAACAAAATGCTCTAATGATTTTGTCCCATTATTTAAAAACAATAATACCAATATTCAAAATAAGGTCATCAAGTGTACTAAGTTATAGTTTGAAATATGTCTAAAGTATATATATATCTAAACTAGATAAAGACTAATAAAGCTTTCATGGACACAATAAGATCAAACTATACCTACATTTACATTGTATTATTATTAATAAATTGATATGTTTGCAATCACTTCAACGGAAAACTGTTGCGTTTTCTTGTGCCTCCTCTTTCGTGTTTAGTAGGAAACACAAGGACACAGTATGACATTGCAAAGGAAATAAGAATATATACTATTATATTTTTAGTTGTATTGCAGAAAATGTATTATTTTATATAATTCTGAGTCAATCACAATTGCTAGATTCTTCTTTGGCCAATGTCCGTTAGATCTTTACATAATTCATTTTTTTCTATTCATAATAAAGCTTTAGGTTAAAAAAAGAAATATATTTAAATGCTAAATAACACACTGTATTTAGTGTCATATCCCTTATACATGTATCGTTTTCAATCTTCTTGACATCTTCTTGACAATGTCCAGAACATTAGCCAACAAATAATTCCACTAATTATAACCCGTATACTTGCAATCAATATGGTTAACTATTAAGTTCATCTTATCATATCGGTGGACAATTATGACTGCATGCATTAATCTATTTTTTTTTCGTTTTTATTTGCGTCTAATAGTGATATTTCTGTAAGGACATACAAATGCATATGTTTAAAGATGTTCACATAACATGTACTAGCTGTATTGATAGGTTATTGCTGTAAATTATCTTTCAGCTGTGACTTGCTATCATTGTGATGAGGAGGCTACGCCGGAAGCCTGTAATAAAGAAATTCAGTGCTTGACTACCAATCAGGTGGGGTTAAAGGCATTCAAAAAATCACCTTATTTATATCGAAGTTACGTGTAAAAGTGCACCTCATAGAAATAAATGTCCACTGGTCCCTGAGAAAATAAACATATCTTGGATTTAATGCATGTTTAATTGGTCTTGTGTTAAGCGATATTCTATACAAAATAAATATTAAAATTACTTTTAAAAGCGAAAGAACAAATTTTTTTTTGATCGCTTTGATGTAACTTGTTAAATTATTGATTCTATATAATTAACTATCTGATCATTTCTATATTTTTCCAGTTATGCATTGCTGCTCAACGATTCACAACCGATTTTCATTCTCTATTTACTTCCGGTTGTGCAGAAAAAGAGGTTTGTTAATTTATACAAATTTATAAAAAAAAACCAAAAAACACGTTCATACCTAGCCTGTACTTGTACAATATATGGGTTTCAATGAATGTAAGGCGTCATAGGAATGTATCTATCTGCCTACATTTAGCTTTGTCACAGTCTCTTTGGGTTCGATTCCACTAAACGTGAAGTAGAGACGACCATTAATGAGAGAGCCTACCACTTACATGGTGGCTGCTGTGATTCCAATCTGTGCAACATCCACGACCCATCCAATGTGTCAGCCACTGTGGATCCCTCGAGTCGACCACCTAAACCAACTGGTAACTCAATAGCACAATAACATTTCATAAATTAGGTTTTTATAATATGGTATTACAAGTTCTTGTAAAAATGAACTGACAAATATTTGAAATTAATCATTGAAAATAGTCCTATAAAATGAGAAATTGTATTTAAGATACTTAAAAGACAAAATATCAGATTAATACAAATCTCGATATGAGTGAACAAATGATCGCAAAAAACAATATATTTTTAAAAGTATCCGTGAAAAAACATCTGAGAAAGGTAAGTCTGTCAAAATCTCATAATACATGTCTATGTCTTAAAATGTGATTTTTCAAAATAAGTTAAAAAAAACTAAGTCTCTAATAACTTTTTTTCTTAATTTGATACTAAACGGTTATAGATTTTTTTAAAATTCTTAATCGGATTGCTAGATAATATAAACTAATTTCAATAGGGACTAACCCGCTTCTTAGTAACACCACTCACCAGGTAAACAAGGTTTGTAAGGATAATGACCTTGACACCGAGGCCTGTCGTCTGCTGAACTCCACTGATCCAACCATCTGTCAGAACAACTGTATCGCCACCAACCTCTGTCCTTCATTCTGTGGAACATGCCGTAAGTACCGACTATCGTGCATTGTTTAATGTTTTATTGTGTTTAATAAACATATTAGAATATTAATTATATGTATTTGAGAGGTAACCATGCACTTAATTTATATTTTTTCAGTCAACTGCAAGGATTGTAAATCTGTTTCTGATACAAACGAATGTTCAAACAAAACGTTGTGCAAAACTGAGCAGGTGAGATTTATTTTTGTTAGGTCAAATGTGCTTTATGTACAGAATATTTTTGTACAAGCTTATTATGTACGTTTTAATATCTAAAAGGTAAACCAATTTCAATGCCAATTTTGCACACGACATTTTTACTTATATCATCAGATTGAGGGAAATATTTGTTCAGTGTTGGCTTAATCCGGGTTTTTTTTTATCTGACCAATGTAAAGAAATAATACATAACCCAATCATAGGCCTGTTCACTTGCTATATAATAATGCATCATTCATACATTATATAGAATTCCGTACGATTTAATTCTGTTACTAGCAGTTTTGTTTTTATTTTACAGCAATGTGTTACAATTGAACGACTCAATGCAAACCTTCAACTGTCTATTGTGCTTGGGTGCATGGACACAAAAGTTTGTATTTATTTCTATCTCTCTGCATGAACATAACGCTTAAACATCCAACTCCTAGAAAAAAAGGCAAAGAAAAAGAAACAAATTTAATTTGACATTAATTAATTCGTTTACTGAATTTAAGCCCCATGGTGCATGTACATTTAATGATTCGTTATGTTATAACAGTCGAATCGTATATCTGTACGTTTATTACAGATTTGTAACGCCTACTTCAGCTCCAGACAAGGTGGGGCAGGGGCGTTAGGTAAACGACAGTTTGGTGGCACAACTCTTAGAGGGAAGTGTTGTGACACTGATATGTGCAACGTGAATGGTATCCCTACATAGCTCGGGGATCTGTTGTAATCTGGAATATATGTTGTTGGATGTTTGCAAATAAAGGAGGATTTATGAGATATTATTAACTGCCAAAAAAAAAATATGCATAAATTTTGCTTTTAAACTAAGACTCAATGATCAAAATCAGTAATATCTTATCAAGATTTGATTAAGTGTCATAGTCACATACCTCAGGATGCAGCTGTTACAAACTGGATCGCTTTTCAATGTTTTTAAATTGAAATATTGCTTTATTTTTCTTAGTTTAAAAAGTTATTAATTCTCAATATAACTCTTAACGTCCTACGTAAAATCATTTCACAAGCATCTTGTTAACTTATTATACGCATTTTGTTTATTGATGTTCTCTAGTGTATTATACGAGATCACTGTCTCTATTTTTTTTCGCATAGACGCAGTAATATTGCATTTGAAAATCTAACTTCCTTTATTTAAAATATCACACAAACAACAGGATGGATGTATGAAATTGTTATCAATTAAACATTACGCCAGGAGGTTTTAATAAATAAACAAATCAGTAAAAGGAAAATCACTCTTATATAAATAGTGCCTGTTTGGGAGGGTAACAGTTGAAATTGACACCCCGAGAAAACCATTGTCAACCGACGCGAAGCGGAGGTTGACAATGGTTTTCGAGGGGTGTCAATTTCAACTGTTATCCTCCCAAACAGGCACTATTTATTTTGTTATACTGAATGTCTTTTTAAAATTTTTAAAGAAAATTTTACTGCTTTTATATAGGAATAACGTGAATTCTACAGCGAACCGTACGCGCATAATTTTCGCGCATGTAACATTTTTTAATGTTACCCGTTGCCAAGTGCGTTGCTAACGCTGAGGGTAATAGTAAATATTATTAACTGCGTCTTAACCAATCAGATGTCAGTATTTAACATGAAAGTAAAACAATATGAAATATGTCACTTATGAAATCATAATACATTGACCTACCCAATTTATAAAATTTCATTAATATACAAATAAAGCAATTCAGTATCAAAATGATACATGTAACAATGTGCAAAACATTTGGCAAATAAAAGCTATCATAGTACAAACAGAATGTTTGTTCCCACTGCACCCAAAGTGAACATGTAAATGTTACAGTGAGAAAGGAAATAAACTATAACAATAGGAAAAGCAAAGTTAAATTCGTGACTTTGTGTTTGAAACAAAATTTATACCTATACATCAAGGCGTTTTGCCAATGAGATGTAACTACGAAATATCTGCACCAGAGTAATTGCAAACATCTTTGTTATTTTAACTCGTGTGGGATGATGTCCGTAAGCTATCATTGAATTATACCTGATTAGTTATTATAGTAAAATCAATTAAAAACTTACTTTCATTTTCGATAAACCAACCAAAAAAAAAAGCAAAAACGAGAATAATTGGTGAACACGTTCGGCGGATCCAAGTCAGTTGAGGTTTGTATAAAAATATGTAATTGCAACGAACTTATTTTGAATAATTACGTAAGGAATTTATACATTTAACGTTAATTCAAATAAAATGAATATTGAAATAAGATATGACAACATTTAAAAATTAAATTAAAGGATTTTTTCTTAAATGCACAATTTTAGTGTTGATGGAATGAACTTTCAAGAACGGGGTAAAAAAAACCCGCGGGTTAACTAATTAACGACGTGAAATGGGCATATACATTTAGATCTTATCTTTTGAATACCACTTACAGAGTAGTAGTCATATATTGCATGTACGTTATTAGCCGTGAATATATATTGTGTTGAGAAATTCACTGCGCGTAAACAAGCATCTTTACAGATAAGTGATGTACGCATAAAACGGGAACATTATTCAAATAGGGGGTGTTAACCTCCATCTCTAATTTGTTACAAAATTTTTTATCTGAAGTTTACAAATAGGAAGAAATGTTATTGAAATTTGGCCTAAAAATAAAATTTAAATAAGAGATACGGCGCACAACATCTCCTTCCCCATTTTAAAATGTGAGTCATTAGGCATGCATGTACAGGTGCGATTGATTGTTGACATTGAATAGATAATAGATTTGCATAGAACTGAATATAGAACAAAGAAAAACTGAAACAGTTTGTAATTTTTTAAGTCAGCGGCAACAAAAAGAATTTAGGACACATTTAATCAATTTAAGTTTAAAATTTCATCCCTACACGCTCATCTAAATATCCACTCAGTTACTTTATCATATAGAAAGTTGGGAAAAACAACTGAGAAAAAATATTGGACATAATATATACAAATAGGTATGCACAATATATACAAAGCCCATAAATGTGTAAAATATTAATACCCCGCGCGTGGGCGGGATATCATCTAATGTTGATTAAAACGGTCACATATAATGTTTTAATGACACATATGACAATGGAAGTGGACCAATGTCTTATACGTAACGAAAAAAAAAATAAATATTCAAGACTAAAAACAGTATACGATAATATTACTATTAATTTACTTTGTTGTTACAGTACATTATATATGACGTTCAAAACTAACAATTCTCTTCGATTGGATTTCATATACATTTTGACTAAAAAAAACCCACTCACACATAGAAGTAAAAGCAAAAATCCAAATAATTGGTAAGAATATCTAGAACGTATGAACGTAATATCTAAACATGAATATGATCTATTCAACTTAGGTTGAACCTTAAGATTACAGCAGATAATTCAGACCTTAACATGTTGTAAGATACATCCAACACTTTACACATTATTCCTCATAACACTTTGACACCAAAAAACTTTCAAATTTAATCATTTAGTCTGATGTACGTTTTAAAAGCGCTTGAATTTCATTTCCCCGTCTTTAAATTGAATTGTCAGTGTACCCCAGTTTCGCTGCACCAATACAGAAACAATCCCATGTGACGTCATTATGTAGACTACACAGACTTACAGGGCTCCGTTATGATTATGTGTTTTGAGTGTTTTTTCATGGACTAAACTGGGTACAAACAGTTTCAATCGATAATGTAAGTTGATTATTCGAACTTTCATCCGAAAAACCTCATCGTAGTGGTCTGTTAGTTCTAAAATCAAACATTTGTGGTCTTCCTTTGTCACGGTGTACCCGCCATAGTGAATACCTACTCACCAAAATGTCAAAAAAGTCTTCTGTAAAAGACAACCCCAATAAGAGAGCCAGAAATGACAGCTCTGTACACACTGGTGACTTGAGTAAATTTAATGAACTCTTAGATTCAATCTCAAATGACGAATCAGCGCTGCACCAAGCAATTTCGCTCATTCTTAACAAAGATGTATACAAAAACGCATTGACAGAAGTTCTTGTCCCAGAGGTTACATCCCTTCGCACAGAGGTTAATGACCTGAAATTAAGGATAGATGACATGGAGCAATACACACGTCGAAACTGTCTAAAATTTTCGGGTATTCCAGAAAATCCAAAAGATAATACAGACCAGCTGGTCTTAAATGTCGTGAATAACCTAGTTCTAAAAGAAGATGAAGAAAAGATCACTATCAAAGACATATCAAGATCACATCGAGTAGGAAAATTTAACTCCCACTCCCATAGCAGACCGAGAGACATAATTGTAAAGTTTGTGAGCTATAGGGATCGGGCCCGTATTTATGGAAATAAAAGAAACCTAAAGGCCTATAACAACAATCCAACCAAAAAGACAGACCCCATTTATATCAATGAGGCCCTTACACGGACCAGATCGGAGCTCTTTCGTAAAACAAGAGAACTTGTAAAACTACGGAAAATAAACAGCTCCAGGACCTATGACGGTCGTATATACTGTAAACTAAATGGTGTCAGTGGAAAAAAGGTTACCATATCCTCGGCTGAGGACCTCGAGCGCTTCCATGAAGACGACGACGACGAACACGAAGACAACACACAACAGCAATTCCTGGCGTCAACTCCAATAACCAACAACAAGTAAATTAACTGTCCGTGAATCCAGCCACCGAATGTTGTTTATAAACATTTCCACGTGCGTGACTCGTCGCTCTCACAAGGACGCTTTATTCTTGTGTACACAATAATCAACGTCTACAAAACGTTTAACTTTCACTTTGCAATCCAGTTCTATATATATATATTATCGGAACCCTAACCTATGCAGTCGATGTTCAAATGTATGTATGTATTCTCACACGCACTCTTCTTTTATTTTTCTATTTTCTTTTTTGCAATGCATGTTAACTAGAGGTCATTTTCCCACTTTGACCAAGCATGCATATAGATGTAAATACCCACGTTGTTTGGGAAAGTCTCAAAGTATCTTTCATACCAACCTTATATTTCTGAAAGATTCTTTTTATTGTGATACAATTTGTTGTTTCAAGTTCATGTATATATTACCCAGTTTTTCTTTGTGTTTATTTTATGTTCTTTTTATGTTGATATATACAAATTATTGCCATACATGTGATTTTCTAATCATCAATACCCAGACCAAGTGGCGGCCTACCATACGCATTATGACTTGCTCACGTAATGTTTTAGACAATGGGTAACTCAATAGAACAATATCGAGCCGCCATAGGGTCTTTCTATATGAGATACCACAACATCTTTAAGAAATCTTACTTTACCATTTTCAAACTTGCTTATTTACTATATGCAGTCCAATCATTGTTATTCAAAACTAAACAATTATTCAAATTTCTTTCAAATTGGTCTATTACTTTCAATTTTTGTGCACAAATTTTTATATTTTGTGTTCTCTTGTTATCTGGAGATATTGAAACTAATCCAGGTCCCTCTGCTGAAAACTCTCTTGATATTATGCATATCAATATAAGAAGCATAAGAAATAAGATAGACTCCTTATTGTATTTAGTTCAAGATTTTGATGTATTATGTTTTACTGAGACCCATTTGGATGTAAATATTAGCAATGACAGTCTAAATATAGAGGGATATAAAACTAGCTTTAGGAAGGATCGCAACTCCTATGGGGGAGGTGTAATGATATATATTTCTGACTCTATAGTTGCATCTCGGAGGTATGATTTAGAACCCAACGGTACAGAAATCTTATGGATTGAAATACCACATGCTATTGAGAATCTTCTTTTATGCTGTGCATACCGCCCACCAAATTCTAGTAGTACTTTTTGGCAAAAATTTTCATGGTCGATTGAAAGAGCTAATGATATCTCTTCTAACATCATAGTTCTAGGTGATCTGAATGTCAATTTTCTCAACCTTATTTCCACACATGAGATCCACACAATTATGAACTCGAACAACTTAACAAATACAATACATACACCTACAAGGATCACTGAGCATACATGCACTTTAATAGATCCTATTCTTGTAAGCAAAAACATCAAAATCCACGATTCAGGTACTATTAGTCATACACTCAGTGACCACAAAGCAACTTACATTTACATACAACAAAATTCAAATGAAAATATTTCATACAAAAGAAAAATTTGGGACTACAAAAATGCAAACCTTATACTACTTAACAATCTTATTAAAGAATGTGACTGGAGCAATATCATTAATAATACAGATGACATAAATATTGCTGCAAACAATTTTACACATCAATATATGTCTATCATACACAAATGTCTACCAGAAAAAACTGTTACTATTAGGCCAAGTGATAAACCCTGGATGGATTCACTTTTACGCAAAACTATACGTATCAGAAATAGGTTGAGAAAAAAAGCTCAGAAATCCTGCAAAGATTCAGATTGGTATTTGTTTCGGAAATTTAGAAATAAGGTCAACAACATGAAAAAATATGCCATTTCAAATTATTATGATAATATTGATTCCTATTTGAGTGATGCAAGTAAAAACAATCAAAAGCTCTATTGGAAGTTGATGAAAGATGTTTTTCACACTAAATCTACAACTGAAATACCACCTATGCATTACACAGACAATAATGGCACTGATAAGTTTGCATTCTCAGATAACGATAAGATTGAACTTTTAAATACATACTTTAGTTCAATTTCTAATTTAGATAATAACAATAAGGACTTACCTATTTTGCAACACAAGTGTACAGACAATTTTTCAAACCTTGTCATTCAAGAACACGAAGTTTTTGACATTTTGTCAGTAATACCTGTTAATAAAGCAGTAGGCCCAGACAGTATAAGTCACAAAATGCTCAAATCCTGCAAAGAAACTATTTCAAAACCTTTGTGTCTTCTATTCAACAAATCACTAACATCTAAGA
The DNA here is from genome assembly GCA_015776775.1 of Magallana hongkongensis. Classification (NCBI taxonomy): domain Eukaryota; kingdom Metazoa; phylum Mollusca; class Bivalvia; order Ostreida; family Ostreidae; genus Magallana; species Magallana hongkongensis. Next base: position 10,468,525 of record CM027471.1, read on the forward strand.
CTTTTCCTGACTGCTGGAAATTGGCACATGTAATTCCTTTATTTAAGAAAGATGATCCATCTATCACATCAAACTACAGACCTGTGTCATTGCTGAGTTGTATTAGTAAAATTTTTGAGAGAATCTTATTTAAACATCTATACAATTTTTTACACGCCAACAACTTATTATATAAATACCAGGCTGGTTTTTTGCCTGGACATTCAACTGTTTACCAACTTTTAGAAACATATCATTCTATTGTGAAAAGTATTGACGATGGTAATTACTGCTGTATGATCTTTTGTGATCTTTCAAAAGCTTTCGATAGGGTCTGGCATAAGGGTCTAATTCATAAACTTAAATTGTATGGAGTCTCTGGGCCAATTCTTGAATGGTTTATTAGCTGTTTAAGTAATAGAACACAGAAGGTTATGTATAAAAACAAACTCTCTTCCAGCCAATTCATAAATGCAGGTGTTCCCCAGGGCTCTGTTCTTGGCCCATTATTGTTTTTACTCTATGTAAATGATGTGGCTGAAAACATGAGATCAATATGTAGACTTTATGCTGATGATAGTTCATTACAACAGTGTTCAAACAATATTTCTGTCATAGAAGATAATCTTAATTATGATCTTCATGTACTGAAGGAATGGTCAAAGCAATGGCTTCTAGAATTTAATCCACAAAAAACAAAAGTTGTATTCTTTAGTTTTAAAAATGTTGAAAAATTTCCTAATTTGTTGTTTGATGATTGTACCTTGGAATATGTTTCACAACACAAGCATCTAGGAGTATTGTTATCTTCAAATTTAAGTTGGTCTAATCACATAGACATCATTGTTAAAAAAGCTTACAAAAAACTTGGTCTACTTAAAAAACTTAAATTTACTGTATCTAGAGATATTTTAGCACAAATGTATGTATCATTTATAAGACCACAACTAGAGTATGCTGTTGAAGTTTGGTCTGGATGTACCCAATTTGATATGGATAAGCTTGAAAAGGTTCAACTTTATGCAGCAAGAATAGTTTCAGGTCTTTCAGTCATAGCCTCAAGAAATTCTCTATATTTGGAAACAGGATGGGAACCATTAATAACGAGACGAGACCGCCTTAAATTATCTACTATGTTCAAAATTCATAACAATCTTGTTCCTTCTTATCTAAAAGACATAACTCCTGGAATTAGAAATGTCACTTCCAACTATAATACTAGAAACTCCTCAAACTATTCTTTGCCTAGATGTAGATTAGAAGCTTTTAATAAGTCATTTTTTCCTGACACTATTCGTAAGTGGAATAGTCTGAATAATAATACCAAGGAAGCTACTTCGTTAAATATTTTTAAGAAATCACTACAGAGCAATTATACAAAACCTCCTAAGTATTTTTCTTTTGGTAAAAGATTCTTGAATATCATTCATACAAAATTAAGGCATAATTGTGTTCTCAATTGTGATCTTTATCGGTGTAACATAATAGCCAACCCAATGTGTTCATGTGGAAGTTTAGAAGATGCACATCACTTGTTCTTCGTTTGTAAAAAATATTCATCATTAAGACAATCATTTATGTATAATCTTTTATCACTGAACTTTTTGAATATAATTGATGTACATTTGTTACTTTGGGGTGACAACACTTTATCTTATGATGAAAACATAAAAATATTTAAAGAAGTTCATACATTTATACAAAAGTGTGGTAGATTTATCTAAATTTTTTAAATTATTTGCATAACTATCTTATCCAACCTAATTCTAATTCTAGATTTAAAACTAATGATTTATTTGTATTTCATTACATGTTTTATAACTGTTATCAATGTTAACTGGCATTGTATGGCACTGTAATATATTATGTACAAGGAGAGGACATTCTAAGTTTTTGGAACTTGTGTCCAATCCTTTTGGCATTAGTCAATAAAATATGTTCAACACAACACAAACAATGCTCTTTGTTAAACTCTCGATCAAGCCCCATAAATTATACCATGGAACTCAGCTGTTTTATAACAAGAGGGTATGTAACAGGGTGAATGCCTATGAATTGAGATAAAAGTCCTTAATTATGTGTGAACAAATATAGAGCATGAACTAGATATTTTGCTAAATTTGAGAAGAATTCAAACAATTTAAATCACAATATGAAAAAAAATGTTTGTATTTGTCTTAAATCATTTAATAATAGCAGATTAATTTCGCGGTGATATTATTAATTGTTTGTTGTAAGTTTTTAAAATTGATTTTTAATTAATCATATAGACAATATGGCAAGTATACTTGCAAAGTACGTATTCGAGAACTCCTTTACTCTTGCTGTTAGAATTGTCTTCCCACTTGTTTACTTGCATTCCAATTGTTTTTGCAAAATTGAAGGACAAGAGTGTTGCTCTTTCTCCTGTTCAAGTTTTGTTTTTGTTTTCACAATGATCCATGCTTAATTGGATGACTGTAAATATTGTTCCTGTCTACCATATTATCTGCGCTTTGATAAAGCTCGTTTTCTATTAGTTCACCTTTAAATGGATTAATTAATCCTTCGTTTTTCACAGAGTAAGCCATATCTGTTATCTCGCTCGTTTTTGATGAGGATTTATATCTGTACATAAACAATCAACAAAATCAAAATTAAGACCACGTTTACATGATAACCAATTTACCAGGGTTCACTATAAACCAGATTTTTTTTAAAAACTGAATTACTGTAAATTCCTAATCAAACGCGAGTAATTAATATACGATAAAATTGCGAGAAGCCTGTCTCGCGAATTTTAAAATCTCGCTTTTAATTTTCGGACAAATGTAAACTTCATGAAACTATGATAAAATTTCGGCATTCGCGATTATATGTTCTCGCGATTTGATGGAAAACCGTTGAATTGTGGAATTAAGTACTCGTGCAATATAAGGAATACACAGTACATACCGTTTTTTTCTGCAGACAGCAAAGATGATGATGATAGTAATTAGAAAAAATCCACCACCAGCAGTAGCAATATACATTTCTGTAAAGATATGATGTTATTCAAGATGAATGAGTACAGCCTCATTTAATTTAGATAACTAAAAAAATTTTGTTTCGTGTGAAATCTGCAATTTGTTTACATTCGTATACTTCTTTCACTTTCGATATAATAGAGATTGTTCATTTATGGAAAACATAATCATAACTTTATTTTGTAAAAAAAAAAATAAATTTTATTTTTAGGCCTTCGGTCAATGCACTTGATACCTACTTGATTCCTTATTCAAGCTATCATTTGATAATTCCATGTCATGTGTATTTGTTTCAAACGAATAAAGACCATCAGTATCAGGTACTCCTAAATCAGTTTCAGACAGGGTAGTTTTTTTAACAATTGATTTTGATGATATTTTAGGTGATGTCAGTGGCGTTGTCGTTTCTGTCACCGCAAAATCTAAATTTTGAGAAATTCTAGGATGTTAAAGATGTTTGAACACTTTTAAATGAAAAACATGACAAATGCAAAAATCAAATAAAAGGTCATCATTAAATTACCAAAGCGGTTATGAAAACTAATGTTATAAGACAGAGAGAGAGAGAGAGAGAGAGAGAGAGAGAGAGAGAGAGAGAGAGAGAGAGAGAGAGAGATAACTATAATTACCGCAATAAGACTCATTATAAATGTTTCCATAATCAACCGCTCTCACAAAGTGAACTTGAGTACCATTATTGCAATATTCATTCCTTTTATCGACAGAAAGTGGATTTTTAACTTCGTAATTTAAGCTTAAATCATTGCACGATATGTTTTTAAACATATCACGTAGCATTTCTTTCACTTTAACTGAAATGATTACAGAAGCAATGCATGTCTCAAAAACAAATATGTTTCTAAAATTTCTATATTCTGCTATTAGCTGTCCATTCACCTAAAACGAAAAAAATAATAATATTGATACTTGTTTATAAAACTACACATCTATTTACTTTATTTTTTCATTACAATCTCTCAGAAGCGTGTGAATCCACATGAAAAAAAACCATGCATGAAAACTATAAGCTTCTCGTAAACGCGGTAGTTATTAGGGTCATTTTTAGATATATTCTGCGGACTACAAATATGAGCCTAAATGCAAATAACATGAAATCAATTGCTGAAAAATGTTGTTGTACATACAAGGAAAGGAGAACTCTTGAAAATAAAAATTAAGTTCTATTTTTACTTTGTTCACGATAAATTGTATATAGACATCATTTACTGTATAAACGAGCCTAAGTTTCACACACACACACACACACACACACACACACACACACACACACACACACACACACACACACACACACACACACACACACACACACACGCATTATTTGTTTTTTTTCCTTCAAAAACTTAGTTAATTTGTTCGCAATAAAAATCTTTTAAGACCACTGCATTACTTTTTTTTTGGGGGGGGGGGGGGTTGTATGAAGAATGCCCTTCAATATTCTCCTTATAAAGGCACGGAAACAAATCTGTTTTGTCAAGAAGGAAGAATTGATTTTATAGTGAAAATATGTTCGACTGGTTGCATAAATAAACAATACTCAAATTATATTTTGATATCAAACCAGAGATTTGCCGCTTAGACTGGCCGAGTCCCTGTATCTATTTGTGAAATTTAAATTTATATCTATGGCACAGCGATCAGAATTTGCCCTGTGTGGTCATTATAAAATGTGTGTATATATATATATATATATATATATATATATATATATATATATATATATATATATATATATATATATATATATATATATATATATATTTTATCTATTGCATACATGTATTTTGTGCCTTCTGTTATTTTGTTTCTAAACGTCCAATTCCCATCTATTTTCGAATTGTATAAAAAAAGGTGTATAAAGCGTAAGCATATTAAGCCGAAATACAGCACGGTAAATGTTTTCACCGAAACTCTTACTAGCACCTATAGCAGGTTTGGAAAACACATAAACATTTGTTGATGTTTTAAAGTTAAATGGCAACATGTTGAGTAACTAACTAAGTCAATTTAATAATTAATTGAATGAGCAAACCCTTCCTTTCTGGTGATTATTTTTGGAACTTAACACTAAATCGTCTCATGTGTTTAGCAAGGCACGTCAGTAAACAACAGTCAATATAAAAATAACAATAGCCTATGGCTCGTGCACTACGTATCAAACCCTAACTACTATTTATGTATAGAACATGCACAATATAATTACATTGTGCATTATCATATTTTTACTCTTCTTCTGCTTAATATTGTATATATGATGCATTGATCTATATTTGTATTGTATTTAACGAGCACATTGTGTCTATGTTTATCATTGAAATGTTTATTAGGACAGCGATTAAAGGAATAAAACCATCTTGTTTTACTATATCGATATACAAAACTCCCTAATTCTGAGTTTTAAAAGGAGTGCAATGAAGAACTATTTGCAAAATACACAGTGGCTAGAAACGATATGACATTCGTTTTACCTTTATACAGCTATCTCTAATTTGATAATCATATAGATTGTTTTTACATTGAAAAGCAAATCAAATTCTAGTTTAAATACAGTACTCAAGAGAATCTTAAAACTTATCTGCTTTATCCCTTTTCTTCCAAATTTGGATTTTCGGAATATTTACTTTGATTACGTTAAGAAAATTTTGAAGAAATGAAAATCATTTGAATTACTTTTCCATTTAAATTTCACGATGGGCATGAATCTGGATAAACGTCAAAATAATGTTTCGCTAAATTGAATTTGAGTTGGATTTTTTTAAAACAACTGTAATGTGCCATTAATAATTAATCGATCTTTAAAGGGTAATGAGGTCTTAGTTTCATGACTCAGAAACATACGAAGTATGGAAAACATAACAAATGTGATGATTAATACCAGAGAACCATTCATAGAATACGTGAAGTTCACTGTCGAGTTGATTGTCAATAGGCTACATACAGATGATAACCTCTCTTCAAGCATTTCAGCTGTAGACAAGAGTCGTTTCGATACATTGGCACAGTTTGATGGAACGACGTTGTTTATTTTCCATATTACTGAATACGTGACATAAATTACAGGTATACCTAAAAGGAAAACAGTATATTCACTTTTTTGTTTGAATTGAAGCATCAATTATTTATTTTGTGTTACTGAGTTTACATACACAAATTTTAGAAAAATAAGTTCTTCTATTAAACTGCATTTTTGTATTGTTGTTGGTTAAGATGGTCCGATAAGACATATGTAGCAAGTCACTCTTGTTACGAGATCTTTGATATGAGAGATATATTAATTGACGTTCGAGAAACATCTTACGCTTGCATGTTGATAACACAGGTGACCATACTCCATTCAGACAACTGTAAGACTGTACTGTTTTACCAGTTGAAAATATGAAACCAGGGTAGCACTCAGCAACACAATACTCATTGGTTCTACACAGAATAGATGCATTATCTACAGCCAGGTTAATCTTCTTCACAGAGCAACAGCCGGTCAGCACTGCCAACAAATTTTAATTATCATCCAATTGCAATATACATATATTCAAGGGAAAATGATGTTACAGACATGCACGTTGCATCATTCTAAAGAGTTCAGCGAAAAGGCACTAGAGGTACTGTGAGGTTGTTGATGATACCCCCGCTACAAAAACCATAAAAACTCAAGTATTGGTAATGGCTGCACCATTTTTTTCAGTCACTGTGAGCAATCTTTGTGTCAATTTTTTCATTCCTATCATTTCCATTGCAAGATATGACTAAGACGGGGAATTTGCATTTTCTTAACAATGACATTGAACTTGCACAACTTAACCTGGGTCAAGTTCATGACACATTTTAAAGTCATTAGCATTTTTTGTGTAAAGTAGGAAGGTCCAATTTTATTTTAAGAAAGTATAAACCGGACACAGACTATGAACATGTTTTTCTTTCAAATGACCTTGGACTTGCTCTTATAACCTTAGGTCAAATTCATGACATACCCTAAGTTCATAAGAAATCTTACTGTAAAGTAACAATTTGTAATAATTCTCCATTAGAAATATTAATGATAAAAATAAATGATAATAATAAAATTTTGAACAGTTCCTTTCAGTGACCTTGAACTTGCCGAAATAGCCATGGGTTGAAATCATGACAAACCACCAGGTCGTAAGCAATCTTTATGTGAAGTAGGAAGTTTCAATGTTTCTCCATAAGAAAAAAATGAACCGAACACAAATATTGCACTTTTCCTTTCAGTGACCTTGAAATTGCCGAATTAGCCATGGGTGAAAATCATGACAAACCCTCAGGTCTTAAGAAATCTTTATGTGAGGTAGGAAGTTTCAATGTTTCTCCATAAGAAAAATATGAACCGAACCCGAATATTGCACTTTTCCTTTCAGTGACCTTGAACTTGCCGAATTAGCCATGGGTGAAAATCATGACAAACCCTCAGGTCGTAAGCAATCTTAATGTGAAGTAGGAAGTTTCATTGTTTCTCCATAAGAAACATATGAACCGAACACGAATATTGCACTTTTCCTTTCAGTGACCTTGAACTTGCCGAAATAGCCATGGGTGAAAATCACGACACATTCTTAGGTCATAAGCAATCTTTTTGTCAAGTATGAATTTTAAATGTTTCTCCATAAGAAAGATATGAATCGGGGACGATTGTATAGACAGTTGGACGGACAGACAAGGCCATTACTGTATACCCTCTTCCAAGCTTTGTTTTTCGGGAGTATGAAAATCTACCTAACAATCTGTTAGCAATAGATAAAGAGCACCAAAAAAAAAATCAAATAGTTCCGGCTGGTATATGTAACATTTCTTTAATGCATATATCAACATTTACTTTTAGATTGTAAAACTCAAAAAGTTCGGTAAAGTTAAAAATTTTGGAAGAAAAGTTGGCCGCTTCCTGTTTCGTTGATAAATATTGATTTTATGTTTCATGTCAATAACTTACCTGCAGACTGGATCAGACACAATACCACCATATACAAAGCATTCATTTTGACAAGGAAGATTTTGATTTTTCAATCTAGAAAAAGGACGGAAATCGGACCAGAAAGCCATATGACGTCATAAATAATAATAATAAAAAATTCACATGGCAATGTTCAGGTCTTTTCTTATTATTACTCTTGATTCTTTATCACTCCTCTTGATTAATCATTATCACCGATGCTAGTGTAATCTTAATTTTTCTTCCCACTTGCCCACTGTCGTTTATTTGTCTGTAATTCGTCATTATTCTGAAACATGGCATTGCTTGTTTTATATATTCATCTTTGTTAGCTTGAAGTGAGAATAAAATCTCATGTTTACTAAATAAAATACAAATCGCTTTTTTTGTTGACTTGCATGTGTGTATACTATAGAGACAATGAGGATATATTTTTTTTTATTTCTCAAAGTTTTTTTCTCATAAATAATTTACTGTATGGAAAAGAAATCTGGTATCCATTTCAAAATATTTTAAATGCAGATAAATGGCTGATTAAGCATGAAGGCATTATTTCAGTAATAAATACTTTTGATCTACACATGCTTAAATAAACGAAAACATTCTACTTCCGGTGAGACATCTCGAAATCTCAGGTAAGTTTCTTTTACACTATTTTTCTACCCTCGAGATCTTAGAAACTATCACATATCAAAGCAAAAACTTTTATGGATGATAACATTTGATTGAAGATGTGTCTAATGGATTTCAGTTTGTCTTCCGTCACTTTTCGTTCTCGCCGGAAGCGTTCAAGCCAATGAACTTTTAAATAAGTTTTTTTTTTCTTGACTAAAGTTCCATAAAATATCTTCTTAAATTTCACACAAGAAACAAAAAGGGCATTGTATAATTATTGTCAATAAAGCCGCCCTAAACTAAATGTGCTGTTATTTAGTCCATTATTTCATCTTCTTATCTTGTGAAATTTAGTGCATTTGGGGCAGGGGTTCAGGCTTTCCATTTTTTTCTAGCGGCTGTTTCTGCTCGATGAATACTGTAACTCGTGGGTGGCTAAATCATCGCATTGACCTCAAGAAACAACAATTATCGGTTCATGATATGATTTAGCGACAAAGTAAAACAGACATATGAAATGGGGTGTTATCAAGCAAAGATTTTAGTTTGAAGCCACAGCCAAACAAATTAAGATACACAATATTTCATTTGAAGACCTTTTTTTAGTCCAATGAAGAGAAATTCAAATGTTATATCGATCTCCTGGGTTATGTGCAGGTGAATAAAACGTTTGATGTTTCTTTGATTGTTAGATATCGGCCAATCAGAGAAAAAGAATTTAAGGTGGCTCACTACACCTTGAAATATTTTCCCAAATCAGCAGAGTATTACCTGATTATGATAGATATCATAATGGATAAGAAGTATAGTCAAATAGGTAAAAAATGTCCGACTTTGGATAAACAATTACATTTTCGACAATTTAATTGAGTAAGCATGAACAAAAAATTCAGGCGATTTCGAACTCATGATCTTCGGTTCAGGAGCCCAATACTTTAACCACTGATCTACGACGATGTACAACCCAATTGAACGATACAAACAGTTTAACAAAACATTTAAATCGCCATCTTGTGACGTAGTGTCTTAAAAGCATAATTCTTGGTAAGTGAAGTACATTCATCAATCACATCAAAATCTTTAGCCATTCTAGTCACTTAAATAACTCGTGTTCTCTGATTGCTGTCCTCCAACTTTCCACTTTAATTTTATGAATTGATGTTTGCAAATATGAATGAATGACACTTAAAACTCATACCTTTTTATTTACTTACAAAAGTTACCTGTATGCCTGTACTTTATGTAATCTATTACTGACGCAAATTATAGTGTGTTATACTTTTAATATAAAATATTTACTCTTGCATATGTATTTCCTTAAATAACACTTTTGAACATTTCGCAGTTTCAAGGTAGCGCAAGAATAATCTTTAATTGAAGAATCATTCCGCCGAGCTTTACTTGTTATTTTTTCAATTATAGGATTGAACCTTTTTTACTGTTTCATTTGATGAAAAAAAACGTAATTGCTTGTCAAAAGTAGTGTTATGTAACACTCGGAACGCTTGTCTTGTGTTGAGAACAAAACGATGTAAAGTTTATAATTTATTCAACCATAATTAACATGACACAAATACATGTAACAACGACATTCAAAAAGTCTGTATATTAATATAGTGCCAAAAGCAAACGATAAATTAGAACCAATAAGATACGTTAATCTCATCCCGTTAAAAAGACTATCCAATCATAGTTAATCCCCATCCCGTAAAAGAATCTCGGTCTCGTATCAATTAACGTGAAAATATTACAGTACAGTAAATAAGTAATACAATTTAAAGTTAATTATTAAACACAAAAATAATAACTTACAAGTATTTTTAAATCGATATAAACGTCAAGTAAATTAAATTTATCCGCCAAAAGGTACTTCGTTATGAAAATAGAATACAAAACTATTGGTAATTCCAAGAAAGATGAATAAAAAAAGAATGGCCGCAACGTAACTTGTATCACGTTTGTTCTATCTACCATAGCGAAGGAAAACAGAGAAAAAATGGATCATTTAGAAAGTAAAGTTCTAGATAGAATAAAGTCTGTTCAGAAATATTTGATTTTTCCCCGGATGTTCGAAAATATACTTGCTTTATGGATGAAAAATAACGTCACAATTGTAGACTGAACACGTGGGGTTTAGTTCAACTATGCTCTAAGATTTGATTCAACTTTTTATGTTACAGATTAATTATGTTGTCTGTAACAAAATTAAATTGTATTATCTCCTTTTGAACGACAAAATATGCGTTGTCTCTCAAAGGTTTCATGCATTTAGCATGGTAAATTACTTTTTTATCTATTATTAAAAATTAATAATTAATATATCAAAAAATACTTTTTAAACACTAAAAAATGTCATGACATTATCCCCTGGACAAAAGTCTAGAGCTGGCGTTGAAAGTGGAAATTAAAGTATCCTGCAAAATACAGGACGAGAGGAAGGAACTCTACCAAACAACGAATGTGGTGGTTTAACACAAGAAACTAAAGATTTTCATTTAAGCTCGTTTTTTTAATTTCTTATGCTATGTATTTGTAGAAAAATTAATAGTGCTCAATTCAATAAAAGTAAGTTACTTCTTCAATTATAGCAATCAGATCTTCGGGCAAATGTACCCGTAAAAACACAATAAACTGATTATGAAGTAAGAAGTTTTAAAACCAAATAAAAATACAATTATTTGGTCATTTTCAAATAAACAGTCTATGACATCCGGGGATAAAACACATTACAAACATGTTGAGGAAGATAGATTTGAGGAAAGAAAGGTGTTTGCATCTCATAATTACAAATATTTAGGTTTTTTTATCTAGACTGTACAATTATCTATACTATAGATAAGTGAGGCAAGATAAAAAAAAAAGGCAAAATACGCAGAGAAAACCATTGGAAAACTAACAATACCTATTTATCTCGTCTCGGTACTTGTAGTCCATTGACAATTTTTTATTTTTGAAATAAAAAAGTAAATTTAATATGTTTATTTTTTTTTTTATAAATACTCCATGTTTTTCAACAACAAAGCTAAAATTAAAACTTTCAAATTAATTTGAGCGATAAATTGGTGACTATAATTAAGCATTTACTTCAGACGGAATGTTCCCGACAAAAAAAACCTCCCGGACGAAGAGGCTCTTTTTATGTTGTCTTCCGGTTGGAAGTATAGCGATATAAAACTAGTTCATTTTATCTATGAGCGATAAACGATGTATTGTGTAATGAAAATTACAATCCAGTTGATTTTGGATGCACGAAAAGCTTAATATTTATATTCTTATAATCTTATAACTTATGTATCACATGAAACACATAAACAAACGTTAAATGCTCCTAACAAAGAAAAATACAAAACAAAACCCACTATGAAATAGAACGATACTTATTTCGTGGAGATGCTCAAAGGAATAAACAAAAAGTCTTGCTTTTATCAGAAGTATTTATTGATAACCTCATTATTTTGGGTTTTTTTAATAGTCATTTGTTTTTGTTTTTTTGATAATGGTTTGTTGACTTTAGCATACTTGAAGAGTACCAATTTGTTTTTATTTTTTCTCCATCAAGCTTCGCTAATTAAGAGTCATTCTCTGTAAGCACTTAAACTTTTTCGGCACGCATAGGAACGGATTTTGCTGAAAAATTTCCAGAATGTAGACCTTATGAAACTATCTAAAATGCACATTCCGAATTGTCTATATACAGACCAGTTTCCATCGAAACTCGACCCAAACTTCATTTTTTTTTTTTATCAAAATAGGCCATTTTTACTGCAGTGTTATAAAAAAAATGCGACAAGCTCAACCTTTAACAAGCATAAAATAAAACCATCAATCATTCACGTATCTAAAAATGCACAAACGTGACGGGGAAGCTATCCTTATTGTTGTGAAATAATAATTTCAAAAATAATTACAGTGGAGCCTCACTTATCCGGAAACTTTTGTCCCCAGGCCAAATCGTCCGGATAGGTGAAGCGTCCGGATATCTGAATTGTGATATTTACCTTTAATATTTATGGAAACATAACTCATAAATTAATTATACAATTAAATATTTTATTTTGATAGCCATAAGCACTACAAAAAAAGTTTAGTTTTTTTTTAAATTAACAAAACAAAATATTGTTAAAAACATTATTTAAGGTACATGTTTTTTCCACATGAAACCAAGCACTACATTCTTCAAGGCAACACATGTACATGTACATAACAATCACTGTATTAAACCGATACTTTTATTACATTCGCATAACAAAGCGAAGAGAAGAGAGTCGGTGTTCCACTTTACGCTGACAAATCTTTTTCTTCAAGCTAGCGGTGATCGCAACTCTCGCTCTCTTGGCCGGTGGTGTTGACATGTTTGAAGCTGCTCAACATTTGATGATTGAAAATGGGTGAAAATCTGTATATATTCCCTTATTGATAATTGTCCAAGCTATTTTTTCATTGACAGAACTTACCCAAGCTAATTTTACGCATCCATCTTTCTATAGAGTTAATTGCACGAAAGCGATATTTACAAGTAGCGTGAACAATCATCCACGCCATGTTTGGCATAAATTATTATTACACTGTTAATTGAACACACGCTATAAAATTAATGTCGATAAGCTGAACATCCCAAGCTGTCTTAATAACTATCGTAAACAGAACTCAAATTATCAAATATTTCATTTCAATTACGTTTTAAAATGAATAGGCGTACGAACGATCTAATCACACTACGATTAATAGAATTTTAATTCAATCAATAGTTGACTTTTTTAAACACAAATTAAACAATTTTCATGACATTTTAATCAAACAATAACAGTTCATAAGTTAAATGGCGACAATTAAACATGTCGCATCCATGGTTATCGTAATATCCTCGGGCGAGTACATAACGTGACCAGGTGACCCCGATTACCGGACGAAGGCATTGTTTAAAACCAACAACCAGTGTCAGATGTTTTTACACCAATTTGCACTTGCGCATAAAAAACTTTTGTGCCCCCGAACACTTAAATGTGACCGTCCGGTTAAATGAAGTAAAATTTAAAGGAAAATTGTATTATGTGGTAAAATTTGACCGTCCGGATCCGGATCGCGGAATTCCGGATAAACGAGACAAATTATTGTGTAAAAATTCCGTTCCCAATAAAAATCGACCGGTAAGTGAAGCGTCCGGATATCTGGCGTCCAGATATCTGAGGCTCCACTGTACATTTTTAGAAAATGAATTATCTCCCTTGCAACTTAGAACTCTTTTGTGCTGAGAGTTCAAAAAGAGAAGTGTTGAAACAGTATGTCAACAAAGTGGGTTTTTCCAAAAATCTTGAAGATTTAATCCTTTTTTTTGTTTGTTATGACCCATAGGTCTTGTCACTACACATCTAATATGAACCTTTATTAGTGTTTCTGAAATCCCATCCAATGCCTTAGCATGTTTATGAAGTGCAGTCGGACTTAATGGATTTGTTACTTCAGGTTTGTTATGCACATAAACTCCTGAGAAAAATCATAAATTACAAAAAAAAAAAAATACCAATTATATTAAAAACAATACCACTCGAACTTATTTCACATGCACACTGTTGTGTTAATAATGTTTCTTTCAAACTAAAAAATATGAGTTGTTTCCAATTTTATTACCTTCAATCTCTGTATGAAAACAAATTAGAAAATCAATATACACAAGAAAACCAAACTAAATAAATCTGTAAGCAAAAAGAAAAACAAATTGTGTGCAAAGATACAGCTATAACCATACATCTTCTGGTATTCTATCAATAATATAAAAATTATTGCCTTCATTAAAGAAACTCCTCCCTCACCGCAAAAGCTTTTTAAAAATACACATAAAAACCACATATGTATCATTTGTAAGTTAGAAAGTTGATTGTTAAAACCAAAGACTTTTCACACATGTATTCATTTTTAAAATATAAAAACTGTTTGTTGCATTCACATTTATGTAGAATACATTCATACATGTAGGGGATACAATCAACAGTCAGGGGTAGTTTCTAAATTTTTGGAGCAGAGAATGTTGTTACTTTCTTATAAGTTTCCCGCTAGCTATTAAGAAAGTTGAAACATGTTACCAAATTAATTGCTATACTGTTTGAGGGGATAATTTTTCCAAGCATACTCACATCAATGAATAAAAATGTATGTAGGTAATGTATTGATAGGTATTGTATTGGTGTCGGGAGTCAGGGTCACTTCCCCTGTTGTATTTAGAATTACAAATTTCATAAAGAGAAAAATGACAATGAATCCGGCCTACCCAGGAAAACACTTAAAAATCATGTTTATTAAAATGTATTGTGGGGTCCGTTGTATTATGATAGGAGTTACCTTAATTTACGTTCATTATCTATTGTAATTCACATACCTTAAGATTTACAATTATTATAAACTTTTGAAATCAGCATCAAATTTATAACATTTGGGATAAGTATAGAATTTATAGCTTACTTGATGAAAGTAATATTTTTTTCTGCTGAGAATTTATGTTTCATGCATAACACCTATACCAAGTTCAATAAATGAGCCATTCTGAATCAGCCAAACCTTGTAAATGGTATAAAACAATGAAAGAAATGAACTATTATGCACTGAGAATGTAAAAATAACATTTAGTACAAACTTGCTATATGGATGAAAATGTTTAAAAATTCTCTGCATTGGTAACCTGCAGGAATTGTATTTTTGTAAATAATGCATGTAAATCAATAATTATGAATCATATCAGGTACTTGTATAATATAGATTGTGAAGTTTTAAAAAAGATAATTTAAAAATCCATGATCCTTGATTACAGTTAATAATCGTTTAAAAGGAAATAAAGATAGAATTTACTGGTCATGTGAATACTTTGATCTAAGGTGAATAATGTGTTTCAAATACATATTACTAGGACTTATTTGGTATTGAAAGTATATATACCTTAACAAAAAGTGTGTTAAAATTTCAAGCATTTGCAATTAAAATTTGCTCAGAAAATTTTAACAAAAATGTGTTCAAAAATTTAGGCTAAAAATAAACAAAGTCATTTAACAAGAAGTTGACGTCGGATTGGTACAAAAATCAATTTCAATATATGACATACCTCAACAAAAGGTGTGTTAAAATGTCAAGTATCTGCGATTTATAGTTTCTGAGATATCTGTAACGAAATTTTGTTACGGGCAAACAGAAAGACACACAGAAACATGAGGATAAAACAGAATACCCCCTCTCCTCTGGACGTTGGTATAATGATAAGATGGAAATTCTTCTAGCTGTTCAAGAACAATTAGTCTATTAATCATTATACATGAAATGTAAAATTATTTTAACATATACTAGTTGTTGTATCCAATATAAATATGTTAAAATTGCAGAAAGAAAATCATATTTAATGATTAAGTATGTTAAAGGGTTTTTCATAGTCAACTCTATTTACCAGATATTTCTTTCTTTGCAGTACTTTCTTAAAAGGTTTGAACATAATTTTATTTTTGACCTTTCTTTTCGTCAGTTAAATGTTAGCTAGGTGGAAACTATTGTACAGTTTTCACATCATCTTAAATAATTACTACAAGTTTGTCAATCTACAATTTTGTTGTTAAAAGCGATTTTCCCGTCTCTGACTTTTGTATCCGATTACTTCATACTGATGTAAATTGTCTGTCATGTTAAGATATTGTGCCTGTCCATCCGGTAAACTTGTTTCATATATGTCCTTCCTTTCTTGGGCTTCAGCACTGAAAACAAATTGATATAGTTTAATTAATAATGCACGTGTTTTCCCAGAATAATACCCGTTTATTCAATTGCTTTACATCAAGTACATTGAATGTGTCACGTCGCATTTTAAAACTTGTAAAAATATAGAATACGATTTATACATAAAACAATGTTTAACAGAAAAAATAACATTTATAAAACAAGAGGCCCATGGGTCACATCGCTCACCTGAACAATAGTTCCTTGTAACATTCTATATTGTAGCATATGCTAATTCTTTTTAAAACTTTTAATGCCCAAGTATTGTTCCGTTGCTTTTTGTTTGCTTTCAAAATTTTGAATCTACATGTACACTATCTTAGAATGCTTGCATAGTAATCGCACAAACTCTAGTTTTCGAAAATAAAATTTCTAAACATTTTTCATAGTATATATTTCTATGTTAAACTTTAAACCCCTCTTAGGGGCCCAGTGTTAGTCCAGTGGTTACACCTACATTGATTACATTATTTAAATATGCCTGCATAGTAATCTCACAAATTGAAGCCTTTTAGTTGTTGAGAAGATTTTAAAACATATACGTTAAACTTTGAACCCCACCTCAGGACCCAATTTTTTGACTTTATAAACACGATTCTGTGTAAATATTGGCTTTTCTGGTACAGTGGTTCTTGAGAAGAAGATTTTTAAACATTTCTTCTAAGTGTTTCTATGTTAAATTTTGAACCCCGCCTGGGGCTCCAGTTTTAGTCCGAGGGTCACGATTTTTACAATTAATGATTCTCACTATATAAGCAAGCTTTTGTGTGAATATAAGCATTTCTGATGCAGTGGTTCTTGAGAAGAAGAAATTTAACGACTCACTCCCTATACTCACTGTTTCGCAATTATCTCTTTTTTAAAAGGTGTTATGCCCTTTTTTTTAACAGTTTAGAATTACCTTCCAATAAGGATGCTTTGTACCAAGTGTGGTTTAATTCGGCCCAGTGATTTTAGAGAAGTCACAAATGTGAAAAGTTTACAGACGTAAGGACGAACAAAGGACGGACGCCGGACAACAGGTGATCAGAAAAGCTCACTTGAACCTTCGGTTCAGGTGAGCTGAAAATATAGTTGAAATATGTATAATCACGTGTCTCACAGCAATTATTGTATTTCAAAAATTAAATACCGTTTTTTACGATAAGTTATTAAAACGACTACGCCAAACAGCAAAAGAAATCCAGCTACTGGTACCAATATGTAAATACCTACAACAGAACAAAATATGAATTAAAACATAACATGCATTACTATCAAATTAACTTGACTGTCTACAACATGTATAGATCCGTGTGGATACTGTGATGATTGTTGTTTAAAGTATATTTTTGCAGAATGATACATGTATATGTACTATTTGCATAACAATGAATAAATGAGAATTTAATTTTAATACACTCAAAACGTACCAGAATAAACCTTGTGTTTTTTCATCTTTCATATTATATTAAATGCTCAAAACAAAGCATTTAACATTAAAAAAAATAAATCTGTGATCTTATATCATGTGGAATTTTATCCAGATGTTTACGAAATAAATCCAATTGATAAGATTGATTTTAATGACATATTACTATCTACTACAGAGACTTCGGACCACTTGGGATAGAGGCGTCTACTCTGTCCAAACAAAAAGACATAAAGGTCAAATATCAAGGTCATTTGGAAAGCTTTAATTAATGAATTTTCATGTTTTGAAATACAGAATTATAGTAAGGGTTTCAAAAGCTTGCTGGATTTCGCAATAAGGTATTCAATTGGGTCAGCCAGGTATCACATCAAGTCCTGTGTTTACTCAATTGGAACTTGTTTTTACAGTGAACCCATTCATTTTGTACAAAGACAGCTAGCCTCTAGAACACTCTCTTCTATTGTTAGGTTTACTGTTTATATGATTGTGTAAAGAATATTTATTAGGCTCAGTTTTGTTCATAGTAAGAAATCAGAAAAGTAATTTAATAAATGTTTACGATATATACAACATGGAATTCGTAAAGAAATGGCTTTAAAATAATAAAATCTTTATTATTTTATGACTTAGTGGTTTTCCCACTTTATAGTACAACATGTATCTTACATGTAGGTATAATGATTTTTTGTATACCTTATAGAGCAATCTAGCAATTCATTAAAACTATTAAGGTGACAGACCTCTATTTGCTCGAGAACAATTAGCCTACTAGTAATATGAATGAATTATGTACGTTTAGCATTAATGGCAGCATGTATATAAAAGAAACATGCGGTTTTATAGTGGTTTGATATAATTCACTTTTAACGTTAAGATACATTTCCTGAGAACTATCGACAAGAATGCAGATCGTGACGTCAAAGTTAATTATGACTGATTAAATAAGTCAAGGGTATATTTGAGGTAAAGTTTGCGGTTACAGGGAGATAACTCACACATTTTCATTGTGACGTACCACCAATTACCCTTTATTTCAGCTATATAGTCAACATTTATATTACCTCAATCAATCCATGTCCTTTCATGTAGATCGACCAACGACAGCCATAAAAAACTGACCGCCGATTGTCGGACGATGATCGAGGGTTGCTCGACGGACTATTCAACGACTGCTTCAGATGAAGAAATCGGCTACCGATGCAGAAAAATAAATAACTTAGTCCAACGGACATAAAGTTCGTAAACACCACCTTACTATTAACCAAGAATCACTGAAAGGTCTTTATTATGTTTTACAGAAATTGTGACCGATAATTCACTGTTCATTCTAACGACACGAAAGTTACTCATTTGTTTAACAATTCACATCGAGGAAATGTGTCAATGATGACGTAACAATGTTGTTTTGGTAGATATCCTACCAAAGGGTTTAAGGTGAAAAAACCCACAAATTAAATCCATATAATGGTTTTACGGATTCAACAGTTTCGTTACAATGATTAACAATTTTGTTTTCAATTGTCAGGGTATGATATGTTTATATTATAGAATAAATGTAACTAGACAGTTGGTATAATGCCATTCTTAAAACATTATTTTTAATTCATCTGTGATTTGCATGTAAAACTGCGATTGAAGCAAAAAAAAAAAAAACACAGACCAGGAAGTAAGATTTTAAAATTGATACGAGTCATTCACGGAAATATTAAACACCTTACGCATGCATGATAATAACTGGGGCGTCAATATCCCATCCTTACAACTATAGGACACTTGTTGGAGACCTGTAGGGAATATAAAATCACGGTAACACGTAGCTCTCACCACGAATTGTCTGGACAAGGTATGATGGCGTTCTCTACAACATTGTTGATGTCCTCAACAGAGCAACAACCGGCCAAACTTGAAATAATTACAAGCATTAATTAAAAACACAACTACACTAATAACATAATCAAAAGGTATTTTTTATGAATGTAATAATTATTAGATGAAAAACGTACCAGTTGATTGACCAAAAACTTCGTATAATAACCTGCTTTCATTTTTATCCCGAAGCTGTTATTCAAATAAACAACATGAGTAACCTTCATACAGAAAAGGGTAACAATATGTAGTCGAGCGATTTTGCACAAATTTAAAACCATATTCCTTTATAGCCGGACGGATAACTTTAAACTTGGCGTTATAAATCCTTAATCTTGTATGCCTTGCAAACGAAAACACAAAGTGTGCACAATGAAAAATGTCGCAATTTTTGTAATAATTATTTCTCTTGTTTATTTACTACGTTGAGGACTCAATGCAAAGGATGATGTATGGTCTTCTTTGTAGATACATACATGTATAAACTGTTGCATATTGATTTATATTTGTTTTTTTATTTTCAGATACATACTAAATATTTGCATGTGTTTCAATTTTAAATATGCTCAATAACACAGCGCCGCATTATTATGCCTATGCCAAGAAGGCATTTGTACACTCGTCTAAGCTGCATGTTTCGAAAAATTCAAACGTGCTATATGATAGGCCATTTCTTAAAGAGATTAGAACCACCCTTTTTATGAATGAGTATTTCCTATCAGGTGATCAGATATTTACATTTAAAAATTAAATTTCTACAGGAAAATATTTTTCTATAGAAAAATCAATTTTTCTTATATGCTATTTGGAATGTCCTACCAGAATAAAAGAACTTTCTACAGAAACTAATATTCGATATGATTTGAACAAAACTCTCATGGGTTTTCGAAATCCGATAAGAAATTTTTACTTCTTATTGGAAAACAACCTGTCTTAATCAAAATTCTTCAGGGAATAATTTTATGATATATGAAATATAACTCCTATTGGATTAAAAAATAATAAAATCTTACAAAATTTTGTAAATATTTTTGGCGGAAATAATTCTTTTTCGATTTCTAATTGACTATTTATTCTAAAGGTAAATATCTCATCTGTCGGGAGAGACACACTAAAACAAAAGAAGTTATGTATATACAAGAACACTTTAGACAATGATCTATAAGATATCATTTAGACCTATATACATTGATTTTTACAAAACTGCATCGTATGCGGGTGCACAATTGTCACCTTGGCCTGGCATAGTTATCACACAGTGTTCAATGTTTAATCAGATTTGTCTTTCATACAGATTTTAAAGTAATTGTGTTAGTGTTCATATTCATTTTTTGAATCCGTATACCTAACGAAATAATTTTATAAAAATATATAAATTACGGGAACGGCTAAATTAGTTATTCTATCCTGTGTCCGTCAACTGCGCCGCATTTGTCCCAACACTCTCTAAATTTGATTGTGCAGGAACGAACGTTGTTTTTTTTTTAATGAGGATATGATAGTAAAAAAACGTGCGATAAACAAAATTGACGGAAGGCTATTAAAAGAAGCACAGAGCTAAATTTCCCGAGGGCTGAAATTATTTTGATTTAGATTCGTGAGTTTGAGTGGTAGAGTTGGTGTTCGTGACATTTTTTTTAATATCAATACATTGTACTGTAGTAAACTCCAGGTATTAAAATAATACCACTCTGATCAATATCTTTTTAAACAGCAAGTTAAACGGTACAATTTTAAGTGTATCGCTGTCGTTTTATTTTCTATGGATATTTTGAAGATTTTGACATCGGAAAACTGATTAGATGTATGGTTGCGTCATATGAACATTTAATTTACCTTAGCTGTACATATCGAAAGAAATCAAGCAGCAGATGAAGAGAGAGAGAGTCAGTCGCATTCAATTAACAACAATTATTGAATCAACGAGCAGTCACAATGTGTTATTAATGTTATCCGAATCATAAACATTAGTTTTCACTCCAAAGGATATTAGAAAAAAAAATAATTGAGAGAAGTGCATTCAATTGGTACTTTATGATGCCCAAGGTTCTCAAGTTAGTAACTAGGAATATGCTTATAGTCGTTCACCATATTTATAAGAAATCCCCATTATTTCCAGTGCCAGAATAATTCAAGCTTTTGCAAGAAATGACTGACAATGTAGGCTATTCGAGAAATGATGATTAAAGTTTTTGAGTTTTGTTGGTCAGGAATCAAGTCATGTAAATGGAATTAGAAAAAAATGCCATAACCTTGTGTTTGAGTATTACCGTATTTAAGTTTGCATCACAGCTTAAGCATGGATATCTATGTACCATTAAACGCAACCAATTAATTATGTATTTAAAAATTCATATAAAAAACATATTTTGATAATTTTTTGTCAGATCTGCTTATGCTACATGTATGCGTCGTAAATAAGCTTACACCACTGGTAAATGATTGAGTCATTACCCCTGACTCTGTCCTCACATATTGACTATTTCTGAGACGAAATAACAAAACATTATATATCAAATTTTAAGCACATTTATATGGAGGGTAATCGTGTTCAAAAATCCAGACATGTAAACTTGTAAATTCGAATATGCAATCGTGTTGATGTGTGAGCCTGAGCATGAATATGTGTAATTCTGATCGTGTAACCTATAAAACTCGGGCATAAACACGTGTAAGATTTGACTCAGTTCCTTCGCATGATGCACATTTTGCAACTTTATTGTTTACATTAGTTAATTAAACCTTCAACTTTGCACACTTTCAATCCGTAGTTTCTGCGTTTGTAACTTCAGGCTCGGCAATAGCACATCTGACATGATACAAATTGACAAATGTAAAGTCTACAAGTTTGTCGAATTTTGACATGACCTTATATGGCAACTGCCTTGCTGCGGGAAAAGGCATGCCGTAACCGCCTGACCGGAATGAACGAAAAATAAACATAATATTCAGCTAAACTGTTGCAATAAGCTTTTAATGAACGACACCTTTTCTATCGAAAAGACCGGTATTATTTTTAGAAAAAAAATTGAGGTATGATTGAAACTGGACCAAACAGGAAGAGGTTCATGTAGAAAGAAATCGTTGCCGATGTGACGAATGCGCTAATTTCCGTAATATAATTCTCATGGTATTATAAAAGTAAATGCCTAATATCTTATATCTCTAAAAAAAATTTGACATGTAATTTAAACTGGAATATAAGTAAATGCGTACTCTTTTCTAGAAATGAGACGGATCAAGAAATTCCCTAAGGGGGTAAATATATTTTGAGCGGCATGGGGTTCGAAGACCGCCGTGAAGTCCCATGTAACCCCATTGCTTCTGAATTGCTTCTAAGAATTTTGAGAGTGAATTTTTAACCGGGTTTCCGATTATTGAAAAAGTAAAAATTGCAGACGGGCGAGTGACTGTCAAAAAGGTACCCTTATTGTACTGATAACTCCTCGAACAGTTTTCAAGATAGGAAGTTGTTCTTTTGCAGATCATTTATACATATATATCAGAAGTATGCAAATTGTTAGGATTTTGATTTCTGATAATTTATAAAAATATCAGCTGTTGAACCTAGTCATTTTTGGGCAAAAACATTGCATATAGAGTACCCCATTTTTACTCTTGTTATTTTTCTGAATTAGTTAGAATAAACGACCTGCAAGGATTTGGTAATTTTTCGCGGAAAAATTTATGTTACTTTACATGTATTTATACTTTTTGTTGTTGTATAAGTGAGAGATAAATAGTAACACAATCTTCAATAATAATAAAAAAAACTAGCGCATATTTTTTGTGCGCCGTAAATTGAAGTTTTACTATGGGAGGCACTGTAGCTCAAAGATCGTCCATCTGTATTTTTAGACAGGGGGCTACAGACCTGCAGCTAGTTCACAAGTGGCTGTAAAGTTGTATTATACTAGCTCTCCTGAAAATTTTTATCAGCCAACTTCACAAAGTGAGTCTGTATTGAACCGACATTCAGGACGTCATACTCAATCCCGTAATAATTGCTTTTAAAAATGTCAATTTTTACCTGCATGATAGGCTTTTTTCCCTATATATTGCCGACAATGCAAAGAAACATTTCTCAAAATAACTTATACACATTTTAATTTCACGACAGTTAACCTTATCTTTGCATGGATTTTTAATCATTTTTTTTAAAGAGGGTGACGCTTCTTATGTCTCATATTACCGGGTAATCACAATCTCAAAACCAATGTCTTTAAATAGGGGGGGGGGGGGGTCTTGTCACAACTTTGTGGTAGCAATAAGAATGCATTTGGAGATATTTTCTTAATTCAGCCGAGGCCTATACTTTAACAATTTGTTGCATGTACTCTAATAACATTGGCGTCTGAAGCAAATTGAAAGGGGGGGGGGCTAAACTAATCATGAAAAATATTGACAAGAATTCCCATAATCATGAAAATTCTAATCCGTGGGGGGAGGTATACCAATAACTCCAATCTTACCTGCCCAATCCCCCCCCAATCATGAAATTCCTAATCCGTGATGGTGGTGGTGGTGGTGGTGGGTGCTAGTTTACCTACTATGACTCCAATTTTCAATATCACTATTAATATTTCATTCTCTTTAAGGTCTTTTAAGGAACAATTTTGTTTGTTGCGAGGAAAAGTAGGGGGGGGGGTGAATCCTCCCTGTTGCTATGTTCCTAATGGTTAGGTCTAACTTGGCAAAAAAGTGGGGGGGGGGGGGTAAGTCCCCCCCTAGCCCCCCCCCTCCCGGTTCAGACGCCTATGAATAAAAATGCGTATATATCTTTATACACGTGTATTCAAACAAAGTCATTAAATGTAATGTTTTTCAGTTCTAAGAGGATATCTGAAGCCGATCGAATTCTTTACTCGCATCTTTTATACATTCTCTTGATAAAATGTACACCAATCTCATAATTTGATTTTCCGAAAAATAATACTCTATGAAATATTATCCAGAGATAATATGATTATAGGCTTACCTAATATTTTTTTTATATTTATTCCGTCCCTATTCCGGCGATTACGGCATGCCTTTACCTGCAGCTAGCCTGTTTCTATCAGTGACGTCACTGTTTCCATATAAGGTCATGTCAAAATTCGACAAACTTGTAGACTTTACATTTGTCAATTTGTATCATGTCAGATGTGCTATTGCCGAGCCTGAAGTTACAAACGCAGAAACTACGGATTGAAAGTGTGCAAAGTTGAAGGTTTAATTAACTAATGTAAACAATAAAGTTGCAAAATGTGCATCATGCGAAGGAACTGAGTCAAATCTTACACGTGTTTATGCCCGAGTTTTATAGGTTACACGATCAGAATTACACATATTCATGCTCAGGCTCACACATCAACACGATTGCATATTCGGATTTACAAGTTTACATGTCTGGATTTTTGAACACGATTACCCTCCATACATTTATGTACCCTTGGAAAATATGCACTTGCAGAATTTTTCCACTAGACAAAAATAAACGCCAATAGAGGCTGTAAATGGCGAAACTTAATATACATGTATATAGTATCTACAAGTCAAATTTTATATCAAATATTTTCCACAAGTGTGATATATCATTTTAAAGCTTGGAAAAAATATTAAAAGAAAATGACATTTTGGAATTCTTTGGTAATACATTGTTACTTAAAATAGACTGCAAAAAGTAGTGCTTATGTTATTGTTTGTGACCATTTCTTGGGAATACTATTAATTTTAATAATCGGCATATATACTAGATAATTATTATCACAAATCAAAATAAGTACAATAGGATTGTAATACACACTTTCTTTAATCAAACTATTCTGATTTTTATTGGTTATCCCAATTCCTTTATTATTCTGCACCTCGTATTTAAACGTATTCCTACGCCCACGTCCCGCTAACAAAAACGACGTCAAAACATCAACGAATAATTCTTTTAAATTCCAATTGAAACAGTTCAAATTATTGCAATAACTTTGCTTGTGATTAAATTGGACAAATTAAAAGCCCTTTACATATTTAATAATTTACTTACTTCATTTAGTACATGGTACATGTATTTGATCTCGGGCTGAAAATTTCGCGGTGGTCGGCTAGGGTGTTCGGTAATAAAAACAATGTTCACAATACAGACAATTTATTGATCATTTAAGCTCATAATTTTACATGTAGTTTAAAAAATTATTCGTCATTTGTATACATTCTATAAATGATGCAGCGACGATTTACAACTCGGCAATTGTTTCTATAAAGACATTCACGTAAATCTTTATTCGAACGTGTTCTTTCTCAAGTTCTGTCATTACATGCATCAGTTTATTCGTGAAGATCGTTTAAAGCGATTATACGTTTATCATGAACATCGTTTACCCTTTCCTATTGTGTATCAATCCTATCATATCGTGCTTGTATACTGTTATCTCATGCGTCAATCATATCCTATAGTGCGTGTATATTGTTCTATCGTGCGTTTATCCTATCCTATCGTGCGTGAATCCTATCCTATCGTTTATCTTGTAAAAAATAACGTGGCGGTTACTGTACCAATTTGCGTTGAAGGAACATTGTGTTCGAGAAGAGAGTACACACATAAATGGAGTTCTGGAGTGAATGCTTTTTCTTTCTTATCAAATAGATGGATGACTCTCGTTTCATCCCCCTCTTGTAGCTGTTCGATGAGATAATGCCGTTTGAAGTTCATTGATATTCATTCTTTGTTGATCATTATCAGCCTGCAGTTCATAAAGAAGTTGTTGATAGTCTTCTTTTGTTGTGTCAGTTGTTGTCTCCAGTTTTGTACATTTGGTTTTCCAGTAATCCTCTCTTCGTTTAGTGCGTTTGACTGTTTTGTTTCATAATACAAGGTTTTCTTGTATCACTCGGTTTTTCCTTGATACGTTTTCAGACTTATGTTCAACGTTTGCAAGTTAGATATAGTTTCAGATAACTTGAACTTGATGTCGGATTACAATTTTCAGACTGTGTTACAATCCACTTGGCAGTTTTGGATGTCCCATATGATATTTTAGAGCAAATAACATCAGAATTCCGAATCCTTTGGGTAGAGCAAGACACCTAACGAAGAGTTTGTTGAATAAGAAAAGCGATCAGCAGTATCCAGCAAGTTCTGAAATAAAAATTAACCAATCCTAAATAAATATACTCTTGGACGTTGGTAACTGTAAAAATTTAATACCGGATTATATTATCAGACTTACAAATTATGTTACATGGAACCACGGAATTGAAATATAAACCTACTTAGTTTTTGCTTGCTTTGATTTCAGAGTTAAAAAAATGACTGTAAATATTTTTCCATTAAACGGAATATATTTATAATGTTTTTAAATCAATTACATGTATTAACGTTTACAACAATCGATCAGAAAAGAATCATACATGTGTGTTATTTTTTTCATACCGCATAATGTATTATGTTTTGTGTATATATGTATGTGCTTCAGTGTGCATGCATGCCGGCACGCACGTGTGCATATGTACATGTGTGGTTTAACTTTCGTGTAACTTGATTTAATCAAAGAAATTATACTAGTAAAGTTTTACGATTATTTTGCCTATACCTGTGCTTGTACGGAAAGTACTGTCCACAAAAAGCATAGATACAGGTGCCTGTAGTAATATGATTTTCTAAACCTAGGTACATATTTTATGATGGTGTTTGTATCCATTAGTTTGTAATAATTATATGAAAACGAGCATCGAGAAATAAATATACATAACATTGTATATATTCAAATTCAGTTATTATTCTGAATCATGATTACATCCAGCATAATGCAATGAATGCTACTTATGCAAGTGTAAACAAAATGTAGTGCTTTAAAAAAATGTTTATACTCGATGTGCTCATACTCAGAATTTTGCAAGAGAAATTGAAAATAAAATCAAGCAATTTAGATAAATGTAATTAATATTCTAAATGGTTATACTTAAAGAAAAAATATGTGTCACTTTATGATTTTTCGGAAATCAATTAATCAACCGCAAAAAGATTTGCATCACCAGTAGGCCCTTCAACACGCATTTTATTCAACAAATTAATTGCATGTTTTTTTTATATACGTAGATATGAATAAATATTTTTTTTTAAGTTAAATGTTTTAATGATGCAGTGACAGATAGATTACTGAGACTCTTTTCAATTTGCATTTGTGTAATCTGCGTTTCTGTAAATATGATTAAATAAATAGTCTATACCATTGAAAATGTCTATACTATACAGATCAGAAGTATTTGTAAATTAATTATTTACATAGTTTTATATTATGACTTTGTAAGCTGGTGCTTTCATAATTTTAAAGTACTGGAGAGAACTTGATCATTAGATGGATAGATATCAATTTATTTTTTCAAAATAAATAATTGTATTTGAAAGGATAATAACTATTTTTCAACTAATATATTAGAATGATATTCACTCTGCATGCATGTTGAACCTATATTTATATTATTATTATATTATCAGTGTACAATACAAAGTTCAATTTTTATTTAATTCTTCATTGTTAAAATTATTTGTTTCTATAAAATATTCTAATAATAACATGGCCTTAAATAAGTTATATGTTACAATAAAACTAGTTCCAATAATACAGGTTATAAAATCTATGAATGCATAGCTAATAAGGAAGTGAAAATAACAGTGAAAAAGTGGATATTATTCTACATTTCCCAGTAGGGTGCCACATATTTGAACTTGCTAGAGTTGTTCCCCGTAATATATCCGTGGTAACAGTAAACAAACGCCGTCCGCGATTTTCTCTGTGCATAGACGACGTCAAATTTCAGTTACAGCCAAAATACGTATCATGTTATTTTCAAAAGCGCTCGTTTACGCAGATGTTTACTAAGGAAGTATATGTATTAGTTTGAAGAGGAGTTAATATCGATTTCATTAAATGCCGTTACAGATATGCATGCTGTCCGAGAAAACGAGGGATTTTTTGATTTAAAATTACTTACTTTCTGTAGTCTTTTATCATGGCAGTATAAACATTTTTCGTGCGTTGTTTGGTATCATTTTGTTCTGCAAGTTCTCCAGCGTCTGTTTGTAACAAAGAACAGTCTCGTGCACCGTTATTGTCCTGGTAACGGCTGAATAAAACAACGCGACTTTTACTACCTGTTATATTTCAGGCGTAGTTTTCGCAAGCAAGCGCGATACTCTTTTCATTTTAATTTAATTTTAGACGACGTTTTATGAAATTAAATACATACACTAAGTATTTTAAGGTAAATCATTCCACATATATTTTTGTTCTATGATTATTGAGTGAATACAAGCTTATGAATTTGCTGTTTGAAAACACTTAATTTAGTATAGAGTCACATAGCGTTACATTATGACGTGACTGTGTTTGTGGATGCAAAAAACACAACACGTGCTCCTTGCTAAGATCAATAATCCTGATTATTCAAGATGAATGAGTACAGTCTCATTTAATTTAGATAACTGAAAAATTGTGTTTTTGTGAAATCTGCAATTTGTTTACATTTGTATACTTCTTCCACTTTCGATATAGAGAACATACGTGTATTGAAAAACACAATTATAACTCTATTTTGTAAAAAAAAAAAGATATGAAATTTCTGTTTTGAAGCTTTAGGTAAATGCACTTGATACCTACTTGATTCCTTATTTATGCCATCATTTGATAATTTCATATCATATGTATTTGTTTCATACGTATTAAGACCATCAGTATCAGGTACTCCTAAATCAGTTTCAGAGAGGGTAGTTTTTTTACCAATTGATTTTGATGATATATTAGGTGATGCCATTGGCGTGGTCGTGTCTGTCACCGCAAAATCTAATTATGAGAAAGTCAAGGATGTTAAAGATGTTTGAACACTTTTAAATGAAAAACATGACAAATGCAAAAAAACAAAAGGTCATCATTAAATTATTAAAACGGTTATGAAAACTAATGTTATAATAGAGAGAGAGAGAGAAAGAGAGAGAGAGAGAGAGAGAGAGAGAGAGAGAGATAACTATAATTACCGCAATAAGACTCATTATAAATGTTTCCATAATCAACCGCTCTCACAAAGTGGACTTGAGTGCCATTATTGCAATATTCATTCCTTTTATCGACAGAAAGAGGATTTTTAACTTCGTAATTTAAGCTAATATCATTGCACGATATATCTTTAAACATATCACGTAACATTTCTTTCACTCGAACTGAATTGATTACAATAGCAATGCATGCCTCAGCAACAATCATGCTTGTAAAATCGCTATACTCTGCTATTAGCTGTCCATTCACCTAAAACGAAAAATAGAAATAATATTGATGCCTGTTTGTCAAACTATACTTCTATTTACTTTATAGTTATCCTTTTATTGCAAACTCTCAGAAGCGTGCTTTTTCCTTCAAAAACTAAGTTAATTTGTTCGCAATAAAAATCATTTAAAACCACTGCATTACTTTTTTTTTTGGGGGGGGGGGGTTGTATGAAGAATGCCCTTCAATATTCTCCTTATAAAGGCACGGAAACAAATCCGTTTTGTCAAGGAGGAGGAATTGATTTTATAGTGAAAATATGTTCAACTGGTTGTATATAAGGTAAATGAACAATATTCGAATTATATTTTGATATCAAACCAGAGATTTGCCTCAAAGAAAAAATTCCCATCTATTTTCGAATCGTATACGAATAGGTGTATAAAGCATAAGCATATTGAGCCGAAATATAGCACGGTAAATGTTTTCAACGAAACACTTACTAGCGCCTATAGCAGGTTTGGAAAACACATAAACATTTGTTGATGTTTTAGGGTTGTATGGCAACATGTTGAGTAACTAATCAAGTCAATTTAATAATTAATTGAAAGAGCAAACCCTTCCTTTCTGGTGAATTTTTTTGGAACTTAACACTAAAACGTCACAAGTGTTTAGCAAGGCACGTCAGTATACAACAGTCAATATAAAAAAAAAACAATAGCATATGGCTTGTGCACTACGTATCAAACCCTAACTACTATTTATGTATAGAACATGCACAATATAATTACATCGTACATTATCATATTTTTACTCTTTTTCTGCTTGATATTGTATATATGATGCATTGATCTATATTTGTATTGTATTTAACGAGCACATTGTGTCTATGTTTATCATTGAAATGTTTGTTAGAACAGTGGGTAAAGGAATAAAACCATCTTGTTTTACTATATCGATATACAAAACTCCCTTATTATGAGTTTTACAAGGAGTGCACTGAAGAACACTTTGCAAAATACACAGTGAATAGAAATAATAGGACATTCGTTTTACCTTTATACAGCTACATGTATCTCTAATTTGATAATCATTAGATTTTTTTACATTGAAAAGAAAATCAAATTCTAGTTTAAATACAGTACTCAAGAGAGTCTTAAAACTTATCTGCTTTTACCCTTTTCTTCCAAATTTTGATTTTTGGAATATTTACTTTGATACGTTAAGAAAGTTTTGAAGAAATGAAAATCGAATTACTTCACGATGGACATGAATCTGGATAAACGTCAAAATAATGTTTCGCTAGATTGAATTTGAGTTTGATTTTTTTAAACAACTGTAATGTGCCATGAATAATTAATCGATCTTCAAAGGGAAATGAGGTCTTAGTTTCATGACTCAGAAACATACGTAGTATGAAAAACATAACAAAAGTGATGATAAATACCAGAGAACCATTCATAGAATACGTGAAGTTCACTGTCGAGTTGATTGTCAATAGGCTACATACAAAGGATAACCTCTCTTCAAGCATTTCAGCTGTAGACAAGAGTCGTTTCGATACATTGGCACAGTTTGATGGAACGACGTTGTCTATTTTCCATATCACTGAATACGTGACATAAATTACAGGTATACCTAGAAGGAAAACAGTATATTTACTTTTTTGTTTGGATTGAAGCATCAATTATATATTTTGTGTTACTGAGTTTACATACACAAATTTTAGAAAAATAAGTTATTTTGTTAAACTGCATTTTTGTACTATTGTTGGTTAAGATGATCCGATAAGACACATGTAGCAAGTCATTTTTATCACGAGATCTTTGATATGAAAGATATATTAATTGACGTTCGGGAAATATCTTACGCTTGCATGTCGATAACACAGGTGACCATACTCCATTCAGACAACTGTAAGATTGTTTTGTTTTACCACTTGAAAATATGAAACCACGGTAGCACTCAGCAACACAAGACCGATCGGTTGTACACAGAATAGAGGCATTATCTACATTCAGGTTAATCTTCTTCACAGAGCAACAGCCGGTCAGCACTGCCAACAAATTTTAATTAACATCCAATTGCAATATACATTTATTCAAGGGAAAATGATGTTACCGACATGCACGTTGCATCATTCTAAAGAATTAAGCGAAAAGGAACTAAAGGTACTTTGAGCTTGTTGATGATACCTCCGCTAAAAAAACTTATAACAACTCAAGTATCGGTAATGGCTGCACAATTTTTTACAGTCACTGTAAGCAATCTTTGTGTTAATTTTTTAATTCCAATCATTTTCCATTGCAAGATATGACCAAGACAGGGAATTCGCATTTTGTTAACAATGACCTTCAACTTGCACAACTGAACCTTGGTCAAGTTCATGCCCATTTTCAGGTCATTAGCATTTTTTTATGTAAAGTAGGAAGGTCCAATTTTATTTTAAGAAAGTATAACCCGGACATAGACTATGAACTTTTTTCCTTTCAAATGACCTTTGACTTGCTCTTATAACCTTAAGTGGCAGGGGACAGTTTTTTTTATACAATTCATTGTAGCCAAGGGATGCATGTCTTCGGAACTCTGTAACTAGATATTTCTCAGTTCCCATTCGGCACAAATACCTTTATTTCACTTTTTATAAGGCCAATCACCAATTTCTGAAGAAAATTACTAATCAAAACCTGTAAAATTCTCTACATACTGGTTTTTATGAGATTTTGACCCTTTCATATTTTGCTAATTTTTCATGATTTTTCAGCTTTTTAGACCTCCCCCAGCTAATTCCCTGCAGAGGGTTGACCTTCCAAACCGCGTGCATGTTGCACTATCACATGTCAGAAACTTACCGAAGTATAGTTTACAATGTCCCATCCACCTACTTTTCGTGTTTTTTTACCTCCCGTCTGTAACTTGCAATTTCACTGTTTAAAGTCAGCACAACAATCATAGCCGCAGGTTTCGCATTTTACTTCTGATTCTCATGCACCTAACATAAGGGGCCTACATATTGCATATCAATTTCAACAAGAGACACCCCTCTAACTAATGATAATCATTAAAAATCATTTCATGAATTTTAGCAACAATCATAAGCCTTCAAGTACAGCAACTCTCAATTTTAAAAAAAATATTGACGGGTACTCTATTCGAAACTGTCCCTTGCTACCTTAGGTAAAATTCATGACACACCCTCAGGTCATAAGCAATCTTACAGTAAAGTAACAATTTTTAACGATTCTCCATTAGAAATATTAATAATAAAAATGAATGATAATAATAAAATGTTGAACAGTACTTCCAGTGACCTTGAACTTGCTAAAATAGCCATGGGTGAAAATTATGACAAACCCTCAGGTCGTAAGCAATCTTTTTGTGAACTAGGAAGTTTCAATGTTTCTCCATAAGAAAAATATGATCCGAACACGAATATTGCACATTTTCTTTCAGTGACCTTGAACTTGATCAAATGACTTTGGGTAAAAATCACCGCACACTCTTAGGTCAAAGGCAATATTTTTGTCAAGTATGAACTTTAAATGTTTCTCCATAAGAAAGATATGAATCGGGGACGATTGTATAGACAGTTGGACGGACTGACAAGGTATTTCCTGTATACCCCTCCAAACTTTGTTTTTCGGGAGCATGAAAATCTACCTAACAATCTGATAACCATAGATAAAGAGCAACAAAAAAAACCCAAAAAACCAATAGTTCCGGCTGGTATATGTAACATTTCTTTAATGCACATCAACATTTACTTTCAGTTTATAAATCTCAAAAAGTTCGGTAAAGTTAAAAACTTTGGAAGAAAAGTTGGCCGCTTCCTGTTTCGTTGATAAAGATTGATTTTTCATTTCATGTCAATAACTTACCTGCAAACTGGATCAGACACAATACCACCATATACAAAGCATTCATTTTGACAAGGAAGATTTTGATTTTTCAATCTAGAAAAAGGACGGAAATCGGACCAGAAAGCCATATGACGTCATAAATAATAATAAAAAAAGTTCACATGGCAATGTTCAGGTCAAACTTTCTTATCAATACTCTTAATTCTTTATCACTCCTCTTCATTAATCATTATCACCGATGCTAGGTTTAAGTGTAATCTTAATTTTTCTTCCCACTCGCCCACTGTCGTTTATCTGTCTGTTAATCTTCATTTTTCTGAAACATTGAATTGCTTGTTTTATATATTCATCTTTGTTAGCTTGAAGTGAGCATAAAATCTCATGTTTCCTAAATAAAATACAAATTGCTTTTTTTGGTTCATTTGCATGTGTGTATACTATAGAGACCAAACTAAATTACCATTTGTAAATGAGGACATTTTTTTTTAATTTCTCGAAGTTGTTTTTTTTTCTCATACGTAATGTATGGAAAAAAATATGGTATCCATTTCAAAATATTTAAAAATGCAGACGAAAGGCTGTTTGAGCATCAAGGTAACATTTCGGTGATAAATACTTTTGATCTACACATGCTTAAATAACGAAAACATCCCACTTCCGGTGAGACATCTCGAAATCTGAGGTAAGTTTCTTTTACACAAATTTTCTACCCTCGAGATCTTAGAAACTATAACATACCAAAGCATAAAACTTTCATGGATTATAACATTTGATTGAAGATGTGTCTAATTGGTTTCAGTTTGTCTTCCGTCACTTTTTGTTCTCACCGGAAGCGTTCAAGCCAATGAAGTTTTTAATAAGTTTTTTTTTCTTTTTCAATCTTAAAAAAAACATTTATGTACCATAAAAAATTGTACTAAATATACTCACTTTTCATTTCGTTAATCACTTCGGTTTGTCCGTTTCCGGTACTGAGACAAAAAAAAACTTCTCTTAACAAAATCTCAAAACTAACAAAAACCTGAACAACCAAACTCTAGGGAAAGACAGAACAATGTATGAAGATATTTTAACCATGTTCTGTTTGATATGGCGTAACTTCCAGGCGTCACGGGAAGCAGTCGAAAATGACCTTTTTTGGTTTGTTTTACATAGAAATAATTACTGGAAAACGTCTACACGGCATATACTATAGCCATTTACTTTTACAAGAGAAATGCATTATTTACTGATTAATACATGAGGGACGGTAGACATTTTTGTTGCTATAGCAACAAGAGTCTAGTTGAATTATCTTTAGGATAAGACATATCTAAATAGTGATATTTATAACCCTAGGCCTACTGCACTGACGTCTCATGGGCGGGGCTATATATGCCAACGATGACTAAATTTCCATAAAATATCTTCTTAAATCCCACACTAAGAAACACAAGGGCATTGTATAATTATTGTCAATAAAGCCACCCTAAACTAAATGTGCTGTTATTTAGTCCATTATTTCTTCTTATCTTGTGAAATTTAGTGCATTTGGACCAGGGGTTCAGGCTTTTCATTTTTTTCTGGGGGGGGGGGGGGGGTGTTTCGGCTCGGTGAATACTGTACTTTGTGGGTAGCTAAATCATCGCATTGACCTCAAGAAACAACAATTATCGTTTTATGTTATGATTTAGCGACAAAGTAAAACAGACATATCAAATGGGGTGTTATCAACCAAAGATTTTAGTTTACTTGTTATTTTTTCAATTATAGGACTGACTCTTTTTACTGTTCCATTTGATGAAATAAAACGTAATTGCTTGTCAAAAGTAGTGTTATTTTGAAGCTGTCTAGTTCATCAGAAAAAAGGAAAAAACAAAGCGCTATTATTGCAATTATTTGCAGCAAATTGTAATACATGTAAAAGAAATAAAGTATCTTTTTTTAATGTACATCGGGATAAATACGGACTGATAAATGATCAAATCTTTCGGGAAAAATTATGGTAGATTTATAGGTAATTGGTTGTCAACTAAGCCTCTTTTTGTAAAACAATCAAAACTGCAAACCATTTATTTAACAAAAGTGCCTTAAGTAGGACATTAAACCTGTATCACGTTTGTTCTATCTACCATAGCGAAGGAAAACGGAGAAAAAATGAATCATTTAGAAAGTAAAGTTTTAGAATAAAGTCTGTTCAGAAACATTTGATTTTTCCTCGATGTTCGAGAGTACACTTGCTTTACGGATGAAAAATAACGTCACAATTGTAGACTGAACACGTTGGGTTTAGTTCAACTATGCTCTCAGATTTGATTCAACTTGTGTTACAGATTAAGTATGTTGTCTGTAACCAAAAAAAATGTATTATCTCCTTTTGAACGACAAAATATGTGTCGGGCCAACGCTGACATTGTGTACAAATTAAAATGTTTAAGATAAGTTTAATTGAAATTATAGCGTAAATTATAACATTGTCTCTAAAAAGTTTCATGTATTTAGCATGGTTAATTATTTTTCATCTATTCTTAAAAATCAATAATTAATATATCAAAAATACTTTTTAAACACTGATAATGGCATGGACAAAGATCTAGAGCTGGCGTTGAAAGTGGGAATTAAAGTATCCTGCAAAAAACAGGACGAGAGGAAGGAAGTCTAACAAACAACAAATGGGGTGGTTTAACACAAGAAACTAAAGATTTTTATTTAAGCTCGTTTTCTTGAATTTCTTATGCTATGTATAAGTAGAAAAAGTTATAGTGCTTAATTCAATAAAAGTTAGTTACTTCTTCAATTATAGCAATCAGATCTTCGGGCAAATGTACTGTATAAAACACAATAAACTGATTATGAAGTAAGAAGTTTTAAAACCAAATAAAAATACCATTATTTGGTCATTTTCAAATTAACAGTCTATGACATCCGAAGATAAAACACATTACAAACATGTCGAGGAAGATAGATTTGAGGTAAGAAAGGTGTTTATCTAGACTGTACAATTGTCTATACTATAGATAAGTAAGATAGGATAAAAAGAAAAAAGGCTAAATACGCAGAGAAAACCATTGGAAAACTAACAATAGCTATTTTTAGCTCTTCTCGGTACTTGTAGTCCATTGATAATTTTTATTTTGAAATAAAAAAGTAAATTAAATGTTTATTTTTTTTATAAATACTTCATGTTCTTAAACAACAAAGCTAAAATTAAAACTTTCAAATTAATTTGAGCGATAAATTGGTGATTAAAATTAAGCATTTACTTCAGACGGAATGTTCCCGACAGAAATAACCTCCCGGACGAAGAGGCTCTTTTCATGTTGTCTTCCGGTCGGAAGTATAGCGATATTAAACTAGTTCATTTTATCTATGAGCGATAAACAATGTATTGTGTTATGAAAATTACAATCTAGTTGATTTTGAGTGCACGAAAAGCTTACTTATAATCTTATAACTCATGTATCATGAAACACCTACACAAACGCTTAATGCTCCTAACAAAGAAAAATACAAAACAAAAACCACTCTGAAATAGAACGATACTTATTTCATGGAGATGCAAAAAGGAATTAACAAAAACTCTAACTTTTATAAGAAGTACTTGTTGATAACCTCATTATTTTGTTTTTTAAAAGTCATTTGTTTTGTTTGTTTTTTGATAATGGTTTGTTAACTTTAGCATACTTGAAGAGTACCAATTTGTTTTTATTTTTTCTCAATCAAGCTTCACTAATTAAGAGCCATTCTCTGTTAGCACTTTTTCGGCATGCATAGAAACAGATTTTGTTAAGAAAATTCTAGAATGTAGATTTTATTAAAATATCTAAAATGCACATTCACATTGTCTATATACAGACCAGTTTCCATGGAAACTCGGCTTAAAATTCATTTTTTTTTTTATCAAAATAGGCCATTTTTACTGCAGTGTTATAAAAAAAAATTTGGCAAGCTCAACGTTTAACA
Organism: Magallana hongkongensis; assembly: GCA_015776775.1. Taxonomy (NCBI): domain Eukaryota; kingdom Metazoa; phylum Mollusca; class Bivalvia; order Ostreida; family Ostreidae; genus Magallana; species Magallana hongkongensis. The sequence goes on from CM027471.1 coordinate 10,506,150, forward strand.
AACATAAAATTAAAATCATCGATCCTTCACCTATCTCAAAATGTACAAACATGATGGAGAAGCTATCCATCATCCATTGTTGTGAAATAATAAGTTAAAAAAAATTACATTATTGGGAAATGTATTATCTTCTCCTTGCAATTTAGAACTCTTTTGTGCTAAGAGTTTAAAAAGAGAAGTGCTGAAACAGTATGTCAACAAATTGGCTTTTTCCCAAAATCTTGAAGATTTTATCCTTTTTTTTGTTATGACCCATAGGTATTGTCACTATGCATCTAATATGAACCTCTATTAGTGTTTTTTGAAATCTCATCCAATGCCTTATCATGTTTATGTAGTGGAGTAGGACTTAATGGATCTTTGTTACTTCAAGTTTGTTATGCATCTAAATTACTGAGAAAAATCATAAATTACAAACGAAAAAATACCGATTATATTAAAAACAATACAATACCACTGGAACTTATTTTACATGCACACGGTTGTGTTATTAATGGTTCTTTCAAACTAAAAAATATGAGTTGTTTCCCATTTTAGTACCTTCAATCTCTGTATGAAAACAAATTAAAAAATCAATACACAAGAAAACAAAACTAAATAAATCTGTAAGCAAAAAAAAATGTGTGCAAAGATATAGCTATAACAATACATCTTCGGGTACTCTATTAATAATATAAAAATTATTGCCTTCATTAAAGAAACTCCTCCCTCACCGCAAAAGCTTTTTAAAAATACACAAAAAACCACATACGTATGTATCATTTGTAAGTTAGAAAATTGATTGTTAAAACTAAACAGTTTTCACATATGCTTATATGTACATGTATTCATTTTTAAAATATTACAACTGTTTGTTTTATGTAAACTTTTGTATAATACATTCATACATGTATGGGATACAATCAACAGTCAGAGGTAGTTTCTAAATTTATGGAGTAGAGTATTTTGTTACTTTCTTTTAAGTTTCCTGCTAGCTATTAAGAAAGTTGAAACATGTTACCAAACTAATTGGTATACTGTTTGAAGTGATTATTTTTCCAAGCATACTCACATCAATGAATAAAAATGCATGTAGATAATCTATTTATAGGTATGGTATTGTATTGGTGTCGGGAGTCAGGGTAACTTCCCGTGTTGTATTTAAAATTACAATTTTCATAAAGAGAACTGCAAAATGACAATGAATCCGGCCTACCCAGGAAAACACTTAAATATCATATGATAGGAGTTACCTTAATTTACTTTCATTATCTATTGTAATTCACATTCCTTAAGATTTATAATTATTATACACTTTTGAAATCGGCATCAAATTTATAACATTTGGGATACGTTTTGAATTAATGGCAAACTTGATGAAAGTAATATTTTTTTCTGCTGAGAATTTATATTTCATGCATAACTCCTATACTGAGTTCAATAAATGAGCCATTCTGATTCAACCAAAACTGTTAAATGGTATAAAACATTGAAAGGAATAAGATATTATGCATTGGGAATGTAAAAATATCATTGAACACAAACTTGCTATTTGGATGAAAATGTTTTAATATTCTCTGCATTGATAACCTGCAGGAATTGTTTTTTGTAAATCATGTAAATTAATAATTATGAATCATATCAAGTACTTGTATAATATAGATTGCGAAGTTTTAAAAAAAGATAATTTAAAAAGCCATGATTCTTGATTAGTTACAGTTAATAAGCGTTTAAAGGGAGATAATATAGAAAGAATTTAGTGGTCATGTAAATACGTTGATCTAAGGTAAATAGAGTGTTTCAAATACAATTCTATTACTAGGACTTATTTGTTATTGAAAGTAAATATACATGTACCTTAGCAAAGATTGTGTTAAAATTTGAAGCATTAGCATTTTAAAGTCGCTCAGAAAATTTTGACAAAAATTTGTTAAAAAATTTAGGCTAAAAATAAAGTCGTCATTTAACAAGAAAGTGACGTTGGATTGGTACAAAAATAAATTTCAACATATGACATACATAAACAAAGGTTGTGTTAAAATGTCAAGTATCTGCGATTTATAGTTGCTGAGATATCTGTGACGAAATTTTGTTACGGACAAACAGAAAGACACACAGACAAACAGAAACACGAAGATAAAACAGAATATCCCCTCCATTCCGGACGTGGGTATAATAATAAGATGGAAAGACTTCTAGTTGTTCAAAAACAATTAGTCTATCAATCATTATATATGAACTATAATATTGTGTATACATATACTATTTGTTGTAACCAATATAAATATGTTAAAATTGTAGAAAGAAAATCATATTTAATGTTTAGGTATGTTAAAGGGTTTTTCATAATCAACTCTATTTACCAGATATTTCTTTCTTTGCGGTACTTTCTTAAAAGGTTTGAAAATAATTTTATTTTTGACCTTTCTTTTCGTCAGTTAAATGTTAGTTAGGTGGAAACTATTGTACAGTTTTCACATCATCTTAAATAATTATTATAAGTTTGTCAATCTACAATTTTGTGTGTTAAAAGCGATTTTCCCGTCTCTGACTTTTGTATCCGATTACTTCATACTGATGTAAATTGTCTGTCATGTTAAGATATTGTGCCTGTCCATCCGGTAAACTTGTTTCATATATGTCCTTCCTTTCTTGGGCTTCAGCACTGAAAACAAATTGATATAGTTTAATTAATAATGCACGTGTTTTTCCAGAATAATACCCGTTTATTCAATTGCTTTACATCAAGTACATTGAATGTGTCACGTCGCATTTTAAAACTTGTAAAAATATAGAATACGATTTATACATAAAACAATGTTTAACAGAAAAAATAACATTTATAAAACAAGAGGCCCATGGGTCACATCGCTCACCTGAACAATAGTTCCTTGTAACATTCTATATTGTAGCATATGCTAATTCTTTTTAAAACTTTTAATGCCCAAGTATTGTTCCGTTGCTTTTTGTTTGCTTTCAAAATTTTGAATCTACATGTACACTATCTTAGAATGCTTGCATAGTAATCGCACAAACTCTAGTTTTCGAAAATAAAATTTCTAAACATTTTTCATAGTATATATTTCTATGTTAAACTTTAAACCCCTCTTAGGGGCCCAGTGTTAGTCCAGTGGTTACACCTGCATTGATTACATTATTTAAATATGCCTGCATAGTAATCTCACAAATTGAAGCATTGTAGTTGTTGAGAAGATTTTAAAACATATACGTTAAACTTTGAACCCCACCTCAGGACCCAATTTTTTGACTTTATAAACACGATTCTGTGTAAATATTGGCTTTTCTAGTACAGTGGTTCTTGAGAAGAAGATTTTTAAACATTTCTTCTAAGTGTTTCTATGTTAAATTTTGAACCCCGCCTGGGGCTCCAGTTTTAGTCCGAGGGTCACGATTTTTACAATTAATGATTCTCACTATATAAGCAAGCTTTTGTGTGAATATAAGCATTTCTGATGCAGTGGTTCTTGAGAAGAAGAAATTTAACGACTCACTCCCTATACTCACTGTTTCGCAATTATCTCTTTTTTAAAAGGTGTTATGCCCTTTTTTTAACAATTTAGAATTACCTTCCAATAAGGATGCTTTGTACCAAGTGTGGTTTAATTCGGCCCAGTGATTTTAGAGAAGTCACAAATGTGAAAAGTTTACAGACGTAAGGACGAACAAACGGACGGACGCCGGACAACAGGTGATCAGAAAAGCTCACTTGAACCTTCAGGTGAGCTGAAAATATAGTTGAAATATGTATAATCACGTGTCTCACAGCAATTATTGTATTTCAAAAATTAAATACCGTTTTTTACGATAAGTTATTAAAACGACTACGCCAAACAGCAAAAGAAATCCAGCTACTGGTACCAATATGTAAATACCTACAACAGAACAAAATATGAATTAAAACATAACATGCATTACTATCAAATTAACTTGACTGTCTACAACATGTATAGATCCGTGTGGATACTGTGATGATTGTTGTTTAAAGTATATTTTTGCAGAATGATACATGTATATGTACTATTTGCATAACAATGAATAAATGAGAATTTAATTTTAATACACTCAAAACGTACCAGAATAAACCTTGTGTTTTTTCATCTTTCATATTATATTAAATGCTCAAAACAAAGCATTTAACATTAAAAAAAATAAATCTGTGATCTTATATCATGTGGAATTTTATCCAGATGTTTACGAAATAAATCCAATTGATAAGATTGATTTTAATGACATATTACTATCTACTACAGAGACTTCGGACCACTTGGGATAGAGGCGTCTACTCTGTCCAAACAAAAAGACATAAAGGTCAAATATCAAGGTCATTTGGAAAGCTTTAATTAATGAATTTTCATGTTTTGAAATACAGAATTATAGTAAGGGTTTCAAAAGCTTGCTGGATTTCGCTATAAGGTATTCAATTGGGTCAGCCAGGTATCACATCAAGTCCTGTGTTTACTCAATTGGAACTTGTTTTTACAGTGAACCCATTCATTTGGTACAAAGACAGCTAGCCTCTAGAACACTCTCTTCTATTGTTAGGTTTTGGAAATGCTCTGAAGATGGAGACAGAAGATACAAAAAAGGTATCAATAGGACTCGAACCGCGCGGGGGGGGGGGGTTGCACTGAAGTCTTGATCTCGAACACGGTCGAAGAAGCATCACCATTATCTCCAAATAAGTTATTACATGCAGGTCTTGTTTTTCTGTCCAAAGATTAAGTTTTGTTTTTTTATATGCATGAAAACTACCGTAAAATGTCACCAGATGGAATTTTTTTTAAATGTTGATCATCTGACTAAATTTTTGTTCTGGGATCATATCAAAGTAATTTTTTCAGTGCCCCATTCCCCCATTCCTCCTTATTTGGCCTATCGCAGTTTATGTTATCGTTCATTAATTAACTCTGAATGAAAAAAAAAATATATTAGGTACATGCCTCTTTTGGTGCTCTGTCAATATTTCAATTCTAAGTAAAAAAAAAAAAAGACACACGGTCTCCTTCAAGCGATTCATATTTTCTCGATTTCTTACATAATATACAATACCAGAGAACGATGATATCTGTAGTAGCTATTTACCCGATTTATGTTTTAAATAAAAAAAAACCGCATGGATATTACCGATGTGTTTTATTTGATTTTTTTTAAATCAGCACTAACGGCAGCATGAAAATAAAAAGTCGCGCGCACTCGAATTATACTCGGCCTTCGGCGGTGGACCATATATTAGATCTCGCCTTGGACTTTAAAGACCTGTATTTTGACAGTTTTTAAGATTATCCAAAGATATAACAATTTTGTGAGCTATGGTGAGATCTTTTTTAATCAAAAGTCAGTTATTTTAAACGAGCCCCAGGTTTATATGGCAGAGAAGGAAAAAGTAAGATTGGTCTTGCTCCTGTGGGGGAGGGGGCATTTCCTTTGGTCCACGTTGAGCATTAGGACATATATTATTTTCCGGTTCTGACTGAAAAATCATCGGGATCTATTAACAAAAACCACACGCCAGCCATGGTAAAACGCAGACAACGAGTTGGCGCTGTGTGACGTAGTGACGTTATTATTATGATGTCATTTTTTACGTTGTGACGTTATCCGCAGTATTTCACCAAACACATAGATCATACAATGTATATTGATACAAATTTAAAAAATCAATAATGAAGAACAGAACCTGAATATATTTAATATTTTTTTTTATTTTAATGTATACTTTTTCAAATTGCCATAGGCCCAAATAGGCCCTGTGGCACTTAACGTAGATATTCAAATAGGCCCAAATAGGCCCTGTGGCACAGAAATGGTTAAAACCATTTATTATTTTATGACTTAGTGGTTTTCCCACTTTATAGTACAACATGTATCTTACATGTATGTATAATGATTTTTTGTATACCTTATAGAGCAATCTAGCAATTCATTAAAACTATTAAGGTGACAGACCTCTATTTGCTCGAGAACAATTAGCCTACTAGTAATATGAATGAATTATGTACGTTTAGCATTAATGGCAGCATGTATATAAAAGAAACATGCGGTTTTATAGTGGTTTGATATAATTCACTTTTAACGTTAAGGACGTTGTTTACTCAGGGTTTGAGTTCTCAAATTCGGATTGTTATAAAGTTCAATGTCAGGAGTTATATTTGTTCTAAACACTAAAATTATTTATGAAATGAATTATTATTGACAAACCATTCGATATTTTTACTATATTATGGAATTAGGCTCAAACAAAGTTGGACTTTTAGCAAAACAGAGGAAATTCGGACTAAAATTTTCAGATTTTGTTTTTCACTGAAATATTTTTGGTAGGACTGTAATATTCAAAGTTAAGATTTTATTTGTTAGTCAACAAAATTTTGCATATATTGTGTTGTTTTCATCTCACTTTTTCGTTTAGATATTCGAATGGCACCCACTACAAAAATATTGAAAAATGCTTAAAAACGATAAAAGACACCATATCTCAAAATTTTGATCATTGACCTCGTGTAACTTTTATGCCTGCAGAGTAAGGTCAATATACCTAATTAAATGCTATAAATGTTTTAGTATTATCATCATTCAATTTTTTGTAAAATTGAATCAAAAAAGGGTAGGAATTCGAAAAATGATAGAGGAAATTCGGACTGGAATATTAATAAAAATTGTGAATTGAAACCTAATGCTTTGTGTATGTTTCGTGTGACTGCCATTCATAAACTGTATTTTATTTTTAAAAGAGTTTAGCAATTTGTATTATTTTCACAATTAAGAAAATTTCAATCATAGTGTAAAATTTTTAGGGACTTTTTTTAAATTTTCAAAAAATATGCAATGGCCATTATCTCAAAAAGTAGGTCATTGACCTACTTTTTTGAAAGTGAAAAATAGCATTACCACGATAGGTCTTCAACACACAATATATGGTTTTTCATTATCATCAGTGGAATTTTTTTTCATTCTGAGTAAACGTATACCTTAAGATACATTTCCTGAGAACTATCGACAAGAATGCAGATCGTGACGTCAAAGTTAATTATGACGTCATATCGTATGAAGTGCAGACAAGTGACTATCTATACATCGCTTTAAAATCCATCGGGAAGCCTTAACATGCCTGCGGAAACATATGTCAGTTAATTGCGTGTGAACGGATTGATTTTATTGTATGTTTATTTTTCTTGTCGTAAAAATAGGATAACGCATTTATTTACTTTAATGCGTTGGTTGTTCCTTCTAAGTAACTTTTTAATCCACAATAATAACAATTTACATGCTTTACTCATTTTTATGTATAATTGATTAAATAAGTCAAGAGTATATTTGAGGTAAAGTTTGCGGTTACAGGGAGATAACTCACACATTTTCATTGTGACGTACCACCAATTACCCTTTATTTCAGCTATATAGTCAACATTTATATTACCTCAATCAATCCATGTACTTTCATGTAGATCGACCAACGACAGCCATAAAAAACTGACCGTCGATTGTCGGACGATGATCGAGGGTTGCTCGACGGACTATTCAACGACTGCTTCAGATGAAGAAATCGGCTACCGATGCAGAAAAATAAATAACTTAGTCCAACGGACATAAAGTTCGTAAACACCACCTTACTATTAACCAAGAATCACTGAAAGGTCTTTATTATGTTTTACAGAAATTGTGACCGATAATTCACTGTTCATTCTAACGACACGAAAGTTACTCATTTGTTTAACAATTCACATCGAGGAAATGTGTCAATGATGACGTAACAATGTTGTTTTGGTAGATATTCTACCAAAGGGTTTAAGGTGAAAAAACCCACAAATTAAATCCATATAATGGTTTTACGGATTCAACAGTTTCGTTACAATGATTAACAATTTTTTTTTCAATTGTCAGGGTATGATATGTTTATATTATAGAATAAATGTAACTAGACAGTTGGTATAATGCCATTCTTAAAACATTATTTTTAATTCATCTGTGATTTGCATGTAAAACTGCGATTGAAGCAAAAAAAAAATACAGACCGGGAAGTAAGATTTGAAAATTGATACGAGTCATTCACGGAAATATTAAACACCTTACGCATGCATGATAATAACTGGGGCGTCAATATCCCATCCTTACAACTATAGGACACTTGTTGGAGACCTGTAGGGAATATAAAATCACGGTAACACGTAGCTCTCACCACGAATTGTCTGGACAAGGTATGATGGCGTTCTCTACAAAATTGTTGATGTCCTCAACAGAGCAACAACCGGCCAAACTTGAAATAATTACAAGCATTAATTAAAAACACAACTACACTAATAACATAATCAAAAGGTATTTTTTATGAATGTAATAATTATTAGATGAAAAACGTACCAGTTGATTGACCAAAAACTTCGTATAATAACCTGCTTTTATTTTTATCCCGAAGCTGTTATTCAAATAAACAACATGAGTAACCTTCATACAGAAAAGGGTAACAATATGTAGTTGAGCGATTTTGCACAAATTTAAAACCATATTCCTTTATAGCCGGACGGATAACTTTAAACTTGGCGTTATAAATCCTTAATCTTGTATGCCTTGCAAACGAAAACACAAAGTGTGCACAATGAAAAATGTCGCAATTTTTGTAATAATTATTTCTCTTGTTTATTTACTACGTTGAGGACTCAATGCAAAGGATGATGTATGGTCTTCTTTGTAGATACATACATGTATAAACTGTTGCATATTGATTTATATTTGTTTTTTTATTTTCAGATACATACTAAATATTTGCATGTGTTTCAATTTTAAATATGCTCAATAACACAGCGCCGCATTGTTATGCCTATGCCAAGAAGGCATTTGTACACTTGTCTAAGCTGCATGTTTCGAAAAATTCAAACGTGCTATATGATAGGCCATTTCTTAAAGAGATTAGAACCACCCTTTTTATGAATGAGTATTTCCTATCAGGTGATCAGATATTTACATTTAAAAATTAAATTTCTACAGGAAAATATTTTTCTATAGAAAAATCAATTTTTCTTATATGCTATTTGGAATGTCCTACCAGAATAAAAGAACTTTCTACAGAAACTAATATCCGATATGATTTGAACAAAACTCTCATGGGTTTTCGAAATCCGATAAGAAATTTTTACTTCTTATTGGAAAACAACCTGTCTTAATCAAAATTCTTCAGGGAATAATTTTATGATATATGAAATATAACTCCTATTGGATTAAAAAATAATAAAATCTTACAAAATTTTGTAAATATTTTTGGCGGAAATAATTCTTTATCGATTTCTAATTGACTATTTATTCTAAAGGTAAATATCTCATCTGTCGGGAGAGACACACTAAAACAAAAGAAGTTATGTATATACAAGAACACTTTAGACAATGATCTATAAGATATCATTTAGACCTATATACATTGATTTTTACAAAACTGCATCGTATGCGGGTGCAAAATTGTCACCTTGGCCTGGCATAGTTATCACACAGTGTTCAATGTTTAATCAGATTTGTCTTTCATACAGATTTTAAAGTAATTGTGTTAGTGTTCATATTCATTTTTTGAATCCGTATACCTAACGAAATAATTTTATAAAAATATATAAATTACGGGAACGGCTAAATTAGTTATTCTATCCTGTGTCCGTCAACTGCGCCGCATTTGTCCCAACACTCTATAAATTTGATTGTGCAGGAACGAACGTTGTTTTTTTTAATGAGGATATGATAGTAAAAAAACGTGCGATAAACAAAATTGACGGAAGGCTATTAAAAGAAGCACAGAGCTAAATTTCCCGAGGGCTGAAATTATTTTGATTTAGATTCGTGAGTTTGAGTGGTAGAGTTGGTGTTCGTGACATTTTTTTTAATATCAATACATTGTACTGTAGTAAACTCCAGGTATTAAAATAATACCACTCTGATCAATATCTTTTTAAACAGCAAGTTAAACGGTACAATTTTAAGTGTACCGCTGTCGTTTTATTTTCTATGGATATTTTGAAGATTTTGACATCGGAAAACTGATTAGATGCATGGTTGCGTCATATGAACATTTAATTTACCATAGCTGTACATATCGAAAGAAATCAAGCAGCAGATGAAGAGAGAGAGAGAGAGTCAGTCGCATTCAATTAACAACAATGATTGAATCAACGAGCAGTCACAATGTGTTATTAATGTTATCCGAATCATAAACATTAGTTTTCACTCCAAAGGAAATTAGAAAAAAAAATAATTGAGAGAAGTGCATTCAATTGGTACTTTATGATGCCCAAGGTTCTCAAGTTAGTAACTAGGAATATGCTTATAGTCGTTCACCATATTTATAAGAAACCCCCATTATTTCCAGTGCCAGAATAATTCAAGCTTTTGCAAGAAATGACTGACAATGTAGGCCATTCGAGAAATGATGATTAAAGTTTTTGAGTTTTGTTGGTCAGGAATCAAGTCATGTAAATGGAATTAGAAAAAATGGCATAAACTTGTTTTAAGTATTACCGTATTTAAGTTTGCATCAGAGCTTAAGCATGTATATCTATGTACCATTAAACGCAACCAATTAATTATGTATTTAAAAATTTATATAAATAAATATATTTTAATTATTCTTTGTCACATCTGCTTAAGCTACATGTATGCGTCGTAAATAAGCTTACACCACTGGTAAATAATTGAGTCATTACCTCTTACTCTGTCCTCACACATTGACTATTTCTGAGACGAAATAACAAAACATTATATATCAAATTTTAAGCACATTAATGTACCCTTGGACAAAATGCACTTGAATTTTTCCACAAGACAAAAATATACGCCGATAGATGCTGTAAATGGCGAAACGTAATATAGTATCCACAAGTCAAATTTTATATCAAATATTTTCTACAAGTGTTATATATCATTTTAAAGCTTGGAAAAAGTATTAAAAGAAAATGACATTTTGGAATTCTTTGGTAATACATTGTTACTAAAAATAGACCGCAAAAAGTAGTGCTTATTTTATTGTTTGTGATCATTTCTTGGGAATACTATTAATTTAATAATCGGCATATATACTAGATAATTATTATCACAAATCAAAATAAGTACAATAAGATTGTAATACACACTTTCTTAAATCATACTATTCTGATTTTTATTGGTTATCCCAATCCCTTTATTATTCCACACCTCGTATTTAAACGTATTCCTACGCCAACGTCCCGCTGACAAAAAACGACGTCAAAACAGCAACGAATAAAATTTTGTAATTCCGATATAAACAGTTCAAAATATTGCAAGAACTTTCCTTGTGATTAAATTGGACAAAATAAAAGCCATTTACATATTTTAATAATTGACTTACTTCATTTAGTACATGGTAATACGTCTTGCCACTACTAATACATGTACTACATAATACTAGTTAGTAGACACAAAAATGCATTATCTGTAAAACAATAATAAGCGTTTTACACCAATTAATCTTTAAAAATTATTTTTCAAATCAAATATGAACAAACAAAAAAAGATCAATGTAATATTTTCATACATGATTTGCAGGTGATCAATTTAAACAGATTTTAGAACTTTCAACAGATTAGACATAAGTTTCATGCGAGTCCGTAGGTGTCTTTTTCCATTGCTGCCTATTTTAGAAAATGAATACTGTTTTTTGTCTTGATCAGTCTGCTTTAAGGAAGGAGTCTTTTCTGGTTTTCGACTTGTCAAACGTAAATTTGATTAATTGTTCATTAAATCAAGATGAAAGGAAATTAAAATAGTATATTTTTCTTTCTTTTTAACTATCATACAACTTGGCATAGAAAAATGTAATCAATGTTTAGAATGGAACAAGGACTATATTTTTGGCGTAATATTGGCGTAGGAAAATATCACATGTTGCGCAATTCAGAATTGCTGCAAATTATATATATATAATGAGTCTGTTTTAGCATTTTAAAAACAATAACAATAATGATGGATTTTTTTTTACTAATGTGAACTAATAATATGATACTTGGGTTTCAGATAATGTTTTTAAAATATGATTTGCCTATCAAATAACATTTTATAAGCTTTTTAAAGCGCCCATTCTATACATTGATTTTTGTGAAAAAATCACTAAAATCAGTTTTTCTCTCTTATGAAACGGTCAATATATAAGCTTTTCTGTCAATTTATATCTTTATTTAAAGTCTTCATAATACATAAAAATTAGAAATATTTTATTATTGGAAGCATAAAAAAATAATCAAAATTTCTTCAAAATTTAAGAAAATTAGAGGAAATGCGGGCTAAGCAATATCAATTTTAGTATAAATATTTATTCCAATTTAGTAGTATAAGCTGATAGCCACTCTCATGGTCTATGATTTCATTGAAAATTTGAATCTTCAAATCTTAAACAAATGTCTGCAGAACTATAAAGAGCTACACCTATTTTTATCAATCTTTACGTTGAGGAAAAAGGTAGTGACCTTGACCTGACCTTTATCCGAAAACAGAAAGGTCAAATTTAATTAAACTGATAGAATCATTAAGTAATATGATCCGTTTGACTGTGTCAAAATTTCATGCATTTCTTATTATAAGAAGTATGTTTGATAATGAAAAGACTCCTTCCTTAAAACATTTTTCCTGTAGCGAAGCTGTGCTTTCAAAGCGTTACATTTGTCTGATCATGATGTACGATTCAGCTCTTTCATTTTCAGTTTGCACTCTTGGGGTGATTTCCACAAGCCATAGCTAACAATGTCATCACTTTGTTTTTCCAGCTGCCTTCCTTTATTTTTTTTCCTTTTTTCAGCTCTTTTTTGGAACTCCTCTTCTTGTCTTTCTTCTTTCTGTCGTTGTATTTCTGCTTTTCTTCGGCTGAATATTCCCTTTTATCAAGAACTGATCTCCTTGCTTCTAAAATAAGAACGTCGATATTTTCACTGTTTCTCATTATCCATGTGGAGGTTTTGTTCATTAAGAAGAGAGTGTACGCCTCGATAGCAAGGGTTGATATGTTTGGTTTTGATTTCAGGATTTGGTCCATGTAGGCAAAAAGTCGCTCAGAATAAGAGTTGTGTTTGTAGCTTGTGAGAGTTCCTCTGTGATTGATTCATTTCTACCATTTGGCAAATCATCTTTGTAGACATGAAGCACTACTTTTCGGATTGATGGTAACAGGACTTTGAGAATGATTTCCACGTCAGTATCATATGTTGACTCTTCAGGTAAGGATTCGAAAATGTTGTCACCATGAAACGCTACTCCTGTTAGGGATGGAAAAGTTCCCTTCATGAAATCAACGACGTTTTCGCAAGCATCTACCAAAGACAGATGGAGATAATGCTGTGCCTTGTCTTCAATTGATGTGTCCCTTTTCTCAAGAAGATTCCACAGAGGCGTTGTAACCATCTTTGATATCAAACCCAACGCTTTTAGTCCAGCAACATAAAAGGAGACATGAAGATCCGATAGAACAGATTTTAAAAGCCTTTGTTTTCCGTATCCGATTTCTCCAGAAACTCAATCATGTGGGGATGTTAAAATTATAGACAGGCAGCATTTTGAAACAGAATATTGAATATGTGGCCTTTGAAAGGTTGAAGAGGTAGTGACATCACTCTATTTTCAGTAAGAAAAGGCTGCAAGTATGTTCGGAAGGCTCCCTAACACCCACATTGTTCATCCCCTCTTCTAGCAAAAGCTTTGCAAGCACTTCTGATTTAACGGAAACAACCAGATTCATCACTCTTAGAGAACCTTTTGTCAAATACTGGAGGATTTCCTGCAAAATTCCCTACCTCTGCTTCATATAATCTTTTTTGTGCAGCATTTGCCATATTAAAGACAATTAAGACCACAGAAGAAATTGTTAAGTAAACTGACGTTTTCTTTCTCTTCATCATCCATGGTGTCGTAATCTGCTCGTATCTGTGGCAACACCTCCTCTCTATAACCCTTTAAGGGCTCATTGAACTTTAACTCAGTTGAAGCACGATCACTCATAGTATTTTAAATGTTACATAAAATCTCGTTTCCGGCACTCTGAGCATGAGTTTCTTTTCTGGTGTCAGCAATATCCTGCGAAATTTCCTTGAAAGTATCCTGTGTGCTCTGTGCTGATTTTGTAGCCATTTCACGAAATCCTAGAGCAAAGTAACTACCTTCTTCATCACGAACAGAAAACCCCCCGTACTTGATGTCAACTTTGGATGTTTCGTCAGTGTGTAAAGTAGTGTTTATCTTTTCAGGTAGTTCATCTTGTAGTTACTTTTTAACGAGACAGAGTCTTTGAATGTTCATATTGGCCACAGCTGAAGGAGATGAAAGTCGATCAGGTTCTTTTCTAGCCAGCTTTAAACATGCTTTTATGGATGGTCCTGAAAAAAATATGAAAGAAATTAAATGTACATCCAGTACATGTGTCTTGCTTAATGGTAAAGAAAATCATGATTATGTACCCGTGGTAGATCTATGTCCTTATCCTTAGGAAAATAAAATACTTACAGTACATACAACGTTATTTTTTACAATCCTCTCCTATCGTATCGTGTATCAATCCTATCGTATCGTGTATCAATCCTATCGTATCGTGCGTGTATACTGTTCTATCGTGCGTTAATCCTATCGTATCGTGCGTGTATACTGTTCTATCGTGCGTTAATCTTATCCTTTCGTATCCTTTCGTGCGTGCTTACTGTTCTATCGTGCGTTAATCCTATCCTATCGTGCGTTAATCCTATCAGGTTTATCGTTCAATTTTTACAGTTTTTCCGTTTATCCTATCATGTTAATTTTTTCGTTCCCTTTATAAGCAAGTGAATTAATTTCAAAGTTGCAAGTCGTTCAGTATGCCGTATACGAACATTCATTGAACAAGAATTAAAAAAGCCTATCCAGCATTCTATCATGATACTAATTTCTTAAGTTTTTAGATCAAAATTAACCAATAGTACATGTAAATCATATCTGTAAGCATTGAAAATGAAAAATTAATGTAAACTATCGAAGTTCTTAGGAACAAGGTAACATATTTACCTGTATATCGAATATATTAAATCGTACGCGGAGTGTACACATGCGTAAACATTAACTTTTATGCAATATAATTTGTTTTTTATGCATCATGTCTTAGAGAAACAAAAGTATCTATGGTATAATTAAATTTTATATTTAATAAAAAACTAGAATTGTATGTTAGTTGAACCCGTTACTTTTCGTGTGATATATGATTTCGGGCTGAAATGTTCTCGGCAATCGGCTAGAGTGTGTGGTAAAGAAAACAATGTTAACAAATCGTACGCATAATTTGTATGTGCGTAAATATTTATTTAACTTGTATGTATTATAATTTGTTTTTGATGCATCATTTTCTTATACAGAAAGAAATGTAATTATAATAGATTTTATATTTATTTTAAACAAGAGTTGGATTTTTATAATTGAACCTGCTTTTTTCCGTGTTATTTGATCTCGGGCTGAAATATTTGCGGCGATCGGCTAGGGTGTTCGGTAATAAAAACAATGTTCACAATACAGAAAATCTATCGATCTTTTAAGATAATAATTTTACATGTAGTTTAAAAAATTATTCGTCATTTTTATACATTCTATAAATGATGCAGCGACGATTTACAACTCGGCAATTGTTTCTAAAAAGACATTCCACGTAAATCTTTATTCGAACATGTGCTTTCTCAAGTTCTGCCATTTATCAGTTTATTCGTGAAGATCGTTTAAAGCGATTATACGTTTATCATGAACATCGTTTATCCTTTCCTATCGTGTATCAATCCTATCATATCGTGCTTGTATACCCTTCTAAATCCTACCCTATAGTGCGTGTATACTGGTCTATCGTGCGTTAATCCTATCCTATCGTGCGTGAATCTTATCCTATCGTTTATCTTGTAAAAAATAACGTTGCGGTTACTGTACCAATTTGCGTTGAAAGAACATTGTGTTCGAGAAGAGAGTACACAGATAAATGGAGTTCTGGGGTGAATGCTTTTTTAGCTCACCTGAGCTGAAAGCTCAAGTGAGCTATTCTGATCACTTTTTGTCCGTCGTCCGTCTGTCCGTCCGTCCGTCTGTCCGTCTGTCTGTCCGTCTGTAAACTTTTTACATTTTGAACTTCTTCTCTAAAACCGCTTATCCAATTTCAACCAAATTTGGCACAAAGCATCCTTATGGGAGGGCGAATATAAATTGCAGAAATAAAAGTCCGATCTGTATTCAAAGCGGAGAAAACCTTGAAACTGTAGGAAAAGGGGGGTGCATTTTTAAAAATCTTCTTCTCAAGAACTACTGATTCCAATTCAACGTAGTTTAGCATAAATTATCCTTATGGGAAGGAAAATATAAATTGCAAAAATTAAGGTCTAATTCTGTTTCAAATCTGAGTTATTACGAAAATAATAATAAAGGAAAGGCGTGTTTCAATCAGTTTAATAGCCTCGGATTCGGCATCCGGTAAAATGGGTAGACAAGACTTGGCCTGGGCAAAACAAAAGATAAGCAGTTATTAATCTGCCAATCTCATTAAAATTTCAGGATATTTGATGGACCAGTATATTTGTATTTGCTGTAAATATTGCTGCAAAATAATGCGTATTTGGAATTGACGATTGCCGATCTGCCCCGGCTTTTATTTTGCCACGGCCCGGTTTTGCTTACCCATTTTACCAAGACTCGTATTCCATACTTCTAAAACGAGGTTCTTTGTTTAAAGCAGCCATGACATTATACGAAAAAGGGTCGATCTGACTATGATGAATTTGCTTGTTGTGCAACAGTTCGCGTATGAAGGGAAATTTTTGAAACATGAAAAATATATTGGTGCCGATTTTGTGAAGTAAATTGAGGCTAAATATTTCAATGCGTTGACAGTTTTCACACATGACGTTGATGTTAGCTTGTTCTGATTTTCGTTTCGTTTTCATTATTTATGCTTTGTAACCTGGAAACTGTCGTCTGTATTTCGTGATTTTTACGTATCAAATCAAACAGAGACTTCGGTAAATCAAACAGTTACGTTAACTGTTTACCTGCGCAAATTAAGCAAAATCTGATGTAGGGGACGGGTACTGAAATACAATTCATTCTATCGGTAATTCGGCATTATCTTTTGCGTAATGGTACAAAATCTGATGTAGGAGTACTGAAATACAATTCATTCTATCGGTAATTCAGTTTAAATAGAGTTTGATATCGCTTACGGAAATATGTAGGTATATACATGTATATATATGATTCATTTCGAAAAAATAAATTGTGTTCTTTATTTGTTATACATGTAGTGCATGTTTCTTGTGTTTAATTGTTAACAATTTCTATTTACTAACCATTTTTGAGTGTTTGCTTCGAATTATAAGCAAGATACAGAGATTTGCTAACAATTCTATGTTTGTACACAGATCTTAAAAGCTAAAGATTAAATCAAAGTACTGATAGTACTGAAAAGCGCTAACCCAGCTTCTGTATGTATATAACAGATATATGTATATAGCATTTCAGCTTCTGTATACGCACTATATTTCCTCAGTCCCTGCAATGATGTATGTAAGCCCCGTACATTAATTTCACAATAACCCGTAAATTAGATTCACAATAGCCCGTGCAGTTATGTTCATAAACCCCTGAAACTGGTTCCCTAACCAGTTTAAATGATGTATACTTTTGCTTAGAGGGGGCGGTTATTCGATGCACCGGAAGTTGAAGTCTAACGACAATAAAGGGCTGAGCTATGCTTAGCGCTTTAAAAAGTAAAAAAAAATTGTCAATATTAATTACGAAAATTTTCAAAATCTGTTCTTCCAGAAACCAACTTATTGAATTGTAAACTTAACCTTTTTAGCTCACCCGAGAATGGGGCCACAATGGGGGGTCGAAGTTTAACAAATGAATAGAGTAAATCTTTAGAAATCCTCTTCTCAGAAACTAATTGGCCAGGTAAGCTGAAACTTGTGTGGAAGCATCCTCAGGTAGTGTAGATTCAAAGATGTGAAAATCATGACCCCTGGGGATAGGGTGGGGCCACAATGGAGGGTCGAAGTTTAACATATGAATATAAAAAGTAAATCTTTAAAAATCTTCTTCTCAGAAACTAATTGACCAGGAAAGCTGACACTTGTGTGGATGCATCCTTATGTAGTGAAGATTCAAATTTGTGAAAATCATGACCCCCGGGGGTAGGTTTGGGCCACAATGGGAGATCGACGTTTTACATAGGAATATACACAGTTAATCTTTAAAAATCTTCTTCTCAGAAACTAATCAGCCAGGAAAGCTGACACTTGTGTGGATGCATCCTCAGGTAGTGTAAATTCAAAGTTGTAAAATTCATGACCCCCGGGGGTAGGGTTGGGCCACAATGGGGGATCGAAGTTTAACATAGGAATATATACAGTAAATCTTTAAAAATCTTCTTCTCAGTAACTAATTCGAAGGCAAAGCTGGAACTTGTGTGGAAGCATCCTCAGGTAGTGAAGATTCAAAGTTGTGAAAATCATGACCCCTGGGGGTAGGTTGGGGCCACAATGGGGGATTGAAGTTAAACATATGATTATATACAGTAAATCTTTAAAAATCTTCTTCTCAGAAACTAATTAGCCAGGAAAGCTAAAACATGTGTGGAAGCATCCTCAGTTAGTGTAGATTCAAATTTGTGAAAAGCATGACCCCTGGGGGTAGGTTTGGGCCACAATGGGAGGTCGATGTTTTACATAGGAATAAACAGAGTCATCTTTAAAAATCTTTTTCTCAGAAACTAATCAGCCAGGAAAGCTGGAACTTGTGTGAAAGCATCCTCAGGAAGTGTAGATTCAAAGTTGTGAAAAATAATGATCCCCAGGGGTAGGGTGGGGCCACAATGGGGGGTCAAAGTTTAACAAAGGAATTTATAGGGTAAATCTTTAAAAATCTTCTCAGAAACTAATCAGCCAGATGATTCTTTATAATTGTTAAGACTTTGGCCCCAGGACAATTCTTTGGCCTCACGAGAAGGTTGAGAGTTTACTGTACGTTTACATCCCATATATAAACTATTGTTAGGGATCTTTTTGAGAACTGCAATACTCAACACATGATATGACCATAAAATCATCCTGTTAGAAAAGGGACTAATGATTATAAACATAAGAATATCCAGGGGAAAATGGATTTTATTTATACAGGATTTACATGAATTATTGTATATTGTCCAGATAGTTTGTATTATGACTCCATTGAGCTGATTTTATCATACCTATTGTTCCTCAGGTGAGCGATGTGGCCCATGGGCCTCTTGTCTTTCTTGTCAAATATATGGATGGCTATCGTTTTATCCCCCTCTTGTAGCTGTTCGATGAGATAAGCGATTTGATCATCCTTTTCCTTTAATGCAGTTTGAAGTTCATTGATAATCATTCTTTGTTGATCATTATCAGCCTGCAGTTCATAAATAAGTTCTTGATAGTCTTCTTTTGTTGTGTCAGTTGTTGTCTCCAGTTTTATACATAATCCTCTCTTCTTTCAGTGCGTTTGACTGTTTTGTTTTATAATACAAGGTTTTCTTGTAGCACTCGGTTGTTCCTTGATACGTTTTCAGACTTAATGTTCAACGTTTGAAAGTTAGATATAGTTTCAGATACCTTGAACTTGATGTCGGATTACAATTTTCAGACTGTGTTACAATCCACTTGGCAGTTTTGGATGTCCCATGTGATATTTTAGAGTAAATAACATCAGAATTCCGAATCCTTTGGGTAAAGCAAGACACCTAACGAAGAGTTTGTTGAATAAGAAAAGCGATCAGCAGTATCCAGCAAGTTCTGAAATAAAAATTAACCAATCGTTAATAAATATACTTTTGGACGTTGGTAACTGTAAAAATTTAATACCGGTGTATTATCAGATTTACAAATCATGTTACATGGAACCACGGTATTGAAATATAAACCTACTTAGTTTTTGCTTGCTTTGAATTCAGAGTTAAAAGAATGACTGTAAATATTTTCCCATTAAACGGAATATATTTATAATGTTTTTAAATCAATTACATGTATTAACGTTTACAACAATCGATCAGAAAAGAATCATACATGTGTGTTATTTTTTTTTAAACTTTCATACCGCATAATGTATTATGTTTTGTGTATATATGTATGAGCTTCAGTGTGCATGCATGCGGGCACGCACGTTTGCATATGTGCATGTGTGGTTTAACTTTCGTGTAACTTGATTTAATCAAAGAAATTATACTAGTAAAGTTTTACGATTATTTTGCCTATACCCGTGCCTGTACGGAAAGTACTGTCCACAAAAAGCATAGATACAGGTGCCTGTAGAAATATGATTTTCTAAACCTAGGTACATATTTTATAATGGTGTTTGTATCCATTAGTTTGTCATAAATTATGAAAACGAGCATCGAGAAATAAATTTACATAACAGTGTATATATTCAAATTCAGTTATTATTCTGAATCATGATTGCATCCAGCATAATGCAATGAATGCTACTTATGCAAGTGTAAACAACATGTAGTGCTTTAAAAAAATGTTTATACTCGATGTGCTCATACTCAGAATTTTGCAAGAGAAATTGAAAATAAAATCAAGCAATTTAGATAAATGTGATTAATATTCTAAATGGTTATACTTAAAGAAAAAAATATGTGTCACTTTATGATTTTTCGGAAATCAATTAATCAACCGCAAAAAGATTTGCATCACTACTAGGCCATTCAACACGCATTTTATTCAACAAATAAATTGCATGGTTTGTTATTTACGTAGATATGAATAAATATTTTTTTTTAAGTTAAATATTTTAATGATGCAGTGACAGATATATTACTGAGACTCTTTTCAAATAGCATTTGTGTAATCTGCGTTTCTGTAAATATGATTAAATAAATAGTCTATACCACTGAAAATGTCTATACTATACAGATTAGAAGTATTTGTAAATTAATTTTTCACATGGTTTTATATTATGACTTTGTAAGCTGATGTTTTCATAAATTTAAAGTACTGGAGAGAACTTGATCATTAGATGGATAGATATTAATTTATTTTTTTCAAAATATATAATTGTAATTGAAGGGATAACAACTATTTTTCAACTAATATATTTGAATGATGTTCATTCTGCATGCATGTTGAACCTATATTTATATTATTATTATATCATCAGTGTACAATACATGTACAAAGTTTAATTTTCATTTAATTTTTCATTGTTAAATGTTTTATTTTTTTCTATAAAATATTCTAATAATAACATGGCCTTAAATAAGTTATATCTTACAATAAAACTAGTTCCAATAATACAGGTTATAAAATCTATGAATGCACAGCTAATAAGGAAGTGAAAATAACAGTGAAAAACTGGATATTATTCTACATTTCCCAGTAGGATGCCCCATATTTGAACCTGCTAGAGTTGTTCCCCGTAATATATCCGTGGTAACAGAAAACAAACTCCATCCGCGATTTTCTCTGTCCATAGACGACGTCAATTTTCGGTTACAGCCAAAATATGTTATTTTCAAAAGCGCTCGTTAACGCAGATGTTTACTAAGGAAGTATATGTATTAGTTTGAAAAGGAGTTAATATCGATTTCATTAAATGCCGTTACAGATATGCAAGCTGTCTGAGAAAACGAGGGATTTTTTTATTAAAAATTACTTACTTTCTGTAGTCTTTTATCATGGCGGTATAAACATTTTTCGTGCGTTGTTTGGTATCATTTTGTTCTGCAAGTTCTCTAGCGTCTGTTTGTAACAAAGAACAGTCGCATGCATCGTTATTGTCCTGGAAACGGCCGAATAAAACAACGCGACTTTTACTACCTGTTATATTTCAGGCGAAGCTTTCGCAAGCAAGCGCGATACTCTTTTCATTTTAATTTAATTTTAGACGACGTTTTATGAAATAAAATACATACACTAAGTATTTTTAGGTAAATCATTCCACATATATTTTTGTTCTATGATTATTGAGTGAATACAAGCTTATGAATTTGCTGTTTGAAAACGCTGAATTTTGAAATAGAGTCACATAGCGTTACGTTATGACGTGACTGTGTTTGTGGATGCAAAAAAGGCAACACTTGCTTCTTGCTAAGATTCAATGAAACTATTGGGGTTTTGCAGGGGCTTCCGGATAAGCCAATGGTTAACTCGTACAGAGTTTTTTTTCTCCTAATTTACCGAGTGTCTCAAAATTAATACAGACTATTTCATATAAAAACAAATAATCCGGATTATTCAAGATGAATGAGTACAGTCTCATTTAATTTAGATAACTGAAAAATTGTGTTTTTGTGAAATCTGCAATTTGTTTACATTTGTATACTTCTTCCACTTTCGATATAGAGATCATTCGTGCATTGAAAACACAATTATAACTCTATTTTGTAAAAAAAAACCCAGATATGAAATGTCTGTTTTGAAGCCTTCGGTCAATGCACTTGATCCCTACTTGATTCCTTATTTAAGCCATTATTTGATAAGTTCATATCATGTGTATTTGTTTCATACGTATAAAGACCATCAGTATCAGGTACTCCTAAATCAGTTTCAGTGAGGGTAGTTTTTTTTACCAATTGTTTTTGATGATATATTAGGTGATGTCATTGGCGTGGTCGTTTCTGTCACCGCAAAATCTAAATTATGAGAAATTCTAGGATGTTAAAGATGATTGAACACTTTTAAATGATAAACATGACAAATGCAAAAATCAAACAAAAGGTCATCATTAAATTATCAAAACAGTTATGAAAACTAATGTTATAACAGAGAGAGAGAGAGAGAGAGAGAGAGAGAGAGAGAGAGAGAGAGAGAGATAAGATAATTATAATTACCGCAATAAGACTTATTATAAATTTTTCCATTATAAACCGCTCTGACAAAGTGGACTTGGGTGCCATTATTGCAATATTCATCCCTTTTATCGACAGAAAGTGGATTTTTAACTTCGTAATTTAAGCTTATATCATTGCACGATATATTTTTGAACATATCACGTAGCATTTCTTTCACTGGAACTGAATTGATTACAAAAGCAATGCATGTCTCAAAAAGAAACATGCTTGTAAAATTGCTATACTCAGCTATTAGCTGTCCATTCACCTAAAACGAAAAATAGAAATAATATTGATGCCTGTTTGTCAAACTATACTTCTATTTACTTTATAGATATCCTTTTATTGCAAACTCTCAGAAGCGTGTGAATCCACGTTAAAAAAAAATATTAAAACTACAACCTTCTCAAAAAAAATCGGTAGTTATTATGTCATTTTTAAATATATTCTACGGATTACAATTATGAGATAAAATGCAAATAACATGAAATCAGTTTCTGCAAAATGTTGTTCTACATACAAGGTAAGGAGAACTCTTGAACATAAAAATTAAGTTCTATTTTTACTTTGTTCATGATAAATTGTATGTATACATCATTTACTGTATAAACGAGCCTAAGTTTCACACACACACACAAACGCATTGTTTGTTGTTTTTTTTTCCTTCAAAAACAAAGTTAATTTGTTCGCAATAAAAATCCTTTAAGACCACTGCATTACTTATTATTATTATTTTTTTTTGGGGGGGGGGGGGGGGGGTTGTATGAAGAATGCCCTTCAATATTCTCCTTATAAAGGCACGGAAACAAATCCGTTTTGTCAAGAAGGAAGAATTGATTTTATAGTAAAAATTTGTTCAACTGGTTGTATATAAGGTAAATAAACAATATTCAAATTATATTTTGATATCAAATCAGAGATTTACCTCAAAGACTGGCCGAGTCCCTGTATCTATTTGTGAAATTTAAATTTAGATCTATGGCACAGCGATATGAATTTGCCTTGTGTGGCCATTATAAAATGTATATATATATATATATATATATATATATATATATATATATATATATATATATATATATATATATATATATATATATATATATATATATATATATATATATATATTTTCTTTTCAACTATTGTATACATGTATTTTGTGCCTTCTGTTATTTTGTTTCTATACGTTCGATTCCCATCTTTTTTCGAATCGTATAAGAATAGGTGTATAAAGCGTAAGCATATTAAGCCGAAATAGAGCGTGGCAAATGTTTTCAACGAAACTCTTACTAGCGCCGATAGTAGGTCTGGAAAACACATACACGTTTGTTGATGTTTTAGGGTTGTATGACAACATGTTGAGTAACTAATCAAGTCAATTTAATAATTAAATAAAAGACCAAAACCTTCTTCTCTGGTGATTATTTTTGGAACTTAACACTATTTTAAAACATCACATGTGGTTAGCAAGGCACGTCAGTATACAACAGTCAATATAAAAATAACAATAGCCTATCGCTCGTGCACTACGTATTAACCCCTAACTACTATTTATGTATAGAACATGCACAATATAATTGCATCGTGCATTATCATATTTTTACTCTTCTTCTGCTTATTGTATATATG
The DNA here is from genome assembly GCA_015776775.1 of Magallana hongkongensis. Taxonomy (NCBI): domain Eukaryota; kingdom Metazoa; phylum Mollusca; class Bivalvia; order Ostreida; family Ostreidae; genus Magallana; species Magallana hongkongensis. The sequence continues at coordinate 10,530,589 of CM027471.1, forward strand.
ATGCAATGATCTATATTTGTATTGTATTTAACAAACACATTTTGTCTATGTTTACCATTGAAATGGGAGTAAAGGAATAAAACCATCTTGTTTTACTAAATCGATATACAAAACTCCCTAATTCTGAGTTTTAAAAGGAATGCAATGAAGAACACTTTGCAAAATACACAGTGGTTAGAAATAATACGACATTCGTTTTACCTTTATACAGCTATCTCTAATTTGATAACCATATAGATTTTTTTACATTGGAAAGAAAATCAAATTCTAGTTTAAATACAGTACTCAAGAGAGTCTTAAAACTTATCTGCTTTATCCCTTTTCTTCCAAATTTGGATTTTCGGAATACTTACTTTGATTACGTTAAGAAAGTTTTGAAGAAATGAAAATCATTTGAATTATTTTTCCATTTGAAATTCACGATGGGCATGAATCTGGATAAACGTCAAAATAATGTTTCGCTAAATTGAATTTGAGTTGGATTTTTTTAAAACAACTGTTATGTGCCATTAATAATTAATCGATCTTTAAAGGGTAATGAGGTCTTAGTTTCATGACTCAGAAACATACGTAGTATAAAAAACATAACAAATGTGATGATAAATACCAGAGAACCATTCATAGAATACGTGAAGTTCACTGTCGAGTTGATTGGCAATAGGCTACATACAGATGATAACCTCTCTTCAAACATTCCAGCTGTAGACAAGAGTCGTTTCGATACATTGGCACAGTTTGATGGGACGACGTTGTTTATTTTCCATATTACTGAATACGTGACATAAATTACAGGTATACCTAGAAGGAAAACAGTATATTCACTTTTTTGTTTGGATTGAAGCATCAATTACATATTTTGCGTTACTGAGTTTACAAACACAAATTTTAGAAAAAAAAGTTCTTTTGTTAAACTGCATTTTTGTATTGTTGTTGGTTAAGATGGTCCGATAAGACACATGTAGCAAGTCATTCTTATCACGAGATCTTTGATATGAGAGATATATTAATTGACGTTCGGGAAATATCTTACGCTTGCATGTCGATAACACAGGTGACCATACTCCATTCAGACAACTGTAAGATTGTCTTGTTTTACCACTTGAAAATATGAAACCAGGGTAGCACTCAGCAACACAAGACTCATTGGTTGTACACAGAATAGAGGCATTATCTACAGTCAGGTTAATCTTCTTCACAGAGCAACAGCCGGTCAGCACTGCCAACAAATTTTAATTATCATCCAATTGCAATATAAATATATTTAAGAGAAAATGATGTTACAGACATGCACGTTGCATCATTCTAAAGAGTTAAGCGAAAAGGAACTAGAGGTACTGTAAGCTTGTTGATGATACTCCCGCTACAAAAACCATAAAAACTCAAGTATTGGTAATGGCTGCACCATTTTTTACAGTCACTGTAAGCAATCTTTGTGTCAATTTTTTAATTCCAATCATTTTCCATTGCAAGATATGACCAAGACAGGAAATTCGCATTTTGTTAACAATGACCTTCAACTTGCACAACTGAACCTTGGTCAAGTTCATGCCCATTTTCAGGTCATTAGCATTTTTTTATGTAAAGTAGGAAGGTCCAATTCTATTTTAAGAAAGTATAACCCGGAAATAGACTATGAACTTTTTTCCTTTCAAATGACGTTTGACTTGCTCTTATAACCTTAGGTGGCAGGGGACAGTTTTTTTTTTATACAATTCATTGTAGCCAAGGGATGCATGTCTTCGGAACTCTGTAACTAGATATTTCTCAGTTCCCATTCGGCACAAATACCTTTAATTCACTCTTTATAAGGCCAATCACCAATTTCTGAAGAAAATTACTAATCAAAACCTGTAAAATTCTCTACATACTGGTTTTTGTGAGATTTTGACCCTTTCATATTTTGCTAATTTTTCATGATTTTTCAGCTTTTTAGACCTCCCCCAGCTAATTCCCTGCAGAGGGTTGACCTTCCAAACCGCGTGCTTGTTGCACTATCACATGTCAGAAACTTACCAGTGTATAGTTTACAATGTCCCATCCACCTACTTTTCGTGTTATTTTACCTCCCGTCTGTAACTTGCAATTTCACTGTTTAAAGTCAGCACAACAATCATAGCCGCAGGTTTCGCCTTTTACTTCTGATTCTCATGCACGTAACACAAGGGGCCTACATATTGCATATCAATTTCAACAAGAGACACCCCTCTAACTAATGATAATCATTAAAAATCATTTCATGAATTTTAGCAACACTCATAAGCCTTCAAGTACAGCAACTCTCAATTTTAAAAAAAATATTGACGGGTACTCTATTCGAAACTGTCCCTTGCTACCTTAGGTAAAATTCATGACACACCCTCAGGTCATAAGCAATCTTACTGTAAAGTAACAATTTTTAACGATTCTCCATTAGAAATATTAATAATAAAAATGAATGATAATAAACAAATGTTGAACAGTACTTCCAGTGACCTTTAACTTGCTAAAATAGCCATGGGTGAAAATTATGACAAACCCTCAGGTCGTAAGCAATCTTTTCGTGAAGCAGGAAGTTTCAATGTTTCTCCATAAGAAAAATATGATCCGAACACGAATATTGCACATTTTCTTTCAGTGACCTTGAACTTGATCAAATGACTTTGGGTAAAAATCACGGCACACTCTTAGGTCATAGGCAATATTTTTGTCAAGTATGAACTTTAAATATTTCTCCTAAGAAAGATATGAATCGGGGACGATTGTATAGACAGTTGGACGGACTGACAAGGTATTTCCTGTATACCCCTCCAAACTTCGTTTTTCGGGAGCATGAAAATCTACCAACAATCTGATAACCATAGATAAAAAGCAACAAAAAACCCCAAAAAAACAAATAGTTCCGGCTGGTATATGTTACCTTTCTTAAATGCACATCAACATTTACTTTCAGTTTATAAATCTCAAAAAGTTCGGTAAAGTTAAAAACTTTGGAAGAAAAGTTGGCCGCTTCCTGTTTCGTTGATAAAGATTGATTTTATATTTCATGTCAATAACTTACCTGCAAACTGGATCAGACACAATACCACCATATACAAAGCATTCATTTTGACAAGGAAGATTTTGATTTTTCAATCTAGAAAAAGGACGGAAATCGGACCAGAAAGCCATATGACGTCATAAATAATAATAAAAAAAGTTCACATGGCAATGTTTAGGTCAAACTTTCTTATCATTACTCTTGATTCTCCATCACTCCTCTTGATTATTCATTATCATCGATGCTAGGTTAAAGTGTAATCTTAATTTTTCTTCCCACTCGCCCACTGTCGTTTATCTGTCTGTTAATCTTCATTATTCTGAAACATTGAATTGCTTGTTTTATATATTCATCTTTGTTAGCTTGAAGTGAGCATAAAATCTCATGTTTACTAAATAAAATAAAAATTGCTTTTTTTGGTTCATTTGCATGTGTGTATACTATAGAGACTAAGTAAATTACCATTTGTAAATGAGGACATTTTTTTTTAATTTCTCAAAGTTGTTTTTTTTCTCATACGTAAATAATGTACAGTATGGAAAAAAAAATATGGTATCCATTTCAAAATATTTAAAAATGCAGACGAAAGGCTGTTTGAGCATCAAGGTAACATTTCGGTGATAAATACTTTTGATCTACACATGCTTAAATAACGAAAACATTCCACTTCCGGTGAGACATCTCGAAATCTGAGGTAAGTTTCTTTTACACAAATTTTCTACCCTCGAGATCTTAGAAACTATAACATACCAAAGCATAAAACTTTCATGGATGATAACATTTGATTGAAGATGTGTCTAATGGGTTTCAGTTTGTCTTCCGTCACTTTTTGTTCTCACCGGAAGCGTTCAAGCCAATGAAGTTTTTAATAAGTTTTTTTTTTTTTTTTCAATCTTAAAAAAACATTTATGTACCATAAAAAATTGTACTAAATATACTCACTTTTCATTTCGTTAATCACTTCGGTTTGTCCGTTTCCGGTACTGTGACAAAAAAAACTTCTCTCAACAAAATCTCAAAACTAACAAAAACCTGAACAACCAAACTCTAGGGAAAGACAGAACAATGTATGAAGATATTTTAATCATGTTCTGTTTGATACGGCGTAACTTCCAGGCGTCACGGGAAGAAGTCGAAAATGACCTTTTTTGGTTTGTTTTACATAGAAATAATTACTGGAAAACGTCTACACAGCATATACTATATCCATTTACTTTTACAAAAGAAATGCATTATTTACTGACTAATACATGAGGGACGGTGGACATTTTTGTTGCTATAGCAACAACAGTCTAGTTGAATTATCTTTAGGATAAGACATATCTAAATAGTGTTATTTATAACCCTAGGCCTACTGCACTGACGTCTCATGGGCGGGGCTATATATGCCAACGATGACTAAATTTCCATAAAATATCTTCTTAAATCCCACACTAAGAAACACAAGGGCATTGTATAATTATTGTCAATAAAGCCGCCCTAAACTAAATGTGCTGTTATTTAGTCCATTATTTCTTCTTATCTTGTGAAATTTAGTGCATTTGGACCAGGGGTTCAGGCTTTTCATTTTTTTCGGGGGGGGGGGGGGGGTGTTTCGGCTCGGTGAATACTGTACTTTGTGGGTAGCTAAATCATCGCATTGACCTCAAGAAACAACAATTATCGTTTTATGTTATGATTTAGCGACAAAGTAAAACAGACATATCAAATGGGGTGTTATAAACCAAAGATTTTAGTTTACTTGTTATTTTTTAGACGGTGGCATATATGCCACCGTATAATATCGTCGCTCGAGTAGCTCATTTGTATGCATGATGGCACCCCTAGCGGCAGAAATGTGCGGAGGTGATAATCAAGTTTACGCAGAAGTTGACATATCAGAATGGTAGAGATATAATACTATACAACTTTCATAACCTGAAAGTAAACAAAATTTCTAAGTTATTTGATAAATGGTAAAGGTTTGCACAAAAAGACTTGAAAGTAAATGCTTATGAATATTCATGAAGTTAACGATGCTAAGCGAGTCGGGTTAGGTATTCAACCAGAGCTGTATTACATCCTTATAAATATTGCGCGTAGAAAAGTAGTTCAAAGTATATCGTAGTGTTTTTGTTGAATTTACAAGTCTATATTTGTTTTCAGATATCTCAAACAGTTATTGTTATAAATATTGATAAGCAGGTATAAAATATCTTTGCATCTTACATTTCCTAATAAATGAAAATAATGCGTAAGAATATATCCTGACATTCGACATTTTCACAAAGAAGAAGTCAGCCCAGAGGTCAGAAAACAACAACATAAACAAAGCCACGTGGAGAAAGAGAAGCGAATCAGAGGTGAATAATTTGTTTTCTTTTGAATATATATATAGGTATCTATTGTTTATTATCCTCGTCTGATAGTCATGTAGAGCAGGATTCAGACTACTGATGTTTTTTTACTATCAATCGGCCATATTGGATTTTTTTCTCTGAATAGATTTCTTGTCTATTTTGATAAAGCCTAGTATATGTAAAGAGATCGACGTGTGGACAGACCAGCTATTATAAAAGATTCGATTTGTTTATTCATGATTTTATATTTTCGTTGTTGTTGATAGTCATGAGTTGATCATCATCTAGGGCGTACAAGCTTACTCACGCTATCTGTCGACCATATTGGTATCGGGTTCGTTCGCCATAGTATACTCTGTAATTTGTTTTGGAAACTTCATTAACTTTTCATTTGATATTACGTGTATATCATTAATTTCAAATAAATAAATCATAAAAATTTATTGAAAAAAATTATTGGTGCTAAAATATTTTGTAATTGATTATTAAAATTAAGACTATCTTGATTCTTGAGAAGAAAATCAGAACTTTTTGAACAATTGTTCAATGTATATATATGTTGGTAAACTTGAGATTTTGAGAACAATATGAGAACTTATTGAGAAAATTGACATCAACTTATCAATTTGAAAACAAAATGAGAAACTTTGATTGAGACAAACATGAGAATTTGAGAACAAAATGAGAAACTTCATAGAGAAAAATGAGATCATTTTGAGACTTCCTTTGAGCACAAACTGGCACTAACTTCAGAATATAAGTACAGAATGAGAAACTTGCTGACATTATCATAATTTGAGAACAATATGAGCAACTTACTTCAAGCAAAATGTGAATTGGAACGAATATGAATGAAGATTTATGAGCATATAAAGAACTGAATACATATATTGATTGAAATTAGAACTTCAGAAGGTTATCATTTGAACAAAAACAAGATTTTTGTGTACAGACAGTACATATACAATAGCATTTGGATTTGATAAAGTTGTGTGAGAGTTAGATTGAGAATCTTAGTAGAAGAGACACTACTTTATGTATTTCATGCATAACACATCTCTAGTGCGACAATTTGACAATCAAAACTAATTAATACATGTATGCACTTTCACTGTATTGAACGTAAAATACTAACTGAAAGAAGCTGTTTTAATTGATACTCGTAGACTTCAAAAGTTTAGTTGATTTAGAATTTCAAAGTAGAAATACATATATTATGAGCTACAATGAGTGTCCAAAAAAATATGTTTAATTAATTATAGTTTCAAGCCAGAGTATTTAGATAACTTGATATTTCAGTTCTTAAAATATGGCCGAACAACAAAATTTAAGTGTGGAAAGACAACAACTAACTGTACAAGCAGATCATTCTCAATGTGCGGAAATCTTCCCAATCAGTTCAAGGGGAAAACAATGTGTGACAAACAGTTTTATGTTTCTATTATTTTGTCATTTTTACGAAAACGCATCTTTCACAAAACATGATCTACATTCAGTTTTGGAGACTGGAGATGTTTTGTATCATTTAATCATTAAATCAAACTCATTTTTATTAGCTTCTGAACTACCAAATCACATTGAATTTAGAAATAAATATATTTCATCATTTGTCAGACAGAGTTATTTTGGCAACATGGCACAAACTGTGGGAGAAGAGGTTGGTTTTTCATTAGAAAACAGTTTGAATATGTCATTTGCAAAATATGATGCGTGTATTCTGATTTTTCATTCAGCAGCAATAGCTTTGAAACAAAGAGGTGACAGATTTTTTGTGTTTGATGCTCATAATAGAGGAAATGATGGGCTTTGCGACCCTGATGGAAAGTGTACTATGACAATACACAACTGTTTTCAAGCTCTTTGCAATTTTCTACGACATCTGTGTATGTCTTTGTCTTGCATTAGTTTGGATAATGTGCAGTATGAAATCAATGCCTTCTGTTTTAAGACTCTTTCCAACAAACCAAGAAAACCTGTAACACGCATTTGCAGTGAAAGTGACTTGTCATTAGGAGTAAATAGAACACAGTCGAGGAAACGATGTTGGTCAGAACATAATGAGAATAGAAATCCTAAATGTCAAGATCATTCATTAAGAAAAAAAGGGAAAACTGAAAAAATGGATAATGATGTTTGGAATAAGAGAGGAACCCAAAATGTTGTTATTGAAAACTATGTTGATAGTTTAAATTTACCAGAAGTTGGGGAAATAAGTAGCAATTCAGATTGCCAGATTGAAAATGATGTTTCAAGTTGTTCTAATGTGACCCCTTTAAGGGAAGGACTTGAACAAACTGAGGAAATTGCAGTAATGAATTTTAAACAATTAGTAAAGGAAGGTCCATTATTTGTTTGCTCTTGCTGTACACAAACTTGGTTTAGGGATGGTGTTTCTAAGGCTCAGTTTCTGTATACATTAGATATAGCACACACATGTTTGCAAGGTATCAAAAGTGCAAAAGATACAGAATGGATTTGTCATACTTGTAAGAAGTACTTAAAACTTGGTAAAATACCAGCTTTAGCAGTTGTGAATGGATTAGAATTTCCCCCGAAACCTCCCGAATTAAATATTACTGAAATGGAAGAGCGTCTCATTAGTCCAAGAATTCCATTTATGCAGTTGATGGAAAAACCAAGAGGAGGACAAAAGAGTTTACGTGGGAATGTTGTTAATGTTCCTTCAGATGTCAACACTACTGTCAAATCTTTACCACGGACGTTAGCTGAAACTGAAACAATTCAAGTGAAATTAAAAAGAAAGTTGAGTTATAAGCACCATGTTTTGTATGAGGCTATACGACCAAACAAATGTATGAATGCACTCAAGTGGCTTTTAGAAAACAGTGAATTGTTTCGAAATGAAGGGATATCAATAAGAGAAAACTGGGACATTTTACAAGAACAGAGAGAGTTTTATGCTACTGAGCAAAAATCAGGTGAAAATGCTACGAGTTGTGAGAACACATCTTATACAAATGAATTGGAAAATGAGACCAGTTCTTTGCAAGATGAAGATGATGTTGATGAATGGACAGAAGATCCAAATTTTGAAAGTAGACTTACTGGAAATACAGACACGTTGCTGCATCCTGCAGATGTAAGATCATTAAATAAGACAATGTCATTTGCACCAGGTGAAAACCAAACACCTCTTGGGTTGTATCAAGATCCAGATGCAGAATATTTAGCATTTCCAACTATATACTGTGGTCAGAGAAGAATGTCTAACAAAAATCGTACGGTGCCAGTTACTTACAGTTCAATTTGCAAATGGGAGTTAAGATCCCAAGATCGCCGAGCAGCATGTTCTGAATGCCAAACCTTTTTTTCAAGTTAAAAAAATTACAGATAAAGCAAATTCAGGACAAAGTGACACTTGCAATGCGAAAGTGCAAAAGCGAAGGCAAAAAAATAACAGCTGGTCATGTTTTGAATCCTACTTCGTTTGATAACATTGTTAAATTAAATGAAAGGTATAGAGTCTTGAGAACATTAAGAGGATCACCAGCATATTGGGAAAGTGCAAAAAGAGATGTTTTTGCAATGATAAGACAGCTTGGTATTCCAACATGGTTTTGTTCTTTCTCAGCTGCAGAAACAAAATGGAAAAATTTGATTCAGATATTGAGCAAAAGTTTGAACAATGCAGAACTAACTGAGTCAGATGTTGATGAATTGACTTGGATCGAGAAATGTGAACTCATTAAAAGAGATCCAGTAACTTGTTCGAGATATTTTAGCCATAGGTTTCAGATATTTATGTCCAAAATTTTGAAAGGTGACTGCAGTCCTTTAGGAAAAATTGTTGACCATTTCTTTCGTGTTGAGTTTCAGCAAAGGGGATCTCCACACATCCATTTGCTTCTTTGGATAGAAAATGCACCTGTGTATGGAAAGTCAACTAAATAATGAAGAGATTCAAAACTTTATTGATGAGCATTCCACTTGTTTCAAAAATGAAAATATTGCGGAACTTGTCAATTATCAAACACACAGGCATGCTAGAACATGCAAGAAAGCAGGAAAGAATATTTGTCGTTTTAATTTTCCTTTGCCTCCAATGCCAGAAACCATCATTTTAGAACCATTGGAGGAGGACAAATTTGATCAGAATGCAGATGTACAGCAAAATTACAGGAAAGTATGTGAACTGCTCAATGATTCTAAATTGTGCAATGCAATTAGTTTTGATGAATTTTTGACAATGATAAATTTGACAAAGGAAGATTACATTTTGGCAATACGGTCTTCTTTAAAGTCTCCGAAGGTATTTTTGCGTCGCAGCATTGCAGAAATAAGAATAAACCCATACAATCAGATATTGTTGAGGTCATGGGAAGCTAACATAGATGTGCAGTTCATTCTTGATGCATATGCTTGTGCAGCATATATTGTGTCATATATTTCGAAGTCCCAGAGAGGAATGTCTAATTTACTTCATGATGCTTGTGAAGAGGCAAGGAAGGGAAATTTATCTTTAAAGCAGCAAATAAGACAAATTGGAAACAAATTCCTCACACATGTAGAAATATGTGCTCAAGAGGCAGCATATTTGCTTTTGCAAATGCCATTACGATCAAGCAGTAGAAATGTTGTATTTATAAATACATGTGATCCAGAAAATCGCACATTTTTATTGAAGTCTCTTGAAGTTCTTCAAGATATGCCAGAAAATTCAACAAATATTGAGTCAGACAACTGGATAAAACGTTATAAAAGAAGGCCAGGTGTTCTGCAGAACTATTGCTTAGCTGATTTTGTGTCGAAATTTGATGTTGTGCCACCTCCTAAAGACAAAAAACAGAACAATATTGAAGAGTTGTTACCAGAGGATGAATATGAGGAAATGAATGAAGACAATAGTGATGTGTCAATTAGTGATGAAGACAATTCAAATAGTCAAAAAGAATACCATATGAAAGATGGTTCTATTTTGAAACTAAGGAAAACTCAAAAAGTTATCAGATATGTTCGATACAACAAGCTATAATGAAAACTATTTCCGAGAACAACTCATGTTGTTTTATCCATGGAGAAATGAAGAAAATGATCTAATTGGAAATCATACCTCTTTTGAATCACATTTTAATCAGCAACAGGAAAAAATAAAGAAAAACAAATTGCCTTATGAAGCAGACAGGGGTATAGTTGACGTTGTTGAAAACAATATGAATGATTTATTGAGTGATGTTGATCATATTGTTGCTGCAGAAGTACAACATAATGAAGAAATTGACTTTCAAGAAGATGAAAACTTGTGCTTAGATCATGGTTGTTTTAACCCAAAATTTGCACAGATGGAGTATGACTTAGGTTTTGATTTAGGCATAGCCAGAAAACAAGTGGAGACTGATGATATATCAGTAAACATGCTGAGTGATAAGGAATATAAACTCCTTGCAAGAAGTTTAAATCAAAATCAGAAAATATTTTTTACCACATACTTCATAAGATTAAAACAAATGATCTACCAATTCATTGCTTCTTAACAGGTGGTGCTGGTGTGGGAAAAAGTTTGTTAACAACCTGCCTATTTCAGGCAATTGTTCGTTATTATGCCAAACATGTAGCAGAGAAATGTGATGAGGTTAAGGCGGTGTTATGTGCACCAACAGGTAAAGCTGCATACAACATAGGAGGGCAAACTATACATTCTCTTTTCTGCATTCCAGCAAACCAAAATTTGAAGTACAAACCTCTTGATGTACAGCAACTTGACAATATGAGAGTTAAGTTTCGCAGCTTGAAAATTGTCTTTATTGATGAAGTTTCGATGGTAGGAAATAAAATGTTCAATTACATTAATTTAAGGCTGCAAGAGATTTTTGCAAAAGGTGTTCCATTTGGAGGTATTAGCATCATAGCTTTTGGTGATTTATTCCAGCTTAAACCTGTATTTGATGGCTGGATATTTGAAAATCTCACTGAAGGTTATGGACCATTAGCAACAAATTTATGGACTGATTTGTTTCGAGTCTTTGAATTAACAGAAATTATGAGGCAAAAAGAAGATAAAAACTTTGCTGAATTACTAAATAGACTAAGAGAAGGAAAGCACAATGACAATGATATAAACGTGCTGAGAACGAGAATCTGCACAGAAGAAATCCAAAATTTAAATTCAATTCCACACTTGTTTACAACCAATGTCAAGGTAAATTTTCATAATAGTCAAGCATATGAAAAAGCAGATTCAAATGACAAATGTATTGTGACGGCACTTGATGCTGTTACTGGAGATGTGTCCTCTGAAATAAAAAATGCAATACTCCTTCAAGTATCTGATGATCCATCTAAAACCATGGGACTATTTAAAAAATTGCAATTGGTGACCGATTTACCTGCTGAGGTTTGCATCAATATCAATGTCCAAGATGGGTTAACAAATGGAAGTCCATGCATAGTGAAGAAATTAGATTACAGAGTAATAGGTTCAAACAGGTGCAGTATTGTATGGGTATTATTTGATGACCCAGTAATAGGATTTTCTGCACGACAAAAATACTGTAATCTGTATTCTGAAGATATCTCTAAAGATTGGACACCCATTCTTGAAGTGACTAAAAAGTTCACAGTCGGGAGACACAAATCCTGTCATGTCACAAGAAGACAGTTTCCACTGCGACTAGCATGTGCAAAAACAATACATAAAGCACAGGGTTCTACATTAAATAATGTTGTGCTAGATTTAGGAAAAAGGAAATTAGATCACATTCATTATGTCGGTCTAAGTAGAGTCCGAAAACTGCAAGATTTGCACATTTTGTCTCTAAATGAAGAAAAAATAGGAGTTTCAGGAAATGTTGTTTGTGAAATGGAACGTATGAGAAATCATGCAGCATTGTGGACCTGCCTGCCTATTCTTGAAAACATAACCTCAGATTTGAAAATTATATATCACAACAGCAGGTCGTTGCATTTGCACATAAGTGACTTATTGTCGGAAAAAAAACATTCTGTCAGGCGATATTGTAGCTGTTACAGAAAGCAGATTAAAAGCAAGTGACAACAGTGAAAATTATTTGTTACCAGGTTTTCATATTTATCGTTTTGATGAAGAAGAATCCTCTCATACAATGCGGCCATTTTATGGTTCAGTTATTTACTCCAAATATCCACTGATCAATGTGTCAAAAGCAGTTTTAAATGGCATTCAAACAGTAAAGGCAACACTTATGAAAAACAGTGACCTTGTTCAAATTATTTTCATATATTGTCCCCCAAAGTTTGCCACCATCACCAATATTTGTTGTTTTCTGGTTTCAGTCTTGAACTTATTAGATACTAGTCAACCTTTTCTTATTATGGGTGATACAAACATAGATTATTTTACCCAAAGAGATCTCTCTTCAAATTTGAAACATTTAAATATCAGACAAATAATGCATAGTTCTACAACTGACTATGGAAGTTGTTTAGATCATGTATATACCAACTTAAATAGTTCTGCTGAAATTTCATGTGCTACTCTGGAATCATATTATTCAGACCATAAACCCATTGTTGTGTATTTGCCATTTTAAAAACTTATTATATTACGCGTTACTGCATTTCAGCTAAAAAATAATTAAACCAATCTCACCTCTTACAAATATGCATAATGAGTTCAAAATATAAAACAATAATAATCAATTGTCTGCAATATTAAAATACTCAACATTGTAAATCTATTACCATCGTACAAGACCATTATATTAAGTATCTATAGACATTCTTCAAGACTCTTAATTTATTTCTGTATTTCAGATGCTGCACAAAACTTTGGCAGAGTTGCAAAAAATGAAGTCAGGAGATTCCCGTCCATATCCCAATGCTTTGGTTAAAGCAACAGCCATCAAACCTGGCCACCTTTACCAATGCAAATGGAGAAAAGGGTTCTATCTTGAACTTTAGTGTTGCTGATGGAACTGAGGCCATGCTTGTCACTCTTAGTGATGAAGCAAAAATGCCAACTATCAAAGACGGAAGGACCCTACAAATAAGAAATTTCATTGTGTAAGGAAGTCGACTTATACTGTCCAAACAATCAAAAATTATGGCAGGACCAGCTGTACAAGTGCCAGAATCTTTAAAGCAGTTACCATAATCATGCCACCATCACCTACAAAAACCTTGAAGGATGCAATGTCATCGCCTGTTAGAGAAAACCTGAGTGTTCAAGGGCAAATTATTCGTGTACGTAACTCAACTTGATATTAAAGTTAAAAATCATCTAAAATTATAATTCATAATCAAATGAAATTAAACACAATTGTACTTGTATTGAATTATACCCCTATAGTTTACTTTTCAATTGATTTTCTTTGCAGGATGAAGCAATCAAAACAGTGAAAGTTGCCCAGAAGGACACTAAGATTAGAGCATTGACCTTAGAAGAGAATGGACAGACAATGGAACTAACTCTTTGGAGAGAGCTGTGTGAACAAGACTTGAAGATAGGGCAATACATTGAAGTTACTCATTGTCTTGTATCTGAATGGCTCAGAAAGAAGAGTCTCAACTCCACAAGAAACACCACCATCAAGGTAACAATAGCTTGATACATTCAACTGCATTTACATGTATTCAAAATCCAAGCATAGTACTAGTTTATTGTAAATTTACACAAGATTGGAAAAAAATAATGTACTTTAATCATGCCAAAAAATATCAGCTATGCATATAATGTATAATAACGAATGAATACTTCATTGTTTCAGGCTGTACAACCTAAAGATATGGTTGTAACCGGAAATGTCGAAGCTCTGTCAATGACGGACACCCACTGTGAAATGTGTGTCAAGGAAGATGACATATATAAAGACTTTATTGTGGATCTGGACATGGTTCGTGCCCAAGTTCAAAGATATGTGGAAGAAGCCGGAACATTCAACTTACAACAGCTAGAAAATATGATTGTTGACAAACTTCTCTTCCCTGTGAAGCTTGTCATCAACGGCACAACAGTCATTTCCTTTGAATTGTTATAAACACTTGCCAACATTCCTACATTCGAACCATATCAAAATAAATACTTTTTGTAAGAACTGTTAAATTACTATAAAAAAAAGTCAGTATGATTATTGATTAGCTATCATGACATCTCTTCAAATTGACATTTGCAAACAGGTTTATTAAATTTGTAATATTTCACTTACCTTATTTTTACCTTTTCTGAAATGCCATAACTGTATATAGATCTAGTTTAATTTCTGGTTGTAAATATTTAATGAGCAAATGCAAACAGCAACTGTTTACAGAAATACCGGTACATGCTTTTCTAACTTTGCATGCACACAGTGGTTATACAAGTTAATTAATTTTGTTAACTTTGATAGTTAGTCTACTTTTATTGTTTTTGTTTCAAAAAACCATATGACCCTTTCATCCAATCTTCATTTGGGATGTACAGATTGATTTGTGTTAATTATGTTGGTTTTTACTTTACTTTTCCCATTTTAGTAATACTCTTACTTGATGCATATTGTTAGTTTTAGTTGTATTTTTGTTGTTTTCATCTTCATAACCATATAACTCAATTGTTCAGTCTATAAGAGGCATTCACATATGGTTATTTCTTTGACATAGATATATAGTGTGTTTATATATAGAACATGTTTGTTTATACTTTACTTTTTTTGTTTCAGATACTACCCTTACTTGATGCATATTCTAGTAGTTTAGTTATAGTTTACATACACAGCACAAAATCTAAGCAATAATTATCTTGCTGAAAGATAAGTGAAATGTATTGCAACTTGATCACGAAATACGCTACAGACTATAATCTCTGCATGCCATTTTACAATTCATCCATTTCTTTCTTTGAAATGTGTACATGTTCTAAATATGAAAAGAACATACTGCCAAATAATTTGTGCCAAATTTTCATTGCCATTGTCAATATACCAGTTGACATTCAGTTCATCTTAGAAAAACTAATTCTCCCAATCCACTCTAATAACATAACCAAAATAAAAAACCTTTGTGTAAATCATTATATTGTTAATTATTCTTTATATATATCTCATAATACATAAACTTCCATTATTTTGTTTATCTCTATTTTCCAAACTGATATACTCTCAAATATACAAGATTCTGTATTGTTATTTAAAAGTTCTTCATCTTTTATCAAACCTAGCTATGTGTTCAATAAACATTTGCCTCTTGGTTTCATTTTGTTGTTTTACCATACCTAAAGAAATCAGACAACAGTAGCATCTTGATAAACCAACCCAACTTTTCACGCCACCGTCTTTCAGTACTTTCAGTACTTTGATTCAATTATAGGACTGACTCTTTTTACTGTTCCATTTGATGAAATAAAACGTAATTGCTTGTCAAAAGTAGTGTTATTTTGAAGCTGTCTAGTTCATCAGAAAAAAGGAAAAAACAAAGCGCTATTATTGCAATTATTTGCAGCAAATTGTAATACATGTAAGAGAAACAAAGTATATTTTTTTAATGTACATCGGGATAAATACGGACTGATAAATGATCAAATATTTCGGGAAAAATTATGGTAGATTTATAGGTAATTGGTTGTCAACTAAGCCTCTTTTTGTAAAACAATCAAAACTGCAAACCATTTATTTAACAAAAGTGCCTGAAGTAGGACATTAAACCTGTATCACGTTTGTTCTATCTACCATAGCGAAGGAAAACGGAGAAAAAATGAATCATTTAGAAAGTAAAGTTTTAGATAGAATAAAGTATGTTCAGAAACATTTGATTTTTCCTCGATGTTCGAGAATACACTTGCTTTACGGATGAAAAATAACGTCACAATTGTAGACTGAACACGTTGGGTTTAGTTCAACTATGCTCTCAGATTTGATTCAACTTTTTATGTTACAGATTAAGTATGTTGTCTGTAACAAAAAAATGTATTATCTCCTTTTGAACGACAAAATATGTGTCGGGCCAACGCTGACATTGTGTACAAATTAAAACGTTCAAGATAAGTTTAATTGAAATTATAGCGTAAATTATAACATTGTCTCTAAAAAGTTTCATGTATTGAGCATGGTAAATTATTTTTCATCTATTCTTAAAAATCAATAATTAATATATTAAAATACTTTTTAAACACTGATAATCACTGTCGTGTATCCGCGCCGGTAGTGACATGTTTGGATAACGTGAAAATGGCGGCACCGTTCGTTTCTTGATAAGTTTTCGTGTTATTTAACGCTTACATTGTTTACTTTTACATTAATGAGATCGTCAAATCTATTTAAAAGCATATTCAATCTTTAAATTTCTACGAGGTGTATGTGAAAATTATGTAAATAAGCAGTTTATGTCGATTAATTGTGAACAACGGAACAGGTTTGGATGACCTTGTTTTTCCAAATAGGATCGGTTTGGATGCGCATCTGATACGGTTTGGATGTGGTTAATATATAAGAGTTTAAACTGTTCTTTTACTTATATTTTCGCGAAGGGGATATTGCATCTCTACTGTGCGATTACCATGCCCTCACTGCAAAGCATGCTTTCAAAATTATGGAGATCGTCGTGTGACATTTGACCTTTGAATTCACATTGTTTAAAGAAATAAACATACACGTTGAAAGACTTGTATATTTAAGTCAACAAAACTTTATATAAAGTAATTTGAATTTCAATTTTACACAATACAAGCTCAAAATAAGTAAACTTGTCTTAATTATAAAAATTGCATACAGAGTGTTTTACAGACATGTTAAGTCTGTTGCATAATCATTCAATCGATATTAATTTAGAAAGATTCAGCCTTACCAAAATCTTTACGACACAAATATAAACATGTGTTTACGACAGTTTTGATTAAGTTATGAGGCTAACTTTATATGCTGTAAACGATGTCTGGAAAAAAAAATTCAAAAGAGATCAGTCAAAAGACAGAATTGATATTGGTCAAGGGCTGATGCAGGCTGTGATATGGAAAAGGGGTATCTATTATCATATTTATTACATACTTAGTAAAATGAATTTGATTTTAAATATCATATGAAAGTAGTATGTACATATATTATATAAAAATATATGATCTAATTGTTTTAATAAACATATAGCTTCTGAACTGGAATTTCCCCGGGCTTTAAAAGCTAAGTGCTCCAAAACATTTGCTAGCATTTGAAGTTTTCAACTGCACTTAAAAATGTCGACTGTAACAAATGTTTTATATTTAGTCTGTAAACATGTAGAAATGCCAGCACGAAATGGACAGACGAGTTCTGCAAGGGGTGTGATAAGGATCCGTATGAGCCCTAGGGCTAATAACCTGTATCAGCCACGGAGGCCGATGCGAGTTGTGTGATGTCATCTGTATCACATATGCCAAAAAACTGTATTTATTACTATTTATATACACTTGTTTAATTTTTTAAATTAATAATTGAAATGTCTTCAAACAACTTTTTAGATTGCAACAGCCTTAAAACCGCGCTTTGGCAAATTTTTACGATGAAATTTTTATTATTATACTTTCATGTTTAATACCAACGCGAGTTTTGTATTTTTCTGCAGTATCGCCACCTTAAATTCCCACACGAGTTAACAAAGAAAGAATTTTACTTTTCAATAAACTAAATTATAATGTTGTAAATTATGTTATTCGTTCACTTTCTACGCATGCGCTGTACTTAAGTGCATATGTCCTCTTCGTAAGCATTAGCTTCCATGATTTGTCATTGCAGTACAAAAGAACTAAATATTGGTTATGGATTTTAACTAACATGTTCATTGCTTTATTTTACATGTACAAAATTATGAACAGAATAGCAATATACATTGGAAATGAAATCAGCGCAATGTAAAATACCGGTATATTGTGTAATCAATTTTATTATTTTAGTTTGTTCATTGAAAAAATCAACAAAACATCTTGATCAGTAATATACATAGATACATATTTATCGTTTTGATCGTCTGGTGAAAATTATGATTTAAAAAATGGCGACGTTTACTCAGGTCTCGTCATCACTTGGATTTTTGGACCAACTATTTTTAACAACAGAGTATTATGACTTAGCAGACCCACAGTTGCACACCGATAAAAGCAGGCACGTAGCATCAGGGGGGGGCCAGGGGGGGCCTGCCCCCCCCCCCCCCCCCCACTTTTTCTCGCAGCAACAATTTTTTTAAAATTTACATATAAGAAAATGAATTATAATGGAGTTGGCCCCCCACTTTTTGGAAGTAAGAAAAAAATTGTTATGAAAATTGAAGTCCCCCCCCCCCCCCACGGATTAGGAATTTGATGTTTTGGAGGGGAAACAATTTTGGTAGAGATGATTAATTTTTTATTTTTTTTTGGAAGTATAGTTAAGTCCCCCCCCCCCCCCACGGATTAGGATTTTGAAGATTTCGGAAACTTTAAATTTCCTTTTTTTTTTTTTTTGCTTGTCAAGACTTTTTGGATGGGTTTGGCCCCCCACTTTCAAAAACGATGCTACGTGCCTGAAAAGGCAAACTGTTTAATTTTGTCTGAAATATAAAAAATGCTATATCTTAAAACTATCTAAACCGTACCATTTGCACAATTTATATTTTAGCATCCAAACCGGAATAATTCGTTAATCCAAACCGTACTTTTTATTTAGCAGGTGCATGAAGTTATTGCTGTTTTTATACATATTAGTGTATTAAAAATATATTGAAGTGATTTCATTTGGTTAGAGTAATCTTTCAAATTAATTTTGGCTGCTTCAGATTTTTAGTTTGTGTTATATTATCTACGTTATCTCGAAATAGATCTTGGTTTTAGCGTTAAAATGGCACATTAACGATTGATATTCCTACAAATAAGTCGTTTTTATTTACGATGAACAAAAATAACACTCGCTCTTATCAACTGCAAAACCGTAAGAAAAATATGAACGACTGTTACGATTGTTTTGATTAATATTTACCTCATTGTCGATAGATAAAAGAACACAACACTCATTGTTTTTGCAATGGATACGCCATTTTCACGTTATCCAAACATGTCACTACCGGCGCGGATACACGACAGTGGATAATGTCATGGACAAAGATCTAGAGCTGGCGTTGAAAGTGGGAATTAAAGTATCCTGCAAAAAACAGGACGAGAGGAAGGAAGTCTAACAAACAACAAATGGGGTGGTTTAACACAAGAAACTAAAGATTTTTATTTAAGCTCGTTTTCTTGAATTTCTTATGCTACATGTATGTATAAGTAGAAAAAGTTATAGTGCTTAATTCAGTAAAAGTTAGTTACTTCTTCAATTATAACAATCAGATCTTCGGGCAAATGTACCTGTATAAAACACAATAAACTGATTATGAAGTAAGAAGTTTTAAAACCAAATAAAAATACCATTATTTGGTCATTTTCAAATTAACAGTCTATGAAATCCGAAGATAAAACACATTACAAACATGTCGAGGAAAATAGATTTGAGGTAAGAAAGGTGTTTATCTAGATTGTACAATTGTCTATACTATAGATAAGTAAGATAGGATAGGATAAAAAAAAAAGGCTAAATACGCAGAGAAAACCATTGGAAAACTAACAATAGCTATTTTTAGCTCTTCTCGGTACTTGTAGTCCATTGATAATTTTTATTTTGAAATAAAAAAGTAAATTAAATGTTTATTTTTTTTATAAATACTTCATGTTCTTAAACAACAAAGCTAAAATTAAAACTTTCAAATTAATTTGAACGATAAATTGGTGATTATAATTAAGCATTTACTTCAGACGGAATGTTCCCGACAGAAATAACCTCCCGGACGAAGAGGCTCTTTTCATGTTGTCTTCCGGTCGGAAGTATAGCGATATTAAACTAGTTCATTTTATCTATGAGCGATAAACAATGTATTGTGTTATGAAAATTACAATCTAGTTGATTTTGAGTGCACGAAAAGCTTACTTATAATCTTATAACTCATGTATCATGAACACCTACACAAACGCTTAATGCTCCTAACAAAGAAAAATACAAAACAAAAACCACTCTGAAATAGAACGATACTTATTTCATGGAGATGCAAAAAGGAATTAACAAAAACTCTAACTTTTATAAGAAGTACTTGTTGATAACCTCATTATTTTGTTTTTTAAAAGTCATTTGTTTTGTTTGTTTTTTGATAATGGTTTGTTAACTTTCGCATACTTGAAGAGTACCAATTTGTTTTTATTTTTTCTCAATCAAGCTTCACTAATTAAGAGCAATTCTCTGTAAGCACTTTTTCGGCATGCATATAAACAGATTTTGTTAAGAAAATTTTAGAATGTAGATTTTATTAAAATATCTAAAATGCACATTCACATTGTCTATATACAGACCAGTTTCCATGGAAACACGGCTCAAAATTCATTTTTTTTTTATCAAAATAGGCCATTTTTACTGCAGTGTTATAAAAAAAAATTGGGCAAGCTCAACGTTTAACAAACATAAAATTAAAATCATCGATCCTTCACCTATCTCAAAATGTACAAACATGATGGAGAAGCTATCCATATTGTTGTGAAATAATAAGTTTAAAAAATTACATTTTTGGGAAATGAATTATCTTCTCCTTGCAATTTAGAACTCTTTTGTGCTAAGAGTTTAAAAAGAGAAGTGCTGAAACAGTATGTCAACAAATTGGCTTTTTCCCAAAATCTTGAAGATTTTATCCTTTTTTTTTGGTTATGACCCATAGGTATTGTCACTATGCATCTAATATGAACCTCTATTAGTGTTTTTTGAAATCTCATCCAATGCCTTATCATGTTTATGTAGTGGAGTAGGACTTAATGGATCTTTGTTACTTCAAGTTTGTTATGCATCTAAATTACTGAGAAAAATCATAAATTACAAACAAAAAATACCGATTATATTTAAAACAATACAATACCACTGGAACTTATTTTACATGCACACGGTTGTGTTATTAATAGTTCTTTCAAACTAAAAAATATGAGTTGTTTCCCATTTTAGTACCTTCAATCTGTGTATGAAAACAAATTAAAAAATCAATACACAAGAAAACAAAACTAAATAAATCTGTAAGCAAAAAAAATGTGTGCAAAGATATAGCTATAACAATACATCTTCGGGTATTCTATTAATAATATAAAAATTATTGCCTTCATTAAAGAAACTCCTCCCTCACCGCAAAAGCTTTTTAAAAATACACAAAAAACCACATACGTATGTATCATTTGTAAGTTAGAAAATTGATTGTTAAAACTAAACAGTTTTCACATATGCTTATATGTACATGTATTCATTTTTAAAATATTACAACTGTTTGTTTTATGTAAACTTTTGTATAATACATTCATACATGTATGGGATACAATCAACAGTCAGAGGTAGTTTCTAAATTTATGGAGTAGAGTATTTTGTTACTTTCTTTTAAGTTTCCTGCTAGCTATTAAGAAAGTTGAAACATGTTACCAAACTAATTGGTATACTGTTTGAAGTGATTATTTTTCCAAGCATACTCACATCAATGAATAAAAATGCATGTAGATAATCTATTGATAGGTATGGTATTGTATTGGTGTCGGGAGTCAGGGTAACTTCCCGTGTTGTATTTAAAATTACAATTTTCATAAAGAAAACTGCAAAATGACAATGAATCCGGCCTACCCAGGAAAACACTTAAAAATCATATGATAGGAGTTACCTTAATTTACTTTCATTATCTATTGTAATTCACATTCCTTAAGATTTATAATTATTATAAACTTTTGAAATCGGCATCAAATTTATAACATTTGGGATACGTTTTGAACTTATGGCAAACTTGATGAAAGTAAAAAAATTTTCTGCTGAGAATTTATATTTCATGCATAACTCCTATACTGAGTTCAATAAATGAGCCATTCTGATTCAACCAAAACTGTTAAATGGTATAAAACATTGAAAGGAATAAGATATTATGCATTGGGAATGTAAAAATATCATTGAACACAAACTTGCTATTTGGATGAAAATGTTTTAATATTCTCTGTATTGATAACCTGCAGGAATTGTTTTTTGTAAATCATGTAAATTAATAATTATGAATCATATCAGGTACTTGTATAATATAGATTGCGAAGTTTAAAAAAAAGATAATTTAAAAAGCCATGATTCTTGATTAGTTACAGTTAATAAGCGTTTAAAGGGAGATAATATAGAAAGAATTTAGAGGTCATGTAAATACGTTGATCTAAGGTAAATAGAGTGTTTCAAATACAATTCTATTACTAGGACTTATTTGTTATTGAAAGTAAATATACATGTACCTTAACAAAGATTGTGTTAAAATTTGAACCATTAGCATTTAAAAGTCGCTCAGAAAATTTTGACAAAAATTTGTTAAAAAATTTGGGCTAAAAATAAAGTCGTCATTTAACAAGAAGGTGACGTTGGATTGGTACAAAAATAAATTTCAACATATGACATACATAAACAAAGGTTGTGTTAAAATGTCAAGTATCTGCGATTTATAGTTGCTGAGATATCTGTGACGAAATTTTGTTACTAACAAACAGAAAGACACACAGACAAACAGAGACACGAAGATAAAACAGAATATCCCCTCCATTCCGGACGTGGGTATTATAATAAGATGGAAAGACTTCTAGTTGTTCAAAAACAATTAGTCTATCAATCATTATATATGAACTATAATATTGTGTTGTGATTACGTAATATTGGTTACGTAATGTAACGTAAATAAAAATATCCAGTTTTAAAATTTAGAATTTATTAAAGTTCAAAATCACAATTAAAGAAACATCATTTTAAAAAGAAATCCAAAGTGAGAGTGTAAAATAATTATCAATCCCGCATGTCTCATCTTTGACAACTCCTCCCCTTTTTCTATAAAGGACTAATGAAATAACTCCAAGATGGAACCAAAATTTGGGGAACGCTCAAAGACATAAATTCTCAAAACAGGATACAGGAGGGAATTACCATAATAAATTCAAAGACACGCCAGTCTAAGATCTGACCATCAATCAGATAAACGAAAATAAACAAATGGCAATAAACAGGGGATCACTGTGAGAAATGGATAAGGGAGAGGAGGGAGATGTCAACATGAGAGATCACAAACAGATGCGACAATGTATTTCTAAAATGATCAAACAAATTAAATTTCAAACATAAAATACCACTCGTTTTACAAAAGTAAATTAATTCAATATGAATGAAATATATAATAAAGTTGTCTTTATCAATAAAATATACGTATGTATATAACATCCGCCCCGAAAAAAAAATTGACATTCAATTTTAGATATAAAAAAAATTGATAACGACAATAAAATCATACTGCACAAACATAAAAAAAATAAACATTACTCACCATATAAAAACACAAAACTCAAGTCATGCAAGTAAACAGTAAACAAAACTGAAAAGATAATGATCATGTCACCCGAAAATTATTTTTATCACTTTCACACTGTACATGATTTGGCCAGTACATGTACTCACACTTACTCCTTACACTGCAATGTCATGGTCATTATCCTAACTTTTAAACTTTTTTTTTTTCTTTACTTTTTTTATTCTTTGCACACAAAAACTACTGAAAAGTTTAACAACTAAATTATATCAATCTTGTCTTGAAAATATTTCAGTCACCATAGAAATGCATAAAATATAACCCTGTCGGAATAACACATCCTTGGTTAGAGAGAGCAATATCTATATAAACCACAACAAAAAGTTGCATATATTTTTATATGACATAAACAAAATGAACTCTCAATATATCTCGACTTGTATCATAATTGTTAAACCTTGTCGATGCATCCATCTAAGTGAACACAATACAGACAAGATACATTTCTATTCTAAACAATTCATTTACATTTCAAAAGTTGTACATGTAATCCTTTTGGAAATAAAACATCCGTGATTACATACAATGACAAAATTTGTAAACAGTTATCTTCATAAATTACTACAGGTCAAACATACTCTGCAGTAAAATGAAAATACACACAACTAAATATAGCACACTGTCAATAAATATATCAACATAAAGCGTAAGAAAATTACAGATTAGGTGGCGGTCTTATGTCAATTGCGCGTCTGGCTTTGTTGTTAAGTGCAGACCACGGAATCCAAACTTTGGTAAAATTTTGAAGAAATTAAATTGATTGTACCATACTAATCCAAAAGTGCAGACATTGAATTATAACCAAAATGTAATGTAAATACACAAATTTTCCTTACTGAAAAATGTCACACTTTTCGGCACCATTTAATACATCATTCTTGGAGCCTAAGACAGATGCCGCATTTATCCCGGGCGCTGTGCGGTTTTTTTTTGGTTCGGAATTACGGACTGTTTTCTTTGTAGCGAACAGACGACATTCCGCGACGGTATGTCCTGTCTGGAAACATATCTGGCACTTTGCTTGAGACTTTGGGGAACCGTGCATGCCCAGTCCAATTACAGCTTCGTTTCAAGTGTCCTGCTCCCCCACACGCATGGCAGGTAGGCAAATCCCGGTCACGTCCAGTCCGCGGTCTAGAAGTTGGTGCCTCTAGTTTTTCTAGACTGTGACTGATGTCGTGCAACATGCTAAAGAGGTGTTGATTATGGCCCTGGTGAGTGTTCGACTCTGCTGGCTATACAGCTGCGACCATTGGTGCTGTGGCGGAAAGGGATCTATATCCATAGGCCTCGCCTAACTTTGCTTGTTGCAAAGCATCCTTGAAAGATTTAACGGACTCTAGCCTAAAATCACTGTTTTGTCCTCGTACAGGCGTAAACATTGTTTTGTTTTTGAACTCAATAAATTAACGCAAAAATAGTCCAAAAGAAGCACAATACGAATTTAGATTCTCCACCATGTTGTGATTACGTAATATTGGTTACGTAATGTAACGTAAATAAAAATATCCAGTTTTAAAATTTAGAATTTATTAAAGTTCAAAATCACAATTAAAGAAACATCATTTTAAAAAGAAATCCAAAGTGAGAGTGTAAAATAATTATCAATCCCGCATGTCTCATCTTTGACAACTCCTCCCCTTTTTCTATAAAGGACTAATGAAATAACTCCAAGATGGAACCAAAATTTGGGGAACGCTCAAAGACATAAATTCTCAAAACAGGATACAGGAGGGAATTACCATAATAAATTCAAAGACACGCCAGTCTAAGATCTGACCATCAATCAGATAAACGAAAATAAACAAATGGCAACAAACAGGGGATCACTGTGAGAAATGGATAAGGGAGAGGAGGGAGATGTCAACATGAGAGATCACAAACAGATGCGACAATGTATTTCTAAAATGATCAAACAAATTAAATTTCAAACATAAAATACCACTCGTTTTACAAAAGGAAATTAATTCAATATGAATGAAATATATAATAAAGTTGTCTTTATCAATAAAATATACGTATGTATATAACAATTGTGTATACATATACTATTTGTTGTAACCAATATAAATATGTTAAAATTGTAGAAAGAAAATCATATTTAATGTTTAGGTATGTTAAAGGGTTTTTCATAATCAACTCTATTTACCAGATATTTCTTTCTTTGCGGTACTTTCTTAAAAGGTTTGAACATAATTTTATTTTTGACCTTTCTTTTCGTCAGTTAAATGTTAGTTAGGTGGAAACTATTGTACAGTTTTCACATCATCTTAAATAATTATTATTTAGTTTGTCAATCTACAATTTTGTGTGTTAAAAGCGATTTTCCCGTCCTTGACTTTTGTATCCGATTACTTCATACTGATGTAAATTGTCTGTCATGTTAAGATATTGTGCCTGTCCATCCGGTAAACTTGTTTCATAAATGTCCTTCCTTTCTTGGGCTTCAGCACTGAAAACAAATTGATATAGTTTAATTAATAATGCACGTGTTTTCCCAGAATAATACCCGTTTATTCAATTGCTTTACATCAAGTACATTGAATGTGTCACGTTGCATTTTAAAACTTGTAAAAATATAGAATACGATTTATACATAAAACACTGTTTAACAGAAAAAATAACATTTATAAAACAAGAGGCCCATGGGTCACATCGCTCACCGGAACAATAGTTCCTTGTAACATTCTATATTGTAGCATATGCTAATTCTTTTTTAAACTTTTAAGGCCCAAGTATTGTTCCGTTGCTTTTTGTTTGCTTTCAAAATTTTGAATCTACATGTACACTATCTTAGAATGATTGCATAGTAATCGCACAAACTCTAGTTTTCGAAAATAAAATTTTTAAACATTTTTCATAGTATATATTTCTATGTTAAACTTTAAACCCCTCTTAGGGGCCCAGTGTTAGTCTAGTGGTTACACCTACATTGATTACATTATTTAAATATGCCTGCATAGTAATCTCACAAATTGAAGCATTGTAGTTGTTGAGAAGATTTTAAAACATATACGTTAAACTTTGAACCCCACCTCAGGACCCAATTTTTTTACTTTATAAACACGATTCTGTGTAAATATTGGCTTTTCTGGTACAGTGGTTCTTGAGAAGAAGATTTTTAAACATTTCTTCTAAGTGTTTCTATGTTAAATTTTGAACCCCGCCTGGGGCTCCAGTTTTAGTCCGAGGGTCACGATTTTTACAATTAGAGATTCTCACTATATAAGCAAGCTTTTGTGTGAATATAAGCATTTCTGATGCAGTGGTTCTTGAGAAGAAGAAATTTAACGACTCACACCCTATACTCACTGTTTCGCAATTATCTCTTTTTTAAAAGGTGTTATGCCCTTTATTTTAACAATTTAGAATTACCTTCCAATAAGGATGCTTTGTACCAAGTGTGGTTTAATTCGGCCCAGTGATTTTAGAGAAGTCACAAATGTGAAAAGTTTACAGACGTACGGACGGACGGACGGACGCCGGACAACAGGTGATCAGAAAAGCTCACTTGAACTTTCGGTTCAGGTGAGCTGAAAATATAGTTCAAAAATGTATAATCACGTGTCTCACAGCAATTATTGTATTTGAAAAAATATATACCGTTTTTTACGATAAATTACCAAAACGACTACCCCAAACAGCAAAAGAAATCCAGCTACTGGTACCAATATGTAAATACCTACAACAGAACAAAATATGAATTAAAACATAACATGCATTACTATCAAATCTACTTGACTTTCTACAACCTGTATAGATCCGTCATGATACTGTGATGATTGTTGTTTTAAGTATACTTTTGCAGAATGATACATGTATATGTACTATTTGCATAAAAATGAATAAATGTGAATTTCATTTTAAAACACGTACCAGAATAAACATTGTGTTTTTTCATCTTTCATATTATTTTAAATGCTCTAAACAAAGCATATATGCAGCACTTATTAAAAGAACTAAATCTTTGATCTCATATCATGTGACATTTTATCCAAATACAACTAAAATGACAGTATTTTTTTGCTATATTTACGAATCAAATTCAAAGGTAATATTGATTTTATGCGCATATTAGTCGGATGTAAATGCATACAGTAAAAGTTTAACTATATATCAATAGTTTGAAACCTTTTAACAGGGAATCCAACACATGTCAGTACAATTTTGGCACGTGAGCGTCCCTGTTGCATAGCTTTTTCTAATCTTTAATTTGATAATGCAGATGATTATAATGATGAATACTGATATTATCCTTTCATTCCTTTCATTGGATGCATAGTGCATAGTAACTTGATTTATTCAAAAGGTGAATTGTATCTTGCTTCAGTACATTGTATTTTTACTTTGGGAAGTGGATTTAAATCGCATCAATAAATACCTTAATCTTCTGAGTGTTATATTTTTAAACAATAAGTAAGGGTTTATAACACATCCATGACAAAGTTAAATCTTATATACTGCATATGTACATTGTATATTATTTTAGAAAACCTTAAACTGGATTCCCCCTATGTTTCAACACTGAACGAATATAAACAAATATAAAAGATAAGAATGCCCTTTTTTACCCCATTTCCAACGTAAGAAAATTTCCAGAATACGAACTTATTTGACTTGAACTGTTTTTTCTTGATGTTGCAACACTTAACGTATAAGAATATCAACAATTATAATAGGTTTGAATTTTAATGCTCCGTTCTACCCTATTTCCAACGTAAAGAGATCTTTAAAACTATCTTACTTGTTTCCGACTCGCTTTTGGTTGTTATAGTCTGTTTAATAAACACCAATCCAGTTGTAGTCATATTCACATATGACGAGGCGCTGGAGAACATTATATCCATTGTGAAAGGCTGGGATGAAATATGTTTTTCTAGAAAAGTTGTTTCAAATGTTGTCAGTTCGTCTGTAAAAGTTTTTGAACAATGAGATGTATAAAAGTTGTATGTTTACTCAATTTCATGCAAAAAAAAAATATCGATTGAAGATGGAGTTGGATTTAATCAATTGAAAAAAAAAAAAAAAACTATTTGATATGTGAGATAACATATTTCAAATATAACAAATATCATGCACATTATAAAGGGCATGGTCACGATTTTTGTCAACCTTTTTTGTTATTTTTTGTTGTTTACGTTAAAAACGAAAAACTAAGATTAACCGAAATCGTGACCATGCCCTTTTAAAGTGAAAAATATGAGGTTTTGTTTATCATAAAGATAAAATGTAAGCTAAAGGTGATTTACCACAAAATTGTTCGACATGTCCAGCTCCAGACGTTGTCACATTGAAGACGTCCATACTATTATTGCAGTATTCATGTGTGTCATGCACATGGATGGATCTGGTGATCGTAGAATTTGAGATTGAATCACCGCACGTAACACCGTCGAACATTGTTTTGAAAATACGCTGATTTGGTGTCGTGTCGATAATGTATTGAATGCATGCACTAAGAAGGTTCCAGTTTGTGAAATTCAGATATACTGCTTCAAAGTAACCGGTAACCTTAAAAAAAGAGTGAAACGTTTTACAACGAAAAAAGTAGATATCAATCAATGTTAAATATTAAGAATATCACTTTTTAAAAATTATTCAACAAATTTTTCAGTAAGTTATTTGAGAGCTGTGTGAAAACAGATCTAATCGTCAGATATACAACCTTTGTATAAAATGCATATTTATTTAGCGTGTTATAGAGGAATAATTATAGACGGACACAGAGTTTCCTAAGTGGGATACTTATAATTGTAAAACACAATTAATTTAAATAAAATTGGACATTTTTTTCCAGGATGTTGTGGTGTGTTCTACACGTGTTCATGATCAGATCATATTAGAATTACATCATAACCGGATTATGAATCAATAGAAGTGTTATATAAATGCTGTAATTATGTGTTAAAACAAGCAAGTAAATGTTGGCCAATAAAAATCAATATATTAATTTATTGTATGAATTCCTTTTTCCCCAAAATATAAGGCATTTTGTTGCTATCAAAAAATAACCTTAAAGGCTCCCAATTTTTAGAAACATGTGAACAATATCGCAACATATGCGTATCGTGATTTTAGCAGTAACATGTAATGTTATTAATAAATTATTGCTCCAATATCTGTGCATATGCATGTTTGTTTGCAGTTATAGAGAAAGTGCATGTTAATTCCTGCAATATCGAATCAAACCCAGTAAAAAAAAACCCTCATATTCTTTTTCAATCCTATGCCTAGATTGTAATTTGTCAACAAATTGTGTACTTTCAAACAAAGAAGCATTCCTTGAATGAAGTGAATACTACAATGATTATCAATGATAACACGTAGGTGAACAATTGTTTTAAGGCGTCCATGAAAATATGTCCTTCTCAATGTTATTTGAAATTAAACCAGTTGCGTTTTGGAAGTTCCAAATACAATCATATATATGCCTTCTAGAGCACCAGTGATACAGGAGAGCAAACATTGCATGTTGTTGACGTTTAAACAACTATCAATTGTTTTAAAAGTTTAATTAGATAAGATAATGATGTTACATGTAGCAAATTCAACATAGTAATTTAAGCAACAGATGAAACAAAATGAATGATTATAAGATAGTTAATATTAACTTACATAATGAACATCAATGATAAAAGTTTACCCGAAAGGCCAAAAATGAATAAGTAAACTGGACTGTAGCATCAATATTCAATGATTGGCATTTATAGGTAAATGTGTCTACCAGCTGTTCCGCTGAAGCATCTAGTCGTCTTGCGATGTTTTCACATTTTGATGGAAGAACGTTTTCAAAACTCCAAATAACCAAATAGGTTACGGAGACTATAGGGATACCTATGGTAATATAAGAATAATACTACATTTTGTGACCATGTATATTAAAACTTCATTTGATATTTAATATATATCATTCAACAACTGTTTACACTCCGTGAACTTATTTTTATTTTCCAATTTTTAAAACGTTGTGCAAGTATTTATAAGGTGCATCACAATTAAATGTGGAATTTCTTATACATATCATTTCATGCAGTCTATTTTAGCAAGGGCACCACAAAGTGGAGCATCCTTTCGCGACCAGATTTATTTTGTTGAGGATGCAATAATTAGGAATATACAGTTATGTAGATGTAATTGAGGAGACCAAATTGTACTAACCCTCCATTACTTCAAAAAGTGTTTTTAATCTGTACTAAATCTAACTCCAAAAAATATCAAGTTGTTGATTTGAACTGCTTATTTTCACTTTAGTTTCACAGTTACTGTAGTGAAGCGAAAGTAGTTATTGTCAAGTCGTAGGTTAAATTTCTGTTGAAAATTGTTTTATTTCAACGATATATTAAAACGTATTCAACTAATTGACTTGAAAATTAAGAGGGTTTGTCTTTTTACCATGCCAAATTAGTGTACGAAGTTTGATAAATATCCGTGCAAGGGTTTACTTTAAATCTTGCTTTGAAGCTGAAAAAGACATAGATACATACATACATACATACATACATACATACACAAGCACAACAGCGATGCTATATCCCCTTCGCAACAAGTTACGCGAGGGA
Source organism: Magallana hongkongensis (assembly GCA_015776775.1). NCBI lineage: Eukaryota > Metazoa > Mollusca > Bivalvia > Ostreida > Ostreidae > Magallana > Magallana hongkongensis. The sequence continues at coordinate 10,561,833 of CM027471.1, forward strand.
ATAATAATAGGATCTAGTAAATTTAGACACTGATAGGTGCTACTACACCCTCAAATGAACTGTACTATTCCATGCAGGAAACTGACATCACCATCCCGTTCACAAAACAAACCGTACTGTTAAAAAATCGAGCCATACCCTGCAAGAAGCGAACAGTATTATTCAAAAAGCGTACAATGATAATTTATGAAAGACCCGCCCCAAAAGACCAACGAAGGGTATCGTACCGTTTTATAAGTGTGCAACTTCCAGATACTGTACTGCTTATTTAATTGACCACAGTCGCTCGACGAAGATGGACGGAATTTGTCAGATTGTCACTGACCAGATAAGTTCAATATTATGTTATTCAGATAAAAATGCCCACCTAATGCGTGGTAATCAGTTATATTTTGATTCTACTTAGGAAATGTTTTAAACATTGTACATGTACTGGACTTCAAAAATTTACGTGACTCTCAGAGAGAGAGAGAGAGAGAGAGAGAGAGAGAGAGAGAGAGAGAGAGAGTATTGTGAACGTGCATGGTAATTATAATTCATTTTTTTTTTCTAAATGAGCTTAATTTTTCGCTTTTACTAAGTCCTTATTGTCGATCATTTTAATCAGACTAGGGTCATTTGAGCGGGAGTGTATTTCAGGACGCCACATCCTACGCCTTTCAATTCACACACTTAAATATGAATATAAACTATTGTGGTAGAAATCAATATCCGCAATTTTTCTCTCTTTTTTGGGGCAAAATTCGACTCCAGGGACAGGGTGCCCCTGAAAGTTCTATCTTTATCTATTCCTTTGATCAAGACCTATCAAATATTTTCGATATTTTAAAGTGTAAGCCGGTCCTGAAGGAAATCTAGGCCAAAAACCATGCAGAAATATACCATTTTACTGAGAAAATGCTGGTTTTACCATCTCTGAAGATTAATGATAAAATTGCGAGAGTAATATGATATGTTCAAAATGCAAATTCGAAAAACATAGAAATATGTACGAAAGAAAATAACAAAGCACATGAATTTTCAAAACCGATTTTTTCCAGAAAATCCATCTCCCTTAGTTATAGACAAATTCAATTGTTACTCGCAATAGCTCCTTAAATTACATATACATGTATAGTTAAGATGACTCTAGTTGGTTTCGTGTCCGGTTTTTAGTACACAGCGTGATAAATTTCCGGTTATAGTTTTAGGCACATCAATGATAATTTCAGATGAAATATATTTGATTTAAAGTATTGCACAAGTATGGTTCGGTGACTTCATTCTATATAAAAAGCTCATATTTTTCAAAAGGAAAGAAAAACCAGAAATATGTCAAAAACACGCTGAAAATTTACTTGCAATTGGCGGAAAAAGGGGAAGGGGGGGGGGTTATACAAAACTGCACTTGTTTCTAAGGGTTTGCCAGATAGGACCATACTTTTAATATCTATAATATAGTTTGAAAGAGAATTTAATTTTAGTGGCCGTTAGATTACGTCTAATAGGTACATTTTATTTCTTTTCAATGTTTGCAAAATACAAGTAAAAAACTAAATTAAATAATATGGGGTGTACACGTGTATATCAAAACAAGCTGGTCAATTTAGATGAACTATGTTTCTTTTGTTTACATAGTGGTTAACTCTATTTGATAAAAAAAAAATGCAAACTGTAAAAGTTTTGAGAAATTTTCAAAAAATTGGACATTTTGTTGGAATTTGGTTGCATAATGTAATATTTTTGTGAAAAATTACAATGACAAACTGTCAACCATCTCAAAAATCCATAAAGCGAAATACAAATTTAAATCAGAGCAACACGGACTTCTAAAAAGATAGAGGTGGGATCAGGTGCCAAGGTGGGGTACATTGTAAGCATCCCCTGCCGACCGGTCGCAACCGCCATGTGTTTATTGTCAAGAGCATGAGTAACGGAAGAAACTGTAGTCAGTCCGGTGTATAAATAATGGTCTAACAAGTTTGAAAAACGTCATTAGAGTTTCTTAAGTTATAATATAACATGGTGAATTTTGGTGCATAATTTGTTAATTTATAAGATCACGCTTCATTTTGTTAAATGTTTGCTGTTTAATTTCTTGACCTTGTGAGCTTAAACTCACTGTGGGAAAAAACGTGCAAAGTTATTAATATTTTGACCTCTTTATTAAGTGTATAAGTTGTTTTAACTGTTCAAATTTGAAAACAAAGTTTCACACACATTTCCTAAAGGCTGGGTCTACTTTGAACGAAATTAACAAAATCTTATAGTCATATTTTGACTATACACACGATATTAGTTCAGGTAAGAGAAGCGATTGCGGGTTATACCACAGTCCCATTTCTGAAAGTGACCAACGGCCGATGTTTTTTGAAGCAAAAAGTTGATTATCTGGGCGACAGTCGGCCGTTCATGAGGTCTTGACTTGTCCGATATCGACGTCTTTTTTTCATAGGCCGACTAATTTTTTGTCCGTCGGGCCAAGTTATAAATGGTTTTTTTTTCTGCATCGAAGGCCAATTTCTTCAGTTTAAACAGTCGTTGAATAGCCCGTCGAACAATCTTCGATCGTCGTCTGGCCATCGGCAGACAAATTTTATTTCTGTTGTCTGTTGGTGGACATTTAGGTATTCTGATTTTTCTTAAATGTTGGACGGGAGACACCGTATGACGACAAAAACAAAACAAAAAAAACAAAGACTGGTCTTTGAGATAGATTTTGATAAACCGGCTGTTTGACGACCGACCGTATACAAATTGCTCTAAACATATACCGTCTATCGGGCGATAAGCAGCGGTCAGGCAGACGACGCCATGCAGCAGACTTGTTCGTCAATAAATGGAAGCAAAGAACACGTGGTTATTAAAGAATATTCAGCAATTGCGAATATTTTTATGTAATAAGCCGACCCTTCAAATCCAACTGTGGCTTAACGTTCGATGATCGAGCAACAATTCGCCGACAAATACATAATCAAACTTTTGAAGATGTCGGTATTCCTTGAAATTAATGTGACTGCTCTGCGTTACCCGACACCAGCGCCGGGCGATAATGTTTCTTCAGTCGAAAACGAAGCGTACCGTTCAAAACGCGTACCGAACCAAACCGTGCATGCAACGGGTGTTACAGTAGTAGCATGCTTCAGGGTATGTTTTTCTTTTTTTAAAAATCGAGAGTTGACCTGGTTTCCTTCATATTTAATGGAAAATAACAGTTTTAAACCCTATTTTTACAGAGTTTATCTTATACTTTTCGATCTTATTTACACCAAATTTAACCAATTTATCATCATTCAAATAATCAATATCTCAAATATATAAAAAGTGTATAGGCTTCATTTTTTATTAGATTTTGACATTAAATAAAACCATTACAGTCTAAATTAGAAATTAAATTTGTTGACAACATTTAAAAATTCTGACTGAGGGGTGATATGGCTTAAAATGCCAACTGTAAACAATGTGTTTAATTTGGACTGTAGCATTATGTTTTATGTTTTAAAATATATTTAGATATATATTAAAAGAAACAGCAAGCCAAAAAAAAAAAAAAAAACCACATGAAGAAATATTTTTAGAAAAATACAAATTACGTTGTGAATTCTTAATAATTTGATGATCTATTTTTAACTTACCTGAACCGACGGTCTAGGGGTCATGGCGTTCACAGTCTAAAATCTATATTTTTAAGGACGCTTGCATAATAGTCCCACAAATTGTAGCAATGCAGTGTTTGAAAAAAAAAATACTAAAAGATTTTTTCTATATTTTCTATGTTTCACTTTGAAGCCCTCTTCGGTTCCCAGTATCGCGATTTTTACAATTCAGAACTGCTCCGTTATACACAAGCTTTCCTGTAAATATTGGCGTTTCTGATTCAGATTCACGCACTTTTTTCCCCTTTCCATAAGTATCCCCCTTTTGAAAGGGGTTTCGCACGATTTTTAACAATTTAGAATCCCCTTCTCATACGTATGATTTTTACTAAGTTTAGATAAATTTGGCGCAGTGGTTCTAGAAAAGAAGTAAAAAGAATGTGAAAAAGTCTACAAACATACATACGGACGGATATATGACGGACAAAGGGAATCACAAAAGCTCATTTGAACCTGCTGCTTAGGTAGCAAGGGACAGTTTTGGATAAAGTACCCGTCAATATTTTTGTAAAATTGAGAGTTGCTGTACTTGAAGGCTTATGAGTGTTGCTAAAATTCATGAAATGATTTTTAATGATTATCATTAGTTAGAGGGGTGTCTCTTGTTGAAATTGATATGCAATATGTAGGCCCCTTATGTTAGGTACATGAGAATCAGAAGTAAAATACGAAACCTGCAGCCATGACTATTGTGATGACTTTACACGGTGAAATTGCAAGTTACAGACGGGAGGTAAAATAACACGAAAAGTAGGGGGATGGGACATTGTAAACTACTAGTATACACCGGTAAGTTTCTGACATGTGATTGTGCAACATGCAGGCGGTACGGAATCGAAGGTCAACCCTCTGCAGGGAATTAGCTGGGGGAGGTCTAAAACGCTGAATAATCATGAAAAATTAGCAAAATATGAAAGGTCCAAAATCTCGTAAAAACCAGTATGTAGAGAATTTTACATGTTTTGACAAGTAATTTTCTTCAGAAATTGGTGATTGGCCGTATAAAGAGTGAATTAAAGGTATTTGTGCTGAATGGGAACAGTGGAAATTCTAGTTACAGTGTTCCGAAGACATGCATCCCTTGGCTACAATGAATTGTATCCAAAAAACTGTCCCCTGCCACCTAAGGTGATATACAAAGACGGACGTACGTTTGCATGAAGACAACTCTGGCTTCCAACCACCATTCATACAACTGTAGGATTGGCGTATGTATCCATTAGAAAATATGTAACCACGATAACAAGAAGCATTGCATGACATATTGGTCATGCAGGATATGAAAGCGTTATCAACAATCGAGTTAATCTCCTGGAAAGAGCAACAATTGACCATGGCTACAAAAAAAAATATCCAATTCAAAATAAAATTCAGATCTTTGTCATAATAAATAAAATATAATATTCATTCATACATGTTAAATATCACTGTAAGGTGCAAAATGTATACTTACATACTAAGTAAATCACAAAATATAAAATCTGCAAAGCTAGATAGACTATCATTTTGTTGGGATGACTGACAGCGCAGATCAAATATGAATAAAATAGGATTTTCCCGGTTTTTCGTATTGTTAGACAACAAAAAGAGCAATAAATACTTCCTCAATCACTTCCTTAAGGATAATAAGTTTTAAAAGGATAACATATTTTTTGAGGTTTTCAGTGGTAGCGGTTCTAAAATATTAATACAAGGCCACCAAAGTAATATGAAACCCTGAAAATGTCAAACGAAGGTCACAATGAAAATTGGCAAAATTTTGAGACACCCCGAACCTTCTCAAATTGTATAAACAGATCTAATACTAGTATTACAGCTTTACAACAAACTTTCACAAGATGAAGCTCTGCCATTCAGCCAACTTAATGTTAACTGAATGGTCTGGAAAGGTGACTGAATGGCATAGAAATACCACTCAGCAAGATTTCCGTTACCTTTCAGTCATCTTTCAGTTGACTGAATGACAGAGCTTCATCCTGTGTTTACCTCAAAAAACGTTACATATTACTGGGTATGGTTCATATTTGATAGTGCTTTTATTCAAAATCTGTAAATAGTTTAGATATTTGATACATGTCTGAAGTGTTATAATATAATTATTGTTACAGGTACATGTATCACAATTTCATCTCTTACCCATGCTATATCTCTGAAGACATATTTCTGCCCAGTAAAAATACAAAAGAATTCTAATACAAAAACAATCATTTGTTTAACATACAATTCTTGTAAAATTCCCAATTCTCAACTTAAGGCATGCTAAATGTGGGTTTTGTTAAAGAAAATGGAAACTATCTTCCCGATCGCCGCATTTTTCATTCATTGCAATAATAGACAATTGTGAATAGCTTTTCAAGTATATACAATCATTTAGCCCTTGCAATATTGCATTGCTGGTGTAACCAATTTTTTTACGTATAAATGTGCATTGTGACTTCTGAACCTCGTAACCACTCTTAATATAGCTAGGAGCTGTTACAAAATACCAGTAATTAAATAAAGTACTTATTTATGAGTTACAACGACATTATTAAGTAGTATTTCCGTTAACTATTCACTTCATTTTTCCACCGTACGTTCAATTTTTCTCAATTATGTCATACATGTAAATCAGTTTATGTGACTGAATGTAGTGTAAAAGTAATAACCACGTTGCTAAAACATGTTGATTTTTGCGAAGGAAAAAAACTGATTACTTCAATTAGCTCTTTTGATTTGATCTACATGGGTTACACGTAATAGTAGGAGAAGATAATGTTAGAGAGATAAACATATTTTACTAGTGTTATTTGGTTTTTCAATCTCATGAGGAAACTGTGAACATTCAGTAAAAAACGGTCAGGAAATATGACTAAATGTCTATGTTGCAACCACTATTGAAATAAAATCACTATTGAAATAAATTATTTCAATACTGGTTGGGAATGTATTTCATCTGAAGAATCACTTTACAACCACTATTGAAACACAACCACTACTAAAATAAAATATTTAAATAGTATTCCGGGATGTATTTCATTTTGAAAATCAATTTACAGACACTGTTGAAGTACAACTACAATTAAAATATTTTTTTTTCAATCGTAGCTTAGAATAAATTCCTTCATTAATATTTCTTTGAAAATTTACATTTTTTTCTTTACACTTCTCTTTCTACAAACATATCATGTCCTATGGTATTGTATATTATTTGCACAATTGTGAACATCTTGTAAATTGCCAGAACTTCTATTCAAACCCCCTGTATATTGAATAATTATTTATTGATGAATATTATTATAAATATCACTATTAATATAAATTATTTCAATAGGGGTTGGGGTTACTTCACTACGACCACTATTGAAACATATTATTTCAATAGTGGTTAAGGATGCAATTCATTTCAACCACCATTGAAATAATTTATTTCAATAGTGGTTGGGGATACCTTTCATTTCAACCACTATTGAAATAAAGTATTTCAATAGTGGTTGATGATGCATTTCAGTTTTATGTCTATTATTATGTCTGTTTGTAACATTTTCCTTTCTGCTAGGGGAGTTTCTTAAGAAAAGAAGTATGTCTTATGAAATGATGAATTCCTTTTTGATTATGATGTTCTTTGATTTACTAGTACCTCTATATGGTCATGTTTCCCATACCACCTGTCATCTGGAACCGAAAGTGTTATGCACAGTCGGAATAATAGGCATTAGAATACCATCCTACCACTATTAAAATATTTTATTTCAATAATGGTTGTAACGAACTGCATCCTTAACAACAATTGAAATAAATTAATTCAATTATGGTTGTAATGAAATGCATACCTAACCACTATTGAAATAATTTATTTCAATAGTGGTTATAATGAAACGCATACCCAACCACTATTGAAATAATTTTTTTAATTCAATATTGGTCTTAAAAAAGTACATCCCAAACCATCATTGAAATTATTTATCTTAATAGTGATATTCATTATTACATAAATCTATAATGATATATAAGCTATAAATTATTTTTTGATATGCAGGGGTTTTGAATAGAAGTTCTGACAATTTACAACGTTGTCTTCTAGTGCAAATAATTTACAATTTCCATAAAACAAGATATATCTATAGAATGAGAAAGGTAAAGAAAAATATGAAAACAATTCTATGTGTTAATCTGCGAGGTTTGGTTATTTCTGCACTACAGTGAAAATCCTAAAATAACTACATTTACATCATAGTCTTGATTACTATTTCCATAAAATATGCAAGTCTTTAGTACCTTAATTGTGTATTTGAATTGTTTGTTGAAAAGAAACATATGTATATGCATGTTTATCTGCGAGAATTGGTTATTTACTACTGCACAGCAGTGAAAATTGTACCATAATTGTGTATTTTATATTATTCGTTAGATTTCTTGCATTTCAAAATAGTTCGCAAATATGATATACAACTTCTTTCTTTCCAAATGTGTTACATAATAGATTACATAGTTTTGATTATAAGTAATTCATTCCCATCTACAATTAAAAAAAAAATTAATAGTAGTTGAACTTTAATGGTGTCTGTAAAGTAGTTCTTATCATGTAATACATCCCCAACCTCTATTAAAGCATTACTTCAATAGTGGTTGTATTTCAATAGTGGTTGCAAAGTGATTTTTCTAATGAAATACGTCCCCAACCACTATTGAATAATTCATTTCAATAGTGGTTTTATTTCAATAGTGGTTGCGAGGGTGATTTTTCTAATGAAATACGTCCCCAACCACTATTGAAATAATTTATTTCAATATTGGTTTAATTTCAATAATGGTTGCAACATCATTTAGTTACCTTTAAGTTACCTTTCAATTGACTGAATGATATATATTCTTCCTTTGAATGAAAGTGTTTACACCATCAATCCATTTATTTATACATACTATGTTTACATTGATTGTATGTTAATACATTTTTTTTGCTGTTTTGCTTACAATGAATTATTCAGTTTGCGGCTACGGCGTATGACAAGCATAACGGGAAATCATGTGTCTCTTCCTTTTTCATTTTGCTTAAAAGCACATATTGTAGGTCACTGATAAATGTAAACCAAGGTCATGTTATCTGTTTTGAAGATAAACATGGTATCCTCTTTAAATGTAATGAGCCTTATATTATTTCTTTGAAGATGTTCAAATGATGTTACCATACGTATAACATTTTTGCTCTTAAAGAATGTCAAAGAAAAATAAATAAATATATGTTTTACGGTGTGTTAAGAAGTTCAATCAAACAACATCATTACAATGTGTGAAAAGGTGACAGACAAAAAACGATAAAATACAAATGGCCAATTTGTTTTACTGCCATCTAGTTAATGCATTCATAAATTAAATTAATTATTGACTGGTATATTTTGTTGTGCAAGTACTCTGTTTTTCTAAAATCTCATTTAATAACCAATATCGGGGGAGGAATCGTTTTATTCAGCTAATGGTGCAACGGAAGCTTTACTAAGGATTTTATCATAGTTCTCCTTCTGGAAAAACAGTAGCTTTAAAAGTTGTTTTTCTTTAATCTTATTTAATAACTAATATCGGGGGATGAATCTTTATTTTTCAGCTAATGGTTAAACGGAAGCTTGTTTAAAGATTCTGATATAGTTTGTCTTCCGGTAAAATAGTAGGTTTAAAGCAGTCTTCCGGGAGGAAGTATTCTTGATAATTTAGGGTAGTAGCGCATCATAATTTTCGCAACGCCGTATATATGTACATGTAAATGTACATGTGTATATAAAAATACGGTGCCTTTAAAATGAAGAAATAATAATCTTAAATATGTTCATTTTTATTTTCTCAGCTAGGTTTAAAAAAAACTTATCAATAAGTATAATGAGAAAATACTATTGTGAATATCTTAGGTTTGGCAGCTTCAAAAACCATCATTGGCTGAATGATATAATTATACGGATATCAAAATAACATATGAACTGAGAACTTTCTCTGAAAGTTCTTAAAAAGGGCTCACTTAGTAAATAAAATGCTAGACTTGCATACATAAATGCATGCAATATTACGTATAACATGTTTTTGTATTTACATGATTGTATTCTTATATACTATCTAAAACTGTATTAAGAGTCCTCTTGAAATTGATTTTTCATAAACGTATTTTGAAATGGATGTTTCATGACTAGTGTTTTTTTTATTTATACCAAAGAACCACTCAATCCATTGTATAAACCTGTTTGCATTTACATTGGATAGTTTGTACAGTATATATTTTAAGCACACATCAAAAATCGCAAACTGAAAGTGCAGAAGTACGGAAATGCGATGTTACAGAAATATAATGTATTTTGTCTACCAATGATTCATTTCTAGCGACAATAACATGACAGGATAACTTCAATATAAAATGAGCATTTTGGCTAATAAGTTTGGAACACCTACAGGGAAATGTTTTACCTACATAAGCGCAACTGTTTGACATATTCTATTAACAACAGCATATAAGTAGTAGTGATAAGGTCCGTCCGAACAGGTATTTCTGTAAAATACATCTTTGATTTAAAAAATAATAGCATTTATTTTCTTCCACAGTAAAAGTGCCTTTATATCACGAGAAAATATTTGGATTACTGTATCTTGTATGCAAAACAAAAATTAAGTCGGGATCGGTTGGGGGTCCCCCTTTCAACTTATTTGGATCGGGTTCATCCTTTCAAATCATCACTTTGAGCTGAAAACATCCAGAAAAGATGGGCAAAGCATTTTCCAAAAAAAAAAAAAAAATAAGCACGTTTTCTGCATCTGTTAAAATATAATAGTGTAAGATCTTAAATTAATCTTATTTCAATACATATTTTCTAAAAGTTTGATACTTAAAGCAAATTGTTTATAAGGATGGTTTGGATTATGCAAATTTAGATTACAGTTCTTCTGCATGCTCATGGCGGCAAACACAAAAAAAATGTGACAAAAATTTAAGAAAATGATAAAATATTTTATAATTATAAAATATATAAAAGTCTTTATGAGCGAGAGATGCCACCTACGAAAAAAAGCAAGAGGAATCAAGCGGGGCCGACAGGGTCACGGTCAACCGGAACCACGCGGCTAAAGAGAAAAATGATGGAAGCGCAGCACGGACCATCCCAGGCTGCTGAGAACTATGTGCAACAACCTCGTCCCTCTCTCCAGGCGGGGCCATCCCAAAGTCTCAATGTACCGGGGCCATCCCAAAGTAATAATACACCTAACATTTGATTTAAGTATCTGATACATGTAGTTAAAAAATCTAGTTAAATATATTTGTCAAATGTTTTAAATTTAAACCAACCAAAGAATGACATTTAACTACAAACAGCAAAAGTAAAACTTTTTTCAATTTTTTAAAGTACATATTTTTATGTTTGCGATTATAACATTTATCGGAGCTATATAATATTGTTCCATTTATGGTGAAGCAGATTGCAGCTAATAAGATGCATTTTTTTTTAAAGGCCACTTTATGAATTATTTTTTTGTTTCACATCAAGGCGCTGTTAACGTTCTAAGTCGCTCTCTGTCATTTGTCTGCATTATTCCCTTACAACAGCATACTGACAATCACTGTCAGGATCAAAGTTGAGTGTCTTTTGGTGTCCTTTTTGAGCGGCGTTAGAATATAATTTGTCTATTTCCTCGTCCTTAAACTCATCAACACTGAGATTAGTCTCTTTACATTTAGACGGATACGAGTACTGCTCTTGTTCCAATTCCTGTTCTGTTTGTGTTAGGTCTTTACAATTAGGTGCTGCTGAAGAAACACTCATATTGACCTTTGAGTTGACCTCATTGCCGGTAGAGTCAATAGCATTATCGGCACTTTGGTAGAGTTCATTTTCAATCAACTCTCCTTTAAAGCTAGGTGCTGCTGAAGGAACACTCATATTGATTCTTGTATTGTCAGTAGAGCCGGTAGAGTCTATAGCATTATCGGCACTTTGGTAAAGTTCGTTTTCAGTCAGCTCTCCTTTAAAGCTATACTCGTATCCTTTATTGTCTACTGTTGGCAGGGTTTTCGGAGATTTTACTCTGTACAAAAAATGTCACAGCAGTGTAAGTTAACAGATGTTGTATTTTGCGAATTTTATAAAAGGTTTGAAAAGCTATAAAGTACCAGACCTTTTTTGAACGCAAACTACCATGATGATTATGACGGAAATCAAAAGAACTCCACCAGCTGTTGCGGCGATGTAAATAATAACTAGTAAAGAACAAAAACAAATAAAATAAAGCCTCGTTATTCTATTTCATTTGAAAATTTTTGAAAAAATCGTTTAGCATCTGCTTTTAATTATTCAGAATTTGCATACATACTTGATTCTATTTTTAGATTATCTTTTTGAATAAACAAAGCTTCCATTATTAAAGTTGAGGTTTCCAGAGATCTTGAGCTTAAAGTCGTTTCTTCATTAGCGATATCTGGACTTGTATGGGATGTCAATATGTCTCTATAATCTAACCGAACCATGATTCATTACATAAGCTTCTCTTAGGAAGATAAATAAATCAATCGAATTATGAATTAAAAATTTTGTTAAATGTTAATCCATCTTGATATGATTCAGAGAGAGAGAGAGAGAGAGAGAGAGAGAGAGAGAGAGAGTTTTTTTTACCACAGTATTGTTCAATTTCGCCGGTTTCAGAACTTGTCACAGCGTGGACGTCCGTACCATTTAAGCAGGATTCAAGTTTATCACGTGTATACACTTTCAGAACCGTATTGCTTGAGTTTGAACCTGTGCAAGTAACATTGTCAAACATCGTTCTGAAGATTTGATCATCTGGAATTGCAAGGACGGTTAAGCCAATACAACTTTGGAGAACATTCCTGGTTGTGTAATTTCGATACATAGCTGTAAAGTTTGTGTTTACCTGGAAAGAAAAAAATAAGAATAGTTTTTTCGTCAAGACTTTAATCAAATAAATTCAGAATATATTGTATATCACACAAATGTTAGGAGGACATATAAATAAGATAATTGCATGTGTACGGATTGATTTGTATTGATTTTATTGTTATTTTCTTCTTCTTAAAAGAATAACTCATTTATTTTTTTCATAAATGTTGAGGAACTCTCGGTTTCCTTTCCTCATAAAACTAGAACAACATTGGTTTTAAGCCTTTAACTGTTAATACATTTAATTTTGTGACCGTTTGTTCATGATTACGAAGTGATTAATGCGTGCATGACAAAACAGGATCTACACAATCTAATGCATAACCTAGCTGTTGGCGTTAGAATTTGCGCATTGTTTTGAAAAAAAAAATGTTTCAGATGTTTTTTATGTTTTTAATTCTAGTAACAATTATAAGTAATTTTTACATCGTTATTAAAGTCGTTTTTATACTTTTGTTGTTTACTATTTATCAATTAAAACGAAAACTACAATATGTTTATTTAGAGAACGAAATCCACGAATTTGTACGGACTTAGAATTCCACATGCACTTTATATAACATTACATTCTTCACATATATGTATATGGTGATTGGCTGTTTATTTTCAGTAACCTTTTCATCGACAGTAAATAATAATTTGCATGCTTTACTCATGGCTATGGATAATTGATTAAAAAATTCAAGAATATATTTAAACATAAATTTTAATAATGATGAATCCTTTTAAAAATTCCTTTAAAATTCAAAATTTCACAACCAAAAGTTTGTCATGTTTTATGTTTTGTTTATATTTTTCAATTCATAAAATAACCAGTGTACCATTTAATTGGGTGCATTGGTATTTTAGTCACCTTAGGTTCATTTTATGTATTATGGGCAATAAAATTATTGTGTTACTTTTATATAATAAATATGTCTTTAGGAAATATTGTGCGATATTAATTGATAGTATGAATATAATAAAACAACAGAAATGCATGTGAAAAGGAAGATATATGTACATTGTATATGTACCGTAAATGCCAAAAACGAATAAGTAAAGTGAACTGTAGCATAAATCCCGTATTGTTCTTGGCACTTGTTGGCAAATATTCCAACTATCTCTTCTTCTAGATCATCTAGTCGTGTAGAGATATTATTACATTTTGAAGGTAGAATTTCGTCAAAACTCCACTGTGCTGAATATGTAACAGAAACTACAGGCAGGCCTGGCATAAAATAAAAAAAAAGTTAATATATGTATAAACGGTAAAGCATACTCTTAAACGGGTTTTACATGATTTTATCTCAAAATCAAAAGATAAAATAGACTTTATAAATGGAACACCGGTACTGTCTTAAAGGAGGATTAAACATTAAACGCAGTGGTTCCCTCATTATATTTGGTATCTTATTCATTATTTAGAGTCTTTTTTTACATTATATCATGTTCATTTTCAATGATAGACAGTACCTCTTTCATTATATGATGTAGTTATATCAGTATATAGTATGTACATTGTAAATTCCTCATTATATGAAGTGCTCTTACATTATATGAGGTGCTTCTGACATTATATATGCGATGAACACAACGGGACCTTTCTACACTTAAAGTGTAAAATACAGAGGAATTCCATTAAAGTTCTTATAGCACTAGATGACATTCCCCCCAAGCGCGGGAATTACATGAAACACTTTACACATTAATATGAAACAATGCTTGATATGTTGAACCATTTTTTTATTCATTTTTGTATATACTGTGATTTTTTTCTTAATTGCTTTCTTTACATATCCTTTAAAATTGTAATAAAAAACAAACTGCTTAGTTGAATAGCGGGTTATGTAACTTTTTTTCTGCAATGATCACTACCTTCATAACCCGAATGAATCATCAAAGAAAGCATTTTATTGTTTATATTAACATCTTTCTTTAAGCTAATCGATAAATGAATTAGGAAAAGTAAGTAAAATTCACTAAATTACTGTTGATGTACGCAAGTAAGTTAGCTAAAAGAAACAGCCAAATCGTCTCCTGTGAGACTTTGAATCTGACATCGTCATGGTTATTTTGTGTAGTCCATGATTTTTCCTAGGTCGCTATAGGTTTGGACGATATCTGCCCTGTCATTTTCTTGTCAGTTTCAGCCGCTGTAGATTTCGACCAATCGATAAATGGGGCGTGTAGATTTCAGTCTGTTTCTATAGAGCTATGAATTATCTATAAGTTTCCGTAAGAAATAGAGGAACAAATACTTGGGAGATGTATATATATATATATATATATATATATATATATATATATATATATATATATATATATATATATATATATATATATATATATATATATATGTACACGGCCTTCATTATGTTTGTTGCAGCTGACTGGAAAAAAAAATTTCAAACCTAGTGCGTCTCTCTCCTAATTTGGTTCTTTAATTTATATTATTGTCCTAAATTAGAATTTCAGATGAAAGACTGTTTTGATCAAAATGATTGGGGGAGGGGGGTCACCCCCTCTTACCCCCATCCATTCAACATTTTATGCACACGTCATTTATTAATATAGACGTAGAACTCAATCAGTTCATTGTTTACAAACTAGTGTCTAAGGTTTACTACCAATATATAATTACATATGGTATAAAAATGTATTCTTGACTCGCACTTTCCGCCATGATGTTAATTAGTCACCCCGCGTTTCTGGACATCCCGTTCTGGAAAGTTCTTTCCATACAAACTAAAATGGCATCAAATTGTTCCATTTGTTATGGACATATTTATATTTTTATATATGCCCGATCCAAGATATCAACCCGCAATGCATTATGAACCCGTCCTACACTTTTCGCCTGACGCTGATCACCCGAGTCGCATTGTAGCCAATTGTTGAGCGATGACAATTTTTTTTTATCGTCGGCTTTGAAAGCGATAAATGATGTATTTTTGAAGTAATCCGTATTTTGTCAGCCGTCCGTCAGTTTATTAATCAAAATCGGCCTACAGACCAGTGTTGACCCTCAATCGATTTTTGATCGAACATCGGCGTCTATAGGCCGACATTTTAAGAGCCTGAATTAATCCTTAAATGTCGACCGACCTAAGACAGCTACTGTATACAGGGAAATATTCGCTCTCGGTTTTTTTTTTTTGCCCCTTTCAACCTTGTTGTTAGCGGGCGAATTTCAGACTCTGCGAATTACGATGTATTCAATTATTTTTCTTTAAGCACAACTGTGTCTGTGTGAATTCAAGACGGGGCGGGATTGTTTGCAAGTTTAGAAGGGCAAAAACTACTCAGGGCGAATATAACCCTGTATACAGTATCACATACGGTCCGTCGATGGTCGAACAATGATACAGGGCTGCTTGACAGACAATATTAATACAACGACTGGTTGAAATAAAGAAACCGACTACCGATGCAGAAACATATAACTATCTTGGCCCGACGTCACAAAGTTGGTAAATATCACCGTATAAGTACCAAAAATCATCCAAAAATCCACTGCCTTAATTTATTACAGAATTCGAGGTTCGACACTTTCACCGTTCCTAATACCGACACGGAAGTTACACTGCTTTTGAACAATTCATATTGAGGAAATATGTAAATAAATATTGAACATTTTTTTTGTAAATATTATACTAATGGGCTAAAGATAAATAAACCCACACATAAAATCCATATTATGGTGATAAGGATTCACAGTTTCGTTACATGACAAACAAACACCTTTTTCAATTCTAAGGATTATTTTTAATTCATCTGTGATGGGCATTTACATGTAAAACTGATACTGTAGCAAAATAGCACAGACCCGGAAATAAGATTTTGAAAAAAAATAGGACTAATAGATGAAAATATAAATCAACTTACGCTTGCATGATGATAATGAAGGCGTCCATACCCCATCCGTACAATTATATGACACTTCAATGAGACCAGTAGGGAATATAAAACCACGGTAACACTGAGCTGTACACAAGTTTTCTGAACAAGAAACATTGGCGTTCTCTACAACATTGTTGATAATCTCCATGGAGCAACAACCGGCAAAACCTGTAAAAGAGTACCAGACATAATTTTAAACACAACTATGATGATTACATATAATCAATACGCATTTTTGTAAGTGTGTAAGTAGATGAAATACTTACCGGTTGATTTGATCAAAAACAAAACATAATGAAGTGCCTTCATTTTAACCAGAAAAGCTGTGGTCTAAACCTTTATAAACTGCACGAATAGCCGGAACACAGGGATGTGTAACAATATACCGTTGAGCAATTTTGCACTAGATAGACACCATTTCCTTTTTTAAGCCGGACGGATAACTTCGCACATAGCGTTATTCATCATTAATTTTATATCGCCATATAAACGAAACTATTATAATAACATATTGGCATAGGATAGACGTCGCAGGTTTTTTTAAAAGACTTTTCTGGAATATTAATTAAACTGGTAACACAATACAAACGACAATGTATGGTATTCATTGTACATACATCCATGTATAAAATATTAAGTGTTGATTTATATTTGTATTTTATTTGCAGATGCACATCTTATATTTGCATGTGTTTTAAATCTAAATAAGCATGCTTACTGTGTAATCATATTTTTAAACGATTGTACTACTGGCATTTGAAGTAAGAGTGTTTGTGTGAATGTGTGACTTCAGGTTTTAGATCAATAACAAAATTACATATTATATATAACTGTTAAATCAGTTTTGTGATCGACATCACTATATATAATGATTTATAAGAATTCCTATATCATAACGACTCCAGTACTATTTTATAAAAGTCCACTAGGGGTTATATGGAGTGTCATAATATTTAATTTATTTAGATTCTCGAGATCTTTGTTCCAACATGCCCACACCTGACGGACGCCCTAGCCAAGGTGTTTCCGGAATGTCTCCTCCTCTACATGGGGAGCAGCCCGTGTCCCAGACTGTATAAAAAGAGGAGGCAAAAAAGACAGCTTCCAGATTACTACTCTTAAATTTAGATATAACAATTTAATATGACATTTTAACAATAAATATCGATAATAATTATAAAGAAAATCAACTGTGCATTAATATTTATCACAAAAATCTCTGAAAATAAAATATTAGTTGAACCCTCTGAATCTATTAACTTTACTTTTGAGAATGCGCACAAGCGTTTTAATTTATCTTACCTGTATAAAAAGAGGAGGCAGAAAGACATCTTCCAGATGACTACTGGAGAGCTGTGTTTCCCGCACCCCCATTTTATGCACATGGACCCTGCGCTACAATACTCCTCCTAATAAGTAAATGCGATCAAGTGCATACTAATAATCAGACGCACCGTGGTCAGTAGTAGCATTTTATTTATATTTCTGACCCGGCGTCGACAGGCTCATCACTGGGCTCAATAACACATTTCTCCATTAACAAAGATTAACATACGCTATCTATATGACGCATATAGTTTAACCAATTTTTATAGAATTTCCGTTATGATAGTTGTTTCAAATCTTAACTTATGTTTTTTATTACTAAAAGTAGATGCAAACTAATATTGGGCTAGTGCTTGACCTGAAAAATGGTATAACAAAGGTCCCGCTCTTTTGAACTTTACTTCCAAATAATCATGCTTTACTGAGTATAGAACGGATCTGTTTTAGTTGCTTGAATAGCCGTTGTTATGCCTTACCCAACAAATCAGTGTTTTATATTCTAATATATTGTACACTTTTGACATAAACATTATTTTTTTTACATTGATTTCTCAACAAAGTTTTTTTTTCTACCAAAGCAAAGGGGTGAAAGGGAAAAACTTGGTACAATTTTAAAATGTCATCGAAGCTTAATGATTTTTTAGACAACTACATGTATGCTTGCATTCAATAGAGAGAAAAAATACATTGTTCAGGTGAAAAGTAAATAAAATGATGCATAATTATCACTGTAATGTCAAAACATGTCCAAAAAACATGAAAACATTATTTAAGTATTTGTACCCATTTTGTTTTCATGACGATTTGTCAACTAAAGCATATTGACAAGAAGGATGAAACTTGTTAATCTAATGTCTATACATGTAGCTTCATTTCACTGTGGTATCGGGTTTTCACTTGTCGCTCGTTCACTCTTAAACTCAACCTTTCAATAATCTTAAACTTGTTTGTTATATCTTTAAAATTTAGACGCATATGAGTATAGATCCTCATTCGGTTCCAGCTTTGAGTAGGTCATCTTCAAATTGTAATATGGTGCTGCTGAATAACTTTCCAATGAAGATTGTGTGACATCTTCATCCTTCTGACAATCAATTACTTCATCAGCGCTTTTATAAAGTTCGTTATTTATCATCTCTCCTTTAAATCCACAGGTGTAGCCTTGGTGTTTTACTTTGTATATCATTTTTATTTCTACTGGTTTGTTTTTCCTGGAGTTAATAGTAAACAAAGATAATTGATTTAGGTTGATGTTTAGTAAACTTGTGAATTGAATGCCCATTTCGTAACAAAATGATTAAAAACATTATAAAGTTGTAATATAATTGTAAAATACCGTTTTTGATGGCAAACAAAGCCGATAATTATAACGGCGATCAGAATTACTATACCAGCAGCAGCAGCAGCGATATAAATTACTTGAATGAAAAAAAAACATTTTTTTTTCTTAACGTTTAAAAAATAATTGATATTTTGTAATGTTCTATATTAAAGTATGAGCATCACAAATTCATATTCATGTTTTATATCTGTAGATGCAAAAAGCATATGTTTGCTATTACAAGATTGCATATATATATATAGAGAGAGAGAGAGAGAGAGAGAGAGAGAGAGAAAGAGAGAAAGAGAGAGAGATAGAGAGAGCATCTTTGATCAATATTTTAAAAATCTTCTTTTATTTTGACCAAACTCTCTCTCTGTATCTTTTAGCACCATAATGTATTACAACACCTGAACGTACTTGATCTTAATGCAAGACCCGCTTTCTTAGTTATGTTGAATTTTGTAGTTTCAGTGACAGAAGTGTTACGTTTCAGAATGCTCAAAATGCTTGTGTTATTTACATCTTCAGTCATTTCTGTAGTTGTCTTAGCCACAATAAAATCTGTAAAATCAAAACAATATAACATGATAAATACACAAATACATTCGTGTTAAGCAATTGTTTTTCAATTTCTATTGACATGTAATACAGTAATACTGCATAATGTTTCGAAGAACGCAAATTGCTCAGTTTAAGACAGATTTATGTTGTATGATATTTTGAGAAAAAAAATCAAACTTTTTACCTTAAACCTAGTTTTCTCAAATAAAAAGTGAGTTCTATACTATAGTACAATTATGTAACAAGGATTGTCTGATTTTGAACCAGATTTAAAATGATGAATTACAATTAATATCATTAGATAAGTGTCATGTTGCAATATAATTATATTTTCATCAATTCTGTAATGGTCCCTCGTTATAAGTATACTCTGAATACAGTCAATGTAAGAGCTCAATCATTGTTTGACTCAAATAATATGAGTGAAACGAACTTCAAATTTGCCGGTGTAACTGCATAAATGTAGCTTTATGGAAATTATTGGTGACATATTGCAGAGCAATTGTTCACACATGTAATCATTTGCAAGTCATTTGATTTTTCTACCCTTTTTGCTCACAAATTATGAAATTATAGTATATGGAAAATGCATCTGTTTTGTAAAAATTAATACATTTGACCTCTTACGTCGTTACTTTATCAAATTGACACTGAATTTATTTTGAACATCTTCACTAACCCCTTCGAGTCATGTTGTTCATGTATATGTTTAATTATAAAAATTGCCACTTTTGATCTGCACGTAAATTTAACACTGTCAATTTTATTTAAATTTAAATTTTACTATCAAGTAAGTCACGCATATTTATGTCAAGATATAGAAATAATTCAAAGTGTCGTTTTGATACTAGATCTTTTTGTGTCGTCATAATTTTTTAGATATTTTTAAACCGGAATATATGGATTTGTTTTAAAAGCACATAAAGTTTAAACTTGATACCTATGCTTAATTAATATTATTTAAAGAGGAATTCAATAACATACTAGTAATACATAACGCTGTAGGCGTTATGGTTGTATTTCATTCGTAAGACACAGAAAAAATATGAGATTTATAACCAGCTTTTTTAACATATGACATTGAGAGGACAAGATGTAAAACACGTTGCTCTATTATCTATACTACTATATTAAAATAATAGACTTGACTTTTTGAGCTTTAATACCGAGAAATCGGAAGAGTACTGTCTTTTGTTTTCCATTTTTAAACATAATTGGTACCTGAAGATTACCAATTTGTTTTTATTTTTTCTCAGTCAAGCTTCGCTAGTTAATATTCAACGAAAATCCCTTTAAAAAATCCGGAAATCATCTGGATTTTACAATCTTACGCATGCGCATTGCATTCACGCTAAATCACGGGAGGCTCTTTAGTTTATGTTTTTACAATATCATATTCGCTGGATAAACTCAGAAACGGTATTACAAATACGTGTTTATATTGATTAAAAAGTCACAAATTCTGTGACAAAGGAAATACAGGAGATAACTCTAACTCAATGCATTTAATATGAAAAATCCCGAAAGTTCCGAATGTCAACATGGTGTGTAAATTCGAAGCGAGTAGAAAGCGTATGTGAAAATAAGTTTTGAATTCTTCATTAATATGAATTAAGTTTTAAGATGAAAGGTATTTACAGCCGCAAAATAGTTTGTTATGAAAAATGTAACTGTTATTTTCAATGCAGCTTCATTAATTTTCTCCAAAATCGTTTCGGAGCGATTCTACAAGTCTTAACTGTGATGACAGTCTGTTCCGAGACACAGGTTATTCTAATTAAGCAGAGTGTAGTGAAATTAATAACATTATTGTAGGCTTAAAGCTTAGTTGTGTAAATGTCAACAATACGGTGTGTCGATGCATACATCTATTTCGTAAATGTCCGATATTATATTCAATGTCTATCCGTGCATGCACGGGTCAAAGTCTAGTATCAACCTACAATTAAACCTCGGATACACTTTATATCTTAATACGAAGC
Source organism: Magallana hongkongensis (assembly GCA_015776775.1). NCBI lineage: Eukaryota > Metazoa > Mollusca > Bivalvia > Ostreida > Ostreidae > Magallana > Magallana hongkongensis. Next base: position 10,583,449 of record CM027471.1, read on the forward strand.
ATGATTTAAAGACCATATATTTCAATCTTTATACCCATATAGGTTTCTTTTCTTTTATAGATCTTGACCCTAAGGTAAGATAAGATTCAATTAATTTTTTAAAAATAATTTTTATGCAAAAATCTAAGCAACTTGTCTTCTCATAAAATATGATGTTAAAAAAGCAAAGCAATAAAAATCACAGAACCTATACGTTTAGGTTTTGCTTCTAATTAACATAATCTTAACATTTTATGAGCTTCTAAACACAATGGATTCTCTATACAGTTAATGATTAGGTCCTAGTTTAAAGCTGTTTTGTTTTATATTCATTACCATATTTCCCAATAAAAAAGCACAATAAATTGCCAATATTTTAAATAAGTCTAAAAGTAAAGGGAAGCCGATAGACTATCTTGAAATGAAATATATCTTTGATGTTTCATTTTACAGTTTAACTGTAGTTTTTTTATGTGTAATGTATTAATTTTGTAAAGGAGAAAAAAAGAAGCTGTATAACGAACTTCTTACAAAAAATTCTTGTTTTAATGTTATCATATATGTAAAGAGTCTAGTATTACACCTTAATTCTATTGAAAATAGATTCCATTCCTATATTGTGACAAATCAATGTTTCTCTATTTACTTGGTGTTAAAAAAAACTTTAAAAGACTGTATATAGTAATTAATTTTATTAAGATCATTTCTATGTAAGAATCAATATTCGGTGGCCACGCATAGTCACGGATTTTCTTCATACTTTACAATTAGATAGGTTTTGATGAGTAAAAAAGCCTAACACCATTCATTTGTTGCTGTGTGCTCCGTTGACATTGTAACAGAGCGTAAAGATGTAAAAATGACATTTTAATGCTAATTTGAGAACTTACTGTGATTAATATGCACAATTTGGGGCTTTAAAGTAGAGAAGAATATATTATTAAACAAAATTGTCATTTTTTCAAGAAAAAAAAATTTATGGAGAAACACATATTTTCAAAAATGTTTCCACTGTAACTAAAGAGAGATTTCAAAATATGATTTTTTCATTAATTTGATTAATAATTGCAGACTTTGAGTTTTTTTTTTGCACATATTTGTACTATTATGGGTTTTTTTTTATTTAAAATTTTTAAATAAAAATTTAGAACCGGTTCTTTGGTAACAAACTGAAAAATAAGGTATTTTCTATTAATTTGAGGCATTTTTGAATGGGTATTACATATATATAAAGTATAGATAAATTATATGAATTGTTGAGAAAAAATCAAGTATATCTTGAAAGCAATTTGAAACAAATCTGAGATTTGCCGAAAATTATTGCCGTTGCTATGGACTTTTCTAAAAGTAAGAATTTCTCTGTGATTTTCAACGCAATTTTCATTTCCATAGCAACAAAGCTTTTATGTTGAATTACAAAGTTTTTATGGTATACAGTTACACTTGAGGAATAGCTTTACAAGTTCCACTAAAAAGCATATGCTAAACATGTCTAAATTAAGGATTCACAGTATTTCAAAATCGTCTTCAATTTTTCAGTTTTTTTTCGATTTCTTGGCCTAGTTACCATAGCAACGGGTGTCAATTGTCATAAATGAAATGTGTTTCGCATGGACATTGATAAGGATATGAAAATTAATAATTTCCCTTTTCAGCTAATAAAAACATGCGAAAGACCAATTTCAAATATGTCTAACGGTTTCCATGGTAAGATTTTAAAAGTATTGATTTTTCCATCAATTTTGTTCTATTAAATAAGAATTGACAATAGAACCATGATTGTTTTATGTCTTTGATAGTTTACATTAGTTGGCAAAACCTTCTACTATTGCTTCAGAGTAGGTAATTTTTGCTATTTTTCCATCTTTAGACTCAGTTACCATGGCAACGGTTACCCCCAGCACCCAACTTTTAGTGTCTTTATGCGTTTATCACCTAGGTTTGTCCATGAATGAAATATAAAAAAAAAATTGGTTACTATGCGTGGCCAGACCCTTTTATAAATTATTGATTCTTATATAGAACTGATGTTAACTTAGATAGTACCAAACTAAGTAGCATAAATTCAATCACCAAAATAAATGTTGTGATTCATTGTCATTGCACACTTTAACTCACGTGTAGATGTAAGATTTTGTATAAAATAGAATGAGAGAGAGAGAGAGAGAGAGAGAGAGAGATGATGATGTTGATGGAATTACCACAATAGACACCAAATGTTCCACCAGATGATCTTGTCACGTTGTGAATTTCCATTCCATTTGAACATTGCTCATGACTGTCCTCAATACGAAACTCTTTCAAAATCGTGTGATTTAGGTGTGAGTCATTGCAAGATACATTGTCAAATATTGTCTTAATGACTGGGAGTTTTGAAAACGATTTGATTGTCAAAGTTTTACACTTTTCAAGTACATTCCAGTTTGAGAAATTGTTGTATTTTGCAGTAAATGTTGCAGTAATCTAAAAAAAAAACCGAAAAAACAAAAACAGTTCTTTTGTCATAATGAATAAATGTATTATTTTTATGAACCCTCAAAGGTCTAAATCATACTCATTCTTTTTCTAATTATGAGATACTTTTGCATGGTTGGCGTTCTGAATAAATTATGAAGAAAATAAACAATATTAACCTAACTTATTTTTGTTTTAATCATATTTTTCACATTTTTAAGTTTAATTCTTATCTGGTTTTTTTCAATTTCATTAATATTTCCAATTGAACTTTAGTTTTTGTAGTTATGTACAACTAGCACAGAATAAGAGTCAGGCGTGATTATTTAAGATATTTACATATATAATGTATATTTCCCCTACCCCTTTTTAATCATCAATTTTGTATAAATCTGAAGCATTACATCTTAATATTGTCCTTAGGTTTTCTTGTCAGTCATTGTGGCCTATTTTCGCCATTCAGTCTCTTCCAAATCACAAAAGATATTTTCATATCCTTTATGAATTTCGTGATTAATATTGTTACCTGAGTAATTAGATATCAGTCTTGTTTTGCAAAAGGATTCAGGATGTATTAAAAAAACAAACAAAAAAAAAAGAAGCAAAAACAAAGCTTGTTATCGTCAGAATTAGGTTAAAATAAATGTTTGTTTGGATACTAGTATAGACCTAAATAAAAAATCACAAATAATTCAGGGGTGTCCTGAAAAAAAGTATATTAAACAGTCATTCATAGGTTGAAATGAAAGCCCAAGACATTAAAAAATATATACCGTAAAGGCCAGCGTAGAATACGTGAAAAAGATAGTCCCATTAATTGTGTTGCACACGGATGCAAATGTCTCCTCTAGTATTTCTTTTGAATCATTAAATTTTGCTGTGATATTCCCACATTGGTATGGCACAACTTCCGAAAAAATCCAAGTGACTGCATACTTTACAGAAACTTCAGGAATTGCTGAATGTAAAAGATTGATATGTTATATATTAAGCTTATTTTCACAACGAAAAATGCAAACCTTTGTTACAATAGTATTATGATGGTACAGGTGTAGCATTGCACAAAAAGTTTACTACGCCATCGATAAATGTAAGTTATATATCTATAAACTGTTTAATTTTTCCTCTGGATATAATGATAGGAATTACAACTTTTTGTCGAAAATTGTTTTATTTATATGATTTATGATATTTGAAATTTGAATTGAAAGAAATTGAATTTAGTGCACTGTATTTTCTAAGGTACCATTCATATATGATTTTAAGATGTATGTAATTGAATGAAATAAACAAGATATCCCAATATACAGGGTGTCTCAGAATATCTGCTATCATTTACTCTTTAAATAACTTTTGGGCGAATTAATTTTACAAATTATAAAAGGAATATACATTACTGTATATAATGCAAATTTTCACACAACAAATTTCACGTACGTAAGTTTTTGACAAATTAAGCATTTAAAAAAAAATAACATAAAGGAGAGTGCGACTAATATCCTTTTTTTTATTAATGACATCGTCAATTGGATGAGGAAAATTCCTCACAACAATCATTGTACGGATCAAATTTTCTCAAATGATCTCACTATTTAAAGAACCTATTGCTTTTTGATTTGTTTTTTCTCAGAGTGTTTTTATTTATACCCCCGCAAACGAAGTTTAGGGGGTATATGAGTTTCACCCTGTCCGTCTGTCTGTCTGTTCGTTTGTCCTTCTGTCTGTAGACGCAACATTGTCCCCCTTATAGAATTTTATTAGTTGATCACCATCTGAAGATGTGCACCTGCAATTTTTTTTTTTTAGATCAGAGAAGATTAATGATTTTATGACAGTTTTCATTTTCCTTATTCTATAAATATCGTACACTGCTGTTGAAAAGTAAGGGAGATAATCCTTATAGATTTTATTAATTAATTAATAGTATTAAAACATTATCACAATACACTATTACAACACTAAAACAATATTAAAACATATTTTTTTTTACATATTTTTACATAGTATGGCAATTATGGTAATGTTTTGGGAGTTTATTGAATTTAATAAGCTGAGCAAAGAAAACCATAGTCCTATGGGATCAATTTTCTGATATGGAGTTCCATTGTACCATAGGGAAAATTGAGGAAAATTTGAAACAACTAATTGCATCTGTCAAGACTCCTATTAGAAAGATATTCATATTCAAAGTTTTATCACAAGAGCATTGCTTGGCTACCGGTATTTCCATTTATTGCAAAGGAAGGGGTTATTGTCATTTTGTTGGTTTTCCTTTAAAACAATTCAATTTTGAAAAAAATATCACCAGATACATAAATTTGTAAATGTAATACTGTTAAACATATGCATTTACAGTGAAATTCTGATAACTTTTATTTTAATTTTTCTTTGTTAACTATTTTTTTTTACAGTTCTATATTTTTCTTTATTTGCATGTGTTCCAAACATTTATTTTTCAATTCAATTAGTTGTCCCATTTGAAATTAACCTTACGGGGGTATTAGTCCCCTTAGGAAAGTTATAGTTCATAATAGTTTAAGTATTTCTCAAGTTTGTGTTTTAAAATACAGATTATGCATGGAAGATGCCTTCACTCTTGTCCGGCTCATCTTAAATAAAATTCAATTCAACCAAAGAAATATGATGCAATATTGAGACATCATAATTCAATGTGAGACAAGTTTTTTTCATAAACTTTTTTATTTAAAATTCAAACTACATGTATTTTACTTTTTGTTTTAGTCACAGTTTACAAGATTTGGTCAAACATTAATTAATTCATATGAATTACTAATGGTCTTAGATATTCTGGGACACCCTGTATATTAAAGTTATGGAAATACATGCTTTTAGGCAGTTATCGAATTTCTTAGAAATAAAGTTATTGTAATACAACACCTGAGTTTCAAATAAATTAAATTTATTTGAAACTCAGGTGTTGTATTACAATAACTTTATTTCTAAGAAATTCGATAACCGCATAAAAGCATGATGGAATTGCATGTAATAAAATCCATTTATAGAAATATTCATTTATTCTATGTCAAAAAGAATAAATCAAATAATTATAACAGACTAATGTTAAATATATAGAAAAAAAGTTGTTTGCTAATAAAACAGCTGAAAACTCAAGTGATTCAAGTGATTTCAAATGCATGTAGGTAAACCTTACTCAGGTTACATGTAATTGTCTCACAGTAAAATATATATTATTGGTATAAAGTTCTTTGGTGGTCACATGGTCAAATTTGTAAAGATAAAAGGTTTTTTTCAGCTGATTTGATCATGTGCTTTTCAAGTTTATATTCCTGTATTCTTATAAATATTACTATTTTTATTGCAATTGTAAACTGTAAATAATGTCACTGAGATGAATCAATTCTTTGGAAAATTAATGAAATATTTCACAGTTGACAATATTATTTGAAGAACTCCTAAGCAGATCTTTATAACAGAACCAACGTTTCCATCCAATCAAGAAAACCTAAATATCCCTTTATAGATGTCCTTATCCGTTAAAGTGGTATGCTGCACTTCCATTTTCTGACGTACTTCTGATCAAAATCATAAAAAACAATATAATTTTCGAATTATTTTCTTTCCCAAAATGGTTATCTTACGGCTAGTGCAATGTGTTAGAGTGTTAACTACGAATGTGTAAGTCATCCAAATGGGGCTTTTAAAATTTTTACTTTTTAAAAAAATTAGAACGTAATTTTTGCTCAAAGATTGTAAAATTTAGGTTTTCAAAACCAGTCAAAAAATATTGATTATCATGTAATTTTACCCGCAACTGTGTTGACAGGTGTCCCACACCTTATCAAACATTTCTATGTTAACAGTGAGATCAATATTTCAATCGACAACTTTGAAAACCAAACCAACAGTACATATGATTTGCGAAGAAGTCTTAATCAGCCAGTGAACGGTTGATTTTGATCTAGAAAGGTTAGATCATATCAAGGAAAATTGAACGGATTATAAAGGGGCTTGACTCAAAATTTGAAGAAGAAAAAACACAGATAATTACGTTTGCATGTCGATATCACCGGCGTCCAGAACTCATCCTGACAAATATATGATTCATTAGTCCGCCCATTCGGAAATATGTAACCACGATAACACCCAGCCTCACACGACACATTGGTCATACAAGTTATAACAGCGTAGTCTGCAGCAATGTCGAATTCATTCACTGAGCAACTACTGGCTAAGACTGTAAAAATACACCAATAAATTAAAATACGCATACTAAAGGCGACACTGCTACGCGTCATGATTCGTTTTAAAAATTGAAAAAAATAACCTGTAGATTGGATCAAACAGAAAATCACCGTATAGGGTACGCTCATTTTAACAAGGAAAATTTATCTCTCAACATAAAAAAACTTCCATTAGAGACGTGTCGCCATGTAAGTTAAACGATGTTGTGCACGTATAACGCTTAAATAAAAAAGTAATGCAATATTTCCTTCTAAAACCGCTTAAAATATAGGTCTTTTGTTCGCTGCTCTGTTTTTTATTTAACGATATAATTTCATATCTTTAAACTTTACTCGTTTATTTCCTTATACTTTTCATTTCATTTTGCATTTGTTAAGCACATGGTTTTTTTTTCATATTAGAGATAATTTGTTTTTAAAGAGTAGTTCATTTTGATTTCTTATGTTCTCTATTATTGTCCTTTATATTGCAACATGAATATCAAAACCTTTTTCATGTTGGTATAATTGTGAGTATTAAAAAGCAAATATAAAAGTTTCATGTACATGTATTTGTCGCATGGTTCCACATTAATAATTGCAAATTTCCATGTACATGTATATTGTTGAAGTTTGCACGGATCTTTTTGAATGGAAAGTGTTTTATTGATTAATCAGTTGAAAATTCACTAGGGTCAGCTATAAGATTTGACCAGAGTGAATATATCTCGGAACTACGAAAGCCGAGAAGGATCATTCGAGATTCGAGATTCGAAATACGAGATTCGAAATACGAGATTCGAGAATCGAGATTCGAGATTCAATATCTAAATTAACCAATCAAATCAAGGATCTGAAAATATGTATCCTAGCGACATCAAACTGTTCTAAATAAAAATCATACGTACATGCTCTTATATACATATAAATGCTATGCTCACTTCTCCCTACCTAACTAAATAATTATTTGTATTTACTTTTACACAGAATATCTAAGTAGACTAGTAATAATGCAGTGTGCTTCGCGGATCTAAGTGATTTTGTTTGCCCTGGTGCATTTCCACCTGATGCGTTTGAACCCTAAGGTATTTCACCACCAGTAATAGTTTAAAACCCGGGTTTATTCACCCCTTTTGTGTATAAATGCGGTTATGGTGGAGAACTTCATAAGCGTAGCTAATTTTTTCTGTAGGGGGTCCTAGGCCAATTTTAAAAAATTTTACTATGTAAATTTAATAAGCTCCAATTTTCCCGAGGAGGGGGTCCAGATCCCCTGACCCCCTCCTTTCTAGATCCCTGCATGAGGATTAGTACATGTATCTAAATAATCTAAATATAAATAATATGTCCTTTTTCACTAATAAATATAAGCATTACTTATCGTTTTTATGTATGCATACAGTGATACACTAGTACTATGATTATAAACAGATCATTGAGATATTATCACATCATACGGAATTATTAATAAATACATTTTTTTCCTTTTCCTCAGTAAACAACTTATTATGAGTCTTACTTTTTTGGAATTGTTTTCAATATAGAAGGATACCTACTCTCTACAATTAAAGGTAGGGATGATAGGGTGCCAATTTGTTCACATTGCCGATTTCTTGTGCAGAGAACAGTAAAACCCTTTATTTGATTGTGCATGAATATTTCAAAATAATTGTTGTACATATATTTTGTTATAATTCATTCATTGATATATCAACAAGAAAGAATAAAAGCATATGTTTCACAGCCAAGTTAAGTTTCTCTGTAGTTTCCTACCCCCCCCCCTTACCCCCCACCGCACCAAAATAGACAATAATTACATATAAGTCATACAAATGTTTACTTTTTTGTAAGTAAATCTCTAAAGATGTAAATAAGCACTGCAAACAAAGATGTGTGTATTTAATATACTACTACATTACACTTAGCCAGATAAAATGAAATCAGGATGAAGCTACAAGGGGTGAGTGGTGCAAATTTACCAATTTGTCGCCATACACACAGAACACCAAATAAAGAAACTGTGAGTGGTGTGTGGAATGCATAAAAGATGGCGGCAAATTATCTCAAATAATCAGTGGAAAAACCCACAAATAGGCTGTTATTTGTTACATATCCTGCAAAAACATTGATAAAAAATGTTATCGTCCCATAACATAGCCGATTAAGGTGGCTCTATACACCCACAGTTTATTCCAAATCTCAGTAGAAGACCACAAAACATATACTTATCAAATATTAAAATGATAATAGGGATACTATAAGTATTTTTAAAGAATTTTTTAATGTTTTTTCGTGTTTTTGTAAAATATTTTTTTAAAAAAGACAGCTATTAACAAATTGAGAGAAAATTGTTTGTCATATGATGGATATTTTCTTCGGACACATAAAAAAATTATTACACTTCTTAACATTTCAAAATGTTATTATTGCAATTTTTTTTAGTATTTCCCCAAAACATAATTTTTCATATTTTCTTACTCTGTTGACAAATCATCTGAAAAAGTTGCTTGATGTTATAAGAAAATGTATTTTAATAAATGTGACGTAAAAAATTGAATGAAAACCATTGCAAATAAACACAAAAAATATTTTAAATTTTATTTGGTATAAAAGTTCCTCAGGTAAGGGTTATCGTTCCTAAGTCCCAAAGCCCAAACACCTTGGGGACTTTTCATTTCTGAGTTGAAGAAATTTTCCTAAATATAATGTATAAGTGAATATATTCGCTTTAATGCTAAGTCAAATAAATAGAGGGGAACTTTGACTAGGCTAATAGGATTTATGTATCCCAACCTGAGAGAAATTCAAAGCAACCCTCTCATTCCCGTTAGGTGTCGATATTAATGTGCATTAAAGTATATTATAATTGAAATATTTTCACCGGTTTAGAATTTTCTTTCACGGTATTAAATAAAAAAAATACGTTTTAAAATTTTTGGAAAGTAAAAAAAATTATTGTTCTCAGCGGGAATCGAACTCATAACCTACTGGTTTGTAGTGAACCCTATAACCCACTGCGCTACGGTGCAACATATCAATGATGGTAAAGAAACTCTTTAAAGATTATACTTGATTTTATTGTTTATTTCGATAAATAATACCACACAACGTGAAGGTGTCACATACCACATTACTTGTAAGTAATGAATTTTCCAATTATCAAATTAAATCTATTCATTTAACAATTTTTTCAAAAGAGCGGTTCCCATACAATTCGCCTCAGTTTAAATCAGCCAGTACCGGAATTGCATGCTTCCAGATTTACTTTTTTGCGTACTGCGTCATCAAAAAGTGGTGTATAGAGCCACCTTAAGTTAATGTGTACATATGGTCAACGTACATGTAATTCTTATATACAAGAAGGCGGACGTATCAGGCGGGGATCCAGAAAATTAAATTTCAAATGATCGGTTGAATTACATTAAATGCTTTGAAAATTGTTTTAAACTATCGCACGGGTCAAAATGCGTGATAGAAGCTATGTACAGTGTAATTGGAAACTTTCATTTTATATCAATATGTAGTATTACCTATTATAACAAATGAGAGTATAGCACAACTGCCACAAGCAATACATGTCCTTTACCGGCACCACCTTCCATCTCCATAAAAAAAATGAAACAATTGTCGTTTTATTTGCTAAAATGTGTGTGGTTCAAGATTTTTCTAAAGGACATACCCGATTAGAATTGAAAAAAAGAGTCGTGCGTTTAAAACTAATTTTGTCAAAACTTTTAGATTCATTTGGTTATAATTTGGTCCATTTGGGTAAATATATGCACCAGCGCAGCTCTAATTTATATATAATCAGGCCATAAATTCAAAATATTTTCAAAAATTAATAGCTTTAAATCCAGTGGATGAAAGAAAAGGAAAGCAAATAGAACTCGATGAGTGCTAATACCTGTGTTGAATGAATGGTACAGTAGGATATGCGCAAAAAAGTCCCGTCTACTCTTTCCTACCCTATAATTATTGGAATATTCAATCCGATTATAAGAGTCAAATTAAAAATCAAGTACGGATATGTACCTGTTTATCAAAAGTAAAACTACTCATAATTTATCTACAGTGCATCGTTATGGAGCTACACAGAAAGTTTTATATTAATTTGCCGAGCCAAATAAAAAAAACCCTGGAAAACGAAGAGAAAACAAAGTGGGGACAGAATAACTGACAAATTAATTAGGACTATATAGCCCCCCCCCCCCCCCCCCCCCCCCCTTGAAATGTATATACTGAAAACAGATTATTGGCGTATAACATCCGCACACAATTTAAAGAAAATTTCATGGTTTTTTTTTTATCATTTTCGCTAGCGAATGTAAAACATCACAAATACCCCACGGAAAAGGAAATGCTAGGTGATGAGAGAGAGAGAGAGAGAGAGAGAGAGAGAGAGAGAGAGAGAGAGAGAGAGAGAGAGAGAGAGAGAGAGAGAGAGAGAGAGAGTCGATGTAAATCACAGGTGCGCTAACACCGTTAAAATTAAAGCTTGCTAGTTGGTCTGCCCTACCCTAGCTACTTCCTCTCTTTTCTCGTTTTAGAGGCTTAATTATTGTCTATATATGCTTGTAACAAATCAAATCAATTTCAAATTCTAAATCAAACTGAATTTGACACTACAAAACTCTCTCTGTGTCTGTCTGTCTGTCTGTCTGTCTCTCTCTCTCTCTCTCTCTTTCTTTCTCTCTCTCTCTCTCTCATATCGACAATGGCATTGCCATACCCTACAATACACTATTCTTATCTGGATTTTTGTCTTTGAGGTTGTAAATCATTATATCTTCTATGGTTTAAAACTTTATCATAACCTATATTTTGACATGTCGATTATTTTTTTGAGTTTCGTTTCATAGCTAAAACATTTAGATTAAACAGATCTTTCTTCGCGAGCCGATTTGTACACAGTTGGGGCGAATACACTTCGGGTTAAAATTGTTCGGGGGGAAATACATACAGGGCAAACAAAACCACTTAGATTGGCAAAGCCAACAGTGTTATTTCTAATTTAATTGTTTATACTGTGTGGGGTTAATTCATCAATGTTAATTTAACCATTTTAAAACCACTATATAAGAGCTATTAAGACATTTATTTGTAGGAAAGAGCATGTACGAATGATCTTTATTTAGAACAGTTTGATGTTGCTAGGATACAGGTTTCAGATCCATGATTTGATTGGTTAATTTAGATATTGAATCTCGAATTTCGAATCTCGAATCTCGTATTTCGAATCTCGTATTTCGAATCTCGAATCTCGAATGATCCTTCTCGGCTTTCGTACGGAACACTGTTGACTGTTTATCTAACCAATCTTACCAATCACACCCTGATAAGTTGAATCATTCAATCAAGAAACATAGACCATGCGACAAAATGATTGTTACATGCTTGCCTTGCGTCAAGCTGTATCAATAACAACCCTAACATGCTAACGATGTTTATCCGAAGTTTGTTAAATATTTGCCGACTCCATTCTAAATTGGAGGATATTATTATATATTAAACAAGTAGAAAACTTGTAAATTTCACTTGTCTACTCTGTTGTGTCAGTGATAGGTGTTGAAAGGAAACCTTTTCATCTGAATAAAGACTGTCATATCTAATATGTTTACGTCTTGATCATCTCTGTTGTGCTGGCTCATAAATTTTGAAACAGGTCGACCACAGCGGTTTGTCACTAGCAGCTGAAAGAGCACCATATATATATATATATATATATATATATATATATATATATATATATATATATATATATATATATATATATATATATATATATATATATATATATATATATATATAATTGTGATAACGAATATTATCAGCACGTAGCTAAAGTCAAAAGCCAATTTTATTAAAACAAAAAGTTTATATTTACATCTGTTATAAAATACTGTGAAACGAGACACTGATCATGAAATCATTAATTATAAACACCTTAGACTATTGTATTACGTGTTTTAAAATAGGTAGTTCGCCAACAATGTTTCTTATATTTCACATTTTCCTGTTTCGAAACGTGAGCAGGCTTTTCCCAGCTTCAAATTTGTATAGCGATTTAATGAAAATAGCTATAATATTCAAATTGCATACATGTAAGGGAAACATTTATTGAATTGCGGAAATTTAAAAATCACTCTTGTTGTTTAAAACTTGTAATAACTTAGCAATAAAAATGATTCAAATATATAATGAACAAATTAAATCGCTGATAAAATTTTACTTTTTTAGAGTATGTTGGACTTTGTTTGATGCGACTGAAATAACAATTTTAAGGTAACTCCGTTTCTATAAAATCATGGGTTCAAAGTTAAAAACTTAACTTTTTTTTAACTTATTGGACTTGAATTTTATCAAAAAATGAATAAAATATATATGTATCCATACTATTTAAGATTTAAGGTAATAAAAACCAAAAGCTGAAATCATCATCTGAAAATCACACTTTTTTTTTGTTTAAAAATTAAATATAAGTGGATGGATACTTGTTTGTCTATTTAAATTTTATTGCTTACTTTGCCAGAAAACTAAAATTAATTTTAAAAAAAGAAAAAATTGTTTACATAAGAAAAATTATAGCATTTAGATATATCACTTGGAGAAAAGTAGAAAAGAGTTATTTCCCTTTCGTCATTATTGAATTATGTCGAATATAAGGATGAAAAAAGCTTATTAAATATCTCCAAGTAAACAATAATTTGAGTTTTTTATGTGCACCTATGATAACATAGAAATTACAAATGTACTTGCAAGAATTTTAATGAATTCATGGTTTATGTAAAATGTATGATGTCACAGGAGGGTGGATTTACTTTAAACACATTTTCAAATGAAGGGTTACAATAAATCCCACATGATTCATTTTTATTCTTTTAAGAATATTAACAATCCCGCTGAATATTTTTTTATCATTCGTTTGCAAACAATTCTTTTTCTATCTTGCATGTCAGATAGATAATAGACCAATCCACATTTTACAAAAGGTATGTACATTGGTCGACACCTTTGTGAAAATAATAATTTCTTACAGTTGCGATTATAGATCAAGGGCTTGTAAAATTTGACATTAAAACTACGTTTTTGTCTTGTAATTTGGATGGGGCTAGATACATTTATTCAAATCATACGAAACATTTAGTAGACGATAGTATAAAGAAGAAGACTTTTCTTTCATGTTGACTTTAGAGTTGATCCCGAAAATAAAAACAACTTACAATGTAATCCCCGGTTTGCAAAGTGTGAATTAGTCTGTGATATCAGGTGTTATTTCGTAATCAAGTCCAACCATTTGCCTATGTAACAATGACACAAATTAATAACGTATCTATATTCTATGACTTAACAACGCCAGGACTCTCAAAAACACATAGTCCACAGAATCTTGTGAAATTATTGAATTAATACTTAAAAACTATGTTTTTAAGTTTTTGGAAAAAAAGATTGAACGCTTTGAAATCCATTTGATCAAATCTATTTTCAATGCACGGCGTAAATAAAAAATTACAATGTTAGAAGGTAACCACACCTGTAAAATGATAGTAGGGCATACAGGTACTTATCTTTAAGAGCCATTATTTACTCTATTCCTTCTAGATTTATATATTCTTAGATTGTAACATCTATTCATAAGAGTTTGATTTCATTTATTCAAACAGATATAACAATATTCAGGACTTCTTTGATTTTTACTTACATTTAATGAGTGATTTTGCCAAAAATGAAATAAATAGAAATAAAAAAGGTTCCCTTACAATGGAGATGAGTTCACAAGAAATTTGACTACATCTTCCGTAGTGTCAGTCTTTTAATCTTATGGCAGACATTTATTTTTATGAAACTATTCTCTAAAGAAACTGCTAATAGATTAGTACGTCAAATGAGTAGTTTGTGTCTTCATATTTGTTTACCAATAAATGGTTCAGAAATTTACTGTATCTGTCAAATCCTCTTTCGTAAAAGTACCAAAAAGTCGCCGTGCCAATTTCTTTGAAGACCATCACAGGTACTAAACAAAGAGAGTTTTAGGTAGTCTTTTTATTGTTGTCTTAGAAAAATATAGAATATCTAAGTCTGTTTTCGTCTGGAAAAATTTAAATACGTTGTATACACATATAATTTCAATAAAACTTTTATAAAGAAATAGTTTTGTGTGACAACAGAAGAAGATGTGAAAAGTGACATCTATCGTGACTTACAGAATTGAGCAATATGCACTACTATAAGCTTATTAAGTAATAATCATAAGCTTAAGGCAATTTATAGAACATTTCTTATTTTATAATAGATTGGGAAACTGCCCATTTACCTAAGAAATGTCTTTTGTATACATGTACATGCGTATTTCCTTATACAATTCTTAATCTTGCGATTGCTTCAAAACATGCCTGCTGGTCCTATACAGTACCGATCAGACCCATCCTTACACAAGAGTAAGCCCCAACTTAACCCCGGGTTTACTTTCTGGGTTTACGTTGGGTTTACTTTTTGAAAATTGGGTCCACTTGGGGTTTACTTTGGGTTTACTCGGGGTTTACTTTGGGTTTACTCGAGAATTGCTTTTGGAGTCAACTATACGCACTGAAGTATGAAGCAGACCTGTTTTTTTTATCTTATCATCCTACTGCCTGTGCCTGCCCCTTGTATATTCCGAATACACATGTAGTGTCTGCTTTCAGGGTATACTTCTGATCAGGGTTTACTCTCTGGGTCCACTCTGAGTTTACTTGGGGTTTACTCTGGGTTTACTCTGGGTCCACTCTAGTAAACCCAGAGTAAACACAGAAAGTAAACCCGGGGTTTAGTTGGGGTTTACTTTCTGTTACATGTAGGTTGGGTCTGATCGGTACTGTACATGTAAATGTACTTTAAACATCCCTCTGGCTTTTTGTTACTTATCTGCTTCTGCAGTGCAGAGAGTTTAACCACAGACATTTATTGATAATATACATTTACAGCATCATGATTAGAAAGAATTACTCCCTCCAGATCTAGAAAAACCATGTTTCCCGAGGGCAACTCAATGGAGTAAATCGCCATATATCCCGATACTCATGCTATAAACTATTTATTATACCTAACGACATTCCCTATTACTAAAAAGTAGAGTGTCAATAGTTTTTCTACTTTAAAAAAGCAAAAACATCGAGAAAGATTGAATTTACATGTTAATATTTACGGTAAAACACGTTGTAAGTCAATCCTTGTGCAAAACGAATTTGAATTTTTTTTTATATCATTGTAAGTTATAGCAAAAAACAGGTAGAATAATGAAATTGAAATATTAACTCATAGACCATCTATGAAAATGCAATTAAAATCATTGCTATGTTGATTGATGACTTATTTGTGAATCAACAAATAAAACACAGATGCAATGTGATAAGCTAGTACTTCTTAACTGGATGTGCATTATTAAGAGAACAACCTTTATTCAGAGAATCTAAACATTACTTTATGAAAGTTTTAACTTAGAAAAATGCCAATTTCTATTTTAGGCATCATATAAAGTACCCTATTTTCACCAAAGTGTATTTATATAAATCAAAAAATGACATTGTATGAACCGTAGTGGTTTGCATTTTTACAGGTAAAATGGGGAAATCCACCTAGTATATGAATAACACAATTATAGAGATGAGGGTAAGCATAACAAAATTGTTAAGTTATGCAAGATAGATGTACTATATATACCTTTAATATGACAGAGATAGTTTCATGAGGAAGAATCGAAAAAGGCAACCTTCCGGACGGACGTATGTAAACAAAACACCAACGCATCATTTGTGATGCATTATTTGAATGATGTCCATCGTATCCGTCATTGCCTAATCGTATCTTTATCCAAGGGAATAGATTTTAAATTTATTACAAAATCTAAACTTTTTTAGCCAAAACGATATCTAAATATTTTTACAGATAATATGAACATATGTAGAACCGAATCATGAGGACACTAATATCAAATTTTGCTTATATAATTCTACAAATATAATGTCTAAAGATTAGCCAAAGACATGTTTGGTCAAACCATTTACAAAACATTTTTACTAAAATTAAGAAAATAACGAATATATTTGAGAAGTTTCAATATCAAAAGGAATAACTGACGTTTCGTTGTCTTCTGTTATTTATCAGCTTTATGAATTGAGTTGTACAATCTGCAGCAATTTGAAAAGAACAAAAAACATTTTGCTGTATTTTCTCAATAAATTCACCTTTTGTTTTGTCTTTTTGTTGTTGTCAAGTTTTTGTAATAAATCTAGTTAAAAGAGCCATTTATCTTCTCAAATTCTACATTTTTAGTAAGTCTTCTTTGCTGTGGTGTAACTACAAAGTTTAACTAAACTTCATTAGTACATCTATAAGTATCGTTCGTTTACTAAACCACATTATCAGCGCTTTTGGTAAAGTACATTTACAATAAGTTCTCCTCTAAATTCATCTTTGAAGCCTTGGAGTGTTAAGTTGCTCTTGCAAGAAATTTCTTTTTCTCCAGATGGTCGTTTAGGCGTTTTAAATCTGTAAGTCCAATATAGAAAACTATATCTAAACATTAAGCATAATTTAAGGAGCATATTGACGGTAAGTAAGTTTTTACGTAGAGCAGGCCCCATAACGCTTTAAACAGCAAGCTAATAGTATGCCAAAAACAGGAAGAAGAAAACCTCTAGTAGACGATGTATTGATGTAAATTACTGAAACAAACAAAATGTATATACATAAAATAATAATTTGATATATTAAGAATATGAATATAGGTTTCAATTATTGTACGACTATTTATTAAATTAATCTAATAACAAACGAGGAGTGACCAATTCTTTTTTTTCACCTTGTGTTTTTTTATACCATTTGTAAAACTGGTGAATCAGCTCTAGGGCTCATGAGCTTCTCGCTTTCACAGGGAATCTAACTGGAACAAATCAAATGTATTTTAAGATAACTTAGAACTAATGTTTATTTAAGTAAAACATGATTGAAAGTGTAACAAAATCACGGAAATTTCCGTTTCGAAACAAAGTTGATAATAATAGTTATATTCCGGCAAATGATAAAAAAATCAAACATCAATTAAAGGGGCATGGCCTAAATTATAGTTTAAAATCATTTCTTCAATTTTGACATTCACCATGTTTTAGTAAGGAATTTTAATAGGCAACCCAGTTTGACTATCATTCGTTGAGATATAAGAGAGTTATAGAGCTTAAACAAAGCTTTCGTTTACATTTTGAATGTTGAAGTGAAAGTGTCAGGTTTTAATTAAAATGAAGGTTTTAAACGTAAGTAACTGTTTATTTATGCTTAAGATGAAAAAGAAAATGGTCAAATCAGCTAGTAAAAAGATTCTTGTACGGGTATATTGAACCTATGTAAAGAAATACAGGACACGAACACGAACCTTGTTTACATGACAAAGAATTGTGTGCATAGTATCTTGCTCATAACTCTAAGCCTTACTTTCAACTTTCACTTGATCATTAGAAATATATTCCTGAAGCATTGTAAATAATAAATCAAAGTACTGAAAGTACAGAAAAGCTCTAAGTCGGGAAGAAAGTGTTAAAAATATATCGATTGATAGGAAAATACATGTAAAGTATCATATTGTTCGTTGTTGAGAAAAATGCACATGCTCAGAATTTTGAAATAATATAGAATTTGTATATGCCTCAGTTATAAAATGCATATTTTTTAAATATGATTAATGCATGTTGTCGTATTACAGTGAAAACAAAATGCCCATGACTTTTTAAATCAAAATACTGCAGTACTGACTGGAGTTGATTTTATCGATTATTATTTATCTTAAAATCAACGATATGTTACTTGCTAGGCAAGTAGTTTTTAATCTGTATTTGAATTACGCACAGTTTTATAATATGAATTCTCGGACTTTTCCGACAAGAATTTCGAGAAAACCTCTTATGAATCATGTGTTATATTTAAAAATAGAATTGATTTTATCAAACTATGTATTAAATATATTCGAAATATTTTAAAATTTGTATGGATCCAACCAATATTGAACTATAGTCTCGTTCAACCAGATGCTCGGCTCTCTCCGTTAATCTCCGACAAGTAAGATATACCAGGTCACGTGATAGCTTGATGATGCGACCTCTAAATATAGACTGACTCTCGAAGATGTACGGAGACAGCCGATGGTTGAACGAGACTATTGAATTCTGGCGTAGGAATACACATGACTGCCAAAAAAAAAACATGTAAATTGTTCGCATTATTTAAAATCTGACTATTTCCAAGGTATTTATAAATAAGTTTCCTTTAAAAAAATGCTTCAACGTACATCGATTATTTTCAAGAACTAACTCATGTCAGCAGTGATGATTTGTGCTTAGGTCCAAATACTGTTTCAGTTTCGGTTTGCCAGAGCAACTGCATAGGAGAGTTTATTAAAATCAACTCCAAAAAATCATAATTAAAGCATTTTGCAATTAATCTAAGTGTATCTTTATTTTTGAGGCATAGAATGATTAATCCATTTGGCTGTAAAGTCAAAATTTCCATTTTACAATTATATAAAAATCTGCCTTACAGAACGTTTAAAAATATAATGCTTGATTTTAAAATTTTAGCATTTTCTGGAAATGGAGATCAATTGTAGTAATTTTATGATGCTATTGCTTGTTAGTTTTCAATAGATTTCGCTACTGTTTAGCAAAGCTACAGAGTGCATGCTTCTTGTGACGAAAATAAAGTAAAATAAGACTGTCACCTATACCAACAATCAAATGATGATTAATATCTATTAATGTTTATTTGCTAATTTTCATCATTTCTCTGTTTTTATACCTGATAACTTCCACAAAAAAAAAAATAGATGACGACTAAAAAATACAGTGGCAAATTACGATACCAATATCATTGCAAAATAAAAAGCCAAAACGTTTTCACAAATGTAAGATAATACTAATCGCATTATAAATCAGCCTTGTGGGGAATGCTACTTATTCTTTAAAATATAACCTTTGGTATGCGAACAATGTTTCCAGCCTTATTTTACAATACACTATGCAGAAACCCCTTATTTATTAACATTACTGTATGTTAGAATATCAAAATGAAGTCGCTTCTTTTCATTTAAGCATCAACTAGACAGTCTCTTCTGGGATATATTTTAGGGTATATCATTGAATTTGATGAAGTCTGGCTCACATGCATCTCATCAGACGTAAAAAGTATCGTGTTTTAAAAAAGTTTAGTTAAAAGGATGTTGTCATGGACGCCTATGCAGATGACACAACAGTATTTCACCGTAGGTTTACGTCAAAACCTAGCTGAGGCAAAACAATTCCCGAACAATTCCCGAATTCTCCTTCGAATCTGGGCCGTTTCCGCCTGCGACAGGGGCTACCTTTTTATGAGATGAAAAAAAATGTGCCTGATGTCTGACTATTCACGTTTTGTAATAATGCAAGCTACGTCATTTTTTGTGATATGTGTTGTTTTTTATGGGAAGAAGGGGGATAAGTTCTTGGCTTGTGGTAGAACACGTGTAACTTTGACGTAAACAAACTCTCGTGTCTTGCTGGATGTAATTGTGTTTTTGCTACTCAATTGTAGTATTTCAAGTAACTCGTAAGTTATATTTTTTTTTGTAAATAATAATCAAATCATTGGTTTTGGATAATTATAACATTACATAGCAATGCAAATTGATAGAAAAATATTCCTGAAATATTGCATACAGAAAATGCAGCCTGAAATAATGTTTATAAAAAGGAGCAAATAATCGTGGAAAAGGGGTTAATCGAAAAATTTGTAAAAAAAAATATGCATTTTTATATAAAACATGGTGTTAAAAAATGTAACATAATACATTTAAAAACACTCAAAATCTATTGATATTGTAGAATTATTCCAATTATCACTAAACACCTACAACACAACTTAATGCAAACAACATCAATTGTTTTTCTCGAAAAAAATCACCCATGATATGGCTTTTGGAGCATCCGTATCTAATATATGATAATGACATTTAAATGAAACTTATTGTTAATTTAACACTGGTAGAACAAATGCATCTGCATGCAGGATAACGTGAAGATAATTAAGTTCTCCCTACTGCATAGGTATGATATTTCCAGAGTACAACTTTTCCAGGGTATGCCTTCTCCAGCGTCCGCCATTAGGTGGCGGTATAAAGGAAACGCGAAAACGAAATTGGAAGTAGGTTTAGAAATCTGGCGACAAAAAGCGCAGCAGTTATGCTTAGCGCTTTAAAAACAGTAAAATTGAATCGTACATTTTTTTATGAGATTGACCTAAACTCTGTATTTATATTACATCAAAAACGAAATCCATGTTACTGGTATTAGTATTTAAGAAATATTTATAAAACCACAGTAGCGTGTCTCTTTTCACTTCTGTTCATTTCAGCATCGAAATGCGAGTTGAGTGTCATGCTGATAATTGGGAACTGCCTATCTGATAAAATCGTGTCATAAAATTCATTGCTTCCTGATGCAGTCACAATTTTTCTTAAAAAGGTTTGCTAAAATTTTTCTGTGGATTATGCAGTTTTTCATACCAAATTATGCCACTATGCTGCCGTTTGATTTACATGTATCTCTAAACAAAGACAGACTTGAACATGTGGTCAAAATGTGTTGAATTTGTTTTTCATATAAGAGAAAATATTGACGCCTGTAACCCTGGAGTTTGTGAAAACACAATAACACGATATGCAAATTGCATCCATGTGACATTTGCTAGTTTTTATTACCATTAAGTTAGGATGATTTGAACCACACGCGTGCATGTGAGAACCTAAACATAGCGGTACTGCCACTGTGTGCCGTTAAGATAGACTTCGTGACTATTATAAATGCCAGTGTTTATGAATTTAATCTTATTTACAATTATTTTAAAACAAAAATTAAGAAAACAACGAAGCAGTTATATTTTTCAGTCAAATTTTATGTACAACCACTTTCAGCAAAACAATTTATAAACAACTTTAGTGAATTTTTCTCTCTGAAAACTAATATAGTGACACTTCATATTATCAAATTTTATGTACTGACACCTTTTATACTTCATGTTACAAATGCCAATTCGTGTTCTGTCTAGATTTTAGAAACATTTTCTACCGTTTTTTAAACAAAGTTTACATAATGAACACAGTAGAAATCAAATATACATTGCAAAAATGTAAGATATTGCTGACAAATCAATTTATTTCTCATTTACATTTTTCTTGATTTGTTGACTACAGCATAATCGCAAGAATTTTCAGAATCATGATTTGGTGTCTGAAAGACATTCGCTTGCCTTGACATCTAGATCGCCTTCAGTGTCATCATCAAACACAACATTGACCCGCGCCTCCTTGAAATTTGATATTTTAGACGGATACGAATATTCTTCTTGTTCCACTTTCATTTGATTTTTGTTTTTCTCTTTCGAATATGGTGCCGTAGAATAATCATCAGACGCAGCATGTGTAGTATCTCCATTACTATCACGATCCAATACGTCATCTGCGCTCTTGTAAAGTTCGTTTTCTATCATATCTCCTTTAAAACTTGTTTCGTCTTTTCTATGTGTTGGGTCACGTGTCATTTTCATATCATCTGTTAGGTTTTCTGGATCTTTTCCTCTGAACAAATTTAAAATAAAATTTAGAAGACTTTAAATATATTTCTTATCTATTCAATGTAATTTTCATTAGGTTTCTAGGAAAAAAATTAAATAATCCTATTTGTACCTCTTTCGTGAGCAAACTATGAAGGTGATTATAAGGGAGATCAGAAATACTCCTCCTGTGGGTGCGGCGATGTAGATAACTTAAAGAAAATAAACAGTAGATGATATATAAAGCATTTTAAAAACCTCGTTTTAAATCTATGCTATAATTTGGATAAACAAATACATAATTCTGCAGTATCTATTACCGTAAATTTGAGAGTTTTTCTGTCGATTATTTTTTGCAAATCCGAGTCATAAATCTTTAGATTAATTTTTCCGTTTTAAATTTTTGGGAATATTTATCGGCGCTTAAAATAAATACAACTCAAATATTAAAGGTCACAATGATTTAATATTTTGAAATAATTTAAGATAGACATAATTCTGCCAGTCATCGAAGATATCGATTGTGAGTAAAGGCCTTCGTCACACCTATAGGAGGTATTTACCTAGTTATATAAACAGGTCTTGTGAATGACTACTACTTACGGACACCTGCTCATAAAGTAAGGAGTAGAGACAAGCCTTCGGCAACATCTTAATAAACATACTTTTTATTATTGATAACTGTTTAGTAAAATGCAAAGGCAGATAACACACAAATTTGCGAAGAATTTACCTACGGTAATACATATTTCCAGATTTACAATATCATGTAACAACCATAAATTAAACAATTTACTAGAATCAAATGTATTGATATCATATATACAAACTTAATGTAATATAGTATACACCATTATCAATCATCCGATTTTAAGGATGACGGTTACTCAGAAGGGGAAAAAATCATTGATGATAATGAAAAAAAAAATATTTGTATGTTGTAGACCTTACATACATGTAGCAGTGTTATTTTTCACTTTCAGAAAGGTTGGTTAATGAATAAAAGGCCACTAAATATTATTTGAAAAAATAAGGAATATTTTTAAAAATTTACACTTTGAGATTTTCCTTAATGTGAAATTATTACAAATAATGAAATTCTTTGAAAAATAAAATACATTTTATAAATGGAATTGGCACTGAAAGGATACAAAGCATTACGTTTTCGGTAACAATTTCTATAAATATTCCAATCTGATATCCTCTATGGGTTTTGAAATTCCTACCCTTCTTTGATTCAATAAAAAAAAAACCTGAATGATAATACTACTAAGGATTTATTTCATTAAACTCCTTACAGTAAATTGACATAATTCGGCGGGTGTGAAAATTATATGGGGTTGATATTTTTTGCTGTTGGGAAACATTTTACTCATGCGATTGAACTTTATAACAAACCCCTAGGAAACGACAGCCTTAAGTAATGTAAATGAAACAATCGTTGTAAAAATGCCATGCATTTGTTATCTTCATCTCCAAATTAAACCTGTTTTGTAATCAGTGAATTATAAAAATGCTTACTTGATTTGACTTTAAGCTCCTTTTCACCGGACAAGGAAGGAATTGTTGTGATTTGACTACGGTTAACTTTAGATCTTTGATTGGTTGATGAGACTTCTGTCCCTAAAGTTGTACCATGATTGATGTTGGAGGTTTCATCGGTTAGCAAAACTTCATTTTCTAGAGATGTCCTTTGACTGGTACTGAAGTTATTAACGGTAAAAGAAACTTCAGTATGTATGGTCGGGCTTTCCGAAGTTCTCATTTGCGTTGGTTCTGTAGTCGATTTTGTCGTTGTTATAGTTGAATCTATGTCTGGAAAATCTACCCACATAATCTAATTAAATACGTTTTTCCCTTTATATTTTAATTCAATTTTTGAATCAACAGAAAGTATAATTATTTTATGGATATTGCCATGATTATAGATTAGAGAGTTACCACAATATCTTATGTACATCCCATCCCCAGAGGTCGACACATTGTAGAGTTCTGTTGCACTGGGACAAATATCATAAGTTTCCTCGACAAACAGATCTTTCTGGATCGTATTACTTGTGTTTAAAGTCCCGCAAGTGACACCTTCAAACATGGACTTAATAACTCGAAGATTACTAAACGTTTTGCGATTATAATCAATGCATACGTCAAACTCTTTCCAGCTTGTAAAATTATGATACACTGCTATGAAGTTTGTGCGTACCTAGGGATAAAAATATATGATGACATAAAGTTATACCAAGAAAATTGAGCAGTGTGGCACCCAATTACTATACCAAGGGTTGGCCATATAATTTCTTACTATATTATGTTCTTTCCTTTTTTTTATTTCTCTTTCAATGAAATTATGTCATATCAGTCAAACATATTTTATTTTGAACTTGTTAACTCGTTCTTTAATACGAAACACTAAGAAGAATATCTAAATTTCCATACCCAAACCATTAAAACAAATTAAAAACGGCATATCAGTCCAAATGTCACGGTTTACAAACATTTGACGAGAAACGGATCGCTTCAATTTTTTTAGACGTCTTTTTACCATTTTCTTGCATTTTTAACGTTTGCTTGCAACATTAAAGAAAGGCGTGAAAAAAGTATGGAAAAGGAATGAGTTCTCTCTCTCTCTCTCTCTCTCTCTCTCTCTCTCTCTCAAAAAAAAAAAAATTCTTTGTCGTTCGTTGATACTTAAATTACACTGAGTTGACAATGATGCAAAGTATGTGTAATTCTTGATGCGCTCGCCACAACGGTAGCACCGTAAAACATATTAAAACATTAATAGTATTAAACTATCTATATCGACCTTACTATGCTGGCATTAAATTTTTATGAGGTTATTGATTCAAACTTTAAAATACGGGGTCTTTTATCGTCTTTTAGCATTTTTAAATATTTCAATAGTGCGTGTAATACGGTTTTTAAATGAAAAAGTGAGATAAAACCAACAGAAAATATACAAATTGTTGTTGACTTCCAAATGAAATATTATCTTTAAATATTATAGTCCTTCCAAAAAAAAAAAAAAAAAAAAAAAAAAAAAAAAAGGTTTAAACCAAATCTGCAAAATATAGTCAGAATTTCCTCTGCTAAAGTCCAACCTAGTTTAAGCCTTATTCCATTGTTTATTAAAAAAAATATCAAATGTTATGTCAATAAGAAATCATTTCCTGTATACTTTTTGTGTTCAGAATTTTTTTTGTGAGGTTTTATGTATATGTTAATATATAAATATACCTGAAAGGCCAAAAATGAATGCATAAATTGAACAGTAGCATTTATTTTCAATAATTGGCAACGTTTGGCGAGCATCTCTTCTAGCACTTCTCGTAGGTTGTCTAACCGTGATGATATATTTGCACAGACTGATGTTATCACCTCATCAAAAACCCAAATGGCTGAATACGTAACAGAGACTGAAGGGATTCCTGGAAAGAAAGAAAATGGAACATATTTCATACAAATATATGCTTGAATATTTACATTTTCCGGTGTCTTTTCCTGTGATAACACAACGTATCGATTTTGTACTATATAACTCATCACTTCAAATAACGCCAAATTGAGGCGGCAGCAGGGTTTGCTTTTTAGATTGTACGATGGTTTAAAAATATATAAATATAACTAACAAGGAATATAATCATTATTTGAATATTATGAGATGGTAATGTCGGTCGGGGCGTGATCAAGTCTATCATAAAGCCCCTCGAGTTTTATTGGATTTGATCATGCCCCAACCAAAATCATTACCACATAATACTCAAAGAATGATTCCTTATTCCTTAAATGATTACCTGTAATTTGCCTTTGATAACAATGCGTATCGATTTTGTACTAAACAGTCCAATAAATTCGAATGAGGTATAACTGGGGCGCAAGCGGGGTTTGCCTATTTCTTTTTAGATATTTAATCGTGCAATAGCTGAAAGTTATATAAATATAAGTTAAAAGAAATCATTCTTTGAATATTATGAGGTGATTTCGGTCGGGGAATAAATGGATTTCATCACCAAAATTCCTTATTCCTTAATTACATTAGATTTCTTATAGAGTGTGCAGTGAAAAAACAATTCTACATAATATTATCAGGTTGCTGAGATTATCGAAAATTCGCTGATTTATTAATTAATTTCATATGAAATTAAACATGGATATTTTGAATTGCACAGACACTAGAATCTTGACCTTAATTAATCACATAAACATCATAAATTTATCACACTTACAAATTATCAGAAACATATTGTTTATACGTATATTTAAATCATTAAAGATTTCAACAACGTACGTTTACATGAGAATAACATAGGTTTCCATACTCCGTCCTGACAGCTATAATCTTCCTTTGTGGATCCACTAGGAAATATATAGCCTCGGTAACATTCAGCATTACACGACACATTAGTTGAACATGATACAAAGGCGTTATCTACAGCCACGCTAAAATCTGATGAACTACAATTGGTCGTCGCTAGAAAAAAAATTATTTAAGCTACAAAACCTTTTTGGAAAAAAACAAAACATTTGTTTGACGTTTAATTGCAAAAATATAAGAACTTACTTGATAATTGTAGCACAATTAATATCATCAAACAAAGTGCTTTCATTTTAACCAGGAAGATTTGGTTTTGAACAATCACCGCATGAGTACTCAGTAAGGTCACAATATACATAGCGAAACGGTTGGTGCATAATAGTTTGACAGACATTTAAAAATGCTTTAAAAGCTAGCTGCAGATTTTTTTAATAAATCGCCTAGTTCATCCAATATCCGGAAGTAAAGAGTTGATTTTGTAATCTCAACTCTACGTTTTCAAATTTTAACTCATAGAAGAAAACATCGACACAACCAAATATGTTTATATTACGAAATTAACATAGCTGTTTACAGGCACTTCCTTCTAAAAATGTTCTTTCGGTTTCCATATGCCATATACTGTTACATCATGTCTGCTTTTTGTCTGTTTCTCCTTTTCACCTGTCTCAAGTTAAATTTTCCTTTATCAGGAATTTTTGTTTTTTTTAATCTGAATATACACTGTAAGACTTTATAGTACATTTTACATGTAAGAGATATTAAGAATGACCGTTGAGATTAAAAATGGTATCCCTTTTTCTATATTCCTCTGTATTTTTTATGTTACCCATAATATCCACTTTTTTCCCATGACCGAATAGTGTCTTTCTTATGGCTTCCAATGCATGGCTTTTGAAATACCTCCGATTTATAAATTCAGAAAGATGTAACAAAACACATTGTTAATTCTATTTCTTCGTTTAAAAAAATGAGAAAACGTTCAGTAAGCAAAAACAAGATCTAGATGTGTTTTAAAATCCTTTTTAATGAAATCATGTAAATGAAAATTAAATGATCAGTTACATGTACATGCTATCCAATTATTGTTAAGGTAGGCTAAGTTAATGCATTGAGTGCTTTAAATAATGTACAGTACTCTTGTTAGATCCCTTCAACAATTTATCATTTATATCAAAAGTTAATAATTAACCTATTGTTTATCATAGGAGTAGAAATAACTATTATCATAATATAATAACAACAATATGAACTTGACTAATATTTGTGATGATTATCTATAAAACTGTCCAAAAGTGCAAATCATCACTAATTTAAGAGTACAGAATACTAGGCTCTAATACAAAATCCAACAAGTTAATGATTTAACTTTAGGGCGAAATATCGGAGTAACCGCCGCTCTACTTGTGGTTATTATAGTAAGTGCATATGAATATTGTAAAATGAAAGGCTATTATTTTTTGTCCAGTTATAATTACTTATATTTATTTATGAAATTTGTTTAAGATTAATTTTGAAATTAATATAATTCTGAAGTCTGCAGTTGTTAAATATCCAAAAGGATTGTATGTTTATGTCTCCAACTAAGTTAATTCTTTTCAGCGTTAGGACTACAACAAAATAATAATTTACGTTTTAGCTAGTTTGCATTGCCTGGTTACTGCATAATTATAAGATTTTTCCTAATTGTTGCATATCAGGTCTTTGTCTTAAGAGCGACTTTCCTGTCCCTGCTCCCTTCTGTATCCGATTACGTCATACTGATGTGAACTGTCTGCCATGTTGATATACTGGGTCTGTCCGTAAGTTATTATCGTCTCATATGGCTTTTCCCTTTCTCGAACTTGGGTACTATGCAAAAACAAAATGAGGAAAGTATATCAAAATATGCTGAGTAAAATGATTTGCATATCTTTAACAAATCAAAACCCATTTAGGTATAAAGTGTATCCTACCGCTTTCTACGACAAACTACCAAAGTGACGATCCCCGATATCAGAAAGACACCAGTAATTGGTACCAAAAGGTAAATTGGTTCAAAATAAATTGAGAGACATTAAATTACAATCATATAAAATTAAGGAAATACATAATACATGTATTTGATTTTTATGTCAAAGTGGTTCGTACCTAGTATTAATGAAGTACACATATGGGATTATTCATTACCTAAAATCTTTCACTGCATAATGATATTTCTTCTATTTTATTTTACAATGCAAAATAAACTAATTTCATTTAAATAACGTTTGATAAAATCATAACAAAGTGTTAAGTAATGTGTTTTATTCTGTGACAAAACGCAAACAACTTTTGTTTATTTTTTCATTGAGGTATCTTTTTTTAATTATTCAAGGTGAATTATATTAAACTTTTTTTTTTTAAATTTTGGTTGTGTTCTTCTTTTGTTTGTTTAAGTTCTACATCGCATTTTAATTATTATTAATTATTAACTGGTTTCCTTTTTGCACAAATATTATTTATTTTATTATCAAAGTCGCTTATTACTTAGCGACTGATATTCAAATGTTGGTTAACCTCTAACATTGTCTTAATAAACTTTTTTAACTAGACTTTGACCAGAGCGTGCACGGGTTGACATTGCATATGATATCGGACATTTAAGAAATAGATACATCGACACATCGTACGTTGTTGACATTTGCATAACCAAACTTTAAGCCTACAATAATGCTTTTAATTTCACTGCACTCTACTGAGTTAGAATAATATAACTGTGTATCGGGAAAGGCCTTCACCACAGTTTAAATGCCTACCATATACCCGTAATGTAGCAGAAAATTGCAGAATCGCTCGGAAACGATTTTGGAGAAAATTAATAAAGTTGCATTGAAAATAACAGTCAAACTGTTCATAACA
The DNA here is from genome assembly GCA_015776775.1 of Magallana hongkongensis. Classification (NCBI taxonomy): domain Eukaryota; kingdom Metazoa; phylum Mollusca; class Bivalvia; order Ostreida; family Ostreidae; genus Magallana; species Magallana hongkongensis. Next base: position 10,612,885 of record CM027471.1, read on the forward strand.
AACCATTTCGAAGCTTTAATTGCAGAATTCAACATTTTTTTCAACATGGTTTTTTACACACCATGCTGACCATTCGAAACTTTCGGGATTTTTTTAGTAAATGCACTGTGTTAGAGTTGTCTCCCTTCTCTTCTTTGATGAACAGAAAAAAAAATTCCCATAAAAATTTACACGCATTTGTTTTATCGTTTCTGAATTATCCATGCAAATGTGATATTGTGGAAACATCAAATAAAAAGAGCCTCCCGTGATTTAGCGTGAATGTAATGCGCATGCGCAAGATTGTAAAATCCAAAAAATTCTGATGATTTCCGGAAGTTTTTGAGAAATTTTTGTTAATCATTAAGGATATGTGAACCTGACAAAAACAAGTTCATTGCGCAACGCGAACTGTCGTCTGGCGATGAGCTGTCGTATTTCCACATCGACGGTTTATTTGCTTAATTTAAGATTTAAAACAGTGATATAAAATGTGTAAGTTTATGAATTTGCATAAAATATCATTTTTATCAACATTTACATCAAAAGGTTTTACTTTTTTAATCATTTACAAACTTAAAGTTTACGACATACTTGCGCCGATTTCCGGTAATTTCCCAAATCTCGATGTAAACAACAAGTCGGAATGACAAAAACTGATGGATATTATTAGTGTATGACGAATATTGCGAACACAAACTGATGTCGTGTGTCATAAAAAGGGAATGGAAAAAAAAGGACGAGACCATACACCAGTTCCCTGTGATCTAAACCTGCCATTTGCAAGCAGTAAGCATGGTAGGTGTCTTATCATGACATGTGCTATTAAGCTATTGTATTATGTTCACATTACAGATTATTATGCTCGTATATTATCCACGTGAAAACAATATCGCCTAGCCTATATGCAGAATAGCTACACAATAATCCTAATTTGTTCAAACATAAGAATTATTCATTGTTAATTCAGTCAGTGTTTGTAATTAAAATAATCACAATTTTAGTTCGAATTTTCTTAAATGAAATTAACCATCTGATGATAAATGGTAAGGTTAACCGCATAGAGGGCCCTGAGTTTACTCTAGCATATGACAAGCTTATTTACCAACATTTACTCACAAAATATTTTTAGTGTAACACTTTCATGCACATTAGCTTGAACAGTATATTTGTCAGGAATAGGTGATATGTTTGTATTGATGATTTTTTTAGCACATACTGGCGTGCGACAAGTTCTCGCCGAGTACCCTTTCTCACCAGTACATTGTACATTTTTCGTCCATGATTTTATGTGTTGATAAAATGACGTCACAAGTTACTGGCGAGAAATGGTACTCGGCGAGAACTGGTCGCACGCCAGTATAGTTCACAACATGAAGAATTAATCTTTTATTCACTATCAATAACTGATAATGTTGATTCTCTGTACTGTGAAAACATTTGAACAGCTGACTGATATTCACCTTTATTGAACTGTAAAAATCAAAGTACAGTTGAAAGAAAAATTAGTATATCATGGTTTATCGGTTGATAGAATTGCTCACATCATATTTAAATTTCATGTGCTGGTTTCATTACTGTTACAAATTCATATTTTTTTCCTATTTTTTTCAAATCATTAAAACGCAAGATTTCTAAATACACACAGTTATATAAGATATGAAATTGTCAAGTTAAGTAATATTAATTTAAATTTTCAAGATTAGAATAAAATGTTGACAAGTTTCACCTGATATCAAATTTTTATACAGAATAATCCATTTATATAAGGTTCTGTCTGTCTATGTTGCAAACACTTTCATAATATGCCTATATGAATTTTATTTTTCTACATGTAGCTTCTTAAAATCATCCTTTCATATAAGTCCTTCTTATATGTTATAAGTAATAGTACCAGTAATATCAGGGGTTTTTTTTAAATACAGACTTTCAAACCTCCAAGAGATGAGAACATCACTGGTATGTGTTAACGAGGTCATTCCTAATACAAGACACAATGCGGAAAAATATAAGACTAATGTAAAGAACTGAAACCATGAGCAATAATCAGATTATTGTCTCTGTTATGTTCATCCTGATAAAGCCTTTCCCGATTGATGCCCTGGATCATTTATTTGGTAATTTAAGGATGACAATATTTATTTCAACATTTATGATATAATATTAAGACAATTAATAAGCAGCACAACATATCCTGAAATATGAAACTGGACCAAACCAGTGATAATCTACCATTTATGATTTATTACATTTACTTGGATTTGAAAACCATTTCTGAAACTCCAAAAGTCATGAATAATTTGGACATATAATGCAAACAATTAAGAATTAGTATTGTAAAAGAAAATATATTATGATAATACATATGCTATAAGAAATACAATTGATAGATATCAAAAGGTGTTTATACTGACCAAGTGCAGTAATGAAGTTTGTAATGGCTATATACTGTTCATGTGGAGAAACTGGTTTTTAAAATATATGTCTTATGTTTATAATTATGTTTAATTTGATGATTGCATAGTATATCAAATCATCATTTCTGTCTATTAGTGTCTGTCTGTCCATCCATTTATCTGTCTGAAGTCTGTTTTATTTTATAACCCTGATGAGGTTACTGATGTAGATTAAGTTGAGATCATCATTATGAAACTTATATACAACAAGCCTCACAGAAAATATCAGTCCTCTTAAATTACAGAGTTTTTGATTGAGTTATGAATGTATGGTTGAGTAAAATTTGTATTTTAAATATTTTTTGAAATGAGTTTTGTGAATAAGAATATTTTTTTATAACTTATCCTTATCTATATTTTTATCATTTTTGCATGAAAAAAAAATATACATATCCTAGTTAGGCCACACCAATATAATTTCTTGCTTGTCGGACATTAAGTGGAAAAGGGTACAAGCGAGCTAGAGATAAAATAATAAGATTATTATTTTTTGTAGCCGAAATTTTTAGGCGGTCCATAATGATATGATTTGTAAAGTTTTATTTTAACACGAGCATGCAGGATCCGATGAAAAAGAAATTTATTTGGTGTGGCCTTCCACATTTTCTATATTTTAGTTCAAATTGAGGCTGAACCATTGTAATATATTACCCTGCATAATCATTCTGATAAAGTCTAAATCATACATTATAAATAGCATCTAGACCAATATGGGGACCAAGGAAGGGTTCAAAGTTCAAAGAAATTATAGGATTGCATACAATCATGTATATACATAAGGCAAATCATAAATCATTTCAGAATCTGCAGTGTTGTTTAAAGAATCATCATGATTGAGTATCAAATTTCATTTTATACCTGTAATCATTTGAAAGATTCTCCTATTTTCCGACACATATTTTAATGCAATACCTTGCAAATCAGACAAAACTTTTAAAGATTGATAGAGGAAATTCAAATTAATTACAATCAGTATATGATTTTTATGAAACCTGTGATTTATTTGGTTTGATTGTATTTTAAATCTTTCAACAAAGGCTTAATAAAGATTGTGTGTATTAAAGTTTTCATGCATGTTTTTCTTTTTTGTGTACAGAGACTAGAGTTTCTTGATTATATCAGATGCACGACTATGACACTCTGTTAATTACCATTAAAATAAACTCTTTAGGAAGTGAACAAATTGTTAAATTAAAGAATCATTTTCTCTTTATATGATTGGTTTTTAGAAATACAACCATTTATGGCAGTGTTGACTTTCATGAAGCGCGCAGAGTGATTTTTTGTAAAAGTCAGATCAGAGGAAATTCGGATTTTCAGCCTTTTTAATTCAATTAGTTGTAGTATTTGCAACACAACTCCATTAATTTTGTTCTACAAGAACTTATGCAGGTTCACAGTATAACTAGTTGAAAGAAATTGCAATTTAAAACTGAATTATACGTCTTTTTTTAACAGCATGTAGGGTTTGTAGCATCTATTTCAATAGAGGTCAGAGGAAATTCAGACGTTATTATCTTTTTTTTCTAATTCACCAACATGCCAATTATTGATTACAAATTTTTTGCTATATATCATTTCTTCAAAATTACATTAAAAATATAATAGTGTAATTATAGAAAATAGTATTTTTTGCAATTTTTCTAGCTCTGGTCACGTCAAAAAATGTCACTTTTTTAGTGGTCAGAGGAAATTCAAACTAAAATAGCGGATTAAATAAAAGGAATTCTTATAATCCATTTTCAGATAAATAGAGTATTTTATTAACCTTTTTAATATTTTGGTGAGAAAATTTTTCTGGTTAATTGTAAATATGTCTTTTATGATATTTTTAATTTGCATTTAAGTTTTTTTTTTCTTGTTCTAATTTTTTGAACATGGGTAAGTTTGGAAGTCGTTGCCATGGAAACGAACTCACGAACATATGCTTAAAATGTCTTTTTTGACAAAAACAAATCCATTAGAGTCTGTTTAAACAATTTTTTCAATTATTCAATTAGTTTCATGTCAGGTTCACATATCCTTAATTAGCGAAGCTTGATTTAGAAAAATTAAAAACAAATTGGTAATCTTCAAGTACCAATGATGTTTAAAATAATTATATAAAACAAAAGATAGAACTCTTCCGATTTATCGGTAATAAAGCTAAAAAATTCGAGTCTATTATTTTAATATAGTAGTATTGATATCAAACTTGGAAAAAAAGAACTAGTATTTGAAAACGCTTAGTTAAAATCGGATGAAAGCCTTTTTAACCCTGCTAAAAAGTAAGGGTAGCATCAGGAGTTTTTTTTACCTTTAACATATATAGCAATTTATAAATGCTCAAAACATTGCTTGATTTTTATTCTATTTGTATATGCATGCATGTAATACATGTAAAAAAAAATAAAACCTTATTTACTTTCTGAATTCATGAATCCACAAGTCAATATAAGGCAACATTTGTCAAATAAGTATTTTGTTTGATTTGTTAAATCTAACTACTCATTAACAATGTTCTTAAGAAATTGTAATCACCTTGAATATAATAGTTTATTATAAAGAAAAAATGGCGACTATAACATGATATGGTAAACAAATACAACACAGATGGGATGTGATGAACATGTACTTTTTAACTAGATGTGCATTATTGACAGAATAACCTTTATCCAGAGAGTGTACCCATTTTTTTTTAAATTATAACTTAGAAAAATACCATTTTCTATGTTCGGCATTGTATAATTTATCTGATTTTCACCAAAGTCTATTTATACAAAAACGATTAAATGAATGATCCATAGTGTTTTGCATTTCCACAAAACGCGCAAAATCCATCTATAAGAATATTGCATCGCTTTGGTAAAACTCATTTTAAAAAGTTCTCCTCTCTCTTCTTAATTCACATTTGAAGCCATGGAGTGTTAATTTGCACTTACAAGACCTTTCTTTTTCTCCTGGCGGGTTTTTTTATTCGAGCGTTTTAAATTGGTAAGCGTAGTTCAAGATAGAAAAATATATATCTGAAGATTAAGGATAATTAGAAGAAGATATTGCAATTAGTAATTTTTTTACGTAGGGTAAGCCCCATACTGCTAAATACAGCAAGATAACAGATAAGAGAAAGCCTCCAATGGATGATGTAACGATGTAGATTACTAAAATTACAAAAACTATTCAAGACATTTACGATATGAATAAAGGTTTCAAATACTGTATGAATGTTTCATAAATGATGCGTATTGATATAAGTCCCACTCGTTTACTGCCGTTTCCATCCAATAAATGGGTTTGCGATGATTTCACCTGAAAGGCGAGGGCTGAATACATAATTTACCGTGGTGTTGATCAATTTAAATCATTGCAGAAATTATTAATTATCTCCTGTAGAATATTTGTGGATTTTCTCAGGCTTGTTTGGTGTGTGTCTAAATAAATGTATGAATGCATACTCTTGTTTATATATTTTGTTAAATTGTTTCAATGAATATGATGAAACTGTATTTAAAATTATATATAACTGTAAGCTTCGCCCTGTTGTGTTTATACAAAGTCGACATTATGAATTTTACTTTCTCTTTTTTTTGTTAATTAAAATCTCTTTAATTTAATATCGATTACTATGGTTTAATATATTCGTGAGAATAAGTTGTTGTGAATTTGAAAAAAAATCACAATTTCAACAATATGTAAATTTGTAGATAGTGATTTAATACATCAAATATGTTATTAGAAATTGCATATCAGTGGGCATTATTTTTCATGGATTGCCCCAACAACAAGATCCAAGATACTTGTATTCGTATTCAATTAAACCACAGTACATATATGTATCATGTTTCTATTTACTTCTGTTTCCTTTAACCTCATACCACAATTGAATTGCAAGTTAATTGTCATGCTGATATCCGGAGACTACTTATAAGATAAAATCGCCTCATAAACTTTATTGCTTCGTAGGCCTGTTGCAGTCACAATTATTCTTAAAAAGGTTTGCATAAAGTTTTCTGTAGACCAGTTTTCATACTAAATTCTGTCACTATGAAGCCATTTGATTTATATCTAAACAAAGAAAAGAAACTAGAACAGGAGGTCAAAATGTGTTATATTGTTTTTCTTATTAGACAAAACATTGCAGTTTGCAGCCATGTGGCATTCGTTAGCTTTTACTATCAATAAGTTAGGATTTTGTTTAACAGCTTGCCACCATGTAAACAAGCTGAACAGTGCATGCCGTTCACGGATTGCTCATGTCTTTTATCAATAGTAGTATTTACTAATCTAATCTTTGATTTTAAATTATGTAAAAGCACAAAGATATTTAGACGACATACAACAATAGACAATTATATATTTAATGCAACCACTTTCTGCTAAGTATACATATAAACAACTTTGTTATTTAATATTTTTAAATGATACACAGTAAATACTAAAAATGCATTTATCTCCACATAAATCAAGTTTTTTCAAGTAAAACTTTTTATATTTTATTAAACAAGTGTCTATTCTCACTTTATACATTTTAAAAATTGTTTTTGTATCTAGATTTTAAATATATTTCATAGCTTTTAATTTACAAAATGTATATGATGAACACAGTAGAACGAGATGTATACATTGCAAAAATCTTATTTATTGCTGACAAATAATTTTATTTACCCATTTATATTTTCTTTGTTTTGTTAACTTCATAAAACTGTCAAAATTTTTCAAAACAACTATTTTGTGTCTGGAAGACTTTACTAGCTTTGACCTTTATATCGCCAACTGTGTCATCAACAAACGCAACATTGAGCCCGCCTCTTTGGCAATTGCATTTTGATATTTTAGACGGATATAAATGTACGTCTTATATCTGGTTCCTATCTAATCAATATATAAATTTTATTATAATGTTGAGGAAAATATAAATAATCATATTTATTCATTTTTCGCAAGAAAATCATTAAGATGATTATATGTAAAAAGGAGATCGTAAATACACCTCCCCTGATTGCGGCGATGTAGATGATTTTAAGAAAAATAAACAATAAATGGTATCTAAAACATTTTAAAAACCTCGTTTTAAACCTTTCCTCAAGAAATAAAGTATCATTTTTGGATGTATACCGGGATATAAATACGGGTTGGTCACGTGATTCAATCTCATAAACCCCGAATGGTTTTATGGAAGATTTGATCACGTACCAACCCGTATTTATACCCCGATATACATCCAAAAGTGATACCTTATTTCTTATGATTACATTTGTTGCAAATAATTACAATAACAATGCTCCATACTTTCTCTTTTGTGATGACCTAGAAAGCCGATTTGATGACGTAACAAAAAATAGTACAACAATATTGCAAGTAATTGATTATCATGATAAATAAATATGACAATACTTTTCACAGGACAACACTTTTTTATTAAAATAAAGTAAACAGAAAAGAAAATTCACCTGTACAATTGAAAAAAAGTATTTGAAGCTTGGCAGAATACTACCAATTCTGTTTAAGTCGCAGAGCGCTTAAAAATTTGAAAACAACGCGATTGAAAGTTGAGATAGAGTCTTCTAAGGCATTTTCAGGGAAAACTCTATCGCAGAATCAGATTCAAGAGCATAATGATTTTCCCCCGACATTGTAGAGGGAAGCAATTTTGATTTCAAAGTCATTTTAAGGAACAAACAACCAGAAAAGCACAAGGAGTTAAATCTGACCGTGGTTCGTGAATGGACTGAACACGAAAGGTCTGTCATATTGCGTTTGCGATTTTGATATAGGCTTGTACGAAAGTCAGAAATAAATTTAAACTGAATTAACTCCTTTGACAAATTGTAATTTTAAAAAACGTCTCGTTACGATGTCGAACATAATGATAAACTTGAACATTGTCTTCTGTATACAGGCCTATATAACATTAATCATTTTTTTCCGAAATTAATGTTATATTTTTTTAAGAAAATGAATTAATAAAACTTCGTATAACAAAATATAGATACGTTTATTTTTTCATGCCTAAATTGTGTTTTATTTACGAAGTCTAATTGGTGTTTCAGCACAAGACGGTTAGTTTGGGCACATAGAAAAACTAATGAACTAGATTATTCATGCGCTACTTTGACCTCTTGACACATAATGATGTTATGCAGGAATAACAGCGGATTACGCAAATAGTGTTATATAAGGGAAAACGTTTGCAAGTGTAAATATTATAATTCAGATAAAACAATAAGCAATTCTGCGTGATACAATTTACTAGAATTGAATGCATTGATTTCATATAAACAAACTAGTTGTAATATATTACACAGAGTTATTAATCACCCATCTTTAAGAATGAGATTTACTCAGAATTAACAAAAATATAATCATTGCTAACATTGAAAAACAATCTATTGTATGTTATATAGGCCTTTGATTGCAGTGGTAATTTTCACTTTCGAAACAGTAGTAATGGCCACTGAATATTTTTTGAAAAATTAAGGAATATCCTATAAATTTGTACATGTACTCTATGATTGCTATTTCATTTATTGTAAAAATATTACAAATAATCAAATTCTTGATTTTTTATTAAAAAACAATGTATGAATGGTGGTTTTAATAACATTTTTTTTCCCCAAAATATCCCAGTTTGAATTTCCTCTATTAGTTTTCAAATACCTACCCATTTTTTATTCAACTTAACAATTAAAACAACTGAATGATGATAACACTTAAACCTTATGGCATTAAACTACTTATGTTGACTTTATTTGACTTTGATAAAATTTAAATGAGGTTAATGGTAGAAATATAAGGATATGTTGGCTTTTTTAGTTTTTAAGCATTTTCAATATTTTTGCATTGCTTGCTATACATACAATATACGATGTACGACAACATTGATGAATAAAAGAGATAGAACCAACTTGGAATTTGACATTTGTTATTGACTAGATCTAATGAATAAACTCTTAACTTTTACTATTAGTGTGCTGATAAAAAAAATAGCGGTTTTTGCTATAAGTCATTTTTTGATCCGATATCCATATTATAGTAAAATAAAATCAAAAGTTATATCAATGATTTGTCATTTTATAAAAAGCTTACTTGATTTTAGTTTGAAATCCTTTTCACCGGACAACGATGTAATTGTTGTTATATGACTACTGTTAACTCTGGAGTTTTGATCCGGTGACGAAACTTCTGTCATTAACGTTGTGCCCTGATTGGCCTCATTTCTAGAGATGTGTTTTGACTAAAACTGAAATTATTTCTGGTAAAGGAAACTTCAGTCTGTATCGTTGGGCTTTCCAATGTACTCATTTGTGTTGTTTCTGTAGTCAATTTTGTGGTTGTTTTAGTTGAATCTATGTCTGTAAAATCTACCCACATAATCTTATTATGTAAGATGTTTTTCCTACATGTTATAATTCAATTTTTGAATCTAATCATGAATTAAGATAACTAAAGATAGTTACCACAATATCGTATGTACATCCCATCCTAAGAGGTTGACGCATTATGGAGTTCTGTTGCACTGGGACAAATATCATAAGTTTCTTTAACAAACAGATCTTTATGGATCATATTACTTGTGTTTAAATTCCCGCAAATGACACCCTCAAACATTGACTTAATACGTTGAAGATTACGAAATGTTTCGAGATTAAAATGAATGCATAAATCGAGCGCTTTCCAGTTTGTAAAGTTATTATACACTGCTATGAAGTTTGTATGTACCTAAGAAAAAAACATATAATGACATTAAGTTATACATGTACATTAAAGGAAATTAAGCAGTGTGGCACCCCATTATTATATCAAGGGTTGGCCATATAACTTCTTACTATATTGAGTTCATTACTCTTTCTTTTTTTTCTTCTCTTTCAATGAAATCATGTCATATCAGTCAAATACATTTTATTTTGAACTTGTTAACTCGTTTTTATACAATACACTAAGAAGTATATCTAAATTTTCATATCTAAACCATAATTTTTTTTTCAAAAGGCTCATCAGTCCAAATGTCACGGTTTACAAACATTTGCCGAGAAACAGATCACTTCAATTTTTCTGAGACGTCGACGTCTTATTACCGTTTTCCTGCTTTTTAAACGTTTGCATGCAACATTAGAAAATACAGGGGCCTGATAAAATGTCAAAGGTGTACGTTTACTCAGAGTGAAAGAATTCCACTGATAATGATGAAAAACTTGTGTTTATTAGACCTTTTATAGTAGTGTTATTTTTCACTTTAAAAAAAGTAGGTCAATGAATTTTCTGTTTTGCTAAAGTCCAACTTTTTTGAGTCTAATTCCATAATTTATTTAAAATATTGAATGTCAATAATAATTCATTTCCTAAATTCTTTTTGTGTTCAGAACAAATTTTACTCATGACATTGAATTCTATACCAGTCCGAATTTGAGAACTCAAATTCTGAGTAAACAACGTCCTTAAAGAGACTTGGACACAATTTGACCTATAATTTTCAAATTTTATTTTTCCATGTTCAATGTTATTGCTCATAAATATAGAAGTTTCTAATGCTATGTCAAAATTTTTGATTCTAACGAATTCTAAATCTTATGCGAAAATCAAACAATTGAAGGTTACTTTTTTTCCTCAACGAGCAGCCAAAATTGTTAGGCTTTGGACTAAAATCAGGTAAAACATGTTCTCAAACATTTTTTTTTTGTATTAGTTATCAGCCGAAAACTGTCTATTCTGTACGATATCGTACAATCCGAAGACAGTACAATTTCAGACGGAATGGGCAGTTCAGAGCTTACAATGCAATTTGTCTCTTTGTTGCTTATACATGTACACACGTCTTACGACCGGTCTGCTTTATTTCATTTACATGGCATTATCCAATGGGTGAATACATAGAAAAGATCATTTTACGTTTGGGTTTACAAACTGCATATTGAATAAAGGAACACTTGTTAAGACGATAAAGAAAAGATAACTCTGTACTTTTTCTCTCTCTATATGTTCAGTGATGATAGTAGAAATTTCGGCGGTAAACTGTAAAATGTCTGGGGAAATTTTCGTCTTATGTAACTAACGTAAGCATAATAACATTCGTTCCGATATATTTGGCATGTACTTTAATTAGTGTAATTTAATATGCAATTGTTTAAAAACAAATAGAATTCCTATCATTTAATCTTTTGTAGAAATGTAAATATACTAGTAATTTGATATTGACAATTAAAACAATGTTGAAATTCTTAGGCAACGACGATAAATTTTGAAGGAATGGGTTGCAATGATAATAAATGAATTATGAGTATTTTAATTATTGAAAAAAAAATAATTCAAAAAAATTATACGCCAACACCACAGAGCCATAAATAACATTAACAAATGTTATTTATGTCTCTGAACACCAACGTAGTTTTTCATTAAAACAAAAAAAAATATTTAAAATTAAGTACTGTTTCAACACTTTTCATCATCATTCTAAAATTACTAAATATATTCCTTAATTAACTAAATTTAAACTATACGAGTCTTTTCCTTCTAAATCAAATGGTCTTGGCTAGTATGAAGTAATTGCAGTAGCAGGTCGAACAATTCATTGTTCATTGCTCATAAAATAATTGCAGTAGCAGATGGAACAATTCATTGTTCTCAAATTTCCGATCATTATCTTTAAGACCACAAATATATATACCATAACTATACATTGTAGACATATATTCTGACATGTTAAACTGAATTCTACTTATTTATTTTAAAATAAGATTGTCCATCATTCAAAATTCACCCCTACCCCCGCTGCAAGTACAGATCTGCAGATGTATGAAATTTATTTCTCTGTTTTGTTATTGATGTTTCGCGAAATTTTACAATGTATCATTACTGAACATATAGAGAGTCCCGAAAGTTTTCGGATGGCAGAAGTACAGACTTATCTTTTCTTGGGCGAAGAGATTCAGTGTCTGCAGCAGACAGCGGTTTTAATGGGATGAAAACGTTTTTTATCGAGTTTATTAGGAATATTTCAATGTGAACGTGTTTTTTGACAACATTTGCTACATTGTGTGGGAGGGTTTGTGTAACTTTTGTCAAGTAAGTTGTTTTTTTGACATTGTTTACAAATTGTGTCCTACATTCGATTCTTCTCTTGTGTATTATTTATATATATGTCATACAGTGTAGCGCGGATACGATGCCCCTGTGGTTGACAATGGTTTTCTCGGGGATGCCAAATAAGTGAAGAATTCGGGGATTTCCCATGTTTTTATGTTTATGTTAATATATAGATATACCTGAAAGGCCAAAAATGATTGCGTAAATTGAACAGTGGCATATATTTTGAGGACTTGGCAGTTTTTGGCGAGCGTCTCCTCTAGTACCTCTCGTATGTTGTCTAACCGTGATGATATATTTGCACAGACTGATGTCATCACCTCACCAAAAATCCAAATGGCTGAATACGTAACAGAAACTGAAGGGATTCCTGGAAAGAAAAAAAGGAACATATTTCATACAAATACATGGTTGAATATCTAAAGTTTGCAGTGTCTTTGCATGTGATAAATTTGCGTGTCGGCTTTGTACTATACAGTCCAATATATTCGAACGAGGGATAACTTGGACGCGAGGTTTTCTTATTTGTTTTCAAATATTTAATCGTACATGTACAATAGCAGAAAGTAATACAAATATCAGTTATGAGGAATCATTCTTTAGATATTATGAGGTGATAATTTCGGTCGGGGCTTAACTGGATTTGATCACCAAAATTTCCTATTCCTTAATAACATTTGCATTTCTTCTAGAGTGTGCTGTAAAGAAACAATTCTACATACTATTAAACAGGTTGCTGAGATTATCGAAAATTTGCTGATTTATTAATTGATTTCATTTAAACAATAAAATGCTCACTTTGGTGATTCATTTGGGATATGAAGGTAGCGACATTGCAGAAAAAATTCATAACCCGCGTTAGCGGGTTATGTAAAAAAATTTCTTCAATGATTGCTTCCTTCATAACCCACATGAATCACCAAAGTTAGCATTTTATTGTTTATATTTACATCTTTTTTTAAATTATTAATATTAATTTGAGCGTAAAAAGTAGGTAAAATTCACTAAATTACTGTTAATGTACATAAGTACGTTAGCTAAAAAAACAGCCAAATCGTCTCCAGTGAGACATTGAGTCTGACATCACCATGGTTAGTTTGTGCAGTCCGTGATTTTTCTTAGATAGTTGTAGGTCTCGACCAATCGATAAACAGGGCGTGTCAAATTCAATCCTGTCGCTTTCTTGTCAGTTTCAGCCACCGTAGATTTCAACCAATCGATGAACGGGGCGTGTAGATTTCAGTCTGGCTGTTTCTATAGAGCTATGATTTAACTATAAGTTTCAGTAAGAAATAGAGGGAATAATACTTGGTGGATGTAAGTATATGAAATTAAACATAAACATTTTGAAATGCACAGACACTAGAAACTTTACCTTTATTATTACCAGGCTTGGGGTGAATTACATTGTAAAGTAATGCATTACATTACCATTACTTCATGAATTTGGGCATTAAATTACCATTACCATTACTTGATTTTCTTGAAGTAATGCATTACATTACCATTACATGAGTAAAGTAATGCATTACCATTACCATTACTTTTTTTTTTAAAGTAAAGCTAATAAAGAGTTTTTGCAAATGTTTCATATATACAACACTCTTTAACATATCTTCAGCTTCATGCTCAGTATCAGGTTCAAATTCAATGAATAAACAAGAGTCATTCTTTATTTGCTCAATATATAATCATATTGTGGCAATATGAACAACATATTACATAAGTAAAATGATATTTATAGACATTTGGCATGATACAATATCAGATATGAAATAGAGACACAGGATAACATGCGTAACAAAAACAATTAATGAAATAATATTGCGGTTGTTAAAAGCTAAATATAGATATATTCCCAGATTACACAAATCTTTATTATTTTGGACACTTAATTTTACTAATTTATAAACAGATGATTTTTCCCAGTTATATTTCTTAATATATTTTAATCGTATTTCTTTTTACGGAGTACACTTAAAGACAAAAGATTGCTGTTGCACTTTATGATCGAAGTTTCAAAGGATGCATCTTTTAACTGCATCCTGTTAGTTTGAAAATCTTCCCAGATATACTAAATAAATGTTTTACAGGAGCAGTCGAAGCTTGGACTGAAAAGTACTGTTTGACGATCTTTATCTTAGGATATATTAAGTGCAGTAATAGAAAAAATACATGAATCTTGTATTTTCTATCAGTCCAAACTAATGTACAGTGTAATTAATATACAAGAGAGAGAGACAGACAGACAGACAGAGAGAGAGAAAGAGAGAAAATAAGTAAGATTATTTTCAAATGGGTTATAATATTGGAAGTGATATTGATTTTCATCATGGATGGACAGTGCATTCATCATGCTTTCAAATGTGCAAGTCTGCCTCCTATTCTATTGTGACATAGCGAAGGGAAGGGGATAGGGGTGTTTAGCACTTCTTACAACAATAGATTGTTTTGATACTTAGATTATCCTGGGGGCATAGTGTGTTGTTGACACATTTCTTATTGAAGTGCAAACTAATTGGAGTAAATTGTTTAAATGATTAAAAACTCTTATCTTAATAACAACACTCTTAAAAATGTTATGAAATTGTGCTGTTATCTTTAGTAATATAAGTAATATAAACAATTCAAAAATGAATTTTAAAAAACTTTTTTTAATAAAACATGTACCATTAAAACATTTTTTTCTTAATTAGAATTATTTCTTTCTTCTTTGAAAATAAATTTAATCAAATTCAATTTCAACTATTCATTTATTCATCACATTTTTTAAAGTGAACATGCATAAATATGCATAGTAATGCAAAGTAATGCCATGTAATGCCAGCATTACACTAGATTTTGGAAAGTAATGCATTACATTAGCATTACTTGTAATGCTAATTTTGAGGCATTACACATTACTAGCATTACTTTGAAAACATGTAATGCATTGCAATGCATTACCATTACATTTAGCATTACCCCAAGCCTGATTATTACATAAACATTATACATTTATCACGCTTACAAATGATCAGAAACAAATTATTCATACGTATACCTTAAACTATTAAACCATTCAACAACATACGTTTACAAGAGGAGAACATAGGTGTCCATGCTCCGTTCTGACAGCTGTAAGATTCCTTTGTGGATCCACTAGGGAAAATATAGCCTCGGTAGCATTCAACATTACACGACACATTGTTGGTCGAACACGATACAAAGGCGTTATCTAAAGTAGTGTTGATATCTGATGAACAACAATCGGCTGTCCCTACATAAAAATCATTTATTTAAGCAACGAAACCTTTTTGAAATAATAAACACTTTTATCTGACGCTTAATTGCAAAAATATTAGAACTTACTTGATAATTGCATCACAATCAATATCAACAAACAATGTGCTTTCATTTTAACCAGGAAGATTTGGTTTTGCACACTCACCGCATGAGTACTCAGTGAGGTCACAATTTATATAGCCGGACGGTTAGCGCATAATATTTTGACAGACATTTAAAAATCCTTTTCAAGCTTACTATAGTTCTTATTTTTAAAAAGTTATTAATCGTTTAGGTGATCCAATATCCGGAAGTAAGGAGAAGATAATATGACTCCAGCTCAACGTTTTTAAATTAAAATTCTTAAAATAAAGATTCGATGCAATCTAATATGTTTATATTACGGAATTGCCACAGCTGTTTACTGACACTTCCTTGTCACAATGTTCTGTCGGTTTCCATTTGCCATATACTGTTACATCGTGACAATGGGAAAGTCTGCTTTTTTTTCTTTTTTTCTCCTGTTCACCTGTCTTGAGTTATATTTGTCTTTATCAGATATGGCTCTCTTTGCAAAAATCTATGAAAAAGACTAATATTAATACAACAATATCCATTCAGATTTTAAAAGATGCCCTTTTGTTTATAGGTTCCTGTATCTTTTTTGTTTACATTATATGTTTTCCACATGACCGCTCTAGATCTCTGCCTACCTTCAGGCTTCGCCTGTGGTTTTAAATTACCTCAATGTCAATAACATGAATTAAAAAGAAACAGTAAACTGCAACAGAAACAAAAATCCGTTAATTTCATTTGTTATTGAACAAGAACTAAGAAAACATTTAGTAAGAACACAAGATATGCTTCTAGTATTAAAAGTTTCTAGTTATAAAAATTTAATGATCTGTAACGTATTATCCTATTATTTGAAACGCTAATTAATTAACTTAGTTGATGCAGCTGGTACATGTATGCTTCTTTTGATATATACATGTAAGAATTTGCCATTTAGATCGACATTTAACATTCAATCCATTCTTTATCATACGGTAGAGTTAACATTTTCACAACATATAATAACATTAATATGAACATTACTTTTTTGTGAGCTAAAAACATTACTATAGGAATCGTCACTAATTTTAGTTCACAGAATACAGTAAAAACAGGCTTATACGATGACGCCATGGACAGGGAGTATGTTTCGTTAATTAACGTAATTCGTTATATTCGTTAGATACACAATATGTTTAAGACACACAGGGAATAAAAAAAACACTTCATTTTAGTAATTAATTTCTTTTAAGCGTGTTTGCTTTAACTTATTTCTAATTTATCATGCTTTCAAACAGAATCAAACAAAATAATCATATCACGTTAGTGCGTGATACCAGCAGGATCAACCGCTCCATTTGTGGTCGTTATAGGATTTCTTTTCTAAAAAAGAATATTATTTTTTAAATTGTAAAAGTCACATTTGACACTTCTTACAATTGTTCAATTTCGTAATGAATATGATATTTTATAAAACATCTTATTTCTTCTTATTTCTGATATGATAGTAAAAAGAGACTCTTGTCATTCATTGCTATGATTACTTTTCCCAAAGAAAGGGGAGGTGTAGACAAAATTTTAAGTTACTCGTTATAAGAGGAAATACTAACAGCATAGTGGTCTTTATACGGGAATACGAGTTAACAAATGCCTTATTGTTAAACTTATATAATATTTTAAAGATGTTACCCGTCGACTGCAAAGCTTAGCAAATGACTTTTCCAAATATCACGGTTGACCACCTTTAAGAATTACGTCACTTGCATCTATTTTATTGTATGTTGAGAAATTCCCATATCATTTCTTAGAACATTATTTAATACATGCGATCCCTTTGTCACACCTACATGTATGTATAATTGTTTAACCTATAGTAAACAATAATCAATAAACGGTAAATGATGTCATTTCCTTCATCAAAATATCCAACGTGTAGTGTGTTCTTACCATCTTATGAGAAAGAGAGAGAGAGAGAGAGAGAGAGAGAGAGAGAGAGAGAGATTCACAAATTTTGGATTTACTATAATGCAAAAACCTTTGAAAGGGTTTTAAATAAGGTCGATCTGATGCTTTGCATCAACTTGTTATGTCTGCTACACTTATACATTGTAGCCGCATAAACCACCAAATCCTTAACAAACAAACCTCCAAATCACAAAGAGTTATGTTTTTGCTTCGTTCTTTTATTATCGATTGCATGTTGCATAATATTTGTTTCCGGGGAGTACATATACCTACAAAAAATAATATAATTGCTGATTCTATCTCTCGTCAACAGTGGCAGCGTTTCAGACAGGCTGCACCTCAGACACAGATCAAACCTGTAGTGAGTCACAGTCTCCAACTCCTTTCAACACCTCATTACCAATATGAGTTAGACAGACTTCCTCAAGCTGCACTCTCTCAAAATACACATAGAGCATTACAGGCTGGTTTTAATTCGTACCATTATTTTTGTACACAATATTGGCGTAATTGTATTTTGCCACCATCTCTAGAGTCTGTGGTTCAGTTTGTAGCCTACCTATCTACAAAAGGTCTTTCTTATGCAACAGTGCGCTCTTACTTAGCAGGTTTATTTTACTTTACAGGGTTTCCAAGACCCAACAGACCAGTTTCTGGTATCAAAGTTATTGCAGGGCCTAAAACGTACAAACCACACTCAAGTTAGTCGATTACCAATCACAAAGCATCTCTTACAGAGGATAATAACAATACTTCCGAGTGTTTGCAAGGACAATTATGAGTCTGCGTTGTTCTCATCAGCCTTTTCTATTGCTTTCTATGGCTTACTGAGAGTTAGTGAATTAACAGTTACTCCCAAACAAAACCATCGGGTCTTATTACTAGAACATCTTCATGTTGATCATATCAATAAATATTTGCATCAGCTAGACAAATTTTCCAAAACGGACCAGACCGGGAAAGGGACTTCACTGCATATACAAAGCACTGGTGACCTTACTTGCCCATGTGCACTTGTTACAAAATATTTATCATTTCAATTAAACACTAAGGGTCCGCTATTTTGTCATCTTGGGGGTGCACATGTCACTAGATACCAATTGCCCAAGGCCATATCTGCCCTTAGTATTGACTCAACTGCCTACAAGTCACACTCGTTTAGAATTGGAACAAACACTCAATTGGCACTTAAAGGTTACCCATCAGACATTATTAAGATGTCGGGGAGATGGAGATCAAACTATTACAAATCTCAGATCAGCAGGTTATTTGGATGTTTGGCTCGTCAATTATTAAGAGGGCATTTGTAGCTTCATTTCTTAGCCCGGGCGGGTCAGATCTTAATCTAGATAGATTGAACATCACATTGTGGAGGCAAGCTTATGGTGGATTGGAGATAGTCAATGCAATTCAAAAATTGCAAGTCTTTAAGCAAGTAGGTCCTCTCCCAAGTGCTATTTTTATTCATTGTGGCGGAAATGTCTTGGGCAAAACATCTGTTAGGAAAATAAGGTTAGCAATCATAAAAATCCTCAATACTTAGGTTGGGAGTTCCCAAATGTACGCATGAGATGGTCCCTCATTTTGCCAAGACTTAGGTGGCGTTACTCTGAAAATACAAGGGCTATGGAAAAGGCAAGAAAGCGTATTAATTCTTTCATTAAAAATACGGTTTGTGAGGTAGGGGGCTCAGTAGTGCAATACCCAGATAAATATATGACCACCCACATTTTTTTCAAAGGGTTGGGGTACACCTGTCGGACCTAGGGAATCACATTTTCATCAATACTATTCAAGGGGGCTTGAAGAAATTCTTTGTCACGGTGTATTAGCCTACCCCCTAGCCACAATATCTCTAATTCTCCCTTGGCAGGGCACGGCTACAGGGATGCCGCTCTAAGCCCCCACCCAATGTCCCCGTGGTGGCAGAGACCCCAAGCACAAGTGCTATATGCAAAACACTCACGATTGGGGTGTTATGGCATATCGAGCGGCTCTTCTCCTAAACATGTTAAATGTCAAGTTCTTGTTGAAAACTTTGGCCTTGACCGCTGCATCTCCCTCGGTCAAGGTCATATACATATATGCTGAAATTGTATATGAGTTGAACTTTGACCTTGAGTCTTGCACCTCACAGGAACAAGGTCACATTGCTGTCATTTGTTTAACTTACAAATGTTGTTGTTTGAAACTTTGGCCTTGACTGCTGCACCTCCCAGGGTCAAGGTCACATTTGTTCACATTGTAGATTGATTTAAAGTTTGAACAAACATTGTATTTGAATTCTAAATTGAAAAATATACATATCTGTATATATCAGCCGTGCCCATTATCGCCAATAGTTTACAAAACCTTTTTGTTTTCCTTGCAATCTCTGAGATAACTAATATATGTAAGTGACTAAAAACTTAAAAACATTAAAAGCTAGATCAGTAGAGGGTGTATTTATTTTGTTGTTATATTTCAACTGCATCGAATTCGGTTGTTTGAGGAATATATAATACATCGTTGGAAAAAAATTAATTAAACATGCAACTGCTAATTCTTCAATATTTTTATTTTTGATTCTATTGTCTTATGTGTCCTCAGTATCAGAATTTTATTCGATATATGCTTACAATTTTAGGAATTAAATAGCAGAAAATATTTATACACCCAAATGGCAATTGCTATTCTTTAAAAATGACAACAAGATTATTATTTAAGGAATAAGGAATCATTCTTTAAATATTATGAGGTGATAATTTTGGTCGGGGTGTGATCAAATCCAAGAAAGCCAAAGGGGCTTAATGATAGATTTGATCACACTCCGACCGAAATTATCACCTTATAATATTCAAAGAATGATTCATCGTTACTTATATTTATATTATTTCTAGCAATTGTACGATTTCATATTAGATTATTAATTTTACAAACCCTGCTTACTCTCCAACAAAACGTCATTTGAATTTATTGGACTGAATAGTATAAAATCAATTAGTAGTGTTATCACAGGCAAAGAAACTAAAAAATGTCAATATAAACAAACAAAATGAAAAAAATCCCAAGATACGCAGTATGTTTATCCATATTCGTGGTGTGTATAGTACATCAAATACCTGGATGTAAATAGCAGTTTGAGATTTGTTTAAAAATTTTAGTTTAATAAGGAATGGTAAAAAGGAAAATTCCCATGTTTTAAACATTTTAACTTTTATTTTAATTTTTTTTTTTTTAAGTGCAGAAATCTATTTTATTATATTATATATATCCTCTATTGTGGACATACGAATATCTTGTCAGAAAAAAAAAGTTGGTCAAGGATTCGATCCCTGGTGCATTTGTAAGTTCCGCCAAACTTTCATTAGGAGCCTTTTCAACATAACAAAACTCGACAACTGGCATTCAGATGTAAGACAATGGTGCTTATAATAATATAACATTTTTATAGTTTTTTTTTTCTTTATGTATATTGACTTAATATATGGAACACGATTTGTCTGGATACTAGTAACTCCTCGCGTATTTTTTTTTTTCAAAAATAGATATTCATATTCCACATCAATGCAATTGTACACCTATCAAAAATGAACAGAACCGTCTCCAGGTCATACTAGTATCTTAAAAAGGCTGAGATTGGACAAACCTGACCACACTTGATCCACTTTACCATAAAGTTACCAAAAAAATTTCATTAGCACTGTAAGTATAATGCAAATGAATGTACATTGCAAAATTTCAGAGCAGGATGATAGTCTAAATTTTCACAAGTTTGCAATTTTTAATGCTGAATTTAGTCTTTCCGTCTTTACTGGTGAGCACTACTGTCTACTAAGAGCAAATATCTTGCATTCGTTTACTTTTGTACCCAATTACGTCATAATGATGTGTATTTTCTGTCATGTTGATATACTGTGTCTGTCCGCCAGTTGTAATAGTCTCATATGATTTCTCTCTTTCTCGAGCTTGGGTACTATGCATAAACAAAATGATACGATAAAAATATTCTCTGAATATGTTACCTGAAATGATTTGTATATGTTTAAAAAATCAAACACCAAATAGGTTGAGATACATGTATAAATGTGTGTATCCTACCGTTTTTTACGTCGAACTACCAAAGTGACGATGCCCGATATCAGAAAGACACCAGCAGCTGGGACCAAAACGTAGGTACCTTATACAATTATTGACAGAAATTGAAATAAATATATATTACAATGTTTTTTTAATACATCAACACTATGATGTCTACAAAATACATTACTTCTTGTGGCCATTTTATTGTCTTCCAGTGGATATATTTTGATAAAAATTAATCCCAACCCCTTCTAGCATTATTGTTGTCATTATATTTTTCTGATAATTTTCTGTAAGTCAAGGGTTTAACAAATAGAATTAAGCATATAATTCTTTTAAAATGATATTGGACGCCCTTCAGGGTGAATCCATAACTTTCAAAAAAGTTTACAAATCAACACGTCAAGTTTTGGAGCTTTTATTCTAAATTTCAAGAGAATGTGACGGCATATGAAAATGTGCAATGCAAATTTCTCAAAAACAAAATGAATAAATATCAAAGTTAACATATGCTTTGTATCATATACAGTGTACATGTTTCTATATAACGCTCATGACCACTTTTCGGCATTAAACAGAGATACTTGAAAAGAAATCACCCCTACATGTACCAATATTCATGTAATTATGACTTTTTGTGACGGTTTCTACAATTGTATTTTCAAACATCAAAAAAGTAATACATAATTTGGATTTTTCAGTTTAACCTTATCAGAATTATAATGAAAATATATCAATGATGTATTTAACGCCTGTGATTCTGAACATGTACTAAATTGAAAAATTGTTTGGGGCAAAAATCAAAATCGATATGTCCTTCAAAATGTGTCTATTGGTTTATTAACAACTCAAAGTAATTGACTTCCGAAATATCTATTGCAAGTTATACAGTACCTCTTACCACATAAGTACTGTGGTTTCATCAATATTCGTTGAATACCAATTTTCAAGGATTTCGTTTTTAAGTTGATCCACGAAATTAAATGTTCATTGAAATGCAATTTCTATTAACATTTTGTATTGATGGGGTCATTGACCACGAATTTACAAATCCTTGAAACTATGATTTTCACTTTATCCACTAAAATTGATACCCTTGAATATTAATGAAACCACAGTATTAAATAATAACGGTCAAATAATTAACAAGTGTGACCTGTTCGATGTGCGGTTTTCCCTTAAGGTATATTTACAAAATTAAAAAGTATTCGTGTACTTTAATCATTATATTGTAACACGTGTTTATTTATCAAGAATGTACTGTAATCTATCAATTTTTTGGTTTTTTAAACTAATTACCAAATAACTAGGTAGGATTCATTATTCAGATTTCTTTTTGATGTGTGTCCGGGGAGCTGTTGGTGAATACACACTGTATATTCAATTTAATAACAGATTAACTGCTTTCTAATATATGAAAACGTTTTAATGAATTAAAAAGTTTTTGAAAGAATTCTGATGTGGAAAAAAGTTAGAAAATACTTCTTACTAGTTTTCCATTCAGATATTTCTGAGTTGGTTTGTTTAACAAACACACCGTTTGTAGTCTGATGCAAGTTTGAAAAATCAGAAGTCAACATCTCAGTTGCAGTTACTGTATTACTTGCAGAAGTTGTATTTTCTTTGATTGTCATTTCAATTGTCATCGTTTTGTTTTGCAAGTCTATAAATAATCATAATGGATAATGTTTTGTAAATTTGGTTAATGTGTATTCAAATGGTTTTCAGTTTCAAATGAAGGCAACGAAGTTCAATAATATATCTTTTTTTATGTTTGTAATATATAAAATGTAAAATACATGGTATAACCTTACCTGTATTTACTGAAATTGTCGTAAATATATAAGTATAATATGCTAGTATGATTTGTTATCTTTATCAATTTATTGAGAGAGAGAGAGAGAGAGAGAGAGAGAGAGAGAAGGGAGACAGACAGACAGACAGACAGACAGAAATATTTCAATTACCACAAAAAAGTTCGAATTTTCCAGGTTCGGTCGTCACGTTGTAGACCTCCGTGCTATCATTGCAGTATTCAAGCGTATCACTCACATAAAGGTTTTTATAGATTGTTTTACTTGAGTTTAAATTCCAGCAAGTAACACCGTCAAACAATGTTCTTATGATTGGTAGATTTGGAAAAGAAGTGATAGTATACCGAATACATACGTCAAGATAATATTTGTTCGTAAAGTTTCGATATACTGATGTGAAGTTTATGTTAACCTTGTAAAAAAAAAAAACAATAACAATGTCATCACAATATGCATTGAAAATGAAAGTTGATAATAAGAAAATTATCTGACATTATGTTTATATATATATAAACAACCGACACTGAGGTTTTTCTTGGATATATATATATATATATATATATATATATATATATATATATATATAGTAATTACATGACAAGAAATTGAAATGGATGCTATAATAACATTTATCTTAATCTTAATTTGAACGTTCAATTGATTGTCGCAAGATTGACATTCAATTATATCCATCATCCATATTTTACGATATTTTGAAATGTTCATCTTTTTGAGTACACATCACAGTTCTTACAGGTATCACCGTGTGCTCTAATAAAACGTTGTTTTTCTTATTCTTAAATATAATATTGTACCATTTATCATTTATTGCAGATATATTTTTAATGATGCAAAAATTAAGGTACGATTATTTTGTCACGCTTAAATCCAAGTAGATGTATAGCAATGCATTTTTTCCCAAGTGTATCATTACAATTATGCTCGATATTAAAATCCAAGACCATGGTAGATTACCTAGTGGGGGTTTTTTCGGGAAAATAAATACTTTAAGAGCTTTTAAAACAAGTAAGTTTGAACAAGATAATAACGTTGACTAATTGATAAAAAGTGATAATAAGCATATAAAATGATAAATTTACATATGTGTTTGTCTTTTTCATACCGTAAAGATGAAAAGAGAATATGTAAAACTGGATGTAGAATTAATAGCAAGTCCTTGGCAGTTGCTCGAAAAGGTCTCTTCTAGATTTTCCTTTAAACTGTTTAACCGTGTTTTAATGTTGTTACAAAATGATGTTATGAATTCTGTAAAAATCCACCCGGTGGAATAGGTGACAGAAACTAAAGGAAATCCTGTATGAACGAAAAAAGAATGTTTCTTACAAAAATGCACAAAGTTTCAAGGTCTTTGTTCAACTGATACACTGATATACTGATTTCTGATACAAGTTCTCATATATACAGATCAATTTGTACTTCATTCCCTCAGTTTATCCTAAACCTTTCAATATCTTAGTGTACCTGAAGATAAAATTGGTAGATGTAAGAAAACGTGAAATAGAGAGAGAGAGAGAGAGAGAGAGAGAGAGAGAGAGAGAGAGAGAGAGAGAGAGAGAGAGAGAGAGACTTCGAATTTTAATTTTTCTAAGTTTAGAATCACAATTTAATGTCCTGAAAATAGTATGCATGAACCAACAAAGGTAGTTTAAAGATAATAAGTGTTTATATTGGATACACAGCAATATCGAATATTCCATAGTTCAGCATTGTATTAAGTAGCCCCGCCTGTTTTATACAAGTATGCAATAAGCTTATAATTTCCTCTATAATTGAAACAAATGTCAGAATGACAACGAACGATATTGTAAATACTATTTTTTTTGTCATCTGTTCGTGAAAATGATAGGGGGCTACCGTCTTAATATTATTTCTGTCAGTTTTCATATTATTGTGTTATAATTTGGAATATTTGCATGGAATGTTTTAACAAAATAGCATCAAATTGAATGACTATTTTATTTCAAAATAAGTCGGTTTTTTATAGGTTAACTTGGCTTAATGATTATCATATGTCATTGTTAAGAGATCCAAAAGTATTGCATTTTTTGCAGTATGGACAAACATTTTTGTTTTTGTCATGTTTAGTTATGTGTTATATCAACAATAAATTACAATTTGTGGGTAAAACAAAAGAGGAGTTTGCACAAGTGTAAAATATTAGGGGCTTTCTGATCGCAGGAAAATTCCTTCTTCCCTAACTTAAAAATATTTCTGCACATTATTCAATATAATTTTATGTGAAAAAACAATGTTCGAATTTCATTTACCGAATAATCTCGAAATTCAACTATTTAGCACATTAAACGATGTTCCTTTTAGAAGTAAAGAGTGTCCGTAAAGATTATATGTACCTAATTTTTTTTAATGTAGAAGCATTTAAAATGTTGATTTAAATGTAAAGGTCTTTCAGACTAATATTCATTTCCTTCTTTCGTCCATTTTTGCACCGAACAGGAAATTACTTTTCTTTGCTTTATTATTATAATGAGTTTGTGTGTATCTTGAGTACTACATGTACTCTCTTGTGTTGACAACATCGATTCAAAAGCACAGAACCAAAGTACAATGCATCTTAAAAGAAACACGGAAAAACCCCAAATATTCCGGTTTTTAAGAAAGGCATTCAACATGCAATTGTAAAGAAATAAATTGTATATGATGCCCACAGATCGGGGAGTAGATAGCTCAAACACTTTTTTTTAACTCGACAAACTTACGCTTGCAGGTTGATAATGAAGGCGTCCAATTTCCATTCTGACAACTGTATGACTCCTTCGTGTTGCCACTTGGGAATATGTATCCACGGTAGCACTCAGCAATACACGTATTATTTGTGGAGCACAATGTAACAGCGTTTTTTATAGCCAGGTCTACCATATTTCTCAAACAAAAACTGGCCATTCCTGCCACAAATTAGAAGTAGCGTTAATCAATTGATATATGAATGATTATATAAATAGCAATATGTAATTGACTAATAGTGATACTAACTGTTAAGATAATTCTCTTACCTGTTGAATGGATAAGAAAGATCACTGTAAAACACACGTTCATTTTCATAAAAAAATGGCCCACGTACAACTGAGCGAACGGGATATAATGTCAATCATAGTTTAACGATTTAGCTAAATATAGATATTTGAAATATTAAATATTTTCCTTTTAAAACTCAAAAAAAATGTATGAAACCATGACAGTGTATATGTTGCACAATGCATTATTTTTTTGTATAACTTATTATATGGTTTGTAGTAAAATTTATATACAATATACGTACGTGGTCAGTAAATCCCATGTGGAGCGAAGTCAGTTGACTGACCACATTCAAGGAATCATTTTTGGTGAACTATGAGGTGAAAATTTAGGTTCGGGGTTTGAAGAAATAATATAAGGCCCGGTACAAATAA
Source organism: Magallana hongkongensis (assembly GCA_015776775.1). NCBI lineage: Eukaryota > Metazoa > Mollusca > Bivalvia > Ostreida > Ostreidae > Magallana > Magallana hongkongensis. The sequence goes on from CM027471.1 coordinate 10,639,966, forward strand.
TATAAGGCCCGGTACAAATCATATAAGGCCCGGTACAAATCATATAAGGCCCGGTGGGCTTTATGATAGATTTGATAAAGAATCGGCCATAATTAGCACCTCATTAAATTGTTTAAAAAATGATTCCTTATCCATTATATGTATACTAGACTTTGACCCGTGCGTGCACGGGTTGGCATTGCATATTATGGCGAACATTTACGAAATAGATACATCAAATTTGCACACCATGTGACATTCAGAACTCTCGGAATTTTTCATATTAAACGCACCTAGTTAGAGTTATCTCCCGTATTTTCTTTCATGAATAGGATATATCGCAAATTTTTAATTAAAATTAACACGTATTTGTATTATCGTTTTTGAGTTTATCCATGCAAATGTGACATTGTGGAAACATACACTAAAGAGCATCCCGTGATTTAGCGTGAATGTAATGCGCATGCGCAAGATTGTAAAAATCCGAATAATTCAGACAATTTCCGGATTTTAAGAATTGTCGTTCATTATTAATTATATTTATTTCCAAGTACCAATGATGTGAAAAATAAAATTTTAAAAAAGACAGTATACTTCCGATTTCTATGTATTAAAGCCCAAAAATTCGAGTCTATTATTTTAATATAGTAGTATAGATACTTTTCAGCACGATTTAATATAAAACCATTGCTATTGATTCGTTATTTCAATTTTGTTTATTTCTTAATAAACGTTTTGATTACAGTGTTCGAAATAACGTTTTTATGTTCAAGGTTATTGTCAACTTCTACCGACAGTGTATAGTATGGAATATACCTCTATGCGTCTCGATAAAAGAAAGGAAAATACTACACCTATTTCTTTGCTCTGTTGGTAGATATTATTTCTATCCTACGGAAGATTAAGAAATTATGACGATTCACGCAATGTTGTTTTTAGGAAAATAACCTACTACAGAGATAAATAAATTAATTAATAATGGTCATTCATAGCACAAGCAGCATGACCACGTGCATGTAAATATACTTAAGACTGTATATCTATCAGACTGGATACACATACACATAGTAGTTGCAGTACATGTACGTTCAGATTTGAGGTACATCTTCATTTACAACTAGAAAAAATATAAGTATCTAATATGTTATTACTTATAAGTAGGAATGTTAACGAATATTCGAGGACTCGATTGTCTCGCGCTCACCACGATAATGGACTAAAATGTTCTTGGTCATTTACTCGTTATAACGTGAATAAAATTCGAAACATCTTCTTTTTCTAAACGCACCAGTTTTGGGGCAGCAAATGGGAATGTTAGCTTTTTTCTCTGCATTTCTGGTAAGTCACAGTCTTTTCTTCGGAGCCCAAGCTATAAACGTTAATCGGGTAATGTATTTTGATTTTGTAGTTTGAACAAAGGTGTTCAGGCATCCAATAAAGCAATTGTGGAAACCCATTTGATATATCATTTAGTGTTAAATATCAAACCAGTTAATGTTTGGATTAGGTGTTTCTATTATTAAAAGTTTACGTATATGAATAATTATCCCGATTAGATTGTTTTTCTAATCGTAAAACTTGGTTGATTAATATGGAAGGGAATTACCGCCAAAATTCTATGTATCTTGCTTTTATTCTTATTATGCTTACTTCTTTATTCTTCATTACATTTTCACTTGCATGTCACTTTATTGTTTTCATATTCATGCTTATCCAATTTCACTTTGATTCTCTTTGATCCTTCATTGTTTGCTTAATTCTATGTTGCAACATTCTCTTCTTATTCGTGTAAATTCTTTCTTCTATCTCTGTTTCAAACGTGAATTCAAACACGCAAACCATAAAGTACTTTCAATAAAGACGAATACAAGTTGCATGAATTCAATGCTGCATTATGACGCCAGGCGGCAGTGTGCGCGCTACAATCGCTGCTCCCCGAAAAAAAACCAACGTAGCTAGCTAAATGTGGGATGTTTCGCACCATGACATTTCGCTCCAATGTTTATATGTTCAGATCAAGAAATGGAGGGGAGGTTAATGTACTAAGGGATAATTTATAATTTTGTTTGCCGGGGAGGGGGGGGGGGGGTAGGTCGAGTTCTATTTTCAGTAGGTTTACTTCATATGTGAATTTAAAAAAGTTTGAATATTCAAGGGTGGTGGGGTGACTGGACCCTGCTCCTAAAATAAAATAAAATTCTAAGTCTGCCCATCAGTTATATTTATGAGACGATATAATCTTACACTCATAATTAGCACCCGTATCATAATTATCATCATCGCAAGCTTGATATGGAAGTCGGTCAATTCAACTATTCATTTAATCAAGACGACATGTATGAGGTTCATGTCTCTAAGTTACATGTATCATAGCCTAAACACCTTCAAATCTAAACATGGACATTCAGTTACATGTACATGATTTTTATTAAAATAAACAAACCTACAATAAGCATGGTTGTGAGTGATACATACCCATTTTTATCACTTCAAAAATCTGTGTAAATAAGAAGCATACATTATTAATGTTTTGTATTTTGGAAGAAAAAAAATATTTTATTTAGAACTTTATATAAGAATTTTTATTTTGATTTGATTTAGATTTTAAACCAAAACGCATAAACAGTCATATCACATACCGTATTTTAATCTCTCTGTCTGGTTTGTTTTCGTATACTCATTGTGTAATTAATTCACTGATAATTTAGATTCGTTAATTTTACCGCGTTTACTTCTGCGACTCCACCGTTCTGTGCCGAATCGCAAGAATATAAAATCGCGTGCACCAAACTTAGTTTTCATATCACAAGTTCAAAACTTTTAGAAAATAAAATAAGTGAGATTTTAAAACCTGCAGTTTTATGTTTTTTAACCCGGAATTTCACGCGGATATTAATTCATCGCATTTTATCAGGGATACACAGTACTGTAGCCTAACGAGAGGTACATAGTGATTCATGCAAGTGATAATTTTCACACGTACTGGAGTACAAGAAAAGCTACTTCTAATTATTTCGTACCCCAGTCCTTTTATTGTTTTTCAAAAACATCTTTAAATTTGGTTTAAATTTATTTCTATTTCATCTACATATTCCGCGGGTACCTGTGGACAGAACCGTGCATCACCCCACCTCTTTTCACCTCAAATGAAAATAAAGTTCTGTCGACAAGTACTTGTGACATGTTCCTCTTCTAAAAATTAAGCGTTCCTGCAAATAATTTGCAAATAATTTGTTACTGCATATATATACGGTACATCATTGCATTGCGGATCTAGAATGAGATCAGATCCACCCCCAATGGAAAATTCACCCTTATTTAATCAACCAATAAAAATGTTACATTAAAAGTTTAAAAATTTATCAATTTAAACTTAACTGTTATATAAACTGTTATAGTTAAGTTTAAATTGATAAATTATAAACTTTTAATGTAACAAAAACATTAATACAAAATTATCTCTCTGATACCCCTCCCCCCCCCTCTGATTTTTATAGAACCGCGCGGAGGCATTTTACATGTACACAAAAAAAACTCCGTATCTTTTTAAGTCTGCGTATATCGTGGCTTGTTAAAAGTTAATTATATTAACATGTATTTCATATTCCTATACTAAGCCCTTAATTTGAGATGTTTTCACGAATTTATTAAATTTATGCCATTTGTTAGTTTCGTTTTAATAAATCTTCGGGAGCAGCAATTGTAGCGCACACACTGCCGCCTGGCGTCATAATGCAGCATTAAATTCATGCAACTTGTATTCGTCTTTATTGAAAGTGCTTTATGGTTTGCTTGTTTGAATTCACGTTTGTAACAGAGATAGAAGAAAGAATTTACACGAATAAGAAGAGAATGTTGCAACATAGAATTAAGCAAACAATGAAGGATCAAAGAGAATCAAAGTGAAATTGGATAAGCATGAATATGAAAACAATAAAGTGACATGCAAGTGAAAATGTAATGAAGAATAAAGAAGTAAGCATAATAAGAATAAAAGCAAGATACATAGAATTTTGGCGGCAATTCCCTTCCATAGATTAAGGTTGTGACAATGACTTAGAATGGAACAAGACATGTTTGAGCTGTATAAAATGATATGTAGCTCAGTTTGGTGATAATAATTTATTTCAAATGTACTTGAGTTTAAAGACACAGTGTATATATATGTGACAGTAGCTTTATTTTATTTGAAAACAACTGACAGTTTCAAATAAATCAACAAGTACGTGACTATTGCTCAGCTTTAGCCTCCGATTAATTGACTAGTATTTCCGAGAAATTTGACATCTCTTCTTAATAGGTTTGTCACTGAATTTCTACGGAAACATGTCGGATTGTTAAAGTCCAAAGGAGGTGACGCAAAGAAAATCCTTTGATGTTCTTTATTAAGAACCCAACATATTTTCGTGAATAAGTAGTCAGTAACAAGCCTCATAAGTGTTTTGTTTTGTCGAGGGTCCAAACTTTGGTATATTTATAGATTAAAGAAAAGAAAATAATGGAAAAAAAACATTATGTTCGCCATGCTGTCGACTAATCTTACTTATTATGTTTGTTACTTACTACAGAAATATATCGGGTTTCATAAACGGCTCTGCTCAGCTGTAGTCAGTGACAAACAGTAAAAAATCGTGTATATGATTTTCAAAGGTTGACAAAGCAGTAAAGGAAATCCGCAAAGTCTAATATGGTAGTTGACAAGTGCAGAGCACACCTTCTACTGATAACGAACCAGATTACTCATGTTTTGTTTTTCAGACATTACAGTCTGTATATATAATAGCCTGTGTGTATGACACAAATCATGAGGCACAATAAGTTACTTGTAACTGCAGCCATAGTTTTGATCTATTTGTTAACATACAAGTATACATGTACCGTCATATATGGTCTTCAAAATCTGAACAAATAAACAATGGTGGGTAATATGCTAGCCCAGTGTATAAATACTAGTAAATGAGGTTATATTAAAATGAACATAACTGCATTAAATTCATTTAAAGCAAAATAAAAAAAAAATTGTAATTGCATTCATGCTCTCGGTTAATATATGCACTACGATACTTCAATTTCTTTTCAAAAGTGAACAAATAAAAAAAACTATATGTACGCCTATATAATTTAAATATATTGAATATCCGGTATTGTTATCACTGCTGCTTTGAATAATTATATAGGTTTTAATGCGTTTGATTAAAAAATATTAAATAAAATATACACGTAACGGTTTGCTGTTCTTCACTATATTGCAGTTGCTGTTTTCCTTGCCTGTTTATCATGCATCTAGTGATGTTACATGTATACTTTACTACCTGTGATTACCGTTTCCTTGCATTGGGTTAAAATAAACCAATACACTTTGTGTACTCTGTTCTGTTAAATATCTATAAAATGAATCTCTCGCCGCCGTTAACAGTCACATAAACAACTGAAGTGTCGTTAGAACTTCCCCTTGAAGCATTCCGTGCCGTTTGACCTAGTCCCAAATCACTTCTTAGGATGTCTTTTCCCTCTTTATTCCTCACATAATGGCTGGTTCTTTTTGGATTGTTTTCCTTTGATGTCGCTCCCTTGTACACGGTCGCATACAACGCTGTTTGCTGTGTAGGTTGGTCGTCGTAGTAGTAAAATTCAGGATCGTTTTTCTTTATGGGGTTCGCAGTGTGTGTTTCTCTGTATGCTTTATTCTGAGGATGTGTATCCGTTCCGTTAGATGAGGAGGCTGTTGACGTTTGTAATCGTTCCCGACTGTACAGTCGTTCCTTTGCGTCACGTCGCCTTAAAGAGAACATCAAGCAAAATTAACGAATCTATTAATATTATTTCAAAATGAATGATAAATTACACCTTATCAATATTTAAGTTGGTTAATTTTACTGTATGAAAAAATGACAATAAAATATGACATATTTTGCATAATTATATGTTTTATATGTATATCAAGAATCAATACAGTAGCTTATTCTAATGATAATAGCAACATTTCTATGAAACTAAGTATGATATCAAAATATGTATACAAAAAATTCTACGGTAAAAAGAATTTGTGCGAAATTAAAAGACTGATGTTTAAGGAGAATATATTTTAATGTGACATTGTAATCATGAAATAGTGTAAAAAGTATTAAGCAAATCAAAATATAGTATTCATACCATGTTTGATTTTAAAACCCTATCATGTTTGCATGTGTGAACGTTGAATATGAATACATTTTGGTGTTATAAACTAAGGTATATATGCTTCCAGTTACACCACGTAGAATCAACAATGAAACATTAAGGAGAGCAACATATCTTTTGAATACTCTACCTTCTATACCATATAAAGATGAGGCAGAGAATTCCAATCAAAAAGACACCAATCACTGGTATAACAGCATACAAAACTGAAATGTAATGATTTGCTGTTAGATTGTTTTGCTTAAAAATGATTAATATCTTTTTAAAAAGTGCATAAGTATAAACATTTACTGCTTATATAATGAAGTTGTCAATCGATTTTCTATATAGAAATTTTAGTTTAGATAAGAGGCGATTAAATATTAATGAAGATATTTCAATTCAGCTGCAGTACATTAGCTCTTTTAAAACCTTCATCGAACAAAGGTTTAAATTCTTAGTCAGCAATAAAAGGTTTTTAGAAATATCAAGTTACCCATATATGTGTTTTGCATGTTTAAGATTAAAAATGCCGATTTATAAACATTATTCATAAAGCTTGAAAGAATTGTAATCAAGGGATTAAAAAATTACTGTACCATTGAAATCAGAAGTATTAATAACTCTTTTGATGTTTGAAGTAACATCTTCCTTCCCCGTTGAAGATGTCCTTACAAGGATCGTCGTGCCTGTACCGACACCCGTCGTTGATTCTACTTTTTCCGTGTTTGTGACTGTCGAGGAAAGTACATCGCTAGATGATGTGCTGTAAGATGTTGATGTAGCTGTCGTTTGGGAAAACTCGGTTTGCGTAGTGTCCGGTGATACCGTACTGGACGTTGGTGTACTTGATTTCACGTTAGACGTCACATGTGATGTCACAGTTGATGTAGTAACAGATGAAGCAGTTGTGGAAGTTGTTGGTGTGTCCGTGGTATAGGGCTGTACAGGGGGAATGGTGACACCAGGATTAAAACACTGCACACTTATTGGGGAATTCTCTGTAAAATGTACAAAGTACGAAAAAATGACAATTAGCTTGTTGTTTTTTTTAAATCGACATTTTACCAGATCTGTACACAAAATTCTGTTGAATATATGAGGGAATATAATTCAAAAGTCTTTCTTGACAACATGTTAACGTGTGTCGACGTGTACTTTGCTAATTCCCTGTTTTTTATCTTTTTTGTCTACTTTGAGAGAATTGCCAATTTAAACATAGATTTTGATTCACAATAATTATATTCTGATATTCCTGAACAATCTAACTATACAGTATGTATGAAGTATGAGAGTAACTTACCAAACCTCATTGAGAGATGGAAACAAAATCCTTCCTGCCAGTTTTCAGTCATTTTAGTTAGAGAAATAACAATACTGGAACCTTGATAGAGAATATACTCTGTACTTCCATTATAGGAACATTTTTCAACAGTTCGGATAATTTCTGTAGAATTTTCTATTTTTATTTGTAATCCACAGTTTCCTGGAGGTACAATGGTACTTTCCTGTGAAACGCGAAGACTCGAAAATGACTGTGTGCTTAATATCTTAACCTCACACATACAGAAGGAAGCACTGGCACCAAAAGAAGGCTGGTATGCGTCAAGTGTAATTGGAGAGTTTGATTCCAAGTACTGTTCGTTGCAAAATGAGACAACTAAAGTGAACATGAAAAATGGATATTGAATTATTCATATGAATTGCAAGAATTTAATATGTACTAGTATTTGTTAATGGATTTTTTTTATCAACTTCACAATATGCTCATTAATCGTTTACCTGGTATTGATTTTGCACTTGCCAAATCTTTGCACTTGTTTACCATCGTGCTTCCAGCAGAATCTATTACACAAGAAAAGTATGCACAAACATGGATAACGATAAACTTCAACCATTATACAAATAGTCGCACATGAAAAAAAATGTCATACATTGTAATATGAAGGCAATATAAGAATTACAGTAAATAATAGAACCGACGAAGTAATACTTTCTTCATTATTGTGCGAAGAAACATTTTTTTGTCTTAAAACCACTTACCAGATATTAGGAACAGCAATAGAAACACCCTTTCTCTCGAAATCGACGCCATATCCAAAATATTACTAATCGAAACTTGTCCTAATACCCGGAAGAGTTTGATTAGAGTATTTTTGCATGTAGTCAACAAAAGGCAGTTCATTCCTCATTGACGAACATTTGATACGAAAACTGTATATTGACACCTCCCAATACATGCATAATTGAACTAAACACGGTGAATTCTGGATTTTAAACACCGTCATAAAGTTGCTTTCAATTTCGAACCACTGGGAAAGATACCTGCGATAAAAATCAGTTTATCGTAAAACAAGAAACGAATTCTTTATACTTGATTACTCCATCGATTTTTTTTCAACCCATTGATCAAAATAAAAGATGCCATTTAATAGGAAAAATTGAAACGTATTTAATAAAACCTTTCGCATGTTTCGATCCTATTTTCTCTTTGACTGGACTTGCCTAGGTAAATGAGAAACCAGGCAATATACCAGTTGCTACAAGAACATTCTATTCCTTAGCGCACATAGCAGGAACGCAGTCGACCTTGGGGTAAGTCAATAACTTATTGAATAAAGGACAACGCTGTCATTCATAGCGAGGGAGATCGTGGAGAACAAAAACAACATGCAGACTTCAAGACATTCGATACAGTTTAATAATAAAAATATAATTTGATTACAAAAATATAAACATTGCTGCATAGATTTGGCAAATAATCTAAACAAAGAAACTGTAATGTAAATGTGCGTGTATATTATAGTATTTCGACATTGAATTGATGCATTTTGCATTCATTTTTTATTTATTTTGCATTTGATAGCAATGCATGCATTATAAATAGACTTTAAATGCAATTGTAAATGCGAAATAGATGTATTAGTCTTTGTCATGTATTTAAAGCTCCAATATCAATATTTAAGCATAATATACACAGCGGGTTAAAATATATTTTTACAGTTCAGAAATCACAAGACAATCCACAAACAGTCATAAGGCTACTACATGTATGTCTGATCACACCGATTAATATAATATCCGGTTTCCAAAATTAACTTCCTTCTACGTTTCTTCCACACCAATGATAATTAATCATTACCATACCATGAACTCGATAACCCACTCACTGGCTTACGGTTTTTCTTATATTTTAAAGCTGTTCAAAGAAGTGCTAAAAATACACATCCATGCCATTTGGCGCCTGTGTTCTGACACCGTTATGATTAACACTATCAATATTTCTGCTGTAATCTTTGACACTGTATCGTATAAATGTCCCTTTCGTCAAGTTCTTCGGATCTAGCCCTTCGTCTTCATAGTCTATTTCAAGTTCCTCGGGACTTTTCGAAAACTCTGTCACAATGCCCGAATCATCTTCATATGCATCATATCCAAAGTTAGTTTCTCCCATTGGTGGATATTTATTCGAGGAATCCACGCTATCACTGTAAGAACTATCAGGCGGGTATTTGATTTCGCGACTCCTGGGGAAAATTAAAAAAGCATGAATGCAATTCATTATAAAGTTCAAAAGTTAACACTTATGAATAATAGTGATGTGTAGTAATATCTTAAGTCATGAGAATTTTGCGTTTGTTTTAATTTTAGTTATCTGAATAAATAAGAAAATTGATAGGATTTCGTTCTCAAAAAAGATGTAAGAATGAGAACCCATTAAACAAATTCGAAAGAATACAATGAACATGTAATCAATTAAATACACATGTAGATTTAAATCAATAGAAAAAGTCGTCAACAATTAAAAATGAAATGTTTTATAGAGTATTATATTTGAATATAACATCATATTTACCTCTGCCATTTGATAAATACAATTATTAATGCTGCGAGAAGTATCACTCCTATTAAGACGGCTGGAATAATCCCATTCCCTTTTAAAATAACAAGAAAAAAAAATATATATTAACGCGTTCCAAAATAAAAACAGAAAATCTTTTTGTCTGTTTTGAACGTTTTACCTCATAAAAGCACAAATATAAGCAAATCAAAACAGTTTAAGCTTTATTTTCCGCATAACACATCATAACACGTAACAAGAAATCAAGAAACTCTTCAGAATAGAAATTTACCCCCAAAAACTAACCAAGCTTCTCTGTATATATAATATGAAATTAAGAATGTTTAAGGGGGATATTAGGAGAATAAACAGTCAAAGACAAATGCAAAAACAGTTACTGGTGAAAGTGAAGCTTTGACATATCCTAAAAATTATACAGAATATATTTAAATTCTATTTACAATAAATTGTTATTTTCAAGAAAAAAATCTAATCGTTTTTTACAAAGTAAATTTACCCCCAAATGCAATGCAGTTTATGCAAGCGATTAATATGAGTAAAGTTCGACAATGGATTATATGTTACAATGTTCGGGCAAATTTACCCCCAAGATGAAACATCGTCTTTACAAATTTTCAACCTTAAAATCTATACAGGTTTGCATATCTGTTGCAATTCTTTGGGGGTAAATTTCCCCCAGAACAAGACGACATCAATACAAAGTCGACGCGATATAGATATACAGAAAGTGACTGTGTTGCAATATCTTTGGGGTAAATTTCCCACAACACGACATCTATACGATCTCAAAGCCTTCAGTTTACAAATAAACAGAAAATAACTGTGTTGAAATTCATTGGGGTAAATTTCCTCCAACACAAGACATCAACCTTACAAATTTGAAGACTTAATGATAAACAAAAAAATGACTGTGTTACAATTCCTTGGAGTAAATATCCTCCAACACAAGACGCATCTTTACAAAGACAATGCCTTACAAAAAAGTTCTGTGTTACAATTCTTTGGAGTAAATTTCCTCCAACACAAGACGCATCTTTACAAAGTCAAAGCCGTAAATTAAAATCCTAAAAAATGACTGTTTCAATTCTTTGGAGTAAATTTCCTCCAACACAAGACCGCATCTTTACAAAGTCAGAGCCTTAAAAAAATGTCCGTGTTACAATTCTTTGGAGTAAATTTCCTCCAAAACGAGACGCATCTTTACAAAGTCAAAGCCTTAAAAAAATTTCTGTGTTAAAATTCTTTGGAGTAAATTTCCTCCAACACAAGACCGCATCTTTACAAAGATCTTTACATCTGTGTTAAAATTCTTTGGAGTAAATTTCCTCCAACACAAGACTGCATCTTTACAAAGTCAAAGCCTTAAAAAAGTTTCTGTGTTACAATTCTTTGGAGTAAATTTTCTCCAACACAAGACGCATCTTTACAAAGTCAAAGCCTTAAAAAAATTTCTGTGTTAAAATTCTTTGGAGTAAATTTCCTCCAACACAAGACCGCATCTTTACAAAGATCTTTACATCTGTGTTAAAATTCTTTGGAGTAAATTTCCTCCAACACAAGACCGCATCTTTACAAAGTCAAAGCCTTAAAAAAGTTTCTGTGTTACAATTCTTTGGAGTAAATTTTCTCCAACACAAGACGCATCTTTACAAAGTCAAAGCCGTAAATAAAAACCCTAAAAATGACTGTTTCAATTCTTTGGCGTAAATTTCCTCCAACACAAAACCGCATCTTTACAAAGTCAGAGCCTTAAAAAAATGTCCGTGTTACAATTCTTTGGAGTAAATTTCCTCAAGCACAAGACGCATCTTTACAAAGTCAAAGCCTTAAAAAAATGTCTGTGTTAAAATTCTTTGGAGTAAATTTCCTCCAACACAAGACCGCATCTTTACAAAGTCAAAGCCTTAAAGAAGTTTCTGTGTTACAATTCTTTAGAGTAAATTTCCTCCAACACAAGACGCATCTTTACAAAGTTAAAGCCTTACAATTCTTTGGAGTAAATTTCCTCCAACACAAGACCGCATCTTTACAAAGTCAGAGCCTTAAAAAAATGTCCGTGTTATAATTCTTTGGAGTAAATTTCCTCCAACACAAGATGCATCTTAACAAAGTCAAAGCCTTAAAAAAGTTTCTGTCTTACAATTCTTTGGAGTAAATTTCCTCCAACACAAGACGACATCTTTAGAAAGTCGAAGCGATAAAAACAAACAGAGAATGATTGTGTTGTAATTGCTTTGGGGGTAAATTTCCCCCAATATAAGACGACATCTTTACAAATTTTAGGACAATAATAAACAAAAAAATGTGTGTGTTGCAATTCTTTGGGGGTAAATTTCCCCCAACACAAGACGACATCTTTACAAAGTCGAAGCATTAAAAATAAACAAAAAATGACTTTGCTGCAATTCTTTCATGCAGTCTCATGACAATGCGGACAGTCAACTTATTTACACTGGTCGTCTTATCAAAGACTGTTTTGAAATGCTTTAACTATACTTTGAATAAGTGTAGTATTTATTTATTTTCTTTAATCGCTAAAAAGCTACATATTCTGTTTAACGATAATTTGGAGGGATGATCGCATTATTAATCAAAATTTAGCTAGGAAGCCTTTATGTAATTTCTGGCATTTCGGGTACATTGGTTCCTGTGAGGATTTAAAGACCTACAAGCCAAGCTTTCACAATCGTACTTTTTTGCGACACTCGGGAAAATACATGTATATAGCGTATAGAATAAGATCTCTCGAGAGTAACGTTAGATGCCTATATAAACTTATATTGTCTTCCTATTCAAATTCCTCGAAAAATATCAACCCTGACGCGCTGATATGTTTTCACGAAAGTTGTTGCCAATAAATCCTTCCAACACATCCAGTCAGTATCTCATGAATATTCCGTGTCTGATAAACATGTAGGTGTTCAACATATTAGTCCTGATACACAAAGGTTGGGTCTCATTTTATCCGAAGTAACAGTCAGTATCTCATGAATATTCCGCGTCTGATAAACATGTAGGTGTTCAACATATAGTCTTTATAACTGGTCCTGATACACAAAGGCTGGGTCTCATTTTATCCGAAGTAACATGTGTTCCCCACTTCAAACCAATCCATTGTTTATTCAGCTACATGTACCTGATGAATAATTAAGATAAAAATTGACTATAATAGTGGATAGTTTGTATTTGTATCTGAGGAAAAGAAATATTGTATATTTTGTTTTAGATTTAGTTACTTTTAGAACACAATCAGAATATAAGATTTAATAATTTCACATGACTTGATTTTTTAATTGCTTATTAACTTTTTTCTGTTGAAAACACTTATTTTCAAAGATTTGTGGCAAATCGATATGGGGATGGGGGGGGGGGGGGGGTTGGATGGGGCTCTATACAAGTTGACAAACATACGAAGAATCATTTGATTAAAACTATTCGAAATTCTAAGCATAATTATTTATTTGAAACTGCAACAAATTAATGTGCGTTGTGTATGATGGATCGATGTATCAAATTGTATTCAAATGTATGATGATTTGAATTTCCGCGGCCGGTTGTTTATTATCTTACTTTAAAATTATTCAAAATTATTCATATCATGGTGGACTTGTATTTTTTTCGTTTATTATATAAGGGTATACACACTATCTCCAGCTTTTTCCTCATATCTCAAATAATAAATATATTAACAGGTTTTTTTCTAGAATAATATCCTTCATTCTTTGTGTATTGAAAGCTGAAGAAAATAGCTGCCATATCGAAGTATTTTTACAGCTTTGAAAACTGAACGGCTGCATAGGCGCTCCCCAGCTAATTTTGTAAATGAAGAGTGATATCTATTTATGTATCTTTACCCTCTATACTATAAAATCAATAGTACAGAGGGTAGACATATATAAATAGATACCGTTCGTCATTTACAAAATAAGTGGGGGAGCGGTTACATTTTTGCAGCCGTTTAGATCTTATAAAGCTTTATTCCGAAAGCGTAAACAACGCTTAGAAATATTTATTTGTTATGATGTAAGATTTATTATATTTTCTAACGAGCGCTTTAAAATAATTTACCTGCAAGCTTTTAATCAAACTGACAACGGTTTTGTTCTAGTTCGAGTTTCAATTTAAAGTTCCTTCGAATTTAACATCCGCTGTTTTAACAAGTGCGCACATACATGTACATGTATAGTAATAACCTTAAAGCGGGAACAAGGGTGAGAAGTATTTTAGATAATATTCAGTTACGCTTTTTGTACACAAATATCAGGCTACATCGGTGTTTTTGTTTCAATAAGGCACTGTGGGGGAGGGGGATGGGCACCCAGCAGACATTTTTAAAAAAAAATTAACATATAAAAAATGAAACTGAAAGTAAAAGGAATACTACGCACCCCCCCCCCCCTCCCCCTCCCCACGGTGCTTATCAATACATCTACAACTTTCACGTTGAATGTGTGCAAGTGCTAGAATTAATTGAAAACCCATTTTCGCTTATCCTCAAAATTCTTATCCGAGGTGATGGGGTGCTTTTGGTGGGATAACCACGGTGCATATATAAATTTAAAAGTAGTTTTTGAATGTCACTGTTTAGATTAACAAGGACTGGTATATCTCAAAAATTATAAGTATATTTTAAATAAATTTAATTTATAATAATTTATTAATAAAAACACGGATTTGAATTCTCAAACTTGGAATAATGGGCCATGTTTTTGTTGAAACAAAATCAAGCCCTCGAGTTCATGTACATTGCATAATGACAGTTTAATATAAAATAAAAATATACATGTATGAATGGGGTGGATTCCCTTATTTCAAGTTTTAAATGATTTCTATTATGCGAGGTATTCTGAAAGAACAACATAAAGTTTTAAACAGATACCTTTATCGCTGTTCCACTTCACTGTATACTTCCTCCAAAACAATTTGGCCGACTTTTCTGTAAGCTTGCAGATCGCATTTTATCACTATTCTCATGAGAGATAATTCCCACAGCGGTGGGTCTGAATTATATGCTTCACGGCATTGATAAAATACAGATTAACTTTTCCTAAAATTTGCAACGACGTACACTGATTTTGGGATTCATTCACGGTCATTGTCTTCGCACTTCTGATGTATCGCTATGCAATGTATAAAACATCAGGATATGAAATGACCCTACAATCATCATCAGCAATATATATCAACTTTATTCAAAATTTAAAGACGATATATCATGTACAGTAATAGCTAATTTGTGATTTGATTAATGTAACCGGCCTCCTATATACTCCCTGTAGAAAAATAATAGGAGCTAATTCGTTGAGAATATCATTTTTTTTTCGGGAGGGGGGTCCTACATGTTTTTTGCTATACTAGTATGTAAATTAGGTACTGAAAGTGGTTGTGACAACCTCTATCAATATCTATTCTAAAGATAGAAATATTTTGTGATACAGTTTGTTTTTCGAGCTACATAATCTTTCTATGATACATGTACCAACAACCTATCATATAAACCATATTATAAACATATTTTGCAACTAAATCTGGTATCTGATACCAAACATGGCTGTTATGTTACATGTTTTGCAACCAAGTTGTGAAAACCCCAATTAACTATATACTTTTGGGTGTTTAACTGCATGTCATTGTGTACATGTGGATATTATATATTTGGAATGGATGCATTTGTATTCGTCAAAGGTGTTTCATCTTAAATTATATTCAAAAGAGACATACCTATAAAAAGAAGCATGCACAGGGTAAAAAGTTTTGAATGAAACTGAAATTTACTGTTACACACCATGACTGACCATGGGTTTTGACCTATTAGAACTTTGTGACTTGAAAGAAATTAAAATATCATGACAGTTTTTAAACTTGTAAGCGCATAATTAAGATGTGCCGTTTACCGCATGTCAGGTATAATCACATTAACTCGAAATCTTAAAGGCAAATACAATGTATAACTTCTTTAAGATGTATATACATTATAACATTCTAAATCTGTCTTTCTTCATTGGTCGCTAATCACGCATTTAAAGAATTATAAACGTGTATTTTTGCAAAGATTCCTACGATGCTTTGAATAAATTGTTGCCTTTACGAAAACCATTCTTAGGCCCTGTCACATTGTCCCGATTTACAGTACAATTTCTTACAAATTACAATTACAAAATTTTAAAGTCGAAATTTTCGCCAGGCCAACTTGCGATAAATCTGAGACACTGTTTTTTTTTTTCAAATCTTGAAAGAAAGATCTATATTTATAACAGGAGAAGTCGTGGCGATTTACGTTCTACGCACAGATATCTTGCTATATATGAGTAGGTAGATAAAAGACAATTTTATTTGCTAACGATCAGAAAAACACTGGAACTAACACAGAATATACAAGATATACACACATGAGTTTAATGCATGCCATGAGCAGGTGCCCGAGGCAATATTGAAAATATATTAGAGTTCTGAAATTGTCACGAATTGCTTCAACTGAAAACGTTCGTTATATAAATCAATAAGTAAAAATTTATTGTAGAAAGTAACAAACAATATCAAAACTTTTAACACAACATGTTGTTACATGTAGTGAGACAGGTACCCGAAGCAATGTTTGAAGTATTTTACAATTTTGAAATAAGATGTTTATTACGGGGCGCTCTTTCCCGTACATGACTAATTCTGGGCCAACCTTGAGCTTATTCTCTTGTTGTTGGAACCAGCCTCATGAAACCTCCAACAAGCCAACACGCTTTAGTTTTCAGACTTTTATATAGACTTTACATGAAATATACTTTTATGTGAGTTTGGTATGCATCAGCACTGAAGGTCTGGTTCCAACTGCCTTTAATTTACAATTCAGAATTATTATAATCAAATGAACAATGTAATAACACTTTGAAGGATTAACATAATATGTACAGAAGTAAGAAAATCAATTAAAGAACAGCTATTGAGTGATTCGTGACATTTTAGCAGCATGTACATAAAAGGATAATAAGATGAAAGAAGTTTCGATAAACATAAACAGAAGTCAATTAAAAGATTAGCTGTCCCTCACTGAGTGTGCCTCAGGTTGGATTAATGCTGCGCTGAATTTATAACGTCTTTAAAACAGTTGTCGAAATAGATGAAAAGTTTTAGTAGCAGTTAACACAAAGTCCGAAAAATTAATTTACAAAATAATTGAAAATACTCCAAAAGATTGAATTTCACAACGTGACATGTTGATAAAAAAAATTTCATGCATTTAGTTACATGCAATAAAAACACAAATTTAACGAAGTAAATTCGCTACAATGTTTTGTTAGATTACGATTATCTAGCTTCAAAAAGTAGATTAGCGATTAGGTGACTTTGTATTGGATATTTTTTTATATTAGTATCTCTGTTTTGAAATTAAGATGTGGAATGTCAATTGGAGAGTTCTTTTAATTGACAGAGGTATACCAATTGAAAAAAAAAACAAAATTATAGATCAATGGTTTTAAGATACCCTCCTTTGGTTTGACAAGTAACTAAAGAACAAGCCTTGTGTATATCACAATACAGGAAACCAAACTGAATTTTACAGACGAAATAACTACTTACTGCAGCATTGTGTATGTGTCAATTTCAGTCTAAGAAAGACGTTTAAATTTTGTGCACTGCAATGTAAGAGACAATCTATTGAAAGGAAAATTCAAAAACACTGCTTAATACTAGCAACTAAAGTTTTCGACTTGTTCTTTCAATCTGAATCATTAACAAAGACTACATGTACACATTTATATTATTCTT
This sequence comes from Magallana hongkongensis, assembly GCA_015776775.1. NCBI lineage: Eukaryota > Metazoa > Mollusca > Bivalvia > Ostreida > Ostreidae > Magallana > Magallana hongkongensis. The sequence continues at coordinate 10,657,727 of CM027471.1, forward strand.
TCATTTACATGTACAGACTAAAACATGCACATCATAGGCACATAGCAGCATCAGCCGGAGGGGGGGGGGGAGGGGCTGACCCCCCCCCCCCTCTTACACACAAGCACTATATTCTCGCTGAAAACATTTTTTCCAAAATTTACATATTTAAAAGGGGGTTTCTAATATGGAGTCCCCTACCCCCTTTTCCGAGCATGTTAGAGATTCTTACTCTCCAATGTACAAATACTTTATGCGCGTTGAGAACTACGAGCATGCAGTAATATGGCCAGTGTTGAAAATTATTATATATTTCTTATTTCGAAAAAAAGCTCTCTCTCTCTCTCTCTCTCTCTCTCTCTCTCTCTCTCTCTCTCTCTCTCTCTCTCTCTCTTACATGTACAAATAGTTAATGGTGCGCGTTTACAACTAGGAGTATGCGGTAATATTGGAAGTGGTTTAAATGTCTCTCTCTCTAAAACTCTCTCTCTCTCTCTCTCTCTCTCTCTCTCTCTCTCTCTCTCTCTCTCTCTCTCTCTCTCTCTCTCTCTCTCTTATATGTACAAATAGTTAATGATGCGTGCGCGTTTACAACTAGGAGTATGCGGTAATATTGCAAGTGTTTTAAATCTCTCTCTCTCTAAATCTCTCTCTCTCTCTCTCTCTCTCTCTAACTAATTGAATTTTTGTACGAAAAGTACACATTATTCAAACAGGGCAACGATTATATTGATACATGTAGTATGACAGTTGATTTAGTGGTAATTGCAAATTTGTACTTATAATTACTGACCCGGAAATAGCAAATTTAACGACACCAGATTAAAAATGTGATCGGTATAATATTGATAAAATAATCGAAAAAAAGATATTAATATAAATTTAAAGACGTTTTAAGGGATGCAAATAATTTGCAGATTTGATTTGTGGATTAAGGTGTCCTGTGTTATCCATGAATAACAACTCGCCCTCCTCAAACCGTAATCATAATCATTTTTTCCCCAAAAAATGTTACTCAGGGGATTTTGACTTATAGTGCTCTAATAATTTAACTGCCGCGTGGTACTCTTTTGTTCTCATAACGAGCAGGCAGATCAGAATAATGTGTTTTATTGTTGTTTTGTTTTGACAGTCATGAAACAAGCATTATCATTATACCCCCGTGTGATATTTCTATATAATGCGTCATCTGGGTAACTTAGAAAGTCATCCGACAGGGGACCAGCAGAACGTCGTATATCCCGCGGAATAAATACTAGTAACATGTTTCACCGCTTTGAAAACCTCTGGACATTCCATTCCAAAGTTTTAAAAAAGAACAATTCTCCTTGAGAAATCTCATTTCTTTCCATCGATGCCCTTTGGGAAATACAATTTTTTCTTGGAGGGGGGGGGGTCCTATTGTTATAATCTTTATTGTTGAATAATATAATTATCACCATCATGAAATAAATGTAACTGTAATATTTAATTCAATTAATGAAAAAAGATAATTAATAAAGAATACATTTCAGAACACAGGGAAGTAAAAATACTATGTGTGTGTATGATATTAGAAGATTTGCAATGACTGGTGTTGTACATTAAATTCAATAGAAAAAAAACGCAGCAAATCACTTGCCATCCGATTCTTTTTTTCCACCAACAAAAAACCTTGTATTTATCAATTACTCGGTCACACCATCGTAATCGAATCAAATCTCGCTTCATCTCTATGTATTACAGATACCCAATGAACACTCTTAGCAACTTGTAGGATACTCGGTGTAATATATGTAAACTCTAGTACTACGAAGTCTTGCGATGTCAATTTGATTGAAACGGATTTTAATCAGATTGTGCGGATGCGAATGTAGAAGATGTATTGCGAATACATATATGTGAAGGAGTGCAATGCAAGTTGAGTGCGATTGTCTACGAATGATTACATGTAAAAGCCATACTGTAGCAACGATTGCTCAGAAACTCGCAGCTTTTGGCGATTTTCTGCATTGAGGTAAAGTAGTAGATACGACTCAATCTACGATGAACTCAGAATAAGTTCTACTTTTGAAGTCGTGCGTTATTGTAGCGCAAAACTGTATCAGCGTGATGTGTATCAACAGCGAATTAGAGAAAACACATGAATATCAGTAAGTCACAATATGATTGGACATTACTGCGACGAAGAGAGCTCATGCAGAAATCAGATTTAGAACGATGGAATACAATATTATATATATATGTAGTACACTGATTGAAATATCATAATCAGTTTGAATAACTGTAACAGAGATTTGTTATGAATCTTATTGCTCCAATTAATATAATGTCATTAGAGGCAATCCTCGTTTGTAAACTTTGCACAAGCAACATAATTTTGTACGAGTATTTCTCCCAATTTTAATAGCCAGCGTTACAGGTGCAATTTACGATACATGTACATGTTTATTTGCTTAGCGTCAACTGAGATATGATTTCATAGCAGCTGCAATTAAATGTCGGTCCGTCTGGCTTCGGCCTGTCTGTCTCTCTCCATTTTGTCCATCATCTGTTCCACTACAGATGCCCCCCCCCCCCCTAAATAATGTAATATAATAAACCAGCATTCTGAGAGCATTGCAGAGGCAATACACGCCCCCTACCGGTTTGTAATTATTCTATGAAAGCTTCGAACTTCGAAGCATACATCTTTTTCAAAACTATTATAAACGAGATGTTATGCTTTAATCAGAGATAAAAGAACAAGGGACATTCAAACTACATAGTTGATATGGAAATTAAATAAAAAATGGGTAAAATAATACAGTATACTCTTTATTTATCTCATGTAATTTCGCCAAGTCCTTTAAGAATTTGCTGGTAGAAATTTGTGAAAACAATGCACTGTTATGCAGAATATCATTTCTTACCGTCTTCTGTACCCCGAATCAACAGAACAACCCGATAACGAACCCGATCGTAATAATACAAAAAACCCTGTCGATTAAATTTATAACAAAATGCTTGACACTATTTAACAGAAGTCATTTGTTTGTTAGAAACAATAAAAGGAATTGTACAAGTAATGCATGCACGATATTATTACTGACTTCATACTTTCCTCGTTTATTCAATACACACCTAACCTGATAACGAACCCGAACATTAAAAAATTGGAATATAAAAAATTAATTTTCTCGAAAATATGTCAACCAGACGCTACAAAAGTGTAAACTGTAGTTTGACATTTGAAGGTGTTCAGCAAATTTCATATTATTCCTCAAACGCATAAAGAAAAAAAGTGTGGAAAACTGAAGTGGGATAGACGAACGGACGGACAGACAGACAGACGGACTGACGGACGCTAGACGAAAGCTATAGTCCCCTCCGGTGAAACCGGTAGGAGACTAATAATATATTACATCTCCGCCGTAATTTATTTGCAATGCAGATAATGGTTTTTCATCCTGGCTCTTCTTATAAATGACAATTGAAGACTTCAAAGTCTGATGGGCACATCAAATAACATTGACTTCACACAAATCTGTTTTCAAATGTTTTTAAAACTTAATGCATCAACGTTTATTCACATATACACCAAAAACTAAAAAAATTATATTTCACGAATGTGTAAAAGAGCAATCGTTACACAGTACGAATACTCGAGCTATGTTAACGAATCAAATCTAGATAGGTGACACACTCTCAGTATTAAAGCTAATGCGAGACTGGCTGTTATTTTTGATGGTGCAATAACATTTATGTGCAGATTATCATTTTAACATGTTTATGAATAAACGCTTACAATATGACAAAATGTAATTACTATGCATAAATCAAGATATGTCAGGGGAACAATATGAGAAACATATACCCTGATAGAAAGTGTTGTTGATTTTGTGTAATTTTGGCCTGCATGTGCAGTGTGTACAGAGTATTACGACAATGAATATACATGTATCAGCCTGAAACAAAATATGTCATAAGATCTCATGATAGCGTTTTCATAAAACTAATAAATCTAAGATAAAAATATGGTTGTAAGAAATTTGAGAATAAGAGAATACTGAACGTTCCGGTGCCATATCATACATTGGAAAAAAACTCAGTAATTAGTCCGAAAGAAACATAAACTTTGTGAATAGAACTATGAATATGAATATGATTTTGGACATCTCCAAAAAGTTTTTCTAGAGATATATGCATCCCATATTCTACTGGAATGTGACAGCAATTTTTTTTCCCTCGGTATGAATGAAATTCTGGCAATACTGTCAATTTTCTTGAATATCCCGAGACTATATTAACTATTGAGGTAAAAGAGTAGTACTATGAATGATATACTTTAAAACATTATTTACTTTTGAAATGCAAGTGTGCCAGAAAATTTTAAAGTTCCCAAGGAAAATCTCAAACATGATACAGATCTGTAAACTTCTCTCTCTCTCTCTCTCTCTCTCTCTCTCTCTCTCTCTCTCTCTCTCTCTCACACACACACACACACACACACACACAAAATTGAGAGAGGTATATTAAAAATCAGTTATCCCTGTGTATATGCGTCTAAATATTTACATAACACTTCATGCCTGTGACAGTATTCGTGTTTTGACCACGTCTTATCGAATATGTTGAGCCACCTTTTTTTTGGGGGGGGGGGGGGTGGGGAGGGGGGTTTAATGTTTCTGAGAATCGAAAGCTATGTGACATAATACCGTTAACAGGGTTTACATGTAAACCATAGTAAACAGGTAAACCTTTTTCAAAATTTATCCGAATAGGATCGCATCTGTTCTAGTGGCGGATGATGTAGCGCACACATTCAACAAGTCACATCAAGTTCAATGGGACGACGATTGCTTGTTCCATCTTTTAAGCAGATACACTTTTACCACTTTTTGTCATATCTAACTATTGAGACCTTTATTTAACAAACAATCGATAGAATATCAAAATTTTAAACTACTTCGAATCGAAATAAAGCTTCAACGAGACAAACAATAGCAAAACATTCCGTTATTATAATATAGCTTCTCGCATTTAGTCTGAGTTATTTCTTGTTTCTTATGTGACCTTTTCTATTAAGCATAGACGCACGTTCTATGTTGTTACTGCTGGAGACTGTTTTTATTTAGGCTAGAACAGACAAGTTACGATTAAATCATATCTGTAAATCGATATTATCTACCGGTTACAACTGATTTAAATAATAACTAATAATTATAATTGTCAACATTGCAGTCTACTTTTTTCTATTTTGCAATAATATCAAAATGAACTTCATATTTTAGAAGTTTATTAAAACATGCAGCTATCACTGTGATTGCTCTGTCATTTAAAATACACCTAGGACATATCAAACGATATCTATGAACAACTGTGTTGGATGAATGAAAAAACCCGTATATATGCAACCGTCTTCCTATTTCACATATTTCTGTTTAATTCATTTACTGCTCAAGTACAAGTTTAGGGAATGCTATTGACAATTGTGTCAGACATTATTAAACATGTTTTTTCGTACATGTATTATAAACATTTATTAAATTAATAATCGAGATTGTATAATAACTGCTATGTTTCACGTACCCATCATGTTCTGGCTTATTGAGATAGAGATATATGTTTATAACAAATTAGTCATATCATCAGACTATAAGCGTGTTTGAACTTCGATTCTCTGTGCAAAGTCCGATACTTCAGGTGTTACTTGCTGATCGAGCGCGGCTTTCATCTGTGGAATTCTTCTTTTCAAATTGAACAGCACGTTTGAAAACACGATTAACGGAAAAACCACAGACAGGCATTCATCTGACCGATAAATTGCTATGACACCCAAGGGATCTCTGAACATAGCGGTCAGTGCCAGCACCGACATTGCTGGCCATAAATTGTGTTTAATTCCTACACGTCACTTTGAAATCCCCGACAATGAGACAAAGAGATAAAACGCGACGGCAAATTTATGAAGACTCCTTTTGCATTGTTTTGTCAGCTTTATTTCTGGCGGAATTGATATCGGTCCCCCATGATCAAGAGCATCAACTGTAATGTCGATTCATCTTTTTATCAATATACAATTGCGCCATATCCAGAATAGTACAAGTAAGTCTACCATGATACTAATCAACAACAGTCATACGTACTGTATGCCATTTTACATAATACCATTACGTATTTGATAAAATCTTTATTTTTATTTAAGAATGACGAACTTTGCTGGAATATTCGGGGTATATGCTTGGACTTTCTTTGGTTCAACTTTAGGAAACCCTAGCTGCACAAATGTGGTATATCTTAATGCCTCAAAATGCGGTCAGCCGATTCGCATGGGATAATCTTTATAACAAGATCATGGCATGTTTGTACACATAAATGGTAAGTATATGATAAATAGTTCATTTTGTGCATTGTTCTTCAATGAACTCATAATCGAAAAGACATTGTATACTCTTCACGTACTCTAAAATGGTGAATATAGAGGCGGATATCGAAAACGCTTAATTAAGGAGTATAATCTTAAATATTTGTATTACTCTACCATAAATAACGCACTTATAAATAACCAATTCTTTGTGAAGGTAAATGACGGGGGGGGGGGGGGGGGGTCATGTTAAAAAGTTAAATTCTTTTTTCAGTGCTGGTCCCGGAACGGGTGGAGGGGGTGGGGCTTCCAGATCCGCGCAAGAAATGCACTGTACCTAAAATTTAATCAAAATATGAAAAAAAGACTAATTGTTCTACTCATTCTTCAGACAGGATTCTACAAAAATTAAATAGGTGCTAAAATTTGCTTGCGAAAATGACAAAATTATAGCCCCGTCTTCTCAAACTCATGAACATACCACGGTTAAGAACTGTGCGTCCTGTGAACGTGCTAATGGCACAAGCTCATTTTGATTATAGAAGAAATTCGAACTTGAGAAATGTTTTCGCGGATTTTATTGTTTCTCAAGACTTATCCTATATCTATGCATGTTTTCGGAACACCTCGTTGATCATATAGGCCTAGCCTATGTAGTGGATAACGAGGACGTTTTGGTATATTGTGTCAATCATGCCGTACGGGCAAATAAGGCGATAACAAAGATAAGTCATTTGAACATTATTGAAATCCAACCTACATGTTGATTTTTCTAAAAACCGTAGATGAAATAGATAAAACAAAACAATAGAAAAAAAAATTGTCAAACACATAACTTTAATCGAAGGCCTCTGTAAGTAAATCCCTAGATTGTATACTTTTTCAACGTATACAACATACTTTTTTTTTAGTATTGAAAAATCGGGGAATCTTATACATGTAGTACACACACTCAGAAACACATATGAGTTTATTAATTGTTGTAATATCTGTCATCGGTAACAAAATTATTACAGATGTACGCTGTCCGATAAGTAATATTAAACCCTCGCGGTTCGTGCATCACCAGATGATATACATGAGAATGTGTACGTTTCTAGGAAAACTAAAGAATAGGATGTATTTGGATTCATACTGGTGCATTTTTTTATTGAGGGATTTGAAAGCTAAGTTAAAATCCTTTAGATATGATGCACCTATCGGGATGATGTTCATACTCAAATTAACCCTTCATAAATCAATATAAAAATACACGAGCAAGTTTAAAGCAGTCATGGCGGGTCGCGCATGATTTATTAGAATTGCACTTTCTATTGACAGGAGTATTGGAAATTCAAATCCACAAATCCGTGCCTTTATACATATATTTTGAAATAACGATATTCTTATAGGCAGTACACGATTTATATTTACAGTGACCCCCCCCCCCCCCCCCACACGCAAAAAAAAAGAGGTCATTACGGGCCGCCGGAAGGCGGTCCGTTATTTGATACACATCTAAATATTGTTACTGCGTTTCTGTGGGATAGTTCTTTTTTAATAGAATTAATACTATGCTTATTTTTATGAATTAAAGTTAATTTGCATGTAGAAATATTTTTATGCCTTTAAGAAAATATCACATATTTTTTGTTTTACTCGTAAATGGAAAGTAGGTCATACTTAGTAGATTGTCGTATTTGGCGCGTTTTTATCGAGACTATAATCTATTCGGAATATTTCGGAGTTCTTCGTTCTTTTCAAAACAATGCACCAGGATCGGTATGCGGGACATACTAAAGACCTGAAATACTAAAGACCTGAATGTCATTAAATTATATTTAAATGATATATCTGAATTTCTATCTGCCGTGTCAAAATAAATGACTTTGCGTGTGTATTATTATATTTCCATGTAAAATGTGGTAGAAAATCTGGCGGAAATCTGAATTTCTATCTGCCGTGTCAAATAAAATGACTTTGCATGTGTATTATTATAATTCCATGTAAAATGTGGTAGAAAATATCATGAAATGACATTATATCAATTATTTACGCAAGAATATGACAGAAATGAAAATTTGAATTGACTGGAAAATTTGAACTAATCAATTATTATTTTATTATGAGGTCCCTTGAAATCATATATTAAACTAATGCATTCAGTTTTCATTCAGTACAATGCAACAAAAAAAAAAACCAAAACAGTTTGAAGTACATAATCTCCGAATGAAAAATGATTAGTTGAACTTTTATTAGAGTAATGTACAAAGCAATGTGCTCTCCATTACTTCATACTATTGCAATGATCATACAATTTCCGTTAGAAATGCTTACAATAACGAAATCGATTCTTTATGATAATAGTAAAATGTTCAACTTCAAAACAAGTTGCTGAAAGTATATTAAAATTTACCATAAAAATTAGTACAACCAACTCTTATTTTCTTCTTTGTGGTGTGTTTTTATGTAAACAACCAATGATTCATACAACAATTATATTTTTTGCGGCCCATTTGACGCTTGCGTCAATATGATTTCTTGTTTGTCATTTGACGGGAATATTTTATATGTACATGTATGTCATTGCAGCTTATGTACGGAAGCGTATCGGGGCCTACACTTGTTGTGTTATAACTTATATACATTGTCATACTTTTTATCGTCTTATCAACATATAAACTATTATGTCGTTTTAATTATGCAAATATTTTCCATTGTATTGAGATGAGCTAACATAATTTAAATCATCTTATTGTAATTGATCTGTATTCTTGCTATATCGATTTAACAAAATAAGGAGTTAAAAATAATGAGTTTTAGATATATCGAGAAAGAAATGTTGACATAGAACAATGTAAATGTATGTGTATTATATTAAGCATATTAACATAAATGTGTTTTCATTTCTTGGAAACATATGGTAAAAAATGATGTTATCGAATAAAATTTCGCGGGGGCGGGAGTGCTGATGGTGCGTCACCTCTGAATCTAGCTGTAGACTGACATTTGTGGAATCATTGGAATTCGTGTATGCTCAATTTTCATGGATTTCGTTAATGCTAATTTTCGTCAACCATGAATTTAAATCCACAACCATTTATGAATAATAGTATTATTATATTCATTATTTATAATATAATTAATTCCACGAAATGTTACCATTAACCTATTTTTAAAAAATAGCAAATTACAAATATTGGCTCCATGAAATTCCATCCACAATGAAGGAATTTAAACGGGCATGGTCACGATTTTGGTCAAATTTTATTTTTTCTGTTTTTATTATTTACAATGCTTTAAAGACGTATTTCTTCTTATCAAATTAAATTTGGGTGCCAGTCGATGAGTTTTAAGCAAGATACAGAGCAAACAATTCTTCGTCATGTAAACAAGGCTCGTGTCCTTTTTTGTTTACATAGGTTAAATATACCAGTAAAAAATCTTTTTTAAGCTGAGGGGCATTTTTTAAGCTTATTCATCTTAAGCATATAGAAAGCGGCACGTCTTTTAACCCCAAGGAACCCCAAGGAACCCCAAGGAAACCCCAAGGAACCCCAAGGAAACCCCAAGGAACCCCAAGGATACCCCAATAACAGAAATGAATAACTATTGATACCCAAGGGGGTCTCATTAGAGTGCAAGGGTCACCCCTTACCCTTGGTACCCCAATTATACCCCAAGGAACCCCAAAGATAACCTAATAATACAGATTTATAACTCCTGATACACCATAGGAATCCCAAGGAACCTCAAAGATACCCTAATGATACAAATTTTAAACTCGTGGTACCCCTGGGGACTCACTGGTATTCCAGACACACCTCTAAGAACCACAGGGAACCCCTGGGATATCCCAAGGAACTCCAAGAATACCCTAATAATACAGAATCATAACTCTTGATACTCCATAGAACCCCAAGGATACCCTAATAATACAAATTTAAAACTCTTATTAACCCTGAGGACTCATTGGTATTCCAGATACACCTCTAGGAATCCCAGGGAACCCCATGGATATCCCAAGGAACTACCCTAATAATACAGAATCATAACTCTTAATACTCCATAGAACCCCAAGGATACCCTAATACATTGTAATACAAATGTAAAACTTTTGATAACCCCGGGGACTCATTGGTATTCCAGATACACCTCTAGGAATCCCAGGGAACCCCAGGGATATCCCAAGGAACTCCAAGAATACCCTAATAATACAGAATCATAAATCTTGATACTCCATAGAACCCCAAGGATACCGTAATACGCTGCAATACAAATCTAAAACTCTGGATAACCCTGGGGACTCATTGGTATTCCAGATACACCTCTAAGAATCCCAGGGAACCCCAGGGATATCCCAAGGAACTCCAAGAATACCCTAAAAATACAGATTCATAACTCTTGATACACCACAGAACCCCAAGGATACCTCAAGGAACTTAAAGGATAACTTATTAATACAAATTTAAATTCTTGATACCCGTAGGGACTCATTGGTATCTCAGACAAAACCCACAGATACTCCAAGGAACTTTAGGGATATTCTTATACATGTATTGGTTATATAAATTTTATAACTCTTGATATCCTTTGGAACTCCAAGGATACACTATATCTCTTGATACTTTTTGGGTCTCTTTGATATCCTAGACAAATCACAAGGTATCCCAGGAAACCCCATGGGTACCCCAAGAAACCTAAAGGATACCCTAATAGTACTCTAATAGTAATAATACAGATACCCCATTGTTATCCCTGACACACCCTATGGATACCTCAAGGAACTCCAAGGATACCCAGTAATATAGCTTTTGATACCCAAATGAACCCCAAGGATACCCTAGTAACACAATTTTATATATCTGGATACACCCTCGGGGCTTTTTGATATTCCAGACACCATTAAGTATCCCACGGAACCCCATGGATACCCCAAGGAACTTAAAGGATACCCTTATAATACAGATTCATAAAACTTGATACCCCATAGAACCCAATGGAACCCCAAGGATATAGCCTAATAATTCAAATTAAAAATTCTTGATACCACTTGGGACTCATTGGTATCCCAGACACGCCTCTAAAAACCTCTATAAACCCTAGGGAACCCCACAGAAATCCCAAGGAACTCCAAAAGATATCCTAATCATACAGATTTTATAACTCTTGATACACCATACAACCCCAAGGATACCCTAATATGTAATACTTTAAAACACATTTGGTCTAGCCGAAAAATTTTTGTCTATAAATTTGTTTCGGACTTGTGATATTGCATCACATTCTAAAATATAATGAAATTCATCGGCTATACGTTTTTTGTAACAGAGAGGACAAAATCTTTCATTTAATGGGATACCTTCCCATCTTCCCACTTCAACTGGTAGATGGTGATTTGAAGTACGAAAGAACTATATATATGATATGAGTTAAATTTGGCCCCCATTATTCGCAATTTTTTAAAGTGTTTCAGGTACAATAATATGTTATATTATATTTTAGAAGAGTTGATGTAAAATTTATTTTTCACCTATTTATTTGATTTTTTTTGCACTCACTGGCAGAAAATGATGTCAGAAGTGACGCTATTTCTATATTTCAATCAAAATCAGTCCAAAATTTACATTTTTCTTATCTTTTTATGAATGGGAAATATAGAGGGCATGCTTGAACAGGGAAAAATTTTTTGTCACTTATTAGCCTTGGCTAGATACATCTCTGATTAAAATATTTTGTTTGTTCAAGCATGCTTTCTATTTTTTCTGAAAGAAAAACTGCTTGAAAACAAGCTGTTTTATGCTAAAAATGCAAAAATGGCAGGAAAAAGTTGTCTTTACGATGTCATATTTCTAAATTCTGGGACATGATAGAACAAACCCTTTTTAATTATGAAAATTTACTTCTATTACAAGTATCTAATTAATTTTTTAAACTTTATATTAAACATAATCTCAAAAAACTGCCTGTGATTTTTTTTTATTAAAATCTTGCTTAAGGTCAATAATTGAACAGACTATAATTTACCTGTAATTAATTTCCTTTGTTCTTTGAAACCCTTACCTGAGCACCATTCCCACAGTCACCCATAAAAATTTCAGAATTATAGCAAAGTGGGAAGACACCCAAAATTCACAAGGGTTGTCTACCAATAAACAAGGAGATGTAGGTGTAGGTAAATATATTGCAACAGTGATGGTGAAGCCATTGTGTTTACATGTAAAGGGTTATGTTGGCCCTTTAATCCCTGTCCAAGAGCTACCACCAATATACAACGGGTGTCTACCTGCAATTAACAGGTATTTTGGTGCCTCTCAGGTGAACATTCTGCGCGCATAATGGGTCAATCCATTGTGTTGTACCCACGAAGGGGAGATAGCCCCACTCCACACTTCCATGATCACTTCTTGTCTTTTCTCAAAAGTACTCCAATAAGGGTAACACCCCCTATGTCAATAGTAAAACAAGTTTGGGTCTTTGTAACTGAACAATATCTTTCCCCACTTCATTTGAAAATTTCACCGAAGAAACATTGTCATATTAAGTGTTCATATGAATGGTTCACCGGAAGAATTGCAGACTTCCTTGTGGTGACATGAAATTTAGTGCCCTATTTTCATGAATTTGATATAATTTGTTACTGATTCAATATTGGCTGATCATCAGTTGGTAAGAGACAATTCTGCCGATTAACGGTACTCGATTATGATTTTCAACCGATTTGACAACATTAATTGTTAAATTCATCCAAAGTGAACAGATATTTTAAGTCAGGAGAAACATTATTTTTATCATACCAGTATGTATTGGGGTATCACAAGTGTTCCTTGGGTTGCCCAGATGTTTTTATGATATTCCATTGAGTAATTGGGTATTAATTAGTAATATGTTTTACAGTACAACCATTGGGGTGGTTATTAAATTTTATCAATTGGGTACCTTGCAATTGGGGTTCCTACAGGTATCCTTGGGGTACCAATAGTTGACCTTTGGACTCCAATGAGTATCCTGGGGTATCAATAGTTATCAATTTTTATAATTGGGGTATCCTTGGGGTATCAGGAGTGACCCGTTGATTTTTAATGAGACCGGCCTTGGTCATCAAATTTACTTTCCAACATTGAGGTATCTATGGGGTTCTCAAGGGTATCCTTTGGGTTTTCATTGGTATACTTGGGATTCATTTGGGTTCTTTGGGGTACTTATCACTTTAAATACATATGTATAACAGTAATATATTTACAAATTAATGTATCTGATGATATTTTTTTTTATTTAATTGTTTTAATGAAAAACCAACAAAATGACAATAATCCCACCCTTTGCAGTAAATTGAAATACCGGTAGCCAAGCAATGCTCTTCTGTTGATAAAACTTTGAATATCTTACTATTAAGAGTCTTAACAGATGCAGTTAGTTGTTTCAAATTTTCCTCACTTTCTGCTATGGTTCAATGGAACTCCATATCAGAAAATTGATCCCATAGGACTTTATATATGATTTTCTTTGACAGGCTTGTTAAATTTAATAAACTCCCAAAACATTACCATAATTACCATACTATGTAAAAATATGTAAGAGAGAAAATTATTATTACAAACAATTTTAAAATTGCAGAAACACTACAATCATATCACGACAGTAATTTTAAATCTAATTTAAATTAAATTCCCTATAGGGTCACTTCATCAACTTGCATGACTAATAAATTTAAACAACTTCTAAAAATAGTTCACTTCTTTATTCTAATAATGATATTATTTATTTCCTTTTAAATTAGCCCCAAAGCCACTGCCCATTTTACAGATTATTAATTTTCCATACACACATGCTCCATCTAAACCATGGCTCAGATAATGGCCCCCTTGGGACAAATGAATTCAGCCAGCTCCTAAGAATTTATCATTGACAAACAAAAAATCTGCATTGTCAGTTGATAGAATACTTATAAAAGATAAATTTAGTTAACGCATAAAGACAAAAAACCTCCATTTGAATGTATTTATATAAATATATTTTAGGGTGTTTTAATGCTATAAATTAATTAATAAAATCTGTAAGGATTACCTCCCTTACTTTTCAACATCAGTGAACAAAAAATAGAATGAGGAAAATGAAAACTGTCATAAAATCATTAAATCTTGTCTGATCCTAAAAAAATTACAGGTGCACATCTTCAGATGGTGATCAACATATGTACAAATTTTCAGACTGTTCCATGCAGTAGTAAAAAATTCTATAGGGGGGACAAAGTTGCATCTACAGAGAGACGGATAGACGGACGGATAGGGTGAAACCAATATACCCCCCTAAACTTCATTTGTGGGGGTATAGGGGTATAATGAGACTCCTGGGGTATCACTAGTTACTAATTTCTATTATTGGGGTTACTTGGGGTTCTAACGAGTATACTTGGGGTTCCTTGGGGTATCCTTGGTGACCCTTGGATTCAAATGAGACCCCTTGGGTATAAATAGTTATTAATTTCTATCACTGGGGTACCTTGGGGTGAGCCTTTGATTTGAATGAGACCCCTTGGGTATCACTGGTTAATAACTTTATCATTTGGGTTCCATGGGGTTCTTACGGGTTTCCTTGGGGTTCCTTGGGGTACCCTTGGGGTACTAAGAGGTGACCCTTGAAGTCCAATAAGACCCCTTGGGTATTAAAATTTATTAATTTTTGTCATTGGGGTTCCTTGGGGTATCCTTGGGGTTCCTTGGGGTTTCCTTGGGGTTCCTTGGGGTTCCTTGGGGTTAAAAGACGCACCCTATATAAACAGTTCCTAGCGATTAACACTTTCAGTTGAGGTCTAAAACTGGAATTTTCACTTCAACATTCAAAATGTAAACAAACGCTTTGTTTACATAGCGAAGAATTATAAACTCTGTAACTCGCTTATAACTCAACAAATGACGCTCAAATTTTGGTTGCCTATTACAAATGCCTCGCTGAAGCATTGTAAACGTTAAAATCGAAAAAAAAAATTTGACCAAAATCGTGACTATGCCCCTTTAAATTCTAAAATTCAGACATTTCTTTTAATGTCAAACATCCAAATATCTGCATTTGTAATCGTAGTTAGGGGTGGTAGACATGAACAGTCCTACCCCCAAATTATGACCATGATTGAATAATCAAGTTGTTACAACCGTTTCCCATCGATGAGGTGGTTAATATAATACGTGTAAGTAAAGAGGCCCATGTAGTTTTAATGTTCAATCACAGGTATCTGTCTCAAAACTCATATCACGTGTTTATTGCAGAATAACCCAAACATGCATAGAAGATCATAAAGAACTGCTTAAATAAAGTTTATGCAGCAGTCCTCTAACTACGATTACAAATACTTATACTAATTTCAATCATTATAAAGTAATTTCTGCACTTTGTTTCTGATTTATATCAAAGTGTCAATGTCATTCTACATGTGTCGTTACATCTATATTCAGAATTCAGTGACGTCCCTTTCAGAACTCCTGCGCCTGCAAAGTTCATTCGATAATATTTTCGCAATGCGTTCCCTAAAAATGAAAGCATATTGATATCAACATGGCTATAAAGCATTTATTTTATTGTTCTTTGTCTAATTTTCTATCTTAATGTCTTTTAAAGTTGAAAAAGCAGGTAGCAATAAAGCTGGTAAAATTCAATAAGGTGATTTAAATTATATAGAAATCACATGATACAATTCAATTCATTTGCATTTATAAATAGGAGGTCACAATACTTTATGTGTTGACAATACAATAAAAAGAAAGACAATTTATAAGTTGAAAAACAACATGTGTAGGCCCCGATACGCCTCCCTACTAATGAACGTTACACAATTTGAAACGATTATATGACATTACCCCACTTAGTTGTCAAAAGCAACTTAAGGTGATTAATTTCATGTTTGTCTTTCCTTTTCTAGAAACTGAAGACTAAAGTCCAAAACCTAATACACTGAGAAAGCGGACAGAAAATGATACTCAAGTTCATGATAAGCATAACTACTTCAATTAATAATAAAACATATATGTTTATCATTCTAGAATGATTTCTTTATTAAAATAGTTTTATTGAATTGTTTTAGTTTTCCAGTGGATTTTTTTTAATCAGGTCTCATTTGTTTGCAACTTTATCTTCATTTACTAAATAATATTTTGATCTTGATTGTGAATTGTTACATAACATCGTCAACGTACATGTAGTTTAACTGATGTTATGAATATCATTTTATTTAGTCAATAATACATTTCTTGTATTGTTTAAACTATGTGTCGAGAGTTGAGAGTGAATATACCCAAAAATTCTAAAAGATGTACATGGATGCGTATTGTATACATTAAAGTTAAAAATTACGATGTCTTGTGTTAGGGTAAATTTACCCCATAAAACTGCAAAATAATCATGATCTGTATATAGTTTATAAGGTTTTAACTTTGTAAAAATGACGTCTTGTGTTGGGGGGTAAATTAATCCCCAAACAATGCAACACAGTTATTTTTTGTTTAGTTCTAAGACGTCGATTTGTAAAAACGTCGTCTTGTGTTGGAGGGATTTTTAACCCCCCCCCCCCCCAAAGAAAGAAAAAAGAATTGCAACACAGTCATTTTCTGTATTTTTTTTGGGGGGGGGGGGGGCTTCGACTCTGTAAAGATGGCATCTTGTGTTGGGGGAAAATTTACCCCCCAATGAATTGCAGCAGAGTAATTTTTTTCTTTATTTCTATGGCTTTGACTTTGTAAAGATGTCATTTTGTGTTTGGAGGAAATTTACCCCCAAAGAATTGAAACACAGACATTTTTTGTTTCTTATTAGGTCTTTGACTTTGTAAAGATGTCATTTTGTATTGGAGGAAATTTACCCCCAAATATTGCAACACACGCAGTCATATTTTGTTTAATTATATGGCTTTGACTCTGTAAAGATGTCATCTTGCGTTGGAGGAAATTTACCCTAAAGAATAGCAGCACAGCTTATCTCTGTATATTTTTATGGCTTCGACTCTGTAAAGATGTCATCTTGTGTTGGAGGAAATTTATCCCAAAGAATAGCAACACAGCTTTTTCTGAATAGTTTTGTATATTTTTATGGTTTCGACTTTGTATAGATGTCATCTTGAGTTGGAGGAAATGTACCCCCGAAAATTGCAACAACGTCATTTTTTGTTTATTTGTATGGCTTTGAGATTGTTTAAATATTTTCTTCTGTTGGGGGGAAATTTACTCCCAAAGAATTGTAACAGAGTCATTTTTTGGGGGTAAGGCTTCGAGATTGTCAAAATGTTGTCTTGTGTTGGGGGAAATTTACCCTCAAAGAATTGTAACAGTCATTTTCTGTTTATTTGTTAGGGTTCGACTTTTTTTGTTTCTTATTAGGTCTTTGACTTTGTAAAGATGTCATTTTGTTTTGGAGGAAATTTACCCCCAAATATTGCAACACACGCAGTCATATTATGTTTAATTATATGGCTTTGACTCTGTAAAGATGTCATCTTGCGTTGGAGGAAATTTACCCCAAAGAATAGCAACACAGCTTTTTCTGTATAGTTTTGTATATTTTTATGGATTCGACTTTGTATAGATGTCATCTTGTGTTGGAGGAAATTAACCCCCAAAGAATTGTAACACAGTCATTTTCTGTTTATTTGTTAGGGTTCGACTTTCTAAAAATGTCATTTAGTATTTTGGGTAATATACCCCCAAATACTTGCAACAGTTATACCTGTATAGATTTTAAGACTGCAAGTTTGTACAGACGATGTTTAACTTGGGGATAAATTTACCCGAACAGAGTAGCAGATATTCCATTGTCGAATTTTACTAAGACTTACATTTACAAAAACTGCATTGTATTTGGGGGTAAATTTACTCTGTAGAAAAATAACAATTTTATTGTATCTAGTATTTAAAATATATACTGTATATTTTTAGGATATGCCACACAGCTTTATTTTCTCCAATAATTGCTACAGAAATTGTCTTTTACTTGTATATTCTACTAACACCCTGTTTAAATTTTAAATCCAAAGTAGAGAGATGCTTGGTTAGTTTTTGGGGGTAAATTTCTCTAAAGAGTTTCTTGTTACGTGTGTCCTCTAAGTGTTATGCGGAAAATAAAGCTTAAATTGTCTTGATTGGCTTATATTTGTGCTTTATTGAGGTAAAACGTTCAAAACAGACAAAAAGATTTTCTGTTTTGATTTTGGAACGCGTACATTTTCACTTGCATGTCACTTTATTGTTTTCATATTCATGCTTATCCAATTTCACTTTGATTCTCTTTGATCCTTCATTGTTTGCTTAATTCTATGTTGCAACATTCTCTTCTTATTCGTGTAAATTCTTTCTTCTATCTCTGTTTCAAACGTGAATTCAAACACGCAAACCATAAAGTACTTTCAATAAAGACGAATACAAGTTGCATGAATTCAATGCTGCATTATGACGCCAGGCGGCAGTGTGCGCGCTACAATCGCTGCTCCCCGAAAAAAAACCAACGTAGCTAGCTAAATGTGGGATGTTTCGCACCATGACATTTCGCTCCAATGTTTATATGTTCAGATCAAGAAATGGAGGGGAGGTTAATGTACTAAGGGATAATTTATAATTTTGTTTGCCGGGGAGGGGGGGGGGGGGGGTAGGTCGAGTTCTATTTTCAGTAGGTTTACTTCATATGTGAATTTAAAAAAGTTTGAATATTCAAGGGTGGTGGGGTGACTGGACCCTGCTCCTAAAATAAAATAAAATTCTAAGTCTGCCCATCAGTTATATTTATGAGACGATATAATCTTACACTCATAATTAGCACCCGTATCATAATTATCATCATCGCAAGCTTGATATGGAAGTCGGTCAATTCAACTATTCATTTAATCAAGACGACATGTATGAGGTTCATGTCTCTAAGTTACATGTATCATAGCCTAAACACCTTCAAATCTAAACATGGACATTCAGTTACATGTACATGATTTTTATTAAAATAAACAAACCTACAATAAGCATGGTTGTGAGTGATACATACCCATTTTTATCACTTCAAAAATCTGTGTAAATAAGAAGCATACATTATTAATGTTTTGTATTTTGGAAGAAAAAAAATATTTTATTTAGAACTTTATATAAGAATTTTTATTTTGATTTGATTTAGATTTTAAACCAAAACGCATAAACAGTCATATCACATACCGTATTTTAATCTCTCTGTCTGGTTTGTTTTCGTATACTCATTGTGTAATTAATTCACTGATAATTTAGATTCGTTAATTTTACCGCGTTTACTTCTGCGACTCCACCGTTCTGTGCCGAATCGCAAGAATATAAAATCGCGTGCACCAAACTTAGTTTTCATATCACAAGTTCAAAACTTTTAGAAAATAAAATAAGTGAGATTTTAAAACCTGCAGTTTTATGTTTTTTAACCCGGAATTTCACGCGGATATTAATTCATCGCATTTTATCAGGGATACACAGTACTGTAGCCTAACGAGAGGTACATAGTGATTCATGCAAGTGATAATTTTCACACGTACTGGAGTACAAGAAAAGCTACTTCTAATTATTTCGTACCCCAGTCCTTTTATTGTTTTTCAAAAACATCTTTAAATTTGGTTTAAATTTATTTCTATTTCATCTACATATTCCGCGGGTACCTGTGGACAGAACCGTGCATCACCCCACCTCTTTTCACCTCAAATGAAAATAAAGTTCTGTCGACAAGTACTTGTGACATGTTCCTCTTCTAAAAATTAAGCGTTCCTGCAAATAATTTGCAAATAATTTGTTACTGCATATATATACGGTACATCATTGCATTGCGGATCTAGAATGAGATCAGATCCACCCCCAATGGAAAATTCACCCTTATTTAATCAACCAATAAAAATGTTACATTAAAAGTTTAAAAATTTATCAATTTAAACTTAACTGTTATATAAACTGTTATAGTTAAGTTTAAATTGATAAATTATAAACTTTTAATGTAACAAAAACATTAATACAAAATTATCTCTCTGATACCCCTCCCCCCCCCCTCTGATTTTTATAGAACCGCGCGGAGGCATTTTACATGTACACAAAAAAAACTCCGTATCTTTTTAAGTCTGCGTATATCGTGGCTTGTTAAAAGTTAATTATATTAACATGTATTTCATATTCCTATACTAAGCCCTTAATTTGAGATGTTTTCACGAATTTATTAAATTTATGCCATTTGTTAGTTTCGTTTTAATAAATCTTCGGGAGCAGCAATTGTAGCGCACACACTGCCGCCTGGCGTCATAATGCAGCATTAAATTCATGCAACTTGTATTCGTCTTTATTGAAAGTGCTTTATGGTTTGCTTGTTTGAATTCACGTTTGTAACAGAGATAGAAGAAAGAATTTACACGAATAAGAAGAGAATGTTGCAACATAGAATTAAGCAAACAATGAAGGATCAAAGAGAATCAAAGTGAAATTGGATAAGCATGAATATGAAAACAATAAAGTGACATGCAAGTGAAAATGTAATGAAGAATAAAGAAGTAAGCATAATAAGAATAAAAGCAAGATACATAGAATTTTGGCGGCAATTCCCTTCCATAGATTAAGGTTGTGACAATGACTTAGAATGGAACAAGACATGTTTGAGCTGTATAAAATGATATGTAGCTCAGTTTGGTGATAATAATTTATTTCAAATGTACTTGAGTTTAAAGACACAGTGTATATATATGTGACAGTAGCTTTATTTTATTTGAAAACAACTGACAGTTTCAAATAAATCAACAAGTACGTGACTATTGCTCAGCTTTAGCCTCCGATTAATTGACTAGTATTTCCGAGAAATTTGACATCTCTTCTTAATAGGTTTGTCACTGAATTTCTACGGAAACATGTCGGATTGTTAAAGTCCAAAGGAGGTGACGCAAAGAAAATCCTTTGATGTTCTTTATTAAGAACCCAACATATTTTCGTGAATAAGTAGTCAGTAACAAGCCTCATAAGTGTTTTGTTTTGTCGAGGGTCCAAACTTTGGTATATTTATAGATTAAAGAAAAGAAAATAATGGAAAAAAAAACATTATGTTCGCCATGCTGTCGACTAATCTTACTTATTATGTTTGTTACTTACTACAGAAATATATCGGGTTTCATAAACGGCTCTGCTCAGCTGTAGTCAGTGACAAACAGTAAAAAATCGTGTATATGATTTTCAAAGGTTGACAAAGCAGTAAAGGAAATCCGCAAAGTCTAATATGGTAGTTGACAAGTGCAGAGCACACCTTCTACTGATAACGAACCAGATTACTCATGTTTTGTTTTTCAGACATTACAGTCTGTATATATAATAGCCTGTGTGTATGACACAAATCATGAGGCACAATAAGTTACTTGTAACTGCAGCCATAGTTTTGATCTATTTGTTAACATACAAGTATACATGTACCGTCATATATGGTCTTCAAAATCTGAACAAATAAACAATGGTGGGTAATATGCTAGCCCAGTGTATAAATACTAGTAAATGAGGTTATATTAAAATGAACATAACTGCATTAAATTCATTTAAAGCAAAATAAAAAAAAAATTGTAATTGCATTCATGCTCTCGGTTAATATATGCACTACGATACTTCAATTTCTTTTCAAAAGTGAACAAATAAAAAAAACTATATGTACGCCTATATAATTTAAATATATTGAATATCCGGTATTGTTATCACTGCTGCTTTGAATAATTATATAGGTTTTAATGCGTTTGATTAAAAAATATTAAATAAAATATACACGTAACGGTTTGCTGTTCTTCACTATATTGCAGTTGCTGTTTTCCTTGCCTGTTTATCATGCATCTAGTGATGTTACATGTATACTTTACTACCTGTGATTACCGTTTCCTTGCATTGGGTTAAAATAAACCAATACACTTTGTTTACTCTGTTCTGTTAAATATCTATAAAACGAATCTCTCGCCGCCGTTAACAGTCACAAAAACAACTGAATTGTCGTTAGAACTTCCCCTTGAAGTATTCCTTGCCGTTTGATCTAGTCCCAAATCACTCCTTGGGATATCTTTTGAGTTTCCCTCTTTATTCCTCACATAATGGCTGGTTCTTTTTGGATTGTTTTCCTTTGATGTCGCTCCCTTGTACACAGTCGCATACAACGCTGTTTGCTGTGTAGGTTGATCGTCGTAATAGTAAAATTCAGGATCGTTTTTCTTTATGGGGTTCGCAGTGTGTGTATCTCTGTATGCTTTATTCTGTGGATGTGTATCCGTTCCGTTAGATGAGGAGGCTGTTGACGTTTGTAATCGTTCCCGACTGGACATTCGTTCCTTTGCGTCACGTCGCCTTAAAGAGAACATCCAGCAAAATTAACGAATCTGTTAATATTATTTCAAAATGAATGATAAATTACACCTTATCAATATTTAATTTTACTGTATGAAAAAATGATAATAAAAAATGATATATTTTGTATAATTATATGTTTTATATGTATATCAAGAATCAATACAGTAGCTTATTCTAATGATTTTCAGCAACATTTCTATGAAACTAAGTCTGATATCAAATATGTTTACAAAACATTCTATGGTGAAAACAATTCGTGAGAAATTAAAAGACTGATGTTTAAGGGGGATATATTCAAATGTGACATTGTAATCATGAAATAGTTTTAAAAGTATTTAACAAATCAAAAAATATTATTCATAACACGTTTGATTTTAAATCTCTATCATGTTTGCCAGTGCGAACGTTGAATATGGAGACATTTTGGTTTAACAAACTAAGGTATGTTTCCAAAAAACTACACCTCGTAGAATCAACAATAAAACATTGAGGAGAGCAACATATCTGTTGAATACTCTACCTTCTATACCATATGAAGACGAGGCAGAGAATTCCAATCAAAATGACGCCAATCACTGGTATAATAGCATATAAAACTGGAATGTAATGATGTGCTGTTAGATTGTTTTGTTTAAAAATGATTAATATCTTTTTAAAAAGTGCATAAGTATAAACATTTACTGCTTATATCATGAAGTTGTCAATCGATTTTCTATATAGAAATTTTCGTTTAGATAGGATAGGAGGCGATTAAATATTAATGAAGATATTTCAATTCACTTGAAGTACATTAGCTCCTTTAAAACCTTCATCGAACAAAGGTTTAAATTCTCAGTAAGCAATAAAACATTTTTCCAAAAATATCAAGTCACCCATATATGTGCTTTGCATGTTTAAGATTAAAAATGCCGATTTATAAACATTATTCATAAAGCTTGAAAGAATTGTAATTAAGGGATTAAAAATTACTGTACCATTGAAATCTGAGGTATGAATAACATTTTTGACGTTTGAAGTAACATCTTCCTTCCCCGTTGAAGATGTCCTTACAAGGATCGTCGTGCCTGTACCGACACCCGTCGTTGATTCTACTTTCTCAGTGTTTGTGACTGTCGAGGAAAATACATCGCCAGATGATGTGCTGTAAGATGTTGATGTAGCTGTCGTTTGGGAAAACTCGGTTTGCGTAGTGCCCGGTGATACCGTACTGGACGTTGATGTACTTGATTTCACGTTGGATGTCACATGTGATGTCACAGTTGATGTAGTAATAGATGAAGCAGTGGTGGACGTTGTTGGTGTGTCCGTGGTATAGGGTTGTGCAGGAGTAATAGTGACATCAGGATTAAAACACTGTACACTTATTGGGAAATTCTCTGTAAAATGTACAAAGTACGAAAAAATGACAATTAGCTTGTTTTTTTTTTTAAATCGACATTTTACCAGATCTGTACACAAAATTCTGTTGAATATACACATGTATGAGGGAATATAATTCAAAAGTCTTTCTTGACAACATGTTAACGTGTGTCGACGTGTACTTTGCTAATTCCCTGTTTTTTATCTTTTTTGTCTATTTTGAGAGAATTGCCTATTTAAAAATAGATTTTGATTCACAATAATTATATTCTGATATTCCTGAACAATCTAACTAAACAGTATGTATGAAGTATGAGAGTAACTTACCAAACCTCATTGAGAGATGGAAACAAAATCCTTCCCGCCAGTTTTCAGTCATTTTAGTTAGAGAAATAACAATACTGGAACCTTGATAGAGTATATACTCTGTATCTCCAATGTAAGAACATTGAACAGTTCGGATAGCTCCTGTATCATTTGCTATCTCTATTTGTAATCCACAGTCTGCTGTGGGTATAAGGGTACTTTCCTGTGAAACGCGAAGACTCGAAAACGTCTGTGTGCTCAATATTTTAACCTCACACATACAGAAGGAAGCACTTGCACCAAAAGAAGGCTGGTATGCATCAAGTGTAATTGGAGAGTTTAATTCCAAGTACTGTTCGTTGCAAAATGAGACAACTAAAGTGATCATGAAAAATTGAATATAAAATTATTCATATGAATTCAAGTATTTGATATGTACTAGTATTTGTTAATGGATTTTTTTATCAACTTCACAATATGCTCATTAATAGTTTACCTGGTATTGATTTTGTACTTGCCAAATCTTTGCATTTGTTTGCCATCGTGTTCCCAGCACCATCTTTAACACATGAAAAGTATAGACAAACATGGATAACGATAAACTTCAACCATTATACAAATAGTCGCACATGAAAAAAAATGTCATACATTGTAATATGAAGGCAATATAAGAATTACAGTAAATAATAGAATCGACGAAATAATACTCTCTTCATTATTGTGCGCAGAAACATTTTTTTGCCTTAAAAAACACTTACCAGATATAAGGAACAGCAATAGCAACATCCTTTTTCTCGAAATCGACGCCATATCCAAAAACATTACTGATCAAAACTTATCCTGATACCCGGAAGAGTTTGATTTAGGTATTGTACGCGTAGTCAACAAAAGGCAGTTCATTCCTCGTTGACGAACATTTGATACGAAAACCGTATATTGACACCTCCCAATACATGCATAATTGAACTAAACACGGTGAATTCTGGATTTTAAACACCGTCATAAAGTTGCTTTCAATTTCGAACCACTGGGAAAGATACCTGCGATAAAAATCAGTTTATCGTAAAACAAGAAACGAATTCTTTCTACTTGATTACTCCATCGATTTTTTTTCAACCCATTGATCAAAATAAAAGATGCCATTTAATAGGAAAAATTGAAACGTATTTAATAAAACCTTTTGCATGTTTCGATCCTATTTTCTCTTTGACTGGACTTGTCTAGGTAAATGAGAAACCAGGCAATATACCAGTTGCTACAAGAACATTCTATTCCTTAGCGCACATAGCAGGAACGCAGTCGACCTTGGGGTAAGTCAATAACTTATTGAATAAATGACAACGCTGTCATTCATAGCGAGGGAGATCGTGGAGAACAAAAACAACATGCAGACTTCAAGACATTCGATACAGTTTAATGATAAAAATATAATTTGATTACAAAAATATAAACATTGCTGCATCGATTTGGCAAATAATCTAAACAAAGAAACTGTAATGTAAATGTGCGTGAACATTGTGTTATTTCGACATTGAATTGATGCATTTTGCATTCATTTTTTATTTATTTTGCATTTGATAGCAATGCATGCATTATAAATAGACTTTAAATGCAATTATAAATGCGAAATAGATGTATGAGTCTTTGTCATGTATTTAAAGCTCCAATATCAATATTTAAGCATCATATCTACAGCGGGTTAAAAATATATTTCTACAGGTCAGAAATCACACGACAATCCAAAAACAATCATTAGGCTACTACATGTATGTCTGATCACACCGATTTATATAATATCCGGTTTCCAAAATTAACTTCCTTCTACGTTTCTTCCACACCAATGATAATTAATCATTACCATACCATGAACTCGATAACCCACTCACTGGCTTACGGTTTTTCTTATATTTTAAAGCTGTTCAATGAAGTGCTAAAAATACACATCCATGCCATTTGGCGCCTGTGTTCTTGACACCAGTTATGATTAACACTATCAATATTTCTGCTGTAATCTTTGACATTGTATCGTATAAATGTCCCTTTCGTCAAGTTCTTCGGATCTAGCCCTTCGTCTTCATACTCTATTTCAAGTTCCTCGGGACTTTTCGAAATCTCTGTCACAATGCCCGAATCATCTTCATATGCATCATATCCAAAGTTAGTTTCTCCCATTTGTGGATATTTATTGGAAGAATCCACGCTATCACTGTAAGAACTATCAGGCGGGTACTTGATTTCGCGACTCCTGGGGAAAATTAAAAAAAGCATGAATGCAATTCATTATAAAGTTCAAAAGTTAACACTTATGAATAATAGTGATGTGTAGTAATATCTTAAGTCATGAGAATTTTGCGTTTGTTTTAATTTTAGTTATCTGAATAAATAAGAAAATTGATAGGATTTCGTTCTCAAAAAAGATGTAAGAATGAGAACCCATTAAACAAATTCGAAAGAATACAATGAACATGTAACAATTAAATACACATGTAGATTTAAATCAATAGAAAAAGTCGTCAACAATTAAAAATGAAATGTTTTATAGAGTATTATATTTGAATATAACATCATATTTACCTCTGCCATTTGATAAATACAATTATTAATGCTGCGAGAAGTATCACTCCTATTAAGACGGCTGGAATAATCCCATTCCCTTTTAAAATAACAAGAAAAAAATATATATAAAGCAGGTTCTTCTTGCTCATGATACTTTTAAGTACTTACATTAAAGTGCATATAAGCTTGATATCCGATACCAAACGATTAAACTGGACAAATATTCAAATAAAATTAATTATTAACTACAGCAGTATTATTCTTACATGGAACTTCTGCAGTTACTTGTTTAAACGTGGTTTTTGCAACTGGAATTACTGTTGTTGCTTTCTGCGTAACTGAGCTAGTGCTTGTAGACGCTGTGACCCCATGAGTTGTCATTGATGGTAAAGCTGTAGACACCTTTGTATGTTGTGTGACATTGATAGTGGATGACTCAGTTGATACACTAATAGAAGTCATCTGAATGTTATTGGTAGTAGAAGGCAGTGTTGTTGCATTAGTGGTTGTTTGTTGTTCACCACTCTCTGTGGAGGACTTTGACGTGTCAGTGGTTGTGATATCTTCTGTACCACTTTCTGTGGACGACAGTGGCGGCTCAATTGTTGTGGTGTCTTGTACACCACTTTCTGTGGAGGAGTTTGTTGTCGTAATTATTGTAGTATGTTGAATGACACTGGTAGAGGACATTTGAGTGGTTGTCTGTGGACTTTCAGTACTGCTGAAGAGATTAGTACTAGTACTTACATTCTCTGTGGTGTTTGGAACAACAGAAGTGGTTTCTAATGTGGCGATTACCGGTGATGTCTCTGTTGTATCTATCGTTTGGCTACTTGTTGTAGAAGAATTCAATAAGGATGGAGTGGAAGAGTTGACTGTTTCTTCTGTGGTAGCGATTGGATGGTTTGTCGATGACGATATACTCTGTGATGACGTTGTGACAGTGATAAATGACGTGGTATCTAGTTTATCCGTGGTGGACGGTAATGTCTGACTAGTTGTTTGTTGTGTGGATGCTTCTTTAGTGTTTGTTGTGGTTGTTTCAGTTGTTGATACAGATTGTGTTGTCAATAAAGAAGACAACGAGTCGCCTTTACAAGAAATGTTCAGCGCAACATCTGTAAAGATATAATATTTTGTTTATTGTACTATTGATTTTATATCTTGAAAATGTATCATTTACAATATTGATACAATTCTAAGGAGACCCCCTAAATAAATCCATAACATCATGACATCGTTTTTATTTTACTCTGTTATGTTAATATGCAAAAACATTTTATAATAATTATTACGGTTTTTCAGATCAGAACACGGTTTTTATCAATTATCTACAAAGATAAATTTTCCAAAAAAACTGACATTAACTAATAAAAGGAAAGCTTTACTAGATGAACATTCATTTCAGATCGATGTTGCTTTCCCGAAAATCAAATTTCATCAAAATGCCATAGGAAAATGTCAAACTTGTACCTGACTCAATCAGTACACAGTAGTCCGTACTTATGGCTGATTGTGGGCCATTGATGCTGATGTCAACTGAGGTATCCGTAAGATTTGAAGAAGGCAATTCCATGTCATCCACGAAACATAATTTTGAAGCAAATTCGCCATTTGCCGAAAATATAAGTGTACTACCACAACTACCTCCCGGATGGTAGTTGTTATAATTAGAGAAACTAAACTTAGTGGGTGTGTCACTGGTCACAGTACAGACACATTCTGTTGTGCTGGACTCCTTGGCTCTGAATACATCCAACACAACACGAGGCCCAACAACATGGTTGTTGTAACACATCAAAGCAGCTGCAATGAAAGTAATACTTTCTTGTTTTATTATTTTTGTTATAATTTCCATACATCATCTAGATATAAACCAGTATCTCTGGTTACAATTGTTTACCTGGAATGGAGGCTTGCTCTGCCTCATTGTAACATGTTGAATACCCAACTACATGCACTGAATGTTCTGAAAAAAAAGTTGATAGACAATTAAGCAAACATATGTCGTGTTTACTGTTATACTTGTATATAATAAAACAAACATATAATCATATATCACATGCATTACTTTTGATTTAAATAATGAATATGATCTGTTTTCTCCAATATAACTTTATACCTGCATCAAGTATTTAGCATTTGTAACACGTAAATTTATAACAAGGGGCTCAAAAGATTTCTTCGAACATTTTCGGAGAAACAAAAACAATCATTGAAAAAAAATTACATAAATTTTCCTTAACATTTTACATTACTCTATTTTATTGTTGTGATTAATGTATATCATTACGAAGACAAGGTATTTGTATCTTCTATAAACTATCCAGTGCGTTTTTAAAGGCATTGCTCTATGTAAAATAAATACGCTATTATTTTAAATTGAATGCATATAGTATATTACACATACAATGTTAAATGTACCTTATACATGTATTTCTCTTAATGATTAATTACAGTCCAACACGAGTTTACATCTTCTCTTATTTAATTTTTACTGATTATGAAAGTCGTTGATTATATGATAGAACTATGAATTTATAACCCTATGTTGGAATTATTCAAAACTGTTATCTCTTCTGGCATCAAGAAACTCTGACCTCTGTATTTAATCATAAAAAAGAAATTAACGTAACATTCTTCCCAAGTTTTGTACCACTCCTGAGAAACGCTGTACGTTAACAATGCTTAACAAATCGACATGTGATACCCTACCCCTGTCGCAAAGAGGTGTCCAATAACCGAGTGACAACTGGGCCAAAGAAATTAAAATAGCAATTGAAACACAAGCCTACCATCCTGCCACATATTTTGTCTTCATTTTGTGATTTATTTAAAGAAAACAAACTGACACAAATAATGAGATTCTGCTATACATGTACGTGAAGTGCAGTGAAGTGCTAAACTTTAATTAATTTTTGTTATTTAAAAAAAGAAGAAGAGGGATTTATGTTTAAGCTGTCCACAGGCTTACAGCGAAATATTGTTGATACAGCTAACTAGGAAGAATATAGTTTTTTTAACTTTTTTTTTCGTTTTGTAGCCCACATCTACTTATTTATTTAATTTCCTATTTTAAAGGTACTTGTGTGAATTTTAGAAACGAAAATCAGAGTCTGTGAAATTTCAATTACAGCTAATTTTCTACTTCAATTGAGGAAGTAAGTATTGAAACCACCTCAAACTGGTAAATTTAGTCTTTACATTGTATTGAAGTTTACTAATGCACACAACAAAAGAATACACTGAAAAGAACACGGCATTTAGACGACAAATTCATGATACAGGAAGTATACAGTAATGTCTGAGTTTTAAGATAATGGGTGTGGTTTTGGGGGGAATGATTCAACCACAACTAATTTAAAACGTAAATGAAATCTGAGACGCAGCAGCTTGAGTTTACGTTAGCGGAGGAGTCCTATCGACCTGCTTACTGACAGAGATACAGCCGAGTCCGACATATGGCGCGTTTATTGAATTTTGGCGTTCTGTTTTATTATCATTCCATCCTTTAATCTGACTAAATATTCTGTAAATATCCTACTCTCGACTTCTTGCACATCACTGAAATTCATGCAATTAAGAATGTGGGTTTTTTTTACTTAAATTTATTTTCTTAATGTCCATTCTTGTTTTAATTTTATAAACAAAAAAAAAAATCATTAAAACAGTTCTCTCTTAGATGCTATACAATAAATGATTGTAGATGATTCCTGAAGAAGTTTAAAATTAATGATCATTTATCAAAATCTTAAAGGGTAATATTAATGTTAAACGTATGCAAATACTGAACAAATTCCAGGTTTGTTTGATTATGTGTCAAAAAAAAGTTCATCAAATATTTAAAAATTCAATCTACAAACCTATTAACGAGATTAAAACACATATCATCCAAGGAAAAAACGAAACACATCTTGGCGTGGCCATCATTAATGAACGGTTCGAGTATCCCAGGTACACATCCTATATGGTGTCATCACGGCTCGTGCATTTTTTTACTCTGAAATACAATAGTCTACGCCCTTCGCACCCAGATTCTTGGGAAGAAAATTCCAGACATTTAATTTCCCTCAAACACTGAAATGAAAAAAAATCATAAATTTCTTCCGTGTATTTTGTGCTTGTGTTAATTTTCCTACTATTGCTTGATCGTCGGAACACCTTTGTATTTTGAACCAGCGCGTGGTATATTAGTATAGGTAAACATGACACATGAGGGGAAAAGTATGAGCACGTTCCGGTTGAAACTTAGCATCTAGTTAATTATACGCTGACCGCGTTGAGGAGAGTCCGTGGGTTTTGTACGGTAATATTTGAACAATGGTAACATGTTTCCGCGACGGCCTAGTGATCACGAAAAATCGAATAGATGATAAAGTTAACTTTTATGTCGTTCTCTAACGCCATTACGGTATATGGCGGGGCGTCACCCCGACTCAAGTGTTTAAAGAAGTAGCTTATACTTCAAACAACGCTACATTTTTATTCCTTATACTCTGAAAGTAATGTTACAAAAGGTGTGTATCTATCAAGGTAAGATGGTTCAGGTGATCGGTGTTTGATGATGGATTTACTCTGAGAAATAATAAATAAAAAATAATAATGACATATTTTTTTTTCTTATTTCTAGATATATCATTATTTTGCTTGCCTGCAAAAATTCGTCAGTCCTTGTTTTTAATGATTTCTTTGAAAACGTTTCATTTTAATATATCAAAATGTAATATATGTAAAAATGATATCAATAATAGTTTGAATTAAGATTAAGTCAATCAATTAAAAAAAAAATTCATACGACATATATTAGAATACTTCAGAATCTTTAATATACGAATGTTTTAATTTGGTTAAATATGTAAGCTTAAAACTTTCGTCTTTTAAAAACAAAAGCACAGGACTGACCAGTAAATGTTTAAATAAATCCATGAATATTTCCAATAACAAAAATAGGTGTTTTTTTTTTAATTTTCATCAGAAATTGACGGTAAATGTCCCTGACCTTATACATAAAAGACAATATGCACGTGTAAAAGTACACAGCAGCTGCTTTACTTAATGATTTCACCATTATCTGAATTCAGAGTATAATGTCTCAAAGTAGTATCATCCTGAACGAAAACACGTTAAAAAAATTTAGAGAAAATCAGACAAGATGGATTTGTTCTAGAGAATAAAATGGAGTATATCTCGGCTGTCAGTTATATACATGTAAGAAAACGATGATGTATTTTTTATTCATTTATCGCTAGCGACAAAATACTGGAATTGTTTATACAAATGACCTACAGAGCATGAAATTCTCTCAATTTAATTCAATGACTTCAAAGACGCGTAGACAAATTTACGAGAATGACGTAAGCTTCAGTAAAACCAGTTATTTAAAGCACAAAAACAAAAACTTCTAAAAAAAATGTACATGCCATTCTCAATAACTGTGTTTTTTTTAATCAATTTTACACAGTATGGATACGCATGTACTTTTAAAAGCTCTTCGTTATAAAGCCCCCCCCCCCCCCCAAAAAAAAAACAAACAAACAAACAAAAATACTTTATACATGTACATAAACGTGCATCATCATTCAAAACCAAGGTCTTCTTTATGCATATGCTGGAAGCATTCCTCGGAAACGTGACATGTAAATACATGTACATACAAGTTAAATAAAAATCCTTGTTTATTCAATATCACATGATACGGCAGTATACTGCAAAAAAAAATTAAATAATAAATAGCAAATTAAATCACCGCTTGACAACCAATCTATGAAAAGAAACATTTGTAATCCCTCGTGGGATATAAACACAAAATTTGAGCAAAGATAAAATTTGAACAAATCTCGTTTATTTTATTCAGGTTGTGTAGTTTCTCATTTTTTTCCCAAGATGTTTTTATAGAAATATCTGTACGTGTAGGAAAACAAAAATATGCCGGAGGCAAAGTTTTGCATAGATTAATGTATACCAGTAACTCAAAATTTTACTATTCCAATTTCAACATGCATAGAATTACATAGTCCATGTATACGTCGCCCCGATAGTTTAATGGTTTAATCTAAACATGCATTGCATGTAAATATAGACAGGTACATTTAGCAAGTACAGGTAGACGCGGAAGCGAATGTTCTTTTGTGTCAGGGCCGACATCTAGGGCATTAAAATAATGCAAATGAATGAGACACAGTCGCTACCGACGACAACAAGAACAATGTCGTCACCCCCCCCCCCCCCCAACCCGGATCTATAAAGCAAATACAACCATTGTTACATTTATAACTCGATGAACATAGGCGTCGGAACCGGGTGGGGAGGGGGGGGGGGGCTTGTCAAGATTTCTGACAAGGTCTAGCCCCCCAACCCTTGACCCCCCCCCCCCTGACTTTTAATTTGCTTCCGACGCCACTGACAAATCATCCATTATGATTATAAATATTGTCAATTGCGATGTTATCGAACATGAAATGAAACATTTACATACTCCGTATCTGCCTATGAAAAAGACGAATTCATTATCATTTGATTGATTGTTAAATCATAAATTGATTTATATACAATGTAGGTATATATTTAAAACATAAGTTGGTTAATAGGACCGGTTCGTGTTGTAACATATTACATGTTATTAGAATCCTATATTCCCAATGATTATATACCGAGGAAGGAAGTTGGTCAACAACTTAAATATACCAATTAGATCTTTCTAGATTTTAAGATTAGAAATGTTAAGCTATAAACTATAATTTGATTTTGAAAATTCACATAATTTACACTTTGAAGCACTTCTAATTATATTTTATAAAGAGCTGAAGACGTATTTATTTATCTATCATAATTACTCTCTATACAAAGTGTCCAATATTCAAAATGTCATGAATTGAATAGAATTATTCTTAATAAATCGTGCGCAGTGAAGCAGTAGAAGTCATTTGATAATTTCACACATAGAAGATTGAAACGATGTGTCTCCGATCCGTCTGTTTTATTAACCCGTGGAGGGATAATAAACATGTAATTGATACGACAAAATGTAATCGATATCATTTTATTTAATGTTATGCAAAATACCGACCCGTGTATAAACGAAACCATTTTCCGCTTGGTTAGAAACAATGCTAAAATATTCAACGAATTCTACACCTTCTCATTTCATAACGTGTTCTCATCACTGCAGTTTGTGTTGACAAGAATTTGATAACGTCTTTCAATAATTGAACTAAGGATTGGATCTATATTTTTTTCTTTTAATTCAGATTTAAATGAAGATATCTGTAGACAAATAATATAATCTATTTGGAAATCGAATTATCTGACATGTAAATAAACGCTGCTACACTGACGGGAAAAGCGTGTTGATACAGCTAATTTATCAAAATATTCAAAACTTACAGGTTAATACAAGTGTTTATATCTTAACAGGTGACCGTAAAATGAAACGCATAAACTTAATTACAATATATACATGTATACATGTACATATGTAGTTTATAATTAAATGTCGAAGGGCTTAGTACATGTACATAGAATCACTAGAATGCAGGTCCCTATTTGTCTGTGATAAAACTATAAATCAAATTTTGATTTTATTTTTTTTAATGATTCCAACAAAGTAACATGGTCTTCAAAAGGGCTTTATCGTTTGCGCTTCTTGGAACCACAGTTACTTAAAGACAGGACCGACCCCCCCCCCCCCCCCCCCCTTCATCGCCGACCCCCAAATTATAGACTCCCGGGACATTATCCCTTTTTATCTCTATCTATACTACTATTATATAAATAGTGCCTGTTTGGGAGGGTAACAGTTGAAATTGACACCCCGAGAAAACCATTGTCAACCGACGGGAGATAACTCTAACTCAGCGCGTTTAATATGAAAAATTCCAAGATTTCTGAATGTCAACATGGTTTGCAAATTTGATGCATCAATTTCGTAAATGCCCGACATAATATGCAATGCCAACCCGTGCATGCACGGGTCAAAGTCTAGTAATTTATATAATAATTATTCATTGAACAAAATTACATAAAACAGAAATTTTGAAGAATAAAAACTATACCCGCTCTATATATATAACGCTTAAATTGTTCTTAAAAATCAATTTCTTGCAAATGGTGTACATTGTTGCGACACACAGCCGGTGTTTGCATGATAAAAATAATGTACATGTTTCAAAAATAATACTTTTATGCACATATATTGAAAAAAATACCGGTATATAATAAGTAATCGTTCTTTGACTTTATTGAGAGTTCATTACAGTCGGCAGGTGATCAAATCTATATATAGTTAGGCCCTATAAGATCATGTGTCCGACCCTAATTATCTCCAAATAAAAGCCAGCCGTGGAATGTTATTTTTATTCCTTTAATTTATCATGAAAAAGGCATTCAGAAGTTGGAGTTCTATTCGCTATTCACTATTCGAATAGCAAATAGAATTCTGTGGTCGGTTCGCTTTCAAATTACTGTAAACATGCTAATAAACGTAAATTCAAAAATCCTTTCCTTTTATAAATACTACCATTAATTTTGCAGCCATACGGAAAAGCTTTGAAAGTACATTCAACTGGGACAGGATTGTTCCGTTTGTACCTTACGTTGAATTGACTCTATTTAGATATTCAACACTAACCTGACTGTATTTCTTGGCAGATGTCACCACATGCATGTAACTCGAGTATATTTCTATCAATATCCCTTGTCCGAGCTTCCTGCATCGTTTGTATTTCTAGCGCCGAACTCTAGCGCTTGTTACACGGATATTGAAATAAATAGAATGGATGTTGAAACTTGTATGTATAACACAAGGCCATTCGATCGACAAAATTGATATTTCCGTATAATTTTCCTTCTTGTCTTGTTAATGCTCATAATTTTGTGGATTATATGTACACATATTTTTTAAAAATGTAGCAAGTCTAAATCAGAAAGAACATTAATTTTTCACTATTGATCTCAATATTCAATAATAATTAATATTTAAACAAACACAAGCTCTATATGGTATATAATAAAAATTATGCAGAGATGTGATATTTACATGATTTATATCGTTAAACAAACGATGAAACTTAAAAGTTTTGTAAGCATTCATAACTGATTTATTTACTGATAGCTTAATGATATTGACATTTTTAAGAATTCTACAGAGAAATAGATTTTAGTGTTCAACATGTATATAGATACATTTAACTTACTACTAGAATGCAGACAAGATTATCGCAGGTAATATGCATTTTTTTTTACTTATTATCTTTTACCTTCTTATTCAGCAAGCTTGGTTAAAATATAGGAAGACTATGAGAAACTTTGAGCACATGACTTCTTTTGGTGTTATTTGATCTGAACATTAGAAGCGTGCTCGGTCACTGCTGTTCAGATAAATACATGTGCTATGGACGTGTTTTGTAGTTTTATTCCTCAGGTGAAATTAAGTCATTATACATGAATTAGCATTTTGACCCATGTCACGCCGATACGGCCATGTTTTAATGTACGCTGACCATGAATTTCATTTAGAGGAATACTAAGTCTAGTAAAACGATTGGCAAGATAAAACAAGGTGAAGATGTGAAATGAACAGTGTATTATGTATTTGAAAGGTGTGGAAAATCTTCAATTTAATCACATACTTGGTTCTTGAAGCACGATGTTCGGGAGACAATTCGTTGATAAACCTCATATGCAAATATATATCTTACTTAATACAAACAAAATCACCTTCAGACAAAGAGCTAATACAATGTCTGATTAAAAAAGTAAACAAAATTTATTTTAAGTCAGACTTTTTGGGCTACTTCAATTAATTGTTCTTTGCTCAAAATCTTCCTGATTATTTTTATAACACAAATAAATTGTAACCTGCTTAAGAGCAATTATTAAAAGGCCCCTTATGAGCGTGTTAAAAGTGGAGCCCGGTTTTACAGTATTATTTAAATCAACATTTTTTTCTAAATCGGAATTTGTGTGTTAGGAAGCTACATTTTGTAGAGCCAATAACCCTAAAAATTCTAGGTAACCGTTAACAGATACATTTAAGTCAAAGATAATGTAAAGAATGTCAGTAACAAACAATGCATACTGAGTAGAAATAAATTAGCAACATTCGAAAAAGCAATTTATTTCCCCCTTCACCAAAACTGTGATCTAAAAAAGAGCAATGTTGATTTTTTTTTTTTGATAGGGATTTGAAGCGCAGGGTCAATGTTTATTTGTCCATTATGGATCGAAATGATCCAGTCAATGTTTCTAATATCATATTACGATAAAAAGAAGTTCGTGATGCTCCAGGAAAAGTTCCGGCACAAACACACCAAAATAATCTCGGGATTTACAACGAAAATAACAATGTTTTTAAAAAATTGAAATTTAAAAATATATAAGCATGTGATTACGGTGTTTCAATGTGGCTACACCTGAATGCTGATAATGAAGTCGTCAGTTTTCGTACGTGAAGTCTCGGGAATATGGCAAGTTCACATTGCTGCTGTTTGTATTCTTGATCATATTTTTGCGATTATTCCTTGAAAAATAAATTGCAATTCAATATTTGCGAAATATGGCAAATTAAGTTAGATACAAATGTTTGCGAAAGAGCTAAATATTTTTTAACTATAAATTGCAAATAATGCAACAGTGACTGCAGCATATACAGATTATCAATCAATTCATTACAAAATTGATAAACAATTGTTTTTTACTAATTGTAAAGAAAATCAACCAGTTGTTTTTTTCGATCAATCAAGCACCTGTCACTTACCTATAATTGTAACAGACAGCCATGGCGATAGAAAATGTAAGAATTATCAACCCTCCTATCGCTGGAATCGTATACTTCCCTACAAAAATACAACACCAAACCATATATTGTAGATAATGATGTCATTGTATAGCATAGTAACCCGAAGCCAATTGCTATCATTATAACTTAAAAATTGAATGTTGGTGGCATTTATACTATGTGGTAAATACGGAATTCACATGTATCAGGAATATGGACAAATATCCAATCTATATCAAACATCGTTTAAAATAATATAAATACACTTAGAATCACAATATGCTATGAAATGTAAATTAATTATTATTGTTTTATGGAATACACAACAGACCGTTTGTTCTTACATAATGATGATGTTAAGGAAGGTGATTGAGATTTGACAGTTGTTATCGAAGGAATGTATGTGGATGGAACTTTTTTTGATGACATAGATGCTGTTGATGTCTCTCTTGATGTCCATATTTGTGGGGATTCCATCGTTGATGTGGTAGTTAAATATTGTTTTGATGTTTTTGGTGATGTTTTGGAAAGATCAGCCCGCGTAGAGTCCCGTGATTCAGTTGCTGTCACCATGCTTGATTTCTCGTTTGACGTCACGTATGTCACGGCTAATGAGTCAGTGTTTGTAGTCGATGGAAAGGTGGATGTGTTTGTTACTGCTGAAAGAGTGGTGGAAGTTGTTGGTGTGCTTCTGCCCGTGGTATAAGGTTGTGAAGGGACGATGGTCACCCCAGGATTAAAACACTGTACACCTAAAGGGGAGTTCTCTGCAAAATGTACATGTTATAGAAAGAGCCAATTTGTTTTAATGACAAATACATCGAAATTTTACAAACACCATAACTTTCTAAATTGGTGTTTTTTTGCTTTCTTTACGGCCCGTATTTGTCAATGACTTTCGTTATATATGCATGTCTTTTGATTTATTTTTTCGTATTTTTACATGTACAAAATAGAAATACCTTACCAGATAATGATTTGTTCTTTCTTTAAAATATTACTGAAAAAAAATTATTAAAACTATTGTTTAGTGCAATGTACTTACCAAACCTCATCGAAAGATTCAAACAGTATCCTTCCGACCAGTTTTCGGATACATTAGCTAGAGAAATCACAATACTGGAACCTGGGTAGAGTATATATTCTGTATCTCCAACGTTAGAACATTGAACAGTTCTGATAGTTTGTGTAGCATTTGCCATCTTTATTTGTAATCCACAGTTTCCTGGAGGTACAAGGGTACTTTCCTGTGAAATGCGAAGACTCGAAAACGTCTGTGTGCTAAATATTGTAACCTCACACATACAGAAAGAAGCACTAGCACCAAAAGAAGGCTGGTATGCATCAAGTGTAATTGGAGAGATTGTTTTAATGTACTGCTCGTTGCAAAATGAGACAACTAAAGGGAACCAAAAAAATGGATAATAAATTATTCATATGAATTGTAGTATTCAATATGTAATAGTATTTGATAATTGATTCTTAATTAAATTCATAACATTCTCATTAATCGCTTACCTGGTATTGATTTTATACTGGCCAAATCTTTGCATTTGTTTACGGTGTTTCCAGCGACAACTATCACAAAAAGTATAAAGTAACAAAAAAAAAAGATAATTACATAAATTTCAAATATTATACAAATAGTTGAACATGAACAAAAAAGTCACACATTGTAAAATATAGACACATATGTTAGAAACAACGAAAAAATACCTAGTTCTGTATTGAGGAACGTATGTCACAGTTGATATTTATTTTAGATTTCTTTTCTTTATTTAATATTCATCAGCATTGCTGATAGAACGTAATGCTGTATGTTTGAATGAGTGCATGTGTGAATGTTGTGATTAGCCACGTGGTTATTTCTAATTTTAGCATTCAGTGACCAGGTTCAGTGACCAGGTTCAGATATAAACGTCTCATTGACCAATGACAGATGACTTTTAAGTCATTAATATGCATGTGTTATTGACTTTGTTGACTATATAAGCGCAAGTCCCGCCAAGCCTTGTACCCGAAAATTCTACCCTTTACGGCGTTAGATCCCTGTGCCATTGTATTCCTTATATTCAAAGATTCAGTATTATATTTATTATTCAAGTCCTTGATACATAGTAAAACTGTTAAATATAATACTGAAACTAATCACATCCAGTGATAGCATCGGTAAATTATTGTAATTGGGAAAACCATTGTGTTTGTAATTAAGTCATATATGTAGCAATTGGCTTTCGGATGGGTGGGTCGATGGGTACGTGCGTGCGTGCGGAGTTGTGAATGTGTTTTCTGTGTCTTCTAGGTTTCTTTTCTTATATTGTATACAAGCATAGGTTTCATGACCCTGTGACACATAACATTGTATCTTAAAAACACTTACCAGAAAGAAAGAACAACAATAGCAACACCCTTTCTCTCGAAACGGACGTCATATCCAAATTAAGTCTCATCAAACTGCGTCGTGTCCTAATACCTGGGAGAGTTTAAGTAATTGGGAAATAGTCAACACATTTTTAAAGGCAGATCATTATTTGTTGACGAACAGTTGATACGAAAACTGTATATTGACACCTCCCAATACATGCATAATTGAACTAAGCACGGTGAATTCTGGATTTAAAACACCACCATAAAGGTGCTTTCACTTTAGAATTACTCAGAATAATACATGTGATATATATCAGAATATTGTAAAATAAGAAACAAATCATTTCAACGTGAGTTCTCCAATTACCCATTGATCAAAATTTTCAAAAATGCCTTTTTAAAGTAAAAATTAAAACGTAATTTATAAAACCTTTCGCATTTGACTAGATTTGTCTTTGTAAATAACAAACCAGGCGGAAAACAAGTTGCTACGTTAAAATTATAGCCAACAAAAAGTCGACCTTGGGTGCAGTCACGAGCTGAATCACTGGAATTGTGCAACTCCCTGCAAAAGTGATGTATTATACCGACGTCATTTTTTATGTTCGAGCATCTCTCAGCGTGTACATTTATGACGCAGATTTTAACGCTTATGTTAAAATAGATCAAATCAATGAAGAAATTCAATTGTATAAATGCCGCACATGTTCAGTTATTAATGATCATTTTTTTTTGTCTTATTAGCACCATAATTTTTTTCCTATGTTAAACAGATTTTAAAAGAATATAATATTTTGTTTTGAAAAGAATAAACATGTACATATCTTAACTTTTCATTTATTGATATTAGTAATAATTAAGCACCTACACGTAGAGTATATATACGCAGTTATATAATTGCATTTTAAAACTGAAACCTAAGAAAAGCAGTAATGTTCAATGTATCCATATTAGGGAAATAATATATTAGTATATTTATAAGAAGAAAAATGTTTGAAAGAATTCATGTTACTGAATTCCTTTTTGTTATACACTTTCCTATACACAACACTGAGTATCTACTGTCCACTGTCCAGGTAAAATGAGGTCAGTATTAGCATTGTGACCTTTCTCTCACACCTCTACGGTCATAATAAACGCACACAATGAAAGTTAACTTTAATGGTGTTCCAAGTCATTTAAATGGAATACATAAAGTAGAACGACCGATGAAATAAAACTATATACTAGGCGAAAATGTGACATCAAAAGTAAACGTGTAGTTCAAAGGCGTGGACTTAATGACTTCGAGTTAAAATATACGCACAAAATGTACCTGTGCATGAAGTTAAGTCATAATTTCACTGTTTTAATATTTATAAGCAGATTCATCCATTGAGTCTTCAGATTTTGATTCCAGTGCATTTGAAATTAAATTGTCTTAATTAAGAGATAAATATATTACGAGTTAATAAACGATATTTCAAGCTAAAGGCCATAACAATCGAATCAACGGATTGTTATCTGCAAAATGATTTAATCAAAAGGCATTCAAATGAAAAAAATAGGATTCATTTTGGATACATTTATTACATGTATATATATCCTACGTTGACCCTGACTGTCAGGACCACTCGGAGTTATCGTTCTTTGTACCTTAGTTTGGCGTGCTTTCTTATATTAAACATTTGTGTTTTCGGTACATAACAAACAATGTTATATGGGGTAACTTTTTAATTCTCATTGTTTTATCGATCGATACTGCTGACTGTTTCAGAAAAGGGGGTTATCTACAGGCCAATTAGCAAGTTGGATTAAAAACAGTTATGAGTTGTCTATTGATTGAACAGCTAGTTAATTCCGCATCTTTTGGTAATTGTGTATGAGAAATACCTCGATAACTCAAAGAATAACAATAAAAACATGTAAACGGATAACTCCAAGATAAAGGAATGTCTGTAACAAAAGGACGTCAAGTGTGAAGGAATTAACAACAACAAGAAGATTCATTTCTTTGTTTATGCGTAGAATATTGTGAATATACTTTCGAAGGTGAAACAATGATCAAGAACGTCTCTGTACAATATTTAGGGATTTCGAGCGATTTTTCAAGAAATAAAAACATGATAAATTTAAACGCACATTTAAGATGAACAAATGCATTATATGAAAGGAACAGAAGCTTATATTACACTTTTATACATGTAAAAGTCATAATATATGCAACTTCATAAAAAAAATCATCATATTGCAAAAATGTAGTCTGTTTACATAATATTTATAATTCATAACTCAAAATGTGCTAATAAAATTAGATATGGTACAATGAAGTGTAAGTTATAATATGAACATGTTTAATTCACATACTTTTACCAGTAAATCAAACACATTTTATCAATTTAACAATTAACATTTTTACAAATTGACAGAACTTCACAAAATACAATTTAGACTATGATTGCATGAACACTAAATGGTATTCAGTTTGATTACGCCATAAAGCAATATCTAATTAGTCAATCACCGGGTTGCTTCTCTCATGTCAGTATATGACGTCAACATCTGTCGTCTGCTTGCTTTGACTTACTGATAAGTCTTCCTCGGCAGGCATCACATCAGGGGGAGGGTTGTTTGCATTTAAAGACTTATTAACTGCGGCGTAGACTGGCATTTCATTGCTGATTGGTTGCTTGACGCTATGACGTATGAATGTTCCTTCACTCATATTGGTCGATACGGACATATCGTCTCTGACGTCATCCACAATGACGTCTTTGATTTGTGCCGTTGCTGATAATGAACTAGTCATTCCTGGCCCATCCTCATGCATGTTCTCACTAGAATATGGTGAGTTGATTTTGTTGTCATAGGCAAACAA
Source organism: Magallana hongkongensis (assembly GCA_015776775.1). Taxonomy (NCBI): domain Eukaryota; kingdom Metazoa; phylum Mollusca; class Bivalvia; order Ostreida; family Ostreidae; genus Magallana; species Magallana hongkongensis. The sequence continues at coordinate 10,700,557 of CM027471.1, forward strand.
TCCGTTTGTGCTTTGGTACATCTTAGAGCGGTTTTTCCTTTTTAACAGAACATTCAAATAATTTTATGTAAAAAAGATAAAATCAATTCATCAATACGTTGAAGTCGCTAAGTAGTGACTCCAATTAATATGATTTCAAATCGTTCAGTTTATTACAACAGCGATTTTCTGCTTCTTTCGAAAGTTAGTGAGTTTAATGAATTTACTACCTAATTGTACATTGATAGAAAAATATGTCACCCACCTGTAATTGAAACAGGCAGCCATGACGATGGCTATTACCAGAATTAGTCCTCCTCCCACCGCTGGAATCACGTAACTCCCTTAAAAATTAAATAATAATAATTCATTCATGACCTTGTACAGCAGAGTTAACCGAAAACAATCTAGTAATCATATAACACGGTTATAGCTATGAAAATGTGTGTGCCGTGTGTATATGGTAGGGATTGAAAAACTCAAGAGAAATGGAAAAACAGAGACAAAGAATATCATATTACACTTGATTTGTTGGATTTTTAAAAGGAAGCTCTACGTTTTACAGGAAAATAACATTTTCCATTCGGAATGATGTTACGCAACATAAATTATAAAGTCCAAAAATGCACATTAATTTTGCTTTTATCAGAATTCCAATACTCAATAGAAAGAAAATATAATCATATGTACAGAAGTAATACTATTATATTGATGAAAATTTGAAAATAATTATACATTCAATGAAACATATGTTCTTACATTCCGATGATGTTGAAGCAACGGATTGAGCTTTGGCAGTTGTTAGCCGTGTCACAGGTGACTTTGTTGTTGGACTGTATGTAGATGGAGCACCTGTTGATGGCATAGATGTTGTCGAAACCGTGCTTGTTGTCGATGTTGTTGTGGGAGCCATTGTTGTAGTAGTCGCCGTCGTTGGTTGTTTTGTTGTTGTTGTTGTCACAGGAGTTGTTGTTGTTGTCATCTGAGGAGTTGTTGTAGTCGGTGCAGGAGTTGTTGCCCTAGCTGTTGTTGAAGCTGGTGTTGTTGTTGTCGGTGTTGTTGTGCTCGTTGGTATTTGAGTTGACGTAGGAAAGGTAAGGTTTCCATTACAGTTTAGAGTAAGAACAGCCGCGGAATCATCTACAATTGTAATGATATGTGATTTCTTGGTTTTTGTTTTTCTTAATCGTCAATAATGTTGATCGATTAATTGATTGATTGATTAAAAAAATGTTATCTTCTTTAATAGGTTAAATATGACTTTAAGTAAATCAGTGAATTGGATTTATTTTCACCCATAAACGAAACAAACAAAAATACTAAATAATGTATACTGTGAAATCAACAATCAACAAGAATGCAAATAGTTTTTTTTACTAACAGAGTCAAGATAAATATGTTGGTATTGTATGTGTAAGAGTCCAATGTATCAAATATGATATGATTGTATGGCCCTATTTTTGAATACTTATCTTCTCTAAAAGAAATAAGCTTTATTCTTTTTTACAACCACGTGTTTCAGAATCACATATATTTGCATAAACGAATCTAAATAAATGTGTTTTACATTGTTACAAATGAATATTTAAAAACACTTGTAAAATCTAACTAAGAAAATATATCATTCATTATTTTTGTTCGTTTTCAATTTATTTGCTTACCTGTATTCAATAGCATGCAATAATTAGAGTCATATACATAGGGAGGTTTTTCAAAATTCAGGGTAATTGATTGAGAGGGAGAAATTGGGGCAGTCCCGGAAACAAAACAGTTGATGATGAAGGAGGTCCCTCCAGCCTGCACTAGTATATTACTCCCACAGCCGGCGTTATTAGGTTGTAAGTTATTTAGCGCCACAAAACTGACAGTGGTACTTTTTGATGAGGTCAGCGTACAACTACAGGTGGTGGTGGATGACTGGTACGTGAGGAATCCGTCCAGAACGACTCGTTTCGCTGTGACTGAAGTCTGGTAGCATAGGGATGCGACTGCAGGAAAAATGCATTTCTTACTGATATTCGAATAAAAAAATTTATTCAATCCATTTTTTTTTAAATATTTGAAACAATACAGACTAATTAATTATCTATGTGGGATGAAGATGTTATTTTTTTTATCAATACATGTACAATTGTTATAATTAACTACACTATTAGTACACACATTATACACTACTACTAACTATAATTAACATTATCAGAAATAAAATCAGTATATACATGTACATGTATTTAAATTTTCTAGGGTTTACTATTTTTTTTTTACGAAATCTTAAATCATTTTGTTTTATTTCATATGTTGATATCCATGTTGCAGTCCATATTATAATTACATGTATTTGCAAGGATATTAGATTTTGATTATTAATTACAATTAAGTGATATAATCAAAACTTTTATGGCCAGTTTATATTCAGTTTACAAAATTTCAGTCGTCTTTTTTTTAAGACATTGCGTTTTATTTTTCAGAAATTATACTGAGTATATTTACATTTGATTTTGAGGTTGAAACTGCAGTGGAAAGGGAAAAAAAGTTTAATCCTCTCTCACTTATAGGGAATCATTCCTATCAATTTAATTCTAAAATGTATACACCAATATATTGACTTTGTGATTGGACCACCCATAAACTATGTCTTGTCATAAATTTTGGATTTATCTGACGATACAAATACAACATTTACAACATGACCCTTTTGGGTTTTTATTGTTTATTATGCAACATTTAGTTAGAGGCTTACCTGGTAGAGAATAGGATGTTGAAGCCTGTGTGCACAAAGTTGTACCTTCAACATGGTCTGAAATATTCATTAAAATTATACATAGTTAAACAAATTTCTTTATATTGAAATGACTGTTTTACAAAATCAAAATCTCTCTCTCTCTCTCTCTCTCTCTCTCTCTCTCTCTCTCTCTCTCTCTTCTTTTTTCTCTTCATTTAAAATTTTCAATCTCTCTCCCTCTCTTTTATTAACATTATACACCTTTAAATAGAAATGCCAATATTCAAAACCTGTTTGTAAACAGATAAACGTGTACATTTCCCAATTAATTCTTAATCAAATTCACGGGTCAGTTGTAATGGTGGCTGTTCACTGCTGAATGGCAACTATTGGTGTAACACTATTGGTTTTTACTTCAAGTTAATGACCCGCGATCTATATTCTGTCCCCATAATGTTGTTGTTCCACAAGGATTCTATAACTCAAGGTTTGTCGACAAAACGAGCGATTTTTACTTCAATTCTTTGTACGAAACATTTATTTGCCCAGCATTTCGCTATACATGTAATTGCTATTGAAATATAAAAGGTCCTGTTGACAATATTTTAATGCATTCTTCATTAAACCTCGTCCTTTAAATTCCTTTGTCACCATTGTTTCTTCCTGGTTGTATTTAAATGGCCGCTTGATATATCTCTTACACATTTACCAATCACTTCATCAATAATTGAAGCATACGGTCCGGCACTGTGTTCAATCTGCGATATACAGAACCCTCTACTTGAAATAAGTGTTCAAGAATATTTTTTACCCCCACTTAACTAATAACAATACAAAAAACAACGTAACTACTATTTATATCCTAAAATAAATGTGGGATCTGATTAGAAAACATTGAATCATTTCAATTAAGAAAATTCATTTCAACACTGTTTGGTGTTTAATTTTTTCAAATGCTTTAAAAACACAAAAAAGAAAATATATCATGCACAAAGAGTACCTAGTTGATGAATCGGTCATTATACAACCGAAAGTGGCAAATGAGTTTTCAAAAAATAATTCTTACCGAAACAAAATGAACTCCAAAGCACAAAATATAGTAATATTCCCCAAATCCCTTTTTGTTGATGATTTACGGAGTGATTTACAGGTAATGTAATTCTTCTACCCTCCATATTGGCAAGCCGGGCGGATCGGTTCATGAAGTTTGCTTTGGAAGTATTACTTCTGTCAACAAATTAAAGACCACGGCCCTGCGACACGAAAAACTAGATTCCAATCGTGGACGATTAAAATTAAACTAGTACTTGGAAGAGCTTTTTCATTTCGTGTTATCCTTGAATAAGTGTAGAAAAGGCTTATTCAATTCATGCTGCACAATTAAATGCCGACACACATTCAATAACAATTGCAACGTGCAGCGATCGAGTTATGAAGAAAGATTTCTTTTTATAGAAAATCTTTGTGCAAAACCAGTTTCTATCTCCTTGTGTAAATTTACCAAGCGCATTATCGACTATATCTATTAGGTTTAGCATATTAAATTATTTGCAAACAGGAAGTTATCTAACCTGAAAACGACTTTAACAATTCAATTTTTACCTGAATTTATTATTGTTTCTTTTTGTGATCTACTCGTGCGTTAATTTTTATTATTTTATTAATAGTATTCCCTATCCTGTTCTATTTTCTAGTCAGAAATCAACCCCGCCTTTCAAGTCTTTTCTGTTGCTTTCATCTGTGAATTGTATAATTGCTCTGTGAATTTTCTTTTAAAATATATGTTTACACAGTTTTCGAACTTGTTGAGAAAAATGATTCACTCTTTAAAAATTTGTTCAATCTTTCGATGCATCTATTAAACACATTTCAAAGAAGCTTCGCCATAAATCAAAGTGTAAAAAATTAAATATCAAAAATATTAATACATTATGCTTGCATCCACGTTTGCGCTAAATTCTTGCTAAAAATAAGATCAATGTATGTCGTATGGATATGTAATGCAATAAGTTGTATTTCATGTACAACTCAAAATATACTGTAACTTGGTATTACTGTATATATACAGGGTAACTTATGCCCCGTGTAATTTTCGCCCTTCTTTGGTTGCAAACGGTTTCTCCACGTCTTTAATTCGCCACGACAAAGTTGTGTTTAAAAATATATAATTGAGACATTCGCCCACTGACAACGAGGGCGAAAGGGGCAAAACTAAACGGGGGCGAATATTTCTCTGTATACAGTATATAATTATGTTTATGTAGTACATGTGTTATACATGTTGTTACGGTGGATGTATTAATTGTAAGTGCCTTTGGATTAATTAGATTAACAAAAAATGCACCATGATGGGTTTAAGGAGATAAACACGTGTGGTCTAGTTTACAATGCATTTAATGAAGATGTATTGCTGACTGTGTACAGAACACGGAATAATAAACTATACTCTCTCCCGAGTTTTTGCTTCCACCACTTTATGCTTGATATTTCAATAATAGTAAATACCTCTGTGCTCAAACAACGTTCATCCACTAATATGAAAAATGTCCAGATTATCTGTTTTGAAACGCCCCCTCTACCGCTTCAGGTTTCAATACACATCCCAAAATTGAAAGTCTACGGAGATTTTGCATTGCATCAGCCATTAATAAGCCCGGATGATAACGTTAAAAAATTGCGCGATGCATTCCGAGTGTATTCCGAATGGAGAAACGATGTAAACATTTCCCATTATAAATCTCCGTAAGAAAATTGTTTTCGTTCCTGTGAAGTTTTATGAGTGAAAAGGGATAATTGTTCAATGAAGATATCTTGGATATATTCCCTTTCATTGATTTCAATTGTAATTCTTTCACAGGTATGTGTATTTTTATTAGAAATCATCAAAAATTGATGGAAGCAATAACTTGGGACAGACTATAGCCCATATAACGGATATTTTTCACTATTGATTTGACTATGGGTAATGCATGTTCTATTATTTAAGCAAAATGAAGTATGCAGTGTGTTTGTCCTTGGACTTTTAGTTTAAAATCCAATTAATAATAAGCATTACCAATTCCCGATGCCATTGCTACACTGTGATATTGATATAGGCATGTAAGTTATATGTAATATGTAAATAAGGGAAAATCATGCATTTCCTTAACTGTTCAGTATCCATGTGTTTGCTGTTTTGGTCGTTCAATCAATGCAAATTTAATACTGATGAGGATATAAATAGTTGTGGTCCAACAAAATTTCAAAATTACACAGATTTAAGTATCCGATATTGTAAAACTTAAATACTGATTGAAAGCAGAATGCCAAACTGATGTATGTTTAAAAATATCAAAGTTAAATATTTTGGCTATAAATGAATATAAATCAAAGTACTGAAGAACTGTCGGGAGTTGATTTTATTGATTATTAATTTATTATAAATTTTAAAATCAACGATATGTTATTTTGCCTGGCAAGTAGTTTCTAACCTGTATTTGAATTACGCACATATTTAATATATGAATTCTCGAACTTTTTCGACAATAATTTCGAGAAAACCCGGCCCATATGAATCATGTTGTGTAACATTTAAAGATAGAATTAATTCCATCAAACTGTGCATCAGTAATCGAAATGTTCCTAAAATTTTACACGTCTGGATCCAAACAATATTGAACTCTAGTCTCGTTCAACCAGACGCTCGACTTTCCCCGTTAATCTCCGACTACCAAGAGAGACTCTTTGCTTGTCGGAGATTTACGGATACAGCCGAGCGTCTGGTTGAACGAGACTATATTGAACTCTGGCGTAGGAATACATACAACTACAAAAAAAAACCCAATTAAATTGTTCGTACTATATAAAATCTGACTATTTTCAAGGTATTTATAAATACGTTTTTTTGAAAAAAAAAATGGTACAGCATGCAGTACACCGAATTTATCTATTATTTTCAAGATCTAAGTCTTGTCAGCGGTGATGATTTGTGCTTAGGTCCAAACACTGTTTCACTTTCGGTTTGCCAGAGTAACTGCATAGGAGAGTTGATTAAAATCAACTCCAAAAAACCAAAAGCATGTCGCTTTTACCTTGATATAATGAATTGGTAACTGACACATACACTGAACAACACTAACATATTACTTTTTTACATCATGCGCGGATCCAGAAAATTTTTCCAGGGGGGGTCCGAAGGATAATTGTGTTTGCCAGGGGGGGGGGTCCGAGGCATATTTTCGCGATAATTTTACTATGTAAATTTAATAAATTTTCATTTTCCAGGGGGGGTCGGGACCCCCCCCCCCCCCCGAGTCCCCGACCCCCCCTCTAGATCCGCGCATGTACATCATTACAATATAACATCATATATGTGTGCTGATGATTCACATGCAATCTCTGACGACCCTTCTTCATACTTGTAATCAGGAGAATATGGCAAGTTGATTATGGTTTCATTGACATACACTACAGTTCTGTCGTTAGATGGCGTTTTGTATTTTCTCCTTCAAATAATAGAATATATATATCGTTATATACATGTGCACTGTACATGTATGACAAGCAATAGAAGGAGACAACAGTTTTAGTAAAAATGAATTTCTTCTACACCAATGAAATTGATATATATTTTTTCCAATCGCTTTAAAACATATGTAAATGTCACTGGTGTTCAATATAAAACTGGACAATATGTTTTCTTCACTTATAAAACTTCTTTGTGACTTAAATCATACATGTACTTTATATGAACATTAATCTTATATCAATGATTAATTTTGTTTCATTTTTTAGCAGTCAAAATGAGTCACATTGGAAAATAATCACGTTCTTCCTTTTTCAAGAGGCCCATGGGCCTTGACGGTCACCTCAGTACCATAGCCCGTAGGAGTCTCAGGTTTTCATTTTAAGCCTCATTTAGGGGTCTTAACTTTAATCCGAGACCCCTTTGACTGTTACCCCGCTTTTATTATTTTAAATCATTTCATGAAAGGTGAGTTGATAGTCGGAAAAACCTCGGATTATCAATATCCTACCTCCAAGAGAAAATGTACCCCTTTGGTAGAACATGTACGCCTTTGGTAGAACATGACCTACAGATGCCCTTCAATGGACACTAATGAATGAGAATGTTGTGAAATGTAATAGCATTGGCGCACTTCTGTGATTGAAGTTGCACCATCTAATCCTCTTCAGCTATCAGAGTATTGTGAAGTCAAAGGAATTTAACACAGTTACAGTGGGCTACTGTGTAAAATGAGTTACAAAATCGCAGTATCTGATGAGGACATACGAGTATACGTAATACTATATAGGTGTGAAAAAGAAGAATTTCTAAGTTTAACTTTTAAGATTTAAATAAATACATGTTTGGTACTAAGTTATATAAGCCCTAAGGCATAACATTCTGACCTACGGGCAATGGATTTTAATTTCAGTAGACGTTGTCATGGACCTCATAGCCTTGCGTTATGTTTTTCTACATATGTCCGAAAAGAAGAGAAAATGAATTTTTAAAAAATGCACTTTTTTGCTGCATTTTTGCTCTCGCAATGAGACTTCGGGGGTGATAAGGTAGAAAAATGCACAATTTAGGTACTTCGAATCCTAGAGATGCTTCAAAATATAAATGTTTACAGATTTGTTTATGTTAAAGTTTTTAAAAAGAAAGTGAAAATGTAAAATTGTTAACAAAAGAGGCGCTACGGTCGATGTATGACGTTTGACAACGGACGAAGACCAATTTCAATTTTCATAGGTCACTTGAGTGACGCAGGGGACCTAAAAGTTAGCTGTGTCCTTTTTCCTATATGACTCTGAAACAGCAAAAATCAATAGTTTGATTACCTGTAACGGAAGCAGACAACTAAGACAATAACGCAAATCAGAACAGTCCCCGCCCCTACTACTGGTATCGTCTGACTCACTGCAAAATACATGCCAATGTTTGCATGCAAATTTTAAAGATACCATGGATTATTTTGGTCAACTGTTCAAATATATTTGTATAACTTCTTATTTTGTCTTAGGACGACTAATTTTAGATGTAGAAAGAACTAGAAATGGTTCAAATAAAGAAAAATAATTAGAACCGTTTTAGCAAAGCCTTGGACTTTCAGTAGGATGTAACTATCTATTTTTGCGTCAAAACAAGTTAAAAATGACGCTGGTTTCAAGCAAAATATACACTGATTGCGTAGTCTTAGCTCAAACGCCAGACAAATCGTGTTGATTTCAAAGAGCTATGCCTGAAATAGACAGGCCTACGTCACAATGGTGTTTGCCACACCTTCCCAAAGTCCACGCTCTTGTTAAAATGGTTCTATGAGATTATTTTTGAAAAAAATAAAAATACATGTAATAAAAAAGCACATAAAGAATAATTTCGATATTACATCGTTACAGTACTTCCGACTAAAACTAATGTCTTAAAGTTCAAAAAAATTGGTAAGCACCTAAAATCCTTGATAGTCTCCGAAAAAAATAGGAAGTACTGCTTTACAGAAGACACAGGCGGGGTTTTCTTAATTTATAGAAATTGCGTTATTTTTCGACAGGATATTAAGAAGGCTCTCTAAATGAACATTATTTTTCATTGTAATATATTGTAATATAGCGCAATGGACTTGGTTTCTGATGTAAAATAAATGAAAACCGCATGCTTACATATTGAGGAAGTCAAAGACTGTGAAGCTGTTGTTGTCAGGGGTTAAAATACTGCAGTAATTGTAGTTACTGGAAATAGAACATTTGTTGCTGTCTGTGCCAGTGTTGTTGTTTGTCTCTGTGTCATTATTTTTGTCGTTGTTTGTGTTGTTGTTGTCGATGTTGTTCTCTGTGCTGTTGTTGTTGTTGTCAGTGTTGTTCTCTGTGTTGTTGTTTGTGCTGTTGTTGTCTGCGTTGTTGTCAGAGCTGGTGTTGTCGGTGTTATAGATGGTAGTATCGTCGTTGTTGTTATCGTTCTTGTAGTTGACGTAGGAAAGTTAAGGTCTCCATTACAGTTAAGAGTGAGAATGGCATTAGAATTATCTACGATTATAATAAACGTGGTATAATTTTATTACGTTTGATAATACGAGTTTGATGTTATTCAGAAATCGCATTAGATCTCTTTAGTTTTATTTAGTTTCTATTTTGTTTGCTTACCTGGGTTTAAAAGCGCACAATAATTAGAGTCATAGCCAAAGGAAGGCTTATCAAAACTCAGTGTAGCTGGTTGAGATGGGGAAACTTGGACAGTTCCCGAAACATAACAGTTGATTGTGAAAACTGTCTCTCCTGCCTGTACTCGTATGTTACTCCCACAGCCGGCGTGAATAGGGTGCAAGTTATTCAGCGCCGCAAATCTTACAGTGGTACTTTTTGATGAGGTAAGCGTACAATTACAGGCGGTGGTGGATGATTGGTACGTGAGGAATCCGTCCAGAACGACTCGATTCGATGTGACAGAAGTCTGGTAGCACAAGGAGGAAACTACAGAATCAATTAGAAGAAATGCGTTTGTTATTAGCTTCAGAACTTCAGCTGTAAAGGAAAATTAGGGTTTACATGCCGTATACCTACAAGTGTTTTACATTCAAAATTGCCATTTACGGCGCACAAAACCTTACGCTAGTTTTGGACTCATTAGCTTACTTAAATGTATCAACAGCTAAATATTAAATTATTTTTTCAGTAGATTTTGTAAGAGGCATACACCTGAAAGGTTTATCATTATCATTGGAAACAGAAAAATAATAACTTTTTACTAGTATAGATTCTAACACAGATTTATTCTCTGCAAATTCCAAGGAATGTATATGGTGACTAAAAACGGCAACAAAGAAGTAATAGTTTAATGTTTTATCATATTTTTAGATTGTCTTCAAGGCATTATGTATTTTCCGACAATTAATAAATACTCTACTGGTTTATTTTATTTTGTACATGCCCAGTGTACTACGACGTTACAGAAACGTCGTTATAAGTCAACGTCAGACTGGGCCGTGCGGACTGTATAGGCAGTGTATATATAATGATAACACCAATACCAAAATGTAAATTGCTCCGATTTTTATACATATACATTATTTTCTTCTAGTATATTGAAATAGTACAATGTATAATACTTGCGGATTATGGTCATGATTGTGCCGTTATTTTGAAAAAAAAAATTACATGTTTCCACGAACTTTTTGAACAACCCTCGTATATCTTCAAGGCCGTTACAAGGAATTGTTATGTGAAATGAAAAATACAGAACGATGTAAAATTTGAGCAAAACAGTAAGAACTGGAATTTATTGATTTGGAAGACAAATGTCTAGCTACAGTATCTTACCTGGTACGGAATAAGGTGATAAAGCCCGTGTACACAATGTGGCACCGTCCCCATGATCTGTAATATTTATAGGATTAAAGTATTACAAAATATTTTGAAATATGTGACAACATATTCTTTTATCTTCATGATTAATAATGATCATGATCTCTCTCTCTCTCTCTCTCTCTCTCTCTCTCTCTCTCTCTCTCTCTCTCTCTCTCTCTTAGGTTTCCATTTCACAAACTTAAGTTAACTAAGCATGGCATGTGATGAAATGTGAAAAAACTGGCCGATAGAGTATTAGTAATTGAGTTCTTACCTATAAAAACTAGTATCCAAAACACACAATATATCTGTTTACTCAAAAATTCACTTCTTCGTTGGTTTTCGGGATATACAGTATTTCCTCTTTTTATACTGAGAGGGCGGTTGATTTGGTCCATGAAGATTTTCAAATGCAGAATATTTGTTACTCCTGCGAAAATTAAAGACAACAACCCTGCAACAAGTAAAGGTTCTTATCCAAAACATTACACAAATTGAGAAATCCCTTTTATCAAGGTTTATCTTTTTATATATTTAAAAAGACTTAATTAATCAACGTACGTTGCATAACACTTCCATGCACCAATCGAGTTTTGGAGGACTGTTTGTCTAGCCATAAAAAACCGCTTGCAATACAATTCTGTTCAGACTTGTGTCAATTTACTCAACGAATTTCTGATGTTTAAAGTTTAGCAAATATTATCTTACATCATGAAATTCAACTTCGCAAATGATCGATGGCTTAAAAATAGCTTTCTTTTTTTAATATATACATTTAGATTGCAAACTTACTTCCTTATCAAAATTCCTCGAGTCTCTGTCGACGCAGTATTACCACCCCATTACGTTGTACATACACAGCCCATTTTTTCTTCCTTGTGTGATTTTTAATGAATAGTTTGTGTAATTATATTCAGGTTCGGAAGTTTTTTTGTGTAGACCCTGAGGTCCACGCAGAAAATATATAAGCGAGGTTAAACCGGATGCTATGGGGAGAATTCAACCTGCGCATGAGCTAGCCTGGTTCCTGTGCGTAATGGGTAGCTTCGGGAACCAGGCGGCTAGCACACGTTTATCTGAATCGGGATCGGGATACCATGCCATATGCATACATAAGTTCAAGGGCGCTGTAATTGTAAAGTTGTCGGTAAACAGTATAGAAACAAAGTATTCCGTTTAAAGAAATGATCGGCATGTGATATGAACTGTCAGTATTATAAAATAAGTTAATGTTATGCCAAAACTACAATAGGCATCAAATAGCATAATTTGCAATGATTTGTTGTTTTCCGAATACACATGTAGCTTAACTTTACTTTTACAGTAGGCGAGGCTAGAGTACTTCCCGATTAAAAATATTTAAGCATTTAAGTATGATTGAATAATTATGTGACTGTATATAATAGATAATTAAATATTTATGTCACTGTATAAAAGTTAAAATCTCAAGAAAAATGCATCAATATATTAAATTAATTTACACAAAGCTGTCACTGCATATAGTTAGCAAAGTAGTGCGAAGCATAATGTCTGCGCAAATAGTAGAATTCGCCGAATGCCTGATACTATACATGCAGTCTTCATTAATATATATCATAATTATTTTAGAAGTATGAACCCTTTAAACTCTGAGATAAAAAGTCATGGCCATACATATACGTAACACAACGTACACATTTAGTGGTTAAAAGTAGGCGGCTGAAGTCGGTGGAAACTTTGATAATCTTAAGGTTTTCACGTTTTCGTTGGAAACACATGCACATGGTCCACGTATTGAAGTCCTTTTTTAAAGGACAGCAACTTGTTTTTAATATAATTGCACAAATCTTTAAGGGTAGTATGGGACACCTTCATATTGTGACGTTCTTCCTATCGAAATAAACAATGAAATCAAGAATGATTTTATGAATATTTTCTTTCCAAATATTGTTACCGAACAGCGAAGCGCAATAATTAGAGCGTTCTTTACGAATCTATTAGTCTTGAGTTCGAATCCACCTGGGGCTTTTAAATTTTTAATACCTTTCCATAAAAATTTTAAAATGTATTTTTTGGGGTAAAATATTGTAAAATTTGAAAAAAAAGAAGTTGTAAACCGGTGAAAGAATTTCGATTATAATGTAATTTTATCCACGTTAATATCGACAGATGTCCCATACCACCTTTGAAATTACATGTACATATGTATATTCCCTTACGCAAATGGTCACTGCTAATAAATCTACATGTACATGTAATGTATTTATACTCATTAGTTCAATGAATCGTAAAATCAATGGTCATAAGCGCTTAGATAAGGAATAAGGAATCATTCTTTGAGTATTATGAGGTGAACATTTTGGTCGGGGCGTGATTAAATCCAGTAATGCCCGAAGGGCTTTATGAGAGATTTGATCACGCCCGACCGAAATTATCACCTCATAATATTCAAAGAATGATTCCTTATTACTTATATTTATAAAATTTTAAACCATCGTACGATTAAATATTTACATATAAATAAGAAAACCCCGCTAGCGCCTCAATTTGGCTTTATGAGTTATATATTACAAAATCGATACGTAGAGTTATCACAGGCAAAGACACTGGAAAATTTATAAATAAGGTTTTAAGAACGGATTTTAAGATACCGACACAACTGATTGTCAGACAGAATGGATTGCACAGACGTCCATGCCAGTCGATTACTGTCCTTCTGACCTATTTTGATTTTAGCAATAAAAATATGCATTATGGCTACTTTGCATATTTCTATTGCTTAATTAAAATGTGTCAGAAGGACACTATTTACATGTACATGTAGCAGCACATGTATAAAGGAACGGTATTTTTCTAATGCATACATACGATTGATGTTATTTGATACATGTGTACATCTGTGCAAATATCTGTATGATGAACTGCCAACACACAGTTTGGTAGAAACTGACATGTTCATTGGCGGATCCAGAGGGGGGGGGGGGGGGTTCCAGGGGTCGGAACCCCCCTTTCTCTGGGACATATGATTTTTTTTAAAACTTGTTATGCCTATTTAAAGACAACTTTTTCCATGTATAATAAATTACTGTAATTATCTCAAAGAAATGCTTAAAATTGCCTTTTTAAAGAATTTCTTACAACATACTGTAATTTACATGTATTTCTTATATGATAAAAAACCTAATGATTTTTTTTTACGAAAAAAGTACTCCCCTTCAGCATCCGGTGTTCACTTTCGTAAATAAACATGTTAAAAATTAAAAACAAATTACATAAACGTAAGCTACGGAAGCGTATTAGTGCCACATATACACTTCACATTTTTATTTTCTACACTTTAAAGTGTAAATTTTACACCTCAATCTGTAAAATTGAAACTTAAAAGCGTAAATTTCACACTTTAATCTGTAAAATTCAATCTTTAATCTGTAAAATTTACACTTTAATCTGTAAAATTCACACATTAAAGTGTAAAATTCACACTTTAATCTGTAAATTTAACACTTTAATCTGTAAAATTCACACTTTAAAGTGTAAAATTTACACTTTAATCTGAAAATTTTACACTTTAATCTGTAAATGTCACGGTTTAATCTGTAAAATTCACACTTTAAAGTGTAAATTTTACACTTTAATCTGTAAATTTTACATTTTAATCTGTAAAATTCACACTTTAATCTGTAAAATTACACTTAAAAGTGTAAAATTTACCCTTTAATCTGTAAAATTCACACTGTAATCTGTAAAATTCACACTTTAAAGCGTAAAATTTACACTTTAATTTGTAAATTTTACACAGTAATCTGTAAATTTCACACTTTAATCTGTAAAATTTACACTTTAAAGCATAAATTTCACACCTTAATCCGTAAAATTCACTCTTAACTTTAAATTGTACACTTTAATCTATAAATTTCACACTTTAATCTGTAAAATTCACACTTTAATCTGTAAATTTTACACATTAATCTGTAAAATTCACATTTTAAAGTGTAAAATTCACACTTTAATTTGTAAATTTTACACTTTAATCTGTGAATTTCACACTTTAATCTGTAAATGTTACACTTTAATCTGTAAAATTCACACTTTAAAGTGTAAAATTCACACTTTAATCTGTAAATTTTACACTTTAATCTGTGAATTTCACACTTTAATCTGTAAATGTCACACTTTAATCTGTAAATTTTACACTTTAACCTGTAAATGTCACACTTTAATCTGTAAAATTCACACTTTAATCTGTAAATTTTACACTTTAATATGTAAATTTTACACTTTAATCTGTAAAATTCACACTTTAATCTGTAAAATTACACTTTAAAGTGTAAAATTTACACTTTAATCTGTAAAATTCACACTGTAATCTGTAAAATTCACACTTTAATTTGTAAATTTTACACAGTAATCTGTAAATTTCACACAGTAATCTGTAAATTTCACACTTTAATATGTAAAATTTACACTTTAAAGCATAAATTTCACACCTTAATCTGTAAAATTCACTCTTAACTTTAAATTGTACACTTTTATCTATAAATTTCACACTTTAATCTGTAAAATTCACACTTTAATCTGTAAATTAAACACATTAATCTGTAAAATTCACATTTTAAAGTGTAAAATTCACACTTTAATCTGTAAATTTCACACTTTAATCTGTAAATGTTTCACTTTTATCTGTAAAATTCACACTTTAAAGTGTAAAATTCACACTTTAATCTGTAAATTTTACACTTTAATCTGTGAATTTCACACTTTAATCTGTAAATGTCACACTTTAATCTGTAAATTTTACACTTTAATCTGTAAATTTTACACTTTAATCTGTAAAATTCACACTTTAAAGTGTAAAATTCACACTTAAATCTGTAAATTTTACACTTTAAGCTGTAAATTTTACACTTTAATCTGTAAAATTCAGTGTAAAATATACACTTTAATCTGTAAAACTTAAAAGTGTTAAATTTACACACTATCTTGTAAAATAGGCCCAATTATACACACACATTTGAGAGTATTTATCGTTTCCGATGGTTTGATCGAAGCTACGGAAGCGTATAAGTGCCACATATACACTTAACATTTTTTTTATTTTGTACACTTTAAAGTGTTAATTTTACATTTAATTTGTAAATATCACACTTTAATCTGTAAGTTTTACACTTAAATCTGCAAATTTTACATTTTAAACTGTAAAATACACTAATGTGTAAAATTCACAGTTTAATCTGTAAATTTTACACTTTAATCTGTAAAATTCACACTTTAATGTGTAAAATTCACACTTTAAAGTGTAAAATTCACACTTTAAAGTGTAAAATTCACACTTTAATCTGTAAAATTTACACTTTAAAGCGTAAAAATTACACTTTAATCTGTAGATTTTACACATTAATATGTAAATTTCACACTTTAATCTGTAAAATTCACATTTTAATCTGTAACTTTTACACTTTAATCTGTAAATTTCACACTTAAATCTATAAATTTCACACTTTAATATGTAAAATTTACACTTTAAAGCATAAATTTCACACCTTAATCTGTAAAATTCACTCTTAACTTTAAATTGTACACTTTTATCTATAAATTTCACACTTTAATCTGTAAAATTCACACTTTAATCTGTAAATTTTACACATTAATCTGTAAAATTCACATTTTAAAGTGTAAAATTCACACTTTAATCTGTAAATTTCACACTTTAATCTGTAAATGTTTCACTTTTATCTGTAAAATTCACACTTTAAAGTGTAAAATTCACACTTTAATCTGTAAATTTTACACTTTAATCTGTGAATTTCACACTTTAATCTGTAAATGTCACACTTTAATCTGTAAATTTTACACTTTAATCTGTAAATTTTACACTTTAATCTGTAAAATTCACACTTTAAAGTGTAAAATTCACACTTAAATCTGTAAATTTTACACTTTAAGCTGTAAATTTTACACTTTAATCTGTAAAATTCAGTGTAAAATATACACTTTAATCTGTAAAACTTAAAAGTGTTAAATTTACACACTATCTTGTAAAATAGGCCCAATTATACACACACATTTGAGAGTATTTATCGTTTCCGATGGTTTGATCGAAGCTACGGAAGCGTATAAGTGCCACATATACACTTAACATTTTTTTTAATTTTACATTTAATTTGTAAATATCACACTTTAATCTGTAAGTTTTACACTTAAATCTGCAAATTTTACATTTTAAACTGTAAAATACACTAATGTGTAAAATTCACAGTTTAATCTGTAAATTTTACACTTTAATCTGTAAAATTCACACTTTAAAGTGTAAAATTCACACTTTAAAGTGTAAAATTCACACTTTAAAGTGTAAAATTCACACTTTAAAGTGTAAAATTCACACTTTAATCTGTAAAATTTACACTTTAAAGCGTAAAAATTACACTTTAATCTGTAGATTTTACACATTAATATGTAAATTTCACACTTTAATCTGTAAAATTCACATTTTAATCTGTAACTTTTACACTTTAATCAGTAAATTTCACACTTAAATCTATAAATTTCACACTTTAATATGTAAAATTTACACTTTAAAGCATAAATTTCACACCTTAATCTGTAAAATTCACTCTTAACTTTAAATTGTACACTTTAATCTATAAATTTCACACTTTAATCTGTAAAATTCACACTTTAATCTGTATATTTTACACTTTAATTTGTAAATTTTACATTTTAATCTGTAAAATTCACACTTTAATCTGTAAATTTTACACTTTAATCTGTTAATTTTACACTTTAATCTGAAAATTTTACACTTTAAAGTGTAAAATTTACACTTTAATCTGTAAATTGTACCTCTTTAATATGTAAAATTTACACTTTAATCTGTAAAATTTACACTTTAATCTGTATATTTTACATTTTAATTTGTAAATTTAACACTTTAATCTGTAAAATTCACACTTTAATCTGTAAATTTTACACTTTAATTTGTAAATTTTACATTTTAATCTGTAAAATTCACACTTTAATCTGTAAATTTTACACTTTCATCTGTAAATTTTACACTTTAATCTGAATATTTTACACTTTATAGTGTAAAATTAAGACTTCAATCTGTAAAATTCACAGTTTAATATTTAATATGTTATATTCAAATTAGCAAATATTTCAAACTTTGTCTTAAATACAGCGACATCATTACACAGTGATATTTAAAACATACCGTGGATTTTTCAAATAGATATAAGTGGTTTTATGCCTCGGCTTTTTTCCACACTTTTTAATGATGATTTTACAATAAAAATAACAAATAGTGTTGAAATACTAATCATTCAAAGAATATACATTATGTAACATTCTGTCTAAACCTAGATTTAGCATAAGTACGTTCAGTACTTTGAGTTGTATACGTACTACAAAAACTTGATAAAACAAAATAATTATTGTACTGTATACAAATGAATAAAATTGATGCTTTAAACTAGTAAAAGTCTTGTATACATTTAGCAGGCTTGAAGACTGTGTATTTGCATAATAGTGAACAAAACGTCAAAATCCCAAAACATTGTTACAGATAATTCTACATTTTATGTTGCGGCCACCATATAATTTTGTGGTGGAGGCTTGCCGTCAAATAAATTAGTGGTGATCGCTAGTTTTTAGTCCATTAAATTATCACTTTTTCAGTTTTTGTGAGAATTTTATTCTGATTGAAAGAGACGAGGGAAACGGCTTGCATTATAGAAAGCCCTTAGCGTTGAACATTTTTTGGCCATGTGACACTGATTCATTTGGTCTAAGAGAATTTAGTTATAACTGATTCAGTTTTTGAAAAATTGAATATTGTTAATGAGAACTCGTTTTTTGATTCCAATGTTTATTATTAAAGCAAGATCAAAGAAATGTCGGACATTTAATTTAAACAGCCATGTGGTGTTGACATAGTATTTTACAGATTAATGTGTGATTTTACAGATAAAAGTGTAAAATTTACAGATTAAAGTGTGAATTTTATACTTTAAAGTGTGATATTTACAGATTAAAGTGTAAAATTTACAGATTAAAGTGTGAATTTTACAGATTAAAGTGTAAATTTTACGCTTTAAAGTGTGAATTTTACAGATTATAGTGTGAATTTTACACTTTAAAGTGTGAATTTTACAGATTAAAGTGTAAATTCTACAGATTAAAGTGTAAATTTTACAGATTAAAGTTTGAATTTTACACTTAAAGTGTGAATTTTACAGATTAAAGTGTGAATTTTACAGATTAAAGTGTGGATTTTACAGATTAAAGTGTAAATTTTACGCTTTAAAGTGTGAATTTTACAGATTATAGTGTGAATTTTACACTTTAAAGTGTGAATTTTACAGATTAAAGTGTGAATTTTACAGATTAAAGTGTGGATTTTACAGATTAAAGTGTAAATTTTACGCTTTAAAGTGTGAATTTTACAGATTATAGTGTGAATTTTACACTTTAAAGTGTAAATTTTACAGATTAAAGTTTGAATTTTACACTTAAAGTGTGAATTTTACAGATTAAAGTGTGAATTTTACACTTTGAAGTGTGGATTTTACAGATTAAAGTGTAAAATTAACAGATAAAAGTTTGAATTTTACACTTTAAAGTGTGCATTTTACACATTAAAGTGTGAATTTTACAGATTAAAGTGTGAAATTCATACTTTAAAGTTTATATTTTACAGATTAAAGTGTGAATTTTACAGATTAAGGTGTAAAATTTAAAGATTAAAGTTTAAATTTTACATTTTAAAGTGTGAATTTTACACGTTAATTTTTGAATTTTACAGATTAAAGTGTAAATTTTACAGATTAATGTGTGAATTTTACAGATTGAAGTGTGGAATTTCCTGATTAAAGTGTAAAATTTACAGATTAAAGTGTAAATTTAACGCTTTAAAGTGTACATTTTACAGATTATAGTGTGAATTTTACACTTTAAAGTGTGAATTTTACAGATTAAAGTGTAAATTCTACAGATTAAAGAGTAAATTTTACAGATTAAAGTTTGAATTTTACACTTAAAGTGTGAATTTTACAGATTAAAGTGTAAAATTAACAGATTAAAGTTTGAATTTTACACTTTAAAGTGTGCATTTTAAACATTAAAGTGTGAATTTTACAGATTAAAGTGTAAAATTTATACTTTAAAGTGTAAATTTTACAGATTAAAGTGTGAATTTTACACATTAATGTGTGAATTTTACAGATTTAAGTGTGAAATTTATACTTTAAAGTGTAAATATTACGGATTAAAGTGTGACTTTTACAGATTAAAGTGTAAAATTTACAGATTAATGTGTGAATTTTACAGATTAGTGTGTAAAATTTACAGATTAAAGTGTGAATTTTACACTTTAAAGTCTGAATTTTACAGATTAAAGTGTAAATTTTACAGATTAAAGTGTGGAATTTCCAGCTGATTAAAGTGTAAAATTTACAGATTAAAGTGTAAATTTTACAGATTAAAGTGTGAATTTTACACTTTTAAGTGTGAATTTTACAGATTTAAGTGTAAATCTTACAGATTAAAGTGTAAATTTTACAGATAAAAGTGTGGAATTTACAGATTAATGTGTAAAATTTACAGATTAAAGGGTGAAGTTTACGCTTTTAAGTGTGAATTTTACAGATTAAAGTGTGGAATTTACAGATAAATGTGTAAAATTTACAGATTAATGTGTAAAATTTACAGATTAAGATGTAAATTTTACGCTTTAAAGTGTGAATTTTACAGTTTAAAGTGTGAATTTTACACTTTTAAGTGTGAATTTTACAGATCAAAGTGTAAATCTTACAGATTAAAGTGTAAATTTTACAGATTAAAGTGTGGAATTTACAGATTAATGTGTAAAATTTACAGATTAAAGGGTGTATTTATGCTTTAAAGTGTGAATTTTACAGATTAAAGTGTGGAATTTACAGATTAATGTGTAAAATTTACAGATTAATGAGTAAAATTTACCGATTAAGGTGTAAATTTTACGCTTTAAAGTGTGAATTTTACAGTTTAAAGTGTGAATTTACACTTTAAAGTGTGAATTTTACACTTTAAAGTCTGAATTTTACAGATAAGAGTGTAAAATTTACAGATTAAAGTGTGAATTTTACACATTTAAGTGTGAATTTTACAGAATAAAGTGTAAAATTTGCAGAATAAAGTGTAAAATTTACAGATTAAAGTGTGATATTTACAGATTAAAGTGTAAAATTTACACTTTAAGGTGTAGAAAATAAAAAAAATGTGAAGTGTATATGTGGCACTAATACGCTTCCGTATTTAGCAGTATCGCTAAAAACACAGATTTATAATAACATCTACACTGTATTTTCTGCTCTATTTCTTTAAAAAAAATTATTCTAGTTCATACAGTTTTGAACTGACAAGCCACCGAGTAAAACGACGTTCAAGTACGAGTATACGAGTTACTTTTAAAAGCTGCATTCAATTGTATTGTTTAGTTAATCAACTTAAGTAATTATAATAGAAAAGTTTTACTTCGTATCATACGAAAAATACAAAGAAAATTACATGACCCGCTTATGCGGTTTATGCTATTTTTCTTGAATGCTAGCTACCTTCATACCCACATGAAACACAAAAGAAAGCTTTTTTTGTTTTGTTTCATGCAAGAGTTGGAAATTATGTTACAAAATACCGTGTAAGGGGTCAATATGTTAACCACTATGAAAATGCACAACTTTTCAAAACTTTCCTGAATATGATCGCATCTGTACTAGTGCCGGATGATGCATGTGGCGCGCCGTTTATGGGGACAAAGGTCACATCAAGTTCCCTGGGACTACTACATTGCTTGTACAATTGCATTACACATGTTCCATCTATTCAGCAGATAAACTATCCCTGTTTTTTGTCATATCCTATCATTAAGACCTTTATTTAAGAAAGCAATCGACAGAAATCAAAATCGATAGATAGTTCAGAATTTAAACATTAAAGACATACAAAAATTACCAAAAAAATTTATAATATGTTGTCGTAATTAGTCTGAATTATTTTTTTGTTTCACAATGTTTCTTTCTGTTAAGCATAGACGCACGTTCTCATTGCGGGAAACTTGGTTTTTTTTTTAAGGCCAGAAACTATGCAAAACTTCCTTACCGAAACCAAAACGCTCAATAGTGCAGTGTACTCTGATATTAAAATAGATATGGAAAAGACATTGACGAGATAAATATTTATTAAATTTACGCACGGAAAACGTTCAAACGGCCTTGTTTATTGACAAATAATGAATTTTGCACCCATTGATTTTCATCAAATGGAACCCCCCCCCCCCCCTTTTCCAAATTGCTGGATCCGCCTCTGCATGTTCACAAACTAAAATTGTTTGCGAAGATTCAAAAAGACGTTTATCATATATTTGACTTAGAGATACTAAATAGACATTTTAAAAGTAATTATCGCTCCCTACCCGCATTAATCATATAAAATAAACATTTTACTGTGTATATTTAGGCCTACATTATTTTTTCTTTTCACTAATAAATGAATTTATTGTAAAGAGTAATTGAAAATAACTAAGTCATTGTAAATATACATCAGTACGTTAAATATATATTTAAATATATAGTCAAGTCGTCTGACATCAGCATGATAATTTCGTGAAGTCTGTTAAGTTGTTTAAAGTTTTCAGCAATAGATGAGCTTGTTAGAACTGGATCTTGTAGATTTCAGCCCAGTTTCAGTCGAGCTTATCATTCACAATCGGGTTAAAACTTTATCTTTCAAGAAATGAAGGAGAAAATTCTCGGTAGATGTAAAGTATTTCATATAATACATTTTCTAATGAGAACTTCAAATAATAAGGTTTAAACAAAATATCAAATATTAATCTTACATCATTTAAGATTCATTTATATCAATTTAAACAATTTCGATATATAAGTACAATATTGTAATTAATTTATTCCTCAAAAAGATTTTCTACGATTAAAAAAATAAGATTGCGCAGATTAAGCAAGTGCTTAAAGAATTCATACAGTTTATATCTGAGTTCACAATTTGCATTTTCATTTAAAATTCATCGCAGCAGATTTGAAGTAAATTATGAATTTTTTCAAGCGCGTAAGACAATTTTATTTGATTAAGATAAACATTTCAACATCTTGATAATTTAGTTTTCGCAAAACTCATTGATCATTCTCCTCTAGGTAACATACATATGCCATATTATTGATCAAATAAGTACATGTACTGAGGTAAATGGCGTTTCAAAATATACAACAGTACCCTGTGCACGGATCTGGCGAGTGTCTTGAAAATTCAATTTTACTCAATTCACTCTGATACGTGCATTATCCATATCGCCGATGAATAAAGTTTCCTTCGGTATAAAAAGATACTTTACTGACTATTAAAACGATGCAGATTTTCTTTTAGGTAAACAAATTCGAGTTATCGGACTTAGACCTACGTGTATGCACTCAGATTACACCACCTGGTGTTCCGAGTTTGATAACGGGAAGTCGAACGCTGCCGATGACTAGTGTCGATGAGTATTTACCATGGGCAGATACTGTAGGCATAGAGACTATTTCAAGGTTAGATAAAATTATAGCAAGTTAATTCTTAGAAATTGTACTTAGAAAATATACAAAAAGGTATGATAAAATAAAATATATGATGAGTTTAAATACATCTTTCGATCCACTGATGTGCAATTTAACATTAGACAGTTAATAATTTTATCTTTTTGACGTGTGTGAATTCAATTCTATATGAAACATGACAAAAAATAATGATGGCTTTTACCTTGCAGGTTTGTCTCTAGTTGTTGATGTCCTGAGATTTCAGAGAGATGAGCAGATACAACATACTGTGTGTTGTATATGTAGCATAAGTGTGGTTGAACACTGGATACATTAAACACGCAATAAAACATTGCACTGAATCTTTGTACATGTACATGCATTTGGAGTATCCAGTTCTTTATCGAAGTTTTGAACAATAATGAAAGAATGGTACTAACATGTACACTTCTTTTGCATTTAGTACCAGTCAAGATTTGACACTAACCTTCAAAACCATTGAAACTAATAACAATTTTCAAAAGTGCAGTCTTTCTTTTTTTAGTACTGGTCTCACTAATAATCAGAGAGAGAGAGAGAGAGAGAGAGAGAGAGAGAGAGAGAGAGAGAGAGAGAGAGAGAGAGAATAATAGTGGTTACCCAATTGATATAAGCTTTCTTTATTACAAAAGACTACAGTCATATGAGCTACACCTAAACACCATTCAGGAAAGGTCAAGCTGTTGCTATGGAAATATTCATGTCATCTTTTCCATAGCAACAAGACTTTCAATGGCTCTGCACATTTCAGGAAGAGAGCATCTTAATTTCCATGACAGCAAGGAAATGAAAAAATGAATATTTGAAAACACTTAAAGTGTACATTTTGTTGACATTCCTCATTCATTTTTCTAACCATGGTGTCTTATTCTTAGTAAGACCAGTACTTAAGTGTGTTGCAATATACAATCCAGTATCATGCATATCTGTCAGGTTTTATATGACAATAATGGCATACATGTAGAACCATTTAACAGGAACTTGGAATTTGGTTATGTGTGTCAAACAGTAATTTGACGTAGGCCTGTCTATTGTATTGCTGACCTCTCAGACATGGCTATTTGAAATCAACAAGATTTGTCTAATTTTTATGTTTAGACTACGAAATCTGTGTATATTTCATTTGAAACCTGCATCATTTTTTACTTGTTTTGACGCAAAAAATGATAGTTAGATGCTACCAAAAGTCCAAGGCCTTGTAAAAATGATTCTAAATGACTTGTCCCTGAAAAGTTACTTAATGTTATTGTGTGAAGAAACTCGAATAGATAAAGTCAATTTACATGACATTGTATAGAAGTACAGAAATGAAAAGTTGAAAGTGACTGAGATAATAGTGCTCAAAGTGGAATCAAATTAATTAACGTAAATTTTACTAAATTAACTGATATTGAGATGAATCAGAGATATGGTACAGATTGCAATTTCCAAGTTTTATGTATGAGCTAAAATTATATGCCGGTATTTTGTACCTTGCAAATAAGTTGGACACCGAATACAGCGCGAAAATCATAATTATTTGCCATAATGCATATTAGACAAATTTATATGGAGGGTGCAATGGATAATACAAAAATCATGTTGTTCTGTGCCAGGGCAATAAAAGAGACCTATGTAATTTTTACCCCCAAAACAATGTTTCAAAAATTTTAGGTAAATTGCATACTCTGAGTGATCCATCACTTTTCCAACGTGTTGCCAATAAAAAGAAATGTACACAAATATACATACCACCAATATGCACACTTAAAATATAATTAAGGTGATGTCAATCCTCAAACTTACTATCTGTGTCATCTCTTGAAAGCGAGAAAGTGCAATAAACTTAGTAAAATAAACCAGAAAGCATAACGCATTTGATATTATATAACCAAAAAAAATCACCAGGCGGCACAGGGGTCACTTAAATCACCTGGGCAACAATGGCCAAACTCTGATCAAAGTCGTTTTTGGGTCTCTTTTGTGTTGTTTAGTGGTCATTGTATCAACGATTTAGAAAAATAGCTAATGCAGTATGTTTAAATGAATATTAGAGAGTGTTTTTATCCACATTTGTGTGAATGTACATGTGTATTATGTTCGAGCTTTGCTCTTCTTCGATCTACATGTACGTAAAAAAATAAGACATGGATCTGTCTGATAAGATTGTTGATTTCATATACCCCCCGAAAACGAAGTTTAGGGGGGGGGCGGGTATAAAGGAATCACATTGTCCGTCCGTCTGTCAGTCTGTCCGTCTGTCTGGGCAAAATTCGTGTCCGGTCCATATATTTCTTATGGAGAACCATTAAAAGTTCTTACTTCAAAAAAAGGTTGCTTAAGACCAAATGTAGTGTCATGATCTTGAACCAAGGTCATTTGGGCAAGGTCAAGGTCACTGGTCATATAAAGTGCTATATAGTGCTACATAGTGCTAAATTCGTGTCCGGTCGATATCTTCCTTATGGAGAAACATTAGAAGTTCTTACTTCACACAAAGATTGCTTATGACCTAAGGTAGTGCCATGACCTTGACCCAAGGTCATTTGGGCAAGGTCAGGGTCACTGACAGAAAAAGTGCAAAATTTGTGTCCGGTCCATATCTTTCTAATGGACAAATATTGGAAGTTCTTAATTTACAGTAAGATTGCTTATAACCCAAGGGTGTGTTATGACCTTGACCCAAGGTCAATTGAGGAAGTTCAAGGTCATTGTATAAAAAATGCTTAATTCCGGTTTGTGCCATGTCTTGTATTAATGGAAATAATTAGAAGCTAAAATTTGACAAAAAGCTTGCTTGTCTCAGGCCATATATATATATATATAATTACTTTTTAGATTCTCATCCCCGTCTCTCTGAATATGGCCTGCCCCGATGTATTTTTTTTTGGGGGGGGGGGGGGGGGGGATCGGGCTTAGTATACCAACAAATCAAAATGTTTATCTATTACGGCTGCTTGACATGTGGTTTTTCGTTTGATTCGAGTTATGTTTGTTAACATAAGGATGCAAATGTCCTCATTCATTAACAGTTAACTTGAAATAAAATGGAATTTAAAGAATAGAAATTGGTTTGTGTACTCATATTAGCATTAACAATTTAAAAAAATAGAGCAGTTGTTATTTATAGAAAATTGACGGTGAAATAGATTCATCCAATATTTTCTATAATAATAGAACACATACATGAGTTATGATTTTTTCTTAGCGGGGGTATCAATTGTGAGCTTGCTCACAGTACCTCTTGCTAGTTTATTTACGTACTGGTAGCTTGACCTAACATAGGACATTCCTGTTAACTGTTTTCTTATGTTGGTTACATTTGGACTACATATATAACAACATAATTATATTTATGAATTTCTGAGTGATCAAAATTAAATTTTAAAAGAAGCATTATGTTCGGTAAAATTAATTGATTTTAATATGTTAAACCTAAAACCACAATTTGGTTTGTGCATAACTTTATGAACTTGCTTACACCAACTTTACCTCATCCAATTCTTAACAATACCTCCAATATATGCACTTATATTTCAATGATTTGAGTGTGTTAACTAAGTACAGTAATTTTATATCGTTGTTGACGGCAAGGCCTGGCTTTTTATTTGTTACATGCATTAAATAAATAATATTTGACTACAGTTTGTGATTATTTAATGCTATGTTAAGAAAAGTCAAACCTCAATAGCAAATTACATTAAATTTACCGACCGTATCGAACATATACTGAAAATCTTTACGATATGTCATGTGTTTTAAATTCTCAATTAACACTTTTTAAAACTCTTACCTTCAAGTTGGTAATTTCGTGGTGGTATCTGATATATGTTTCAGAAAGTGCGAATAACGTTTATGATCACAGCGAAAACTAATAAACAAGCAAGTTAAATATTTAGATTTTAAAACTACATGAATTGATACATGATATAAATGATGTACTTAATTCACTACGCAACTACATAAATAAATTGTTTTTATATTTCAGTTAATAATCGTATATACTATTTCCACTGAGGGTAAATATGATAGAAATTGGTTTGTTAATGATGCTTGGTGGTTTACAAATTATAAATCGGATCTTCTTTAGTTTGTTTAGTTTGTTTTGTATTTTAGGGAAGATATCTTCAACCATAAGGTTTTTTGATTAGTACATTTAAATGAAATCGTAATAATATTTCATGTTAGCATTTTAATATTTTCCTTTATCTTCATACAAAGATCTATTTTCTTAAGAAGAATAATAAAGTTTTAAAATGGTAATGAAAATTCAGCTCTCACGAAGTGCATGTACATATAGCACCTATATAAAAAAAATCCTTACAGCGTCAAAGATTCGATGCCTACTCGTTAGATAAACAACTTAACTTAACATTTTGA
Organism: Magallana hongkongensis; assembly: GCA_015776775.1. Classification (NCBI taxonomy): domain Eukaryota; kingdom Metazoa; phylum Mollusca; class Bivalvia; order Ostreida; family Ostreidae; genus Magallana; species Magallana hongkongensis. Next base: position 10,728,523 of record CM027471.1, read on the forward strand.
ATTTCATATAGCGAACATTTATGAGTATGCATAAGAGTATTTTCATAGCAATTATAGTATCATTAAATGATAATACATACGATGTTTTGAGACGGCACTGGCTGGCGATATTTATCGATAAAAGTTCAGTTTGTTTGTTTATCTCATAATTTGCATAATATTTAAAACATCATCAAAGTTGATTTGAATATTCAAATGCCCAAACTTCCACGTTTATGATGAGGATTGGTACAAAACGGTGACGGTAGTACTAATCACGTGACCTCTGGAATTTTTTCTACGATATAACTGCTGCAAATGCTGGACAATTTGTACACAGGACCAGTACGTACAGCTGTTAAGATGTTCTTTCTCGTTTTTGCGCTTACCGCGTTCGCTCTCTCAGGTAAATATGCTAACATTCGTTAAAATAATTGTACTTATTTATTAATCTATTTATCCATTATAATTATTTATTTGATTATTATTTACGTATGAAAATGTTTATATTGGTTTGTTTGTTTGGGTTTTTTTTTAAATATGATCGATAAGATACATATTAATTATCTAAAACAAAATAGTTAAATCATAGAATCTAAAAGTATAGAACGTTCTTATTATAAACTAAACTTTGATATTTATTTTTGGAAATAGACGCAAAGAGTACAGGGTGTCAGTGTCCAGATGTGTTCGAACCTCTCTGTGGAAATGACGGCATAACATATGACAACGAATGCGTGATGATTTGCGCGTGAGTAAATGATTATTTGTATGTTGTGTCTTTATTTCGCTATAATTTTTCACTCTTTGTTATGATTTTGTTTATACTTAATTTTTATTAACATCTAATATTTATATAATTTTTTTCTATATTGCATTTCTTAGGATACAGGTGTAGTATTGGACACCTGTCAATATTAATGTGGATGAAAGTACTTTATAATCGAAATATGTTCACTGGCTTAGAAATTAAATTTTTACAATAATCGAACAAATATATGATTTTAATTTTAATTTCTTTTTTTTCGGGGGGGGGGGGGGGGGGTTAACCTTGTGAAAGCTTCAGATGGATTTGAACTCATAACTTACAGATTTATAGCTACCGCTTAAAAAAAATGGGGGGGGGGGTATTCATTTTTTTTTCTTTTTGGTTAGTTTTCAAAGTAAGTACGTCAAAATATGGATGTGTCTAATACAACCTTAATCACTGATTAAGTTAATGGCAGGCTTTTCATAGAAAAATGAAACAGATGAAAAATGCTTTATATGCATTTCTGTATGATAAGTTTCTTAATTTTGTTGTATTAATCGCGTTGCATTTGTTCATTACAGGGGAACGTCACCCAAGTATGACGGGGCTTGTAAGGAGGAATCTGATTGCGCATGCCCACTGATTTTGAAACCCGTATGTGGCAGCGATGACAGAACTTATGATAATGACTGTCAGATGAAGTGTTCGTAAGTATTTCATTACTTTTATAATCAGGATATTTTACTAAAAACCATTTTCCTTGATAAAGTAATACAAATTAGTTATTGTGTAACTGTTAAGAGTGTGCCAATTTCTGTAAATATTTAATAATACTTAGGTAATATCAACTATTATAAATTATTTGAGACGTTCGTTTGAATATATCGTGTTTAGAAAGGATCTTGTTTTATATGTATGAAGGTTTTGAGTATTAACATACTCAGCATAAATCTTCTTTGTTTATTACATTCATGGGGAGACCACAACAAAAAGGTGGAAGAAACGAAAACGTATAATTAATTATACAATTTATTTTTATTAAATGTATGACCTACAGTATAGAACATAATTTTCTCTGTAGCGGAATGTCAAAAGCTTACGACGGAGAATGTGTAAAATCGGAATGCGCATGCCCAATGGTGATTAACAGAGTCTGTGGAACCGACGGAAACACCTACGATAATGAATGCCAACTCCGATGTGCGTAAGTAGAAGGCCAGACTACTATCCTGATCAAGTGATGTACAATTATTCAAGCATTTAATTTAGTCAATTTAGCAACATATTACCAAATAAAAGAAGTGCAACTACGTTAAATGATAAGCTTATATTGGATTTGTTGGGTCCTTGCTCTGCGTGCACCCTATACATCCACTATCCAGTCTGTTCGTCCGTTTGTTAGTCAGAGATCATTTATCCGGATAGTCGGATAGTTCAGCTTTCCTTGACCATATCTGTTTTAAGTTTCACCCTAACAGTAAATTTACCTTTATGTTAAGGGTGCTTAGTAACTTTGAACCAAGTTTTTTGTCAAAGGTGAACCTTTAGAATAATACAAAATTCTGTGAGAAATCGTTGTCCGGATTATCTTATCATCTATTATATCTCATCCTTTGGACCTGTTTGACCTATACTTCCTCTAGAGTGCCTGTGATCAAAAGATGAATATTAACCTTAAACAAAATTTCTATTTGGAAAACAAATCTTTGTCTGCACGTTTTTATTATACAATTTCTTCTGGACCTATCTGGCTCTTTCTTCGTTTAGTGCTTTTAGGAAACTGATATACAGAGACTACGAACCAGTTTTCTTAATCAAATGTGAAGATAAAGCAGAGCTCTTGACAATTCATTTTTAAATCATTATTTTTGTCTCATTGGCCGAATCTTGTTGAGATGAAAGCAAACGAATCCCGCTAGAAAAGGGGGGCTACAGAGAGCTTTTAGTTCAAAGCAAAGAGGTCCCTTTGAATTAGTCACCATCCAAATGATGTATTATTAGATATTTGTTGTTTTTTTATTTGATATCTTTTGTTGATTAATTTGATGTTACTTTGATAGTGGGACAACAATAGAACATGTTGGAGAGTGTGGCTTGAAATTCGTGTGTGCCTGTCCAGAAACGGTCAAAAAGGTTTGCGGTAATGATGGAAAGACCTACGATAATGATTGTCTTCTAGAATGCACGTGAGTCAAGTTATTCACCATACTTAAGGTTATTATGTTACATCGTGATAACCGTGTAACATTAATTTAATATTTAATTTTATCATGACGTCACCGTTTTCATATTTTTTATGAGACCCAATCTTATTGTTTTTAACCCTTTTTGCATGAAGAAGTTTTAATTACTACTATATCGATTATTTTGCAATTGAAAAAAAATATATATATTTAAAATCCAAAGTAACAAATTAGCTGAAACGATTTCATCTTTTTAAAAAATGCACAAATTATAACAGTTAATGTTTCTTTTGATGCTGCTTTAATATATTCTAAGAGAATATTCAACGGTCACCCTCAATGTGCAATATTCATCCTCCTATCATGACAAAAAACCCAAATTAAATGTATTAATCTGGATGATTTATCTGCTATTATTTTGACATGCTTCACAGTGGATGGACAAAGAACCATGACGGTGTGTGTGAAACACATCAGATGTGCAGGTGCCCGAAAATCTCTCTTCCGGTTTGCGGACAAGATGAAAAAACTTACGAAAACGAATGTCTCCTTCATTGCAAGTATGTGGGGTTTTTTTAATTCTTGAGAAATGTTTGATATAGATTACATGTATCGGTGAACGGTTTTTCGACAAAGAGTATACTGATGCAGCTCCATGGCAACATTTCACTATGATGTCAAAATGATGTCAACATTTTATGAAATTAATATGCATACTGTCTTAAAAAAACAGATGCAGATAATTGTTTTGTTATGATTGTTAAACGCTACTGAATATCAGCTTTTTTACTATTGCCAAAAAAAAATTACTAGTGCATTCAAATGATATGGCTAAACGTTTTTCCATAATATAATGTGAAATTTATAGTTATGAAATGTGAAATTTGCAAAAAGCAATAAAATGATTTTTGTTCCAGTGGTGCTGCTAAGTTACATAATGGCGAATGCAACAAGCAGCCGGATTGTGGATGCCCATTTACTTTAAATAAAGTGTGTGGAAAGGACGACAAGACTTATGACAATGAGTGTATGATGAACTGTGCGTAAGTATTTTATATCTCTCTCATTGGATTTATACTTAATAAATTATAATGGTTAACCCTGTACGGAGAAATGCTTATAGGGAAATGTTTTTAACACATTTGCTGTTGTTATTCATTTTAAACAAAGTAGTGGGCTGTGTCTCACTTGAAAGTTGATAGAATTGATCCGATATTTATGTACCATAAAGAAGCAAACGATCCTCGTTTTTCAAAATTTAAGCGATTAGGTAGTGTTTATGGTGGATCTTGGGATGACGCCCCTTCAAGTACTAGCATACATGAACCTTAGTGTATAGTACATGTATATACAATAAATTTATAAAACTTTGGTATATCAAAAAGAAATGATTAATTTATAAAATAAACCTTTGGATTGTGGCGTCCCTACAGTTAATGATGTTCCACCTTCTGTAGATCTGTGGGTAAGGCATACGAGGGTGAGTGTCTGAAGGCAGAATTGGCCGCTCCCGTGGAGCCGGTGTGTATGTGTAACAACATGTACTTCCCCGTCTGTGGTGATGATGGGATGACGTACGCTAACGAGTGCCTCATGACTTGCCAGTAAGTTATGTCTAGTTTCATAAAAAAATGTATAATTTTTTTATTTATTACTTTGTTTACTATTGAAAATGAATAAAACGAAAAGTTTATATCAACAATGTGCTTACCTGATTTGTAAATGAATATATCTTTTTTTTTTATTTATTTATTCTGTTGCATATTTTGCAACTTAAAACATTAAACAAAAGTTCACATTTTGTCATGGTTGTATGTATTTTGTTATAGTTTTTTTTTTTGTCATTTATCTAAGAATAGAAGTATATTTTGAAAAAAATATATATGTTATGATATAATAGTAAATAGATTATGATGATTATGTGATATGTACTTATACTTTAAGTAAAGCTGAGCTTGCCTATGAGGGGGAGTGCGAGGCCACGCCCTCCTGCCACTGTCCCCACATCTACAACCCTGTGTGTGGGAATGACGGCGAGACATACGACAACAGCTGTCTCATGGGATGCAAGTAAGTTACATCAAAATGACGTCATATATCATCCTCGGTTACATCAAAATGACGTCACATATCAGCCTCATACTCATTGTTATTCATTATCAATTTAATCAAATTAACATATCAACTACTATTTCTATTGTAAATCGTTACTTCTTGGCAGCACTAAGGGTATCATTTTGCATGTTATGAAACTTTAACGTAACAAATACTTCAGAAGTATATTATATTACAAGGACGTTTAACTAACTGAGAGTGGGATAAAGTTTACATTTTTGTTGCATTTCAAAATATCATTGTAAATAAATACAATATTCCAACAACTTTCCTACATTCATAAACATTCCTATACTAATTACCAATCTATACCTTAACGTAGTAAAATTCAGAACTCGAAATTATTTACATGTAACAAAATATATCATTCAATATTAATTGACTTTCATATTTTCAGTAGTTGTAGATATTGTCATTTACTTTGTATATAAACTGTATATTTTTTTCAAGTAATGTGAAAGAAGCCTATCCTGGGGCGTGTAAAAGCTAGTTGTCCAGTTCAGCAGGGGCATGTCTCAAGATTGATTCTCTCGCAGCTGCAATAAACACATGTTCCGGATCTCTTTCAAATGACATAATAAAATCAAAAATCTCTAAATATATTACAATTGTAATAGTAAATGTTGTTTAGTTTTTGTTCTTCTCATATTACAGATTAACTTTATAATTATCAAAAAATGTGCAAAACTTGCAATTGAATGTACTGTTCATTTAGTTCAACAAATCTTAACATTGTATGAACTTTGAACCTTTTAAAATGATTTTAACGTGTGTCATTTGTATTTGTCTTAGCAAATTTAATTTTTTAATTATATCATTGATTTGCTTATTAAATATCTCTAAACATCACTCTTATTTGTTTCTTGATTTTTTTCAATTGCGATGGTTTTTATATATGATTCGTTAAGGATTCATTAGAATTCTTGATATGTTAGTCCATTTACTACATTTAAAAGAGATCTTGTTTTTCATATAGATTCATTCGTGTACAAAATTAAGTTATGACAAAGCTGTTATTAATATCCTTTAGAAATTTCGTCTCCTCAATTGTTAGTGTTGTTTTCATTTGATATATAAAATATTCAAATTGTTCACTTTATATTGCCGAAATTACCGCAATATAAATTTTATATATTTACAGTATCTCAACAGTGCAGCATTTACAATATTTTAAACTCCCATTTTTTATTGCTTTTTTAACTTCCAAGTACTTTAGAGGCTTTGAACATGATTTATTGTCTATTTTATTCCATGCGGAAACATTCTTTGACTGTTGAATGATTACGTAAACAAACTACGAAAAGTTTATTAGTTTTCTCGTTATCTTTTTTCCCGTAGCTAGGTACACGATTTAAGAAGTCTAAAAGTTGTCAACCAATAATTCTTGATAATGCATTATCGGGGTTTTTTTAACCCCCCCCCCCCCCCCATGACGTTACTCGTGAAGTTGGTGTTTTGCTAACAAGAAAAATAAACCCGTTTTTATTAAAAAGAAAAAAACATCGAAATATTTAATAAATAAAAACTGAAATTGAAAAAGGTATAGTTGTTGTTTTTCATTTATGATTTTATTATTTTTACAGGAAATGGAAAAAATAAAAATGTTTATATTGTTCCTAGCAAAACCACCAGACATGCAAGAGTACTCGTTTTGAAAAAATGGGTAGACTATAGATAAGGTTTTAACATTGTGTATAAAAAATGTTTTATCATGCGCCCTCCAATAACTTTTTTTTTGACTTTATTTTCTTTTTTTTAATTTCAATTTCAATTCACTTATTCTGTTTTTTATCACATATTTTCTGTTTGTTTGTTTACGTTATCTAACGTTAGTTAGTTATCAAAAGAAAACTTTTTTTTTAATTGCAAAAAAATCCAAACACAATGATCATAATTCTTGTCTATTTGTCTATCAATGTGTATGAAATGAATGCACTTAATTAGGCATAATGTTGATTTTAAGAAGCATAATGTTCCTTATATTGACCAATAAACGGCAGATGGAACATTGACGCTGTAATTAACGAGCTGGTACATGTAGTTTTACCGATAAAATACACAATGATTATCATTCCTGTTTATTTGTTTATCGATATGTATGAAATGAATGCATTTTAATAAGGCATATTGTTGATTTTAAGAACTATTATATTCGTTATATTGACCAATACATTTACGATGTAACAAGCTGGTTCATGTAGCTTTATCGATAAAATATTACTTTGTTTATCTGTCCCACATTTCCTTATTACATAACTTTAAATAAAAAAAAATGTTTATGATATCACGGGACGTTTATCATCGCATGCACCACGTGACATTAAAATTTGCATCTCAATATAAAACAAACCCTAAACCTGGTCCACGATTCAGAGACATTTTTTTGATCAGAAAGATTGCAGACATGTTTCTTATCATCGTTGTTCTAGTCAGCGTTGCCTTCTCAGGTAAATACATTTATACTTTTTATAGTACTCCAACAGGTTATTGTGATATCGTTTGTATTATATTTGCAACAGCAATGATGTATTTCATTATTTCTTGTGTGTATCGTAAGATATTTCTTGTGTGTATCGTAAGATGTTATTTTTTGGTTGTAGATGTTATATTAAATATAGAATCAAAGAGTACGGGATGTGCCTGCCCCAAAATCTACATTCCTCTATGTGGAGAAGATGGAGTAACTTATGACAACGAATGCACAATGAACTGCACGTAAGCAAAGATATTTGTTCACAACATTTTTTTTCTTCAAATATTTGTTTGGTTTTTCTTTCAATTGATTTCATGATATCAATTTAATACATAGAAAAAATCCACATTGCATGGGATTTCAGACACTGTTAGGAAATTATTAAAAAAAGAAGAAAAAGAATCACATGAGGAACCTGTGCAATTTAATCATCTGAATATTAACTGTAAGGTTGGAAATGTGACTAAACGACAGAGCTTTGTCGTTAAATCTCTTTTCAGTTAAATTTCAGTCATATTTCAGTTGACTGAATGGGACAGGCTCATCTTGTGGATTACTCTTTACAAATTACTAACAATGCCTGGAATTCCAATATTATTATTTTTTTATGAAAATGATCATTTGACTATTGAAAGAGGGGCTACAAAACTGCATGACGGAAGTTGTGAATCGTCTACTGCCTGTCCCTGTCCCCTGACCTACATTCCAGTCTGTGGGGATGACGGAAAGACCTACGATAATGAATGTCTGTTAAAATGCGCGTGAGTTAGATGACGCGAATCTCTATTTATGACTCGTTTTACGAGTATTATTTTGATATAAATCTATATGAATGAAAAAAAAGATCTTTATAAAAATTTAAATTTCACGGTTTTTTTAATATTTAATGTCAGTAATTATGATTTATCATTGTAGCAGCTCCGTGGGTATGGCATACAAGGGAGAGTGTCAAGTAAGCAAAGTTAGCCTGCACCCGTCGAGCCGGTGTGTACTTGTAACAAAATGTACTTCCCTGTGTGTGGTAGTGACGGCGTGACGTACAACAACGAGTGTCTGATGACCTGCCAGTAAGTCATACGCTGTATTGTAGAAACTGAAAAAAATAATAGTTACTTTTCATACAAGTAATACAGTAACACTCGTTTAGTACGAACACGGATATAGCGAATTCTCGGATATAGCGAAGTTTTTTTTTAATTCCTCGGTGAAATTCTTAACAAATCTTTGCAAAACTTTACGGTTATAAGGAATTTGGATATAACGAATTTACGGATATAGCGAACTGATTTTGAGTCCCGTAGAGGTGAATAATTTTATAACGGAATTTAACACCTTTATAACAAATTTCTTTACAGTTTAAAAAGGTTTGATCTATCATTTAACAAAATAGTTTAAATGAATTTATTTTTCATATGATTTTTTTTCAATTCACAATCCGATTATTAAATATATCAACGTAATGTATTTTTATTTAAGTCTCAATTAGCAAAAATTATTGTCCAGTGAAAGAAACACTGTCATGTATATAGTGAATTCGCTGTAGATATTATTACGAATTCGTTATACGGATTTAACGAATAACGAATATAACGAAGTAATTCCATTGGTCCCTAGGACTTTGCTATAACCGAGTTTGCTGTAACCAGAGGAAGTATAAGGGTTTCATTTATTAACTGGAAAAAAGCATTAAATCGTTGATTTTTGTTGTTTATCATATAAATTATTTTTTATCATATAGATGAATCATTTTTCTGCACTTCAATAATACTTTCGGCTTCTCTTTGGAGAAATATTTCATATCATTAATAAAAAGCTAATACTCTGCCTATTTCAGCGGCGCTGTAAAGTCACATGATGGTGAGTGTATAAGAATGGCAGATTGCGCATGCCAGCGAATCATGAATCCAGTTTGCGGGAAAGACGGCAAAACCTACAACAATGAATGCTTGATGAACTGCGCGTGAGTTAACAAAAATTCAAATATTCACTTTCGCGTCTTTTCTCTACCATTATAAGAAGCTGTTAAAGGTATCATAGCATCTGATATTAGTCTGTTGTGGCTTGTCCAGCAGAGCCCCGAGAGCTCAAGTCTACATACAACTGAAGTAAAGGAGTGGTGAATTTTCCTTAAATGTTTTATCTTTTATTACAATGGTCATTTTTGAAGGCAATGCTAAACATTTCAAACACACTATGATTTTTGTTTTATTTTTATTGTTTAGTCCGAATTAACGTAGCTCTGGGAGTCAACTTAAAATGATTTTTTAAGGATTTTTTTTCAAGAATGTAATAGCTGAATTATAAACATCAATAATTGAGTTTAATTGAATCAAGTTTATTTATTTATGCCTTTGTTTTATTTTTACCTAATATCCAACAAACTCCGACACTTTTTACATTGGGATTGAATCAAGTGAACTTGGCTATGATGAAGTATTTAGATGCTGGTAGATGTACAAGTGTTTTTTCTGAACTGTAATTTTCTTGTTGTAGGAATGTGATAGAGGACTACCCTGGGGCCTGCAAAATATAGTTCATTGTCAGAGAGACCCATATACAATATCTCCTGCTTAAGTTTGTGTTGCTTGTTTAACCAGAAAATTTATTTAACTTAATTGAATACATGTAAATGTACTTATATTTTCCATTATGATACGATCAACAAAATGCTTGAAACTGGATTTTAAAATTATTGGTCTCTTGGAGACTATACTGGACATCAGTGTATTGAAAAAATATGTCCCTTGATTTCCTTGGATACCATTTTATCCTATACTTTTGTTTGCACATGTATCTAATGTTTTCTTGATTTTATGATTATGATGAAATAAAACTAATCCTTGGTTTGCATCAGAAATTTTTTTGAAGTAATGTTGATGACTGCATAATACTTATCCTTGGTTTGTATATACTACTGATGATTAAATAAAACTTATCTAGAAAGCTTATGTATATTTTTTTTTATTTCTTATCGTTAACAACCCCATACATATATCTCAAGTTGAAAAATAACAGAAATATCACGACTTGGTAGCATTTTATATTCACACTCGTTTCACTTTAGAGAGAGAGAGAAGGAGAGAGAGAGAGAGAGAAGAAACAATCGTTTGTTTTCAATGAGGTGCCACCTGGGAACGATTACGACATCAGAAATCGCTATTACCGTTGGTGTCATCTGTTTTTCTTATTTCCTCACATATCCTCCTATATCTGAAAACTTAAATAAATTACACGTAGCATGCTGAGTCATATGATAATGAAAAAACATTTGTCACTCGCTACGTACGACAAGTTGATCAGGAAATGTGCACTGCCACAATGAACGCGGCATCGTTTTCAAAATAAAACGGGGCCTCTTCCCAATTAAAGCGAAAACCAGTTTACAACTTCATCAAAAAGAGTTACAACTGCATATACATGTAAAGAAGTCATCACACAATATAATGTAATCAACACATCATGTAAAGGCTTACGTGTACGTGGGTTGTTCGGAAATTATTGGGACAGCATAAATATTTTCCTCTCTAAGTCACAAATACTGGTGAACATCGGTATAAGCGTTGAAAAAACCTGAACAAATAACATCACAAAGTAATATACATAAACATGTCTGTGGTCGGGGTAGACATAAACTCGGAGATAAATAAACTTACACAGACAGTTACTTACTAAGTGTCTTTTCTTTACACCAACAATTGATAGTAAAGGAAATCAAATCATAATTATATATATATATATATCTTCATTTTGCTATTTATTGTCACGAACTTGTGTGCAAGATTCACTTGTGTTCGAGTTGAAATACGGAGATAGCACAAATACATTTACTAAGTTATAGAAATCTGACTTCGACGGTATAAAGGATTTACCATTGCATGTAACGCTTTCACCACACTATATAAAGGTTTAACCACCATACATATTGATTTTAACATACTATAACATGAAATTATTATGCCTTCTGTCAGTTTGTCACTATACATTCAATACTCATCTATTTTCACATAGTATCAAAGGATTTATATAGCGTAAGCATACTATGCCGAAAAAGAGCACGGCAAATATTTTAAACGAAAATCTTTCCAGCGCCGACAGCGGGATTCGAACTCACGACGCTAAAATCATTCAAGCTTGAAGCCCAACGCTACGCCAAAATTAGCCGTTCTTATAATTAACGGTATTTAGATATATAAAACGTAAATATATACGACTGACATCAAGCAATTAAAATTATTCATTTTCCCAAACACACTTCATTATCGCCTCCGGCTCGTGCACTATGTATCAAACCCTGACTACTATTTAGGCATAGTACATGCACAACACAACACTATTATATAATTAGCACAGCATACAATGAACTTGTCACATAGTAATGTCAAGACAAGAAGTTGCACTGCATAAAATGATTTTACGGCTGCATTGATGAGTGCACTACATAATAAGACGACTGAACAACATTTCATTATGAGTTTATCTCTGTATAAAATGAGTTTATCATATCATATAAAGATTACATTCATATCATAAAATGAATAAACCACTGCACATAATGATCTTACGACATAAGGTAATGATATTTCTACTTATGATATGATATTGACCTTAAGGCAGCTATGGCGTTCCATACGATCAGCTCGGCCGCCGTAATATATATTATGGTCTTCGGCTTTCCTACAGTGAAATTGCAGTAAAGATTATGAAAGCTTATAAGAAAACTACACTGAACTGTATGTTAACGTATTTCAAAACAATATAGAAGTATTTGCATATTTATTATTTCTCTAAAAGCATTATTATCAATATAATAGCATGTACTTTACACATAGTTTATATATAAAAGTTTAACTAAAACAGTTTTAAGAGAATCTCTTGGTAGTAATCAATTGTTTTAAATTAAAAACGAATATTAAACAATTCCAAACTTAAAGACTAACATACATTTTATTAAATTTTACAATAAAATTGCATAATGTAACAAAGAAATGAAAACATTATAAACGAAATAAGGTAAATGATTTTTCTATTTGGTGTAATAGCATGGGACGTTTGTCTGAATCACCCATGCGTTAAGACAAAAACAAACAATTTGTCACGAGACAGGAGCGTAATGCATTTTATGTAAACCGGTTAATGATATAAACATGTATGCAACACACAGACCGTTTTAAATCGGAAATGAAATCCACAACGTATATTTCGTTCCTAGGTTTGGCGCTCCTAGTACCCGAGGGACTTCTGCATGTGCAGGACTACCCTTTCCGTAACACATCACTCCCGTGGGACGCACGTGTAAAAGACCTCGTGGACAGACTGACCATTGAAGAGATTGTTGTTCAAATGAGCAGGGGAGGGTCCGGCCCCCGGGCAAGCCCCGCTCCCGCCGTCCCGCGCCTGGGGGTCGGGCCGTTCAGCTGGAATACCGAATGCCTGAGGGGAGACGTGTACGCAGGGAACGCCACCTCTTTCCCTCAGGCCTTGGGGCTTGCGGCGACCTTCAGGTAAAAGTGCATTACTTGTGTAGCATTATTCAAAGGTCGCATGTATCTGAATTACTTCCTTCTACCGTTTATATTTGATTTCCTTAAATTTATGAATGACTTTAAATGTTTGAGTTCACATAGCAGTCAATAAGAATACATTGCTGTTGAAATTCAAAATTATAATGCTATTTTATCAAAATTATTATTTAGTTCCAATCTACTTAGAATTGAACCCTAATTATAAGTGAAATAAAAAGGTCCGAATCGATTAAAATAGAATTGGTTTTGTTAGACACATCTTTTGTACTGATTTTTTTTTAATTTTCACCATCTATAGCATATAAGTTTATTTTTTTAAAAGAATACCTTTTAAAACTTTGTGAGAATCGCGAAAAGGAACGCTTTTAAGTGGATATATTTTTTAAAATATATACACCTGTACCCCAACTCTTACTTCTTTCCCGACATTAATTATAAGCATACAAAGTCATTTCAGTAATAATAATTACATGTATAATATCGTCTTGCTCAGCACGGAAGTGATATGTGACGTAGCTTCCGCCACGTCCATTGAGGTGCGCGCCAAATTCAACGACTACCAGAGGCGGAAAATATACGGGGACCACAAAGGGATCAGCTGTTTCAGTCCCGTCATAAACATCATGAGGCACCCACTCTGGGGCAGAAATCAGGTCAGAAGGAAATAATTATACTCATAACAAGACACGTTCTTGTTTTTACATGTACGTGTATAAACTGTTAGTTAAAATATTAATCATATAACTATGGATATTTAAGGAATGAATTCAATATTTATTTGTTTAAGCGGTTTATAAAAAAGCGTAAACTATTTCAAACCATTTGATATCGTATACATGTAAAACTAATAAATATTGAATTTATTGCTTATATTTTAATTTTCTACTCTTCATTGTAGATAAAAACGGTCATTTGACCTTTAAAATGACGTAAAATTGTACAAAATTCAAACGTAACGTCAGGCGTATTGATACATTTTAGACGTTAGTCTTACAATGACGTAGGCAACATTCTTTATACGATATAAAATATTTTGTTGGCCAATCAGAAAGCGCGTTACAACCAGAATTAAATTATAATTAATTCAAAAAATGTGTAGGGGTTATGTTGGTCTGGGCATGTCTAGAAAAAAAAAAACAAATAGACACAAATAACACGTTTACAGAGTTAAAAACATTAATGTTTTTAAATTACGATTTCAATGTTTCAGATCAGTGGCTCCATAATTGGTTGTAACAAAACATAATAACTATATATCATGTGAAAAAAAAACTACATGTACAACATATTTCTAACTATTTTACAAACAAATGCATCAAATATTTGATAATAGCATTTTATTAAATACGAAAAAAAATAACTAATACGCTTCATCTTCAGGAAACGTACGGAGAAGATCCGTTTCTCTCTGGTGAGGTGGCGGCCATATTTGTAAAGTGTTTACAGGGAGACGATCCAATCTACATCCGGGCTAACGCTGGTTGTAAACACTTCGACGTTCATGGCGGCCCAGAAAATATACCTGTGTCTAGATTCTCTTTTGATGCAAAAGTAAGATACCATGGCTAATATTGATGTTACAATATGTAAACAATTTATATTGTTATTGCCAATAAAAATTCAAGACCATTTATTAAACCGCGATAAATTTTATGCAGGTATCGGAAAGAGACTGGAGACTGACGTTTTTACCAGCGTTCAAAAGATGTGTCCAGGCTGGGTCTTACAGTTTGATGTGTAGCTTCAACAGGTCAGAACGCAACTTTCAGCTCGCCCCAAGGAAACTAGGCAATACCGATTAGCATAAACGCTAATTTAACAATTTTTAAAAAAAGTTTTCGTCACCAGGCATATTGATGTGTAGGCTCTAACCTTTGTGAACATAGTCCGTGCACATTGAAATCTGAGCATTAACGTCATGCTGTTTTCATGAATGAAAAACAAAATGCATCGTAGATTTGTCACACCGAAATTCCCAACACTTGTAATACAGTTCTGACTGAATATATATGTACAGAAGTACAGTAAAGAATGGTTCTCAAAAAGTACCAGACACACACAAATTTTGATTTGTTGTTACAAATATTTGCTTTATTTGATAAAATCATGACGCATCGGTGGCATACTTAGTAAATAAAAACAGGTTTGCTGTAAAAATACGTGTTCATCCGTAATATGTATGTTCGCTGTATCCATGTTACACTGCATTTGACGTACAAATATTCTATAGGATAAATGGAGTTCCTGCCTGTGGGAACAAGCGTCTGTTGACGGACATTCTGAGGACGGAGTGGGGGTTCACGGGATACGTAGTCAGTGACCAGGAGGCCATAGAGAACATTATGACGTATCACCACTACACCAACAACTCAGTGGACACGGCCGCGCTCTGTGTGAAGGCGGGCTGTAACCTGGAACTGTCCACAAACGAGGTCAAACCCACGTATTTCTATATCAGTGAGTAAAAACCCCACGTATTTCTACATCAGTAAGTAACAAACCCACGTTTTTCGATATCAGTAAGTAACAACCCACGTACTTTTATATCACAAAGTAACAAACCCACGTATTTCTATATCGGTAAGTAACAAACCCACGTATTTCTATATCAGTAAGTAACAAACCCACCTATTTCTATATCAGTAAGTAACAAACCCACGTACTTCTATATTAGAAAGTAATGAACCCACGTACATGTACTTCTACATCAGTAAGTATTCTTTAAAAAGGCCAAATTCACACACTTCTATATCAGTAAATATACATTCAATAGAATGAATCTACATACTAACATATCAATAAATCTAGCAAAGAATGAATCCATATACTTCTACATCAAAATAAATCTCAAAGAGAACAAACCGATGTACTTCTATTCAAGTTAGTGTTTCTCAGAGAGATGAAACTGTCATGCTTCTATTATGATATCAGAAATTATATACCCAACTTTATATTTCTATGTTTGAGTTATACATTTAGTATCCATTCACCAAAGAAATCAACTCGCTTTCTCCTTGATCAGTATACAATGTACTTTCAATATTTCATCGGGGTGAAAAATATTTTTAATCGAATTTGATTCGATAAAACATTTGAATATGCTTAATATTTTTTAATACAGTTGATGCACTAAAAGCTGGAAAGCTGGACAAAGAGGATTTAGTGAAGAGTGTATCGCCATTGTTCTATACACGCATGCGCCTTGGAGAGTTTGATCCACCCGATCACAACCCTTACAATTTTTTAGATCTCTCTGTCATTCAAAGCGAAGAACACAGGGCTATATCACTGAACGCCGCAATGAAGTCGTTCGTTCTTTTGAAAAACAAGGGCGGATTTCTTCCCATAAGCAAACTTTTAAACACAATTTCTGTGAGTTGTTGATAAAGAAAAATTGAGGGGTTTATATATATTGACAATTAATCTGTATGAATAAACTGGAAAATATAACTTGCCTCTTTAAAGGTCTTGAAGAGTACCATTGTAATGCGTAAAAGTGATTAAATACATGTTAAAATGTACTTTTATTAAGATTCTACGCTTTTATGTTTTTAAGGTAGCCGTTGACAGTAAAAGTGCATAACTATATTTAGGTCCTGGGTCCTATGGCGGATAATAAATATCAACAAATAGGGAGTTATGCGCCTGACGTGATGCCTAGCTATACGACAACGCCATTACAGGGTCTGTCCAAACTTTCCAAAAGAGTCCAGTACGCAGCCGGATGTAACGACAACGCATGCTCAAAATACAACAGAACAGAAATACAAAGAGCAGTGAACTCTTCTGAGATTATCTTTGTTTGTCTTGGAACAGGTATGGGTTTACTTTAACTTTAGACATTTGTTTTATCATATTAATTACATGTTGTTTTAGTATTCTTTATTTCAATTTTATTTTATTTTATTTGGATTTTTTTTATGAACTGTCGTGGAATATCTTCATGGAAACCAAACTAGCTTTTAATCAATATTTGTATGGACAGGCCCCATGATAGAAAATGAGGACCACGACAGGGCTAGCATTGAGTTACCAGGGCAACAGGCACAGCTCCTTAGGGATGCCATTACTTTTTCTGGTACAAAATTTACGCACCTTTTTTTAAATATATTGTATTCTTCTCTATATTTCTAATTTTGAACATGTTAGTCATTCTACCTCTGTCTACAAAGATATATCTACTACTAATACCTGTAATAATAAACACCTTTAAAAGCATTTAGGAATAACATAAATAAAGTAATCAGTTTCTTCTTTCCTATTGCTTTACTTTATTTTGTTTTTGGTAATTTCATTGCACAAAAGCGACGACAAGTCCCGTAATATTTTTTTTAAAATTCATCACTATGTGAATAAAACACTAGCCTAAACTTCTAAAATTTCCAAAATCTTATTAAATGTTGATCTTCTTGGTCTCAGCAAAGGGGGTACCAATTGTTCTGCTTCTGTTCAACGGGGGACCAGTCAACATCACGTGGGCAGATCGGAGCGACCGGGTGGTGGCCATCATGGAATGTTTCTTTCCCGCGCAGGAGACAGGGGAAGCTGTGTTGAGGGTGGTCACCAACACGGGGAATTCCTCCAACCCCGCGGGCAGGCTGCCATATACATGGCCAAAATATCAGGATCAGGTTTGAAACAAAAAGTTGTACATTTATTGAGTTGTCTTTCTTTCAGTTGGGAATGTGCAAATTTTTAAACTAAACTGTTTTGTAAAATCCAATGTCACAATGAGCTTAACTATCAAATTGCATAATCCTAAACTATATTACAAAATCAAAATAAATCAATTTGTTATTAGAATACAATATCGGGTTTTTTTTATACCTCTACTATGAATGAAAAAAATAGCACACTATTAATTTACATGCATTATGTAGAACAAAAAACATAACACCGTGGTAAGTCACTGGTAATATATGTACAGTAAAACACAGTTATATCGAACACGCTTATAATGATTTGACGCTTACATCGAGGTGATTTTCATTTCCTGTGACTGTATTATATGTTGTAAACTAGCTTGACGGATATAACGAATTCCGCTTATAACGAAGCAAAAATCGTCCGTCCCTGTCATTTCGTTATAACCGTGTTTTACTGTATAGTATATAAGTATATTGTGAATATCTTTAGATACCATCTATGGTGAACTACAGTATGGAGGGGAGAACGTATCGTTATTTCCATGGCGACCCACTGTATCCGTTTGGGTACGGGCTGTCTTACTCCACGTTTAATTTTACAAACGCTTGGATGAACCCGATCATAAGTCAGGGCCAGGATTTGACTGTTCGAGTTGAGGTCCACAACGAGGGTCCCACGGATGGTGATGAGGTCAGTATATAGAAGTATAAATACTTTACATGTACATGTACACTATCAGAAACACATAGCAGTCTGATTTTTAAGTATCTAAAAGTAATGTGTCAATTTCACGTTTTGATTCCAAATTTGCACAACACTTTTTTGAATTTTTAACATGGCTTCATTGCCACAAAATGTTTTTCGTACTACAATGTATTCAATAGAATAGAATTCGAAGTACGGTAGATAAAAGGTGTAAAGTACGATACAAAATTCTAGAACTTTGTTACTCTCCTTAATACAAATTTACGACAACCAAAAAGCTTTTCTGAAATTGTACAGATATAAAATCATAAAAATGTGGATAGATGTACTTAGACCCATGCGTTTATACAACTCTTTCATATTTCTGTTACATTTGTTATATTTATATCTATTACAGGTTATACAGGTCTATCTGAAATGGCTGGACACCAACGAGACCATGCCAATCCATCAGTTGGTCGGATTTGAACGCGTTTCACTGCGCGCCAAAGAAACTCTGAGCTGGCTAATTACCGTAAGGGCAGAAAATATGGCGGTCTGGAATGAGTCAAGAGGGTTTTACATAGAACCAGGTAAACAAAAAAAATACATGATTTAACAGAATGTCCGTACAACTTGAACTAAATCAATAGACCAAGTGTAAATCATGCCTACAAATGGTATTCTATAATACTTGATTTTTTTCTAGTATCCTTAGTTATTAACGTATACAGAATTTAAACTGATTTTTACATGTAGGTAAATGAAAAATTATTTAAAATAGAAAAACACCGAAATTCATGCAAACTTTCACAATAACTTTTTCTAAGCAAATTGTAAATCTTATATGAAGGTGACTGTTATTATGTGACTTTCTGACACCAAGGTTCCACTGACGAGTTTTATTAACCATTTCTTTGAATAATTTTATATAGGTCGATACAGATTGTACATCGGGGGACAACAACCAGATCAAAGCAAGACACTTCCGTCAAACGTACTGGTTAGAGAGTTTAAAATCTTTCCTAAGGTGTCCCATCCTTAAAATATATGAATTATCATTAATGCCACTATGCACTCTCAATTCATTCAAGTATTTTAAGGAGGCTTGATGGTCACTAAATTAACCGTCTAATCTGCCAAAAATTTTAAGAAATGGTATGTTTAGCTATAAACTATTTTCTAATAAAGAAAAAATACACATACAGTCAAACTTCATTATCTCGAAATAGATGGGACTGTTTAAAAACTTAGAGGTATCAGAGTATTCGAGATATCGAGGGTAAAATACTTAAAAATACGTCCTTAGGACAATTAACCTTGACATATCCATTGTATTCGAGATATTAGTGTTAAACTGTATTTTCTTTTTAAATCTGTGTACTAGTATTTCTTCATACAGAGCTCTTCTTAAATACAACCTAAAAATACCCACGACCATCGAGCCTTCTTAATACAAGTGTTATGTAAGTTGTGTGTACCATATACTGCAACATGTTTATTGTCAAGATCACCCGGGCGTTTGATTGAACATTACGTTTGACACACTTAATGAAGCGTCTGATATGTTCCGATTACTGTATTCATCTTATCTTATAGAATTGAAAGTCAAAAGTGTGGGCCGATGTATATAGCTGTTTTGATTACTATAATATATTATATAGGTGGTAGAGTTATATGCCTTCGTTTCAATATACGTTGCTCTGCTTTGCAGATATCTGTCTGTAGACAATTTGTTGTGCATTCGATCAAAGTTTCCTGAGCCATTTATTTGTTTTATATCTACTAAGGAGTGTCACATGATGTTTATGTAGACGATCAACACAATAGTTTTAAAATGCGTGGTGTATTTATGGAAGTATTACCCACAACTATCTAACAGTTTTCGGGGTTTTTCAATATTTTATAGATTATATATGTACATTTTTTTTTTCATAAATATAGTTTGGAATGTAGCCATGCAAATTGGATTAGACAATATGTTACATAGGAATACATAATATCACCATTAGAACAACTGACTATTGCATTCTTATCCATACTATATCTATAACATCGTATAAAAACCTAAATCTCAATTTTTGTAATTTCGCTTATTAACTTCAAACAATTCGATTTCTCAATTTGATTTTATTTAATTTCATTTACATGCAGTTACAAATCAATAGTCAATATTATTGAGTTATTATTTTTTTTTTTTTTGTTTACCACAACAAATTGAGAACTATCGTTTATTTTGAGACTCATAAAGATTCAATTAAACGGCATTTGTTTTAATTTATTTTTATATCAGATCCCTATCTGCAAATCAATTTAGGTTTGAACATTTTCGAATTAGAATTAGATATGCAACAAACACACTGTGAATAAACACTTGAAACGCATTTATATATTGCTTATTTTGCTTTTTAATCATCCATTGAAAATTGCATTTATTTAGATTTTACGTATCGGTGTTGAAATTCATGTACCAGTATGTTAGTAAAATAAATGTGAAACTTCTGTATATTGTTAAAAATTACTTGTTTATGTTTATTCATTTTCTTATATGACGTTCTACCTAATTTCCAAAATCTGCCAAAAAAAAAAATGTCTGTCTCCTTTTGAGACAATTTATGGGCTTATTTCTCTGATTGCGAAAAGCTGCAAGCCAAAAATATTGCGATGTATGCAATATTAATGAATGTTTTATATATACTCATAAACAGATAAAGAACTAAGATAATTATTGAAAGATATTGCTGAACAGCAAAACCCGATCATCAAAAGGTGGGCGTTTGAAATAAAAGTGTAAAAAAAAGTTGAAGGTTATCGACAAGACACGTGGTTCGAATCTCCTAAGGGATAAGACAAAATAGCAATGTGAACATAACCTGTGTGAACGTTGTATATTTCCCAGTATTGAAGCTGTAAAAAGCTACCAGAAAATAATAATCATTGCAAGCCACGTTTTCACCATCAGGGGAAAACAATTTCCCAAAGTGTTGAGTTCCTATCAGGGAAAAAAAATCAGATTCGCGCATGCCCATTAGATAATTCTGTGAAGCAAGTGCTCTGTACACAATTTACGCCCACGACTGAGTTCTCTAATTTGTCATCCCCCAGGATCCTGATTTTAACACATTTCCTCCTTGTACGTGATGTATAGGCGGTCTGCAGCATTTAGAATGCTTTAATTAGTACTACATAACTTGATTTATTTTTTTCTGGCTCTGTTTTAATGGATGATGCGATCAATATTTAAGAACAATGGAACGAATACAATATGCATTCGAAGTAAGGTAACAATGGTCCATGTATTGCGTTCGCTAATGGTGCATTATGTTATATGGGTTTTGTTAAAAGTTTACAGACGTTTGAAATTACCGGTACAAGTGTTAAAGTATCATTGCGGTATTCCCTTCGATTGTCCCACATCAAAACATGGCAAGGGCAAAATAAATTCTAACTCCCTTTGTAAGAAGTATTTTGCTCCCTTTACTAGGTCTTAATCGATTTATGATCTAAAAAGAATAATAATGTCTTTTCCTTCTTATTTAATGATATGAAACTCTAAATTTTCAAAAATGTTGCTTCTGGTGAAGGGGGTACCTGGTAAGTTCTTGGCTTGATTTCTGAAGATGAATTCACAGGACCATTTCGCGTGGGCTTCAATGTAAGCATAACATCTTGTCGTTGTGTTTTTGCATGGCTGTTAAAGGGACATAAAGTCGAAGGATGTAAACAGTTATCTTCCTTAGAGGTTGCTTTAAACCACAGCCTATATATCTAAAGTTATATATAAAAAATCTATTAAATAATTTTATTTTAAAAATTGTAAAAAAAAAAAATTAGTTAATTTTGTTTAAAATTATGATTTATATTTAAAATTATGATTTATGTAAAACAATCAATTGTTAAATTACACCTATTTACATCGATGCAAATATTATCAACTGATAAAGAAATATCCACGTATTCATCTAATTTCACTAAGTCTTAACGTGTATAACCTTGAATGAAGATTTTAATCATTGTTGAACAAACGATGACATCTACCAAATCAGTTTACCTTCAAGAACAAGACAATGCTGTTGCAAGTACACTGTAAATTAGGAGATGATCCCGAGGTAGCAGCCAGTTTCAAAATAAACCCCCAGAGCTTGTTCAAGTAAGTCTCACTTTTGTCCGTAATTAGTTCTTCAATTCTCACCTTTGTCTCAAATCACTTCATCAATTAATCTGTATTTTACTCACTGATAAAAATCAAATTTAACAAACTGTATTAATTTGACTTTAAATTCATGTTTAATTTTCTGTGTATGATATTAATAGTTTCAGAGAGGACATTTATAATGTGTCACATGATCTCAAATTGTTAACTAACAGCGCTTAGTATTGTTAAAGAGCTAATAATACTTTAATATAATATTTAATATTTAATAATTCAATTAGCTATTTTTTTTCTTTGGAAAGGAGTATTTTCCTCAGGACCAAAATTCTGAATCTCTCTTTATATGTATTAATATAAAATTATAAATATAAATTTGATATTGCTGGTTTGCTATGAATTATTAAAATTGCTGTTTAAAAAGTTAAGAAGATTAAAAAAAGATAAGTGTTAGAAAGGATTCTTTGGAAAACTTTTGACGTGTATTGCAGTAAAATGATGAGGATTCGTTTTATAGCAAATTCGAAGGACAAAAATATTGGGGGGTATTAATTACACTCATTACACTTCATAGGTATTCAAATCCATCTATTTGTGATAATAGAGGGACTGAATAATGCATTATCATGATTTTGCTTTTAAAAATGTGATGTCAGCATGAATTTACAGAATTGTGTTCCTTCATGACTGTTCGCCGTTATTTTCTTTTTTATTAGTATTATCAGCTGCAAGTATATGATGTTTGTACATAAAAAAGTCAATAATGTTCAAGAGGAGTTATTGTCTTATTTCTTTGCGAGCGAAAGAGTTTTTCTCTATTGTTTTAGCCTTTTTCCATTGCAGGCGACATGCCTAAGGTTTGAATTATTAATAAAGATCTCAAAAAACTTTACAACGCGTCTTCAGGGGTAGAAAAGGAAGAAAAAAACCAACAAACTTGACTTGCATGATATATCAAACGTCAAAACAATAGGGGCATACATTGATTTTTTATCAAGCGACCGAATTCATGACAAACTCCCATAATTCACCTGTGCATAACCTTTGTCCATGGTCCCTTGTCTGTCTTCACATTAGCCACGGCTGACCCCCTCAGATTACACGTCTTTCATTAATATGTTGGTTATTTCAATTTTTTTTTCCTTTCGCCTTGTACCAGACGCGGGGATGTACGTCCCAAAGGGAACAGTAGGGCCGCCATTGTGAGTCTGAACTCTGATTAGCGCCATCACCAAGATGATAAACTCGTCTTCGGAGTTTAACCCTCGGGGGTATTCAGGAGAGAAAAAAAGAAACTTTTCAATGCGGGGTAACCACGCGCGGTATTCATTCATTCGTTAAATTGAGTCGGCCTCGCCTCTCGGCGACTTGGGATCGAACTCTTCTATTTAGCATCTAATGCAATACTCTTGATATATGTACTAGGTCTGCTAATGAGAAGGAAATGACGACTTTTTAAAACGCAGTTTGCTGAATCGTGGAGAGAGAGAGAGAGAGAGAGAGAGAGAGAGAGAGAGAGAGAGAGAGAGAGAGAGAAAGAGAGAGAGAGAGAGAGAGAGAGAGAGTATTTCTTTATTCTGTACGATGTATGAAGAAAAAGACATGTTTTTCACTGCTTTTAAATGCGTTTTATAATCATATATTTATATTTTCGAGTATATCTGTGATAAAAAAAAAAAGCAACAAATTTGCTTTGTAAAGTATAGAATACATCTCATCAATGACTTTTTTTAATTAGGACATGTATTTTAATCGATCGTACAATTGCTGAAAAAATAATATAAATATAATTATGTGTAATAAGGAATCTTTCTTTGAATATTATGAGGTGATAAAATCTATTATAAAGTCCATCGGGCTGTGTTGGATTTAATCACCCCGACCGTACATGTATTTGATCACCTTAAAATACTAAAAAAAAAGATTCCTTATTTCTTAAATACATGAATAAAGTTGCAGTAAAAGAATATGAATTAATATGCTAAATGAAACTCTTCTACTTATATCTTCCATGAAACGCATAATTATTAAAAAAAAAAAAAATAGATACTTTCAATAAAGTTTTCTTTAAAGTTTCAAAACTCAAATTTTTTGAGCCGGGAAGGACACCATACATGATAAATACCGTGTGACAAATGTATTAAATCTATCGCTAATTAATTTGATTGTTTTGTAACAAAAAATATGTCTATACGTATACTAGCCGTTTTATGTTTTACTTGTATTCAAAATAAATACAAATGATTACCTACAATTAGAAATGTTTTGATTTTCTTCTACCTAAGATGTCGTAATATTTGTATTTACGCCCATACTGTAAATTCAAAATTACATGTACAATATAAGTCGCTACAATTATCCAAAAAGGTGATGGATATATTTGACATACCTGTAATATGCATTGAATACATTAAAAGTAAAGCTTAATAGGTATTATTTGAAAGTTAGCTTAATAAATATATTTTAAAAACCTATGGATAATTTTTCATAATCCTTATATCTTTTTTATTGTGTAAAAACATTTCTTTTTTCAGTTTTCATTTAAAGTATAACGATTACGCAGAAAACGAAAGAGATACAGATCAGTATGAAAATTAATATCTTCATGTATTGTTTTAAAGAATATTCTTGTTGATCAGAGGAAATGTTGTTGAATTTAAATTTTTAAGGGGGCCCGATTGTCTTGGCTATTTTTAGACTGTTTTGATCTCCTTTAATAGAAGAGTTCTTTATAAAAAAAAATTAAAAAAAAATATAGGACGATACCCAAATTTAAAAGCTAGTACATAAGGATTTGTACTTGACTAATTAATTCTTTATATAGCTAAAGAAATTATATATATCGGCAGATCTTATGGTTAGTTTGTTAACCATCCAACCTCCTTAAAACTACGCAATTGATATACATGTAAAACACAAAAGACTAAACAATACTCATTGGAGTAAGCATTTTTTTTAAAGGGCACAAAGCGCCATAAAAGAATTGGGTTTCTTTGCTGCGTATAAAACTAATTAATGCATTGTTGATTATTAATGAAATTTATGTTAAACATAGCACGACAGCAAAAACCATTAATCATTGATATTTGAAGGAAGTAGTCGATAAATTGTTTAAACATATCTTTTTTTTTACCAATGTATATCCATTAACGCAAGCCTTATTTGGGAATACATCGTAAATCAGCTGTCGCATGCTTTCTCTATATAGAATGAAGCTGGCCCTGAAAGATGCCACTACAGCAAACAAAAGAATAGCTAATTGGACAGATGTGTTTCCAGCTATGCTTTGATTCTGAACCAATTAGACATTCTATTTCATGTTTACAATAGAAGCTTCTACAAGCTATATCTTTGTCTGGTGGCTGAAAATAACAAGTTTCTGTATTTTGTTTTCTAATTAGACATATTTCATGTTGTTTAATTTAACCTACCCTTAACTGTTAGAGGCTAGGTGGTCATTTTCACTAAAACAAAATTATTGTTGTTGTTTTTTTCACATTTGGACGAAGAAAGCTTACTAGATATGATGTCGAAACCAAGAATTCGGTAGAATGGAAATAATTATTTCTAATTAGGCCAGCAAAGATGTTTATTGCGATATTGTAGGTAAATTTCGTTATTTTTTTTTTAAAAAAGGTACGGACTAACGATTTACCGTGCAACAATAGGTTTAATTGTTTTCGGTTAAAGGAACCTAGACACGATTCGCGCTCAACATTTTCAAATTTTATTTTCCAATTTTTAATGTTCTAGACTGATTAATATTTTATTTTAATACTTTGTCAAAAATTGTGAAAGTCAGTTATTGAGTTACAGGCAGGATAGAGTTCAGAATTCTTTGTTTTGCTTTGTCTTGTTATTGTTTACATGTGATTTATTTGTATAAGTTTCAATCAAATGTTGTTTTCTTTTGTTAATAGTCTTATATATATGAACATATTGAATCAGTGTATCTTGTTTACCACGAGTTCTTTTGTCGAAGTAAATTGTCATTTCTTTACATTACACTTATTTGTAAACAAATAAAATGTAGACTTAATTTTGTTTACATGGCAATGAATTCTGACCTCTGTATCTCGCTTGTAACTCGACTTCTAACATTCAAATTTTGGTCAGTCATTCGAAATGCACATTTAAGTAAATCATTTCATACTAGTTTTAAAAATGAAAAAAATATATATGAATTTTGATCACAAATCGTGTCTAGGTTGTTCTAACTTGGTGTTTCAAGCATAAAATATACACTCGAATGTATAGAAATTAAATATATCGGCATTGTACAAAACAATTACAGATATATAGTTTTAAGAAAGTACAGAGGTATATTTTTTTAAGTTTCTATCTTTCCTATGCATCGCTAACTGTAAACTTTAATGTGGACGTGTTAGTGTGTTAGTGTACAAAACCTTGTTGGTAAGACTCAAAGACAACTTTTGCACTAGTTACGTACATACGGGTTGTAAGCAGGTATTGATACGGTGAAAAGCCTTGTGGTTGAACACACTTTTATCTTATGACTGTATGATGGTATATAATTTTGTATAGGAAATCGGTGCGGGACTATAATCGCAGAATATGCAACAGAAACAAAGATTTGGTGCGGGCGCCATGCCGTGTAAAATTAGACAACGAAAATGCAATAAAATATTAAATGATACCGGTATCAGTCCGGAATGAGTTTATCTGATTAACAAGATAGGCATTTCTATGTCGTAATAATAGAGTATGTCACAAAATTACTACTTTATAGATACTACTAACTACTATTAAGTTCTTAGCGGACTTAGACTTTAAATACTCGTGAAGCACTTTATAATGCATGTATACATTTCACATCCCTTTTCATTTACAATCTTTCTTGATGACTTTTTTTTGGAAATATTTTATATTGTCGAATACATACGTCTCATATGTTATGTACGGTTTAACAATTCAATACATTAAACGTACTAATTCAATTAAAATTATGTGATTTGGTGTATTTCGCGTTTTGGCAGACAAAGGCAAAGGAATAAGAGATTTACTACCAACACGTTAAAAATGAGGAGATTCCTTCAATCGACTGTGCTCTAGTTTTGTGGGGTTTTCAACAATTTACAATTTAAGTAAATTAGAAAAGTGAAAGACATTATTAAACATTTTTAACTTGTAGTTTAATTCAGAATAACATATATCTTGTACAAATCTTTCTTAATATTTATATCTCATGGCTCTCTACACTTTTCACATCTGCATGTTAACAAGGAAAATACCAAAACAAAAAACCCTAACCTAGTCTAGCTTTTGAGCTATTTTACATTTCTATACACACCACCACAATACACTAAAGCTAGAATCTGTGCTCCAATCTCCACTCTCTACATTCTCTCTAAATGTGGTGTTAGGCGTTTAAAGCATTGAGTTTTATATCTAAAGAAGCATTTGTATAAAAAAAAATCGCACAATGAACGTGTGATTATACCATCATTCTTTCAAAATTTTTAGAATAGCGTTGATCTTGTCATGAAGGGACATGATTTTGGACTCTAGATTATCCACTTTTTCCTCCAAAGTTAGCTGTTTACACCGGATAATCTCTATTGACCTACTTGCCTCGTTCTGAGTTTTGTTTACCTCCGTCATAGTAATGGAGGCATCCACAAGACGTCGTTGTGCAGCTTTGATTTGGCGAATGTTATAAATAGCCTCCAGCAACTTTGTCTGGTAAGACAGCGCCATGGAAGAATTTGCCTTAAGTTTGCGAAACTTATAAATGAACCAGCCAGATTTCATCACGTTGGCGGCCTCGTTTTTCAGTCTCTTGTCGAGGTTGACGTCGAGAACAAAGTCGTGGACGTACTTCTCGCTGCGACTGAGCTCTAGTTTTCTGGCTAAGACTGCTACGACCAGAGCAGTGCACCCCGCCCCCATCATACCCGTGATGACGGCAATGCCCCTCCCGCAGTAGGTACTCGGTTTTATGTCTCCATACCCCACGGAAAGAAACGTAATCGCCACCAGCCACATCGTGTTGAGCAAATTCGAATGCACAGATTCATCCGCGGTGTCGCTCATCTCACACAACCGCAGCACCCAGCTTGCTATTATAAAGGACACAATCATGATAATAGTTAGCACATAGTCAGGGTACATAGTCATGAGGGACTTGAATATAAACCTGAAATTGAAGTGGATTCGGTTCAGAGCTCCAAGACTCTGCGAGGAAGCGTCTTCGTACAGTTTGCTGTGTAGCATTATGAACCGACACACAAGGAACAGTCGTAGAAACATCGGTAGCGCAAGAATAGTGTCTAGGGGAACACGGAGCTTGCGGTAGTGCTCTCCTTCAGCCACAGTGGCGGGCCAAGTGGTGTCGAAATCGCCTGGGATTGGATGGATAGAACACACGATGATTTCGAACGTAATCTGTATAATTCTCCGCGCGGTCAACGGTATTCTCCAGTCATCCACGCAATTGTTAACGATGAAGAGCTGGATGTCCAGCCGGTGGTATATCCCCAGGAAAATCAGCAGCGCCACCGTGGAGGCAGTGATCGCCATCTTCATGAGGTGGGAGGGGAGGGAGGACCGGTGGTAGACTTTGGCGGCCGTCAGTTCCGTCTGTGTTACCATTAACAGGATGCCAAACAGAGCAAAGATCAAAGCCACGTCACTTGAACGCTTCCTTTTGACGAACAGTTCTTTGCGTCTGGCGAGTCTGCTACCCACCGTCTCAAATCGGCCCGGGGGTGAGTCCCCTGCCTCATTTTCTAGCGTTTTATATTTCTTGAGTTTTCCATTTAATCCCACTAGTGGAATACCGGGATTTTCCCTTGTAGAACTCATTCTAGTAATAGTTCACCATCACTGTATTATATTATCAAATTAAAATAGATTAGAATTTGTTACCTATTGATAGATATAATATTCCAATCCTCCTCATTTTCCGGACAGAAATCGAATGAGCGGATATGCATCCTTTGTATTATTGCAAATAATTTCCAGCAGAGAGACAGGAAGAGGGTTTTGGATTTTACAATACATCACAGTCACACGAGCGTGAAATATAATAGCGGTTTAAAATTGCAATCCTCAAACTTCTCCGCCATATGACAAAATATTGAATTTTTCCTCTGGTTCCGCCGTTCGACGTTATACATGTATAATTTGTCTCGCGTGTTCTCTCGATCTCCGGAGTGCCCACTGTTCCGAATGGAAGACTTTTGTTATCCGGATCGTGTTTCCGAAAACTGCATTTTCCGGACGGCTGTTAGTTTTATAGTCCATAAATCGTTTCCACTACCACCATTATGAAATCTATACTTACATACATATATTTGTGAAACGTAATGCATTCACGAATCTCAGGCATCCAATCGCGATATATTTCTTACCGAAGCTGTCACTCTACATTATTTTATAAATGATCGCTCTGCTGTGATGGAATCGATACAGTCAAATGAAACCGAAATATCCATTGTTTATATTTTCCTTTACCCTTCGATCGATCGACTAGTCTCCGAACGACTTAACATCAATTGTCATCTGTATCCATGTTTTCAACGTGTACGCCACCTATCAAACGACGCCCCAGTCCAGCTATGGAGCATTGCTTTTAAAAATGTCGGCATTAATAATTCATCCTTTTATCTTCCATACGATATTTCTGGATCGAGATGAAGAACAGAGGAACTTTCGAATTGGTCATGAGAAAAGGGGTTTATTTTCGAAGCTTTTTTTCCCACCATGTCCCCATTTCTACACTTTTCCCCTGCCTCTCATCTCGGAAAAGACTTAAGTAGCGAGGGAAATTAAGAGTTGTTCATTACGCTAATTAACAAAATATCAATATGACTATTTTACCAGCTATAAGGTAATAATGGGACAGCGCGTTGGAAAAAAAATAAGGACCTTGGGGAAATTACAATTCTTTGGAATTGGTGTTTATTTCAGGACACCATTGTCTTTGAAACACAAGTGAATTATACATATCAGTGTTGTATCATCACCGTTCTTTACCATCGTTTCAGTAATGCAACCTCAACCCCCCCCCCCCCCCTCCCAGCCAAAAAAAAGAAATCAAAATGATAAAGCAAATAAGCATATTCTAGTTTTCCAAGGAAAAATTGGTTTATTTAATTTTCAATTTTACTGGACACATCATTAATATGAATTCGTGGTGATTTCAAAGTATACACACTAATTTGCAATTACAACCTCTCGGGCCTTTCCGGCAAGCCCTGAAAACGCTTTCCGGAAAGGACCAAGAAGTTGCGATCGACTAATTTGATGTTTAATTCTTAATGTTAAAACATTTGGCACCGTTGGAACTGGACCTGACGTTATGATTTTGTCTTTTCCTCACAACACTCACAATAATTTGATGTTTAATTTTTAATGCTAGAACAAGAAAATAATGTCAATGTTAAAGTAAGGGTTAAAAAAAAGCCATGGCTTTTCTTTGAAAACCTTCTCGTGAGAATCTGAATCTTTCATGAACTCGCCATGATCGCTTTGTTGAGGTGAGAATTCCAAAAGGGCTTTCCACGTTCTGTTTGCGTTAAGACCATTTTTTCCTCTTATCTCTCAAGACGCTGAATGTAATAACAACTAATTCTCTGAAATTGATTTGCGAGTTTTAGATCCTGATCTCCGTGGTAATAAATGTATATGAGTGAATGCAGGTCTGTTAGGAAACTATCGGAGAGTACATATAAGAGGTCCAATATTGTCAAATTTGTCAGATATGTTTGCATATATATTTTTTAATATCGTACTTTAATTTTGCGCTGAAAATTTATTTTTTTCTCCATTTTTTGATTTACGTTATTAAAAAAAGCTAGATTTGTTTGCTATTACACTTCTGGTGTAACTATGAAAATATTCAATGTTTTTGGTGGGGTTTTTTTTTTCAGCTTAATTTTCTTTTAATAATATGTACCGTTTAATTTCAGATACATGCATCTTACATTGTTCCTCAATTCTAAGTTATATATTATAATCTAAGTCTGTCTTATTAAAAAAAAAAAAAAAACACCCACATCACTGTAACTTTTATCTCTATACGTTTCTAGCAGAAACATTTGCTAAAAATAAGAATTTTTTTTCTGAACTTCAGATTTATTTTTCACGAATATAATTGACAAATGGTTCGTGATACCAAGTAAGACAAGCCAATTTCCTGTTCTCGAATAACGACCTACAGAAACGCAATGTGTTCTAGCATGGAATTGCCATATATTTTCTTTATTATTTTTTTCTTCTTCATAAATGTATATCCTGAGTTACATAAAAACCTTGCAATGTCAGATTTATTGCATGCACAGACTCGTACACGTCTGAAAAGATATCAACAAGCAATTACACACTATTGCAACCTTCTAATTATAAGAGTTCCAAAAAAAATTAGTTTAAAATGTTCTGCGTATTTTAATTTACAAGTCCAAGTACTGACAGAAAACGTCGAAATGCAAACTGGGGGAGAGGGTGCAAAAATGTGAGGTTGACGTATACGAATGATAGCCCCAATACATGGAAGAGATAAAGGATTTCAAGTGCTGTCGGCTGACATTTCTTTTTCTTTTTCTATTGCTTTTTTACGTTTCAAAGATCGCTTTATACGCCGTTGAAGACTGTGTAAGAATGGGAAAATGAATGATTTTTGACATCACCGTGAATTGCGTGTTAAGGGCATTCGATTAACTCTGTCGGTTTTAGTACTTTTTTAACAATCAACTTGCGTCACTAAAAAGATAAAGCTCTTTTGGACACGAAACGTATGCCTCCCACTACAACAGATTGCTGACGTCACCACGGGCGTCATCACGTGCGATTTCGTATTAAGGATCACGTTTTTGTAGGGTTTTCTGTTTTGTTTTAAACATAATATCAATTATCTACAAGTCTAATTCTTCTTTTCAACTGATGGACAATAATATACGTTTAATCTTGTATTTCCTTGTTTGCTTTAGTTATTTATTCATTTGTTTATTTATTTATTTTTTTAAAGGGATGTGTTTTAATTGCAACGTTTTGTTGTATGTGAACAGTTTTATGTTTCATATTTGAAATGACGCTATTCGGTAATATAACGCGTTAAAAACGGTTTCATGAAATTTTGAGAGAGAGAGAGAGAATATAAAAAAGAGAAAGATGCACTTTTAGTTATCATCATGTAATGGAAACTAAAATGTCAAACAAGATATTAAATGTCTCCATTTTGATTTTTTGCCGTCTGTTGTAGCTACAGCTTCCATCTCTGTCTGCATCCTCCATTCGGGTGTCTAAATGTCAATAGATAGAGAGAGAGAGAGGAGAGAGGGGGAAGCGGGGAAGCGGGGGAGATAGAGAGAAAAATATCGAGAGCAAATTTAGAAAAAGAGCAAGGTGAGCGAGGGGGGTTTTAATCCCGAGGAAGGAAGGAAGGAAGGAAAGATGGAGATTTTGAAAGAGAGAGAGAAAAAAGTAATGCAAGGAAAATTAAAATTTCTAGCATATGAACTATTCCTGAGTAATCAAGGCAAATAGGCCGTGTGTTCAGAGAACGCGACAATAGTCTGTATGCGTTTTAGAGAGAAAAATCTGAATTGACTGACAGGCTCTTGTTCTGTCAGCACTCCGAACCATGGATGACCTGTCAAATCAAACCGCCTCCTAAATCCCTATTGATTTATAGCTTTTATGCAACATTAGTAGATTTGTTGTGGAAAGCAAATAGAACTTACTCTCGAAAAAGATAGCGCACATCCGATCGCACAACGTAAAATCCCGAGGGTTTCCACAGATTGCGACTATAAGTGAAAGTGCTTTTCCATACGAACGTTCTGGGTAGAGATGTCAATATGATATTATGGCCTTGAAACGACTTAATCTATTCCCTAACGGTGATTTTATAGCGTACGCGTAGCTCAGGAGAAAATTCGCAATCAGTCTCGATTCAAGAAGATTTAATTTGACCTAATTACTTGTAAAATCTAATCGATTTTATATCTCACTTTGTATTGTCTTACAAAACGGTCTTCTATGAAGGCTATTATAATGAACCTATTTGTTTTGCTTGCATTTAATTAATGAGGCTCGATGACCGCTGTCATACCATAGTTTTTTTTCTACCTTCTGACAAAGAAGAGTTTGGTAATTTTTACATTGTTTTTTTTTTTTAATTTTTAATTGTGACTACGTAATTCAAACGAACAAAATCATATCATGTTTTCAATGCATGTGCTCTTTAAACTGCAGAAATGGCATTTGTGCCACTTAAGATGAAAGCATTTTTTTAAAAAAAAGATGACAATTCCGCCTTGCCGAATTGCCTAAATTACCGCTTTTATCTTGCAACCATTACATTCTGGACAGAGCCATGATTGTTATATAATATATCAATTTTCATATTATTTTTTTCGTTCTCTAAAGTATTTTTTAAAACGTCACTATCAAAAGGACGCACATTAATAGGAAAATGCGTAGAGAAAAAAAAATCTACAAATAGATGCAGAATTTCTATTTTACAATTTCACTTCATTGTATAATTATGTATATCAATTAATATCCAGCATGCCAAAGGTACATTACGACAGCAATATATAGCTGTTACCTTCTCCTTACATACACAGTGTACTTATTGTAATGCATGTAGATTGGTGACATTGCAATGGAATGGCCATGGGTTTGAAAGGGAAAGGGCTAGGGGCTCTAAGAGGCAAAAAAAAAACCAAAAAACCACGTCCCCAGAATTTTACTACTTTTATTTTTGAGACCTTCCATTTTTCTATCCAGCCCACCCCCAATCCCGTCCCTCGGAGTAAAAATTTCCTATATAGATCCGCCCCTGATAATTTGATCACTTTGGTTATATTCAGAGTCAACGGCAGTGTAGCGATGATAATTGATTTTTTTTTCTCCCTCTGCAGAACGTTAATATTAAACCACCTCATTGTCGGCCCGCTATCACTGAAGGTATTGGATTCAGTCAATTATGATTGTGATTAAAGTTCAGGCGTGGGTGGACGATTGATTCCTCTTAATTCCCGCAACAGCCGGGCAATTTGTTTCACTTATAGCTCCGCGTTTTTTGGGGGGAGGGGAGGAGGATGTTGTCGACGTCTGCGTCATACAATATTCATCCGCCAGATTTTTTTTCTCGTTCGGGCGCGTGCAAAGTATTGAATTTCTTTCTAATGAACCGTCTCCTGTGATCTGAAATCGGGTAAACATTGTTTTGAATGCATAATCCGAGATGGGAATCTGGATCTATAAGTCTCCTTGTAAATATTCCTAAACAGATGTTGACAAATATGATTCGCCCTGCACTGTAACACTGAATTCGGAAATCCATAGGTTTCCCCCTCCAATAACGAGATAAATAGCCCCTCGAGGTGAACGGATAATCTCAATGGTCATAAATCTCCGCGTTATTAATTCCCAGGGGGTAATTAAAGGACTAATTCTCCAGAAATAATAAGAGCGAGCGGGAAATAACCGTAACCATAACTTTATTTTTCTTTTGAAGTTCTTCGGTATATGTCTGCTCTAACACAAAAGCATGGAGCGTAAACTTGGGCCACCGCTGGAATAATTATTTACACAAATTGTCTCGTGGAATTCAATTTCGCTTCACAAACTGAATATCCTGGCATTTTATACTGACTTGTCGGTACTTCGACCTAATCATATATTTGTCTTAATTGGTATGTTTTGCGAAAGGAAGGAAACAACTTATTAGATACATGTATGAATATGCATACAAAAAAGTGACCCTGAAAATTGAAATAGAAATAGTTGTGATAAAGATATTGTATATATATAAACATTTGATTGAGAATGCACCTGAATTTATATAAATACTTCGTTTTGTACAAAAAGAATTCAACGATTTTCATTTTGATAAATCTTTTATTAATAATTATATGAACATATTTTTCTCCATTTGACTTAAAATGGGACCTAAGCAAATACCAGAATAACTTTTACAGCTCCGTCTTTTTTATATATTCGGGGTTTTTTTTATTATTGTAGTAGGAATTACATGAACACAGGTTTAAATAAATTTGTTTTATTTTTCGATTTCTGTAATTTATTTTTTTTTTAATATAAGAGGCTTGCACCTTCAATTTTCTTAAGCATAACGGAATCATTTTTCGGTGTTCGGAAATTGTTTTCTGTGTGCTGTTACCTTTTTTTAAATCTATACCAGTACAATTTTTGTTTACTTGTTCTCAAAATCTCGCAAAATCCCCAAAACCTACTGTGTCATTTTCTGTTCAGTTTGTGAATATCTAAACATAAATCTCGTCTTTTTTTGTCTGTTTGTTTGTTTGTTTGTTCTTAACCTTTTTTCTGATTTCCTATGAAAGTTTATTTTGTAGTAAGTGTCGTTAAAGGGACATGGTCACGATTTTGGTCAATTTTTTTTTTCTCGATTTTAATGTTTACAATGCTTCAGTAAAGAATTTTTAATAGGCAACCAAAATTTGAGGGTCATTTGTTGAGTAATAAGCGAGTTACAAAGCGTTTGTTTACATTTTGAACGTTGAAGTGAAAATTCCAGTTTTAGACCTCAAATAAATGTGTTAATCGTTAGGAACAGTTTATTTATGCTCAAAATGAATAAAAAGATAGCGAAGATGTGGAAACTTAACTAAAGGGTAAACTATACTTTTACAGGGACCCGCTTCGCCCACCACTTAGATTAATTATCAATTAATGTATATAACAATACAAATGTATAAAAAATATTTCTACTTTTCACAAAATTGTTTTTACCTACTCAGATGCTTTTTGAAAGCTTTGAAATACAATATACATGTAACTGCCAAGTTTCTATATATCAAGCCTAATGATTTAGATATGAAATTCGTTTTGGTAACTTTATAATCCTATTTATTAACTAAAGAAGACTTGCGCATGCAAATATTGACATTAAACTGATATGAATACAAAGTTCAATTGTAACTTACTGTGTTTTCATCAATATTCGTTGAATACTGTGGAATCATTAAATTTCGTGGGGACCAATTTTCGTGGATTGCTTAAATTTTACAGGATCGTGGGGACGTAATTTAGTGTATTCTCTAAAACCTACAAAAGAAATATCACTTTATTACCCTAATTTATTAATTCGTGGAGGATGTTAATTCGTGGATGAGAGGTACCCATCTATAATGATTCCACAGTACCACTTTTCGTTGTTTTTAAAAGTTTATCCTTGAAATTATATGAGGTGCAATTTCTACTGACATTTTCTATTGGATAGGGTCATTGGCCATGAATTTACGTACCCTTGAAACTGCGATTTTCACTTTACACACGAAAAATAATATCCTTAAATATTAATGAAACCACAGTATCGGGTCTTTACGACAAAGCTCGTGTTTTCCCGCGCTCTGTCGGAAAGGGCCGAGTAGTTGCGATTGAAGCTTTTTAAGTCATGACTTATGAGACTTTAAAATTTGTGTAGAGCAAATTAGATTATTTCTAAAACGCTCGTTCATCCCGTTCCTTAAGTTTTCAAATACACGAATAATCATCGCTGCTGATATGTATTACGATATTTTATGAATAACGAATTGCAATCTTTTTAGTCCATTTGCCTTCAATTTTAATCAACATAAGCATTTCCGATCGCTTTAAATAAAAAAAGGAAGTCTTTAGATGATGGTTTGTCTTTATCCTTTAGTACTTATGGCAAAACTATATGGCCGCCCGATGATAAATAAATATTTACAATTTTTTCTCTCTTGCCCGAATCTACCGAATTCTTTACGATGATTTCGTAAAACCAGTATTTTGCAAAAGACCAAACATTTCAGCTCCGAGCAGCTAGGCTTAATTGCAGAATCAACACGTGTTAAAATATAGCATTAACTTATAAGTCATACACCATTTATACAAATCCTGACTGGTATCAATATCAACTGTGTCAACTCACTGCACAATCAGAGAGCATGCTGGATTGTATAATAACTTCCCCCATCTACCGTCTCCCCCCTTAAAATCAAGTGAATGACAGACTTCCGAGCCACAAATATACAAATGCTTTTATCCGGGACAACTCCTGCGGCAACCATCCATTAGCGATGCCAGATATAAAACTCAGGGGGGAATTGATCCCCTTTTCGGATACTTTTCAGATATGAACCGATTACATATATATAATAGCCAGAGACTGCAATCTTAGAGCCCTGTTTTTGACTCGCATTAGGACAATTTGGGTATAAAAGGGAAGGCATGATTTAGGAGACCGGAGATTAATATTGAATCCGATTCTGTTTATTCTATATAAGTACTGTCGTTGATTTACCACGATCTTCTGTTTATTCTATATAAGTACTGTCTTTGATTTACCACGATCTCCTGTTTATTCTATATAAGTACTGTCGTTGATTTACCACGATCTCCTGTTTATTCTATATAAGTACTGTCTTTGAATTACCACGATCTCCGGTTTATTCTATATAAGTACTGTCGTTGATTTACCACGATCTCCTGTTTATTCTATATAAGTACTGTCTTTGAATTACCACGATCTCCGGTTTATTCTATATAAGTACTGTCTTTGATTTACCACGATCTCCGGTTTATTCTATATAAGTACTGTCGTTGATTTACCATGATATCCTGTTTATTCTGTATAAGTACTGTCTTTGATTTACCACGATCTCCGGTTTATTCTATATAAGTACTGTCTTTGATTTACCATGATATCCTGTTTATTCTATATAAGTACTGTCGTTGATTTACCACGATCTCCGGTTTATTCTATATAAGTACTGTCGTTGATTTACCATGATATCCTGTTTATTCTGTATAAGTACTGTCGTTGATTTACCACGATCTCCGGTTTATTCTATATAAGTACTGTCGTTGATTTACCACGATCTCCGGTTTATTCTATATAAGTACTGTCTTTGATTTTTCACGATCTTCTTCATTCTATATAAGTACTGTCGTTGATTTACCATGATATCCTGTTTATTCTGTATAAGTACTGTCTTTCAATTGATCTACCACGATCTTCTTTTTATTCCATATAATTACTGTCTTTGATCTACCATGAGCGAGAGTCTATCATTATATTATCTGTGTTTATCGTTGCTAGAAAGCAGATGCACATATTCGAAAGAACTTAGTTCTCTAGTGAGAATCACGTAAAGTCTCTACGCAACTGGGAAAATTATCTAAAGTCAACTTAAAGATGACTGAAATTTGACTAAAGGGTAACTGAATGACAGAGCTGCTATTACGTCACCCTTGTAGGCCTTTCATAAACCTGATAGTTAACAATCAGTTGACTGAATAGCACAGTTTTTTCATCATGTGTAAAATTTATTTAAGTGTACTTATTATAATAAGGTATTCACTGTATAACGACTCCATTTTCTACCTAATTGATAAATGGTCCAACATTATTTAATCATGGGTAGAAGCATTCTGAAGGTGTTATCAAATACATATATAACTAAATCACCAAAGGAATTATCAACGTTTTGGTTATGATTGTGCATTTAATTACACCTTGAATTTTAAACTATTCTGTTTATTAAGATATTGTATAAAGAAATTTAAACTTTCATACAAATATTTTGGGTGATTATCTGCATAAACCCTCTCTATCTTAAAATGTGAAATAAAATTAATCATTTACAGCAGATATTTTGACAAAATTAAGATTTTCTTTTATTCATCAGTGGAGGATAACTCTTCAAAAAAAAAGTTCTACTACAAAATGGCCGGCTTTTTATGCATGTATGTTTTTTTCAGTAATGTGAATTAGGTTTATTTTTTGTTTTCATTTTAACCTAGCAATATATTTTATCAATTACTTTCAAATGATTCAAAATTGATAAATATCCCATTAATTTATTTTCCCTTACATTTACGAAAGTTGAACTTAGTTTTTTAATAGTCTACAGTTTATTACGAAAGTTGAGATTAGTCTTCAGTTAATTACGAAAGTTGAACTTAGTTTCCAGTTAATTGCCGTGAAACTACACAACAAGTTTCTAATCAATTTGAAGATAGGCAGAATGACTGACAGACAGACGAAAACAGGCACGAAGCATCGGGGGGGGGGGGGGGGGGGCGGGGGGACCTGGCCCCTATTTTTTGGCGCAGCAAAGATTTTTCTTAATTTACTTACAAAATATAGAATTAACATGGAGTTGCCTACCCCCCCCCCCCCACACATACACACTTTTATTTGACAATGTACAAAGATTGAATTGAAAATAAGGAAACAAACAGTGAAATTTAAGTGATAGGTACACCCCCCCCCCTTCCCCTACAGATTAGGATTTTGGAAAGTAAACTTATTTTCGTTTTGCTTATCAAGATTTTCTAAGACTCTGCCCCCCCCCCCCCACTTTCAATTCAAAAACGATGCTACGTGCTTGGGAAAGACGACAAGAAAGCTTAAGAGGACAGCCTTCCTCAGGTTTTTACCGGTAGGGGACGAAAGATACATGTAAGTTAATGATAGAGTTATAAATAATTGACTATTCCATAAATCAACAGAATTAAACTTCCTAGAAATAACGTCCAGTGACACTGAATTCGAAGGAATCGAAAGTGTTGGATAGTGTTTGTGGATATTGCCAGATCTGCTTAGAGAAAATGGGAGATGCACGAGCAAAGCACGCGGGATAATCCATGGCCACCTTGCAGGAAAAAATCATATTAGATTTCTTTCCCTGTTGATGAATTTTAGTCTTAAAGGTGGAATTAATAAAACATCATCACAAAATCATATTATGGCTTTTGCAGTTAGTTTGAGGTTGGGCAATTTTGTGTGCTAGATTGATTTGGCTATTGATTATGATAAAGAAATAGTGCGGAAACAAGAAGAGACAAAATTAACTGCGAACTGAAGATTAAGATACATGATAGCAGACTAATGTGTAAATTTTGGAGATTAAAGCGTAACTGTACACATAAATGTATAACTTATACAGATGAATGTGTAAACTTTACAGATTGAAGTATAAATGTACATCTTACTATTAATGTATAACAAAAATACAGATTAATGTGTACTTTACAGAATAAAGTGTAAAATTTACTGATTAAAGTGTAAATTTTAAAGATTAATATGTGAACGTTACAGATTACTAATATGTAAATTTTACAGTCCGAGATTTTACATATATATATAGTGAAATAAAAAAATCAATATGGCAATAATACGCTTCCAAAGTAAATCTCTTAACATTTTTGAGTATAAAAATATATATATAGGGTCAAGTTTCTTGTTTAAACAAACAAAATAAGAATTACGTCATCACATAAAGCACGTATTATAGACACGATTTAGCTATTGAAGATGGTGGAATTTCCAAACGTTCTTTTTTTAATGTACTAGTACCAGATTCGGCTTAAATGTAGGTATACCCAATACATTATTCGTTTGTTTTAGAAAGCCGGATCTGTCCTTTTTTAAAAATTGGTAATAAAAATAAAATAAGTCGATCATTTTAACGAGATACTTATACCTTAAAAGTATATCGTCAAATAAGGATACTTGCCTATTTTCCGTCAGAGCGAGTAAGTTTGGTTTTTCCTCATTAGTTTTGTCATTTTAGTGACATGAATACATACATGTATACGCCTTAAAGTTAATAATCTCAAGGGTCACTTAAAATGACGTAATTCTGTACACAAACTTTTACTCATACATCATTTAATTTCCTCTGTTGTCGATTGAAGTAGAAGGTCTAGGAACACAGACACCTGTTTGGCGATTAAATTTATCCTTACAGTGTTATTTTTATTCTCTATAGGGTGAT
The DNA here is from genome assembly GCA_015776775.1 of Magallana hongkongensis. Taxonomy (NCBI): domain Eukaryota; kingdom Metazoa; phylum Mollusca; class Bivalvia; order Ostreida; family Ostreidae; genus Magallana; species Magallana hongkongensis. The sequence continues at coordinate 10,769,785 of CM027471.1, forward strand.
ATAGTATTACATAAACAAGCGCCTATGTTTAGCATTGTAATAAGCTCTTCTATTGATGTAAAAACTTTGAGTTTGAGGCATCTTGGTTTTCATTTTACTATTTAGTATAGCCAGAAAAAATGTCATCTTTGATTTTTTTTTTTACGTCGTCTGTTCTCAATTAAATAAATATATTTACATCTACCAAGTGTTATTCCCTCTATTTCTTACGGAAACTTGTAGTTAATTCATAGCTCTATAGAAACAGCCAGACTGAAATATACACGCCCCGTTTATCGATTGGTCGATATCTACAGCGGCTGAAACTGACAAGAAAATAACAGGACAGATATTGACACGCCCTGTTTATCGATTGGTCCAAACCTATAGCGACCTGGAAAAATCACGGACTGCAAGAAATAATCATGACGATGTCAGACTTAAAGTCTCACTGCAGACGATTTGGCTGTTTCTTTTAGCTAACTTACTTACGTACATCAACAGTAATTTAGTGAATTTTACTTACTTTTCCTAATCAATTTATCGATTAGCTTGAAGAAAGATGTTAATATAAACAATAAAATACTTTCTTTGATGATTCATTCTGGTTATGAAGGTAGTGATCATTGCAGAAAAAATTAACATAACCCGCTAACGCGGGTTATGTATTTTTTCTGCAATGTCACTACCTTCATATCCCGAATGAATCGCCAAAGAAAGCATTTTATTGTTTAAATGAACATGTAAATTATAGCGCTTTTTAAAGCGATATTAACATATTTTTCTTCAGCCTGACAAAAAACATCGGAAGTAAAGTTTTTAAATAAATTCTCAATCTTTCTGCTCTGTAAAAACATTACATTATTTCTAATTTTACAATTTGAATAATTCCTTTTTACTTTCAGATATCATCAAAAATCATTTGTTTTATTCACAATAGTAATTCAGAATGGTTTGATTTTGCATTTAAGGTGGCGTGGGACAACTCAATATTATGACGTATACTTCATACATATCGATAAAAGCAATAAAATTGGGTATAATTTTACATGCATAACTTTTTTTTAGCATAATGGCATGATCAAAAACGGTCGGGGTGATCAAATCAAATAAAGCCAGAAGCCGGTCTTTATGATAGTTTTGATGACGCCCGACTCTAATTGATCACCTTATAATACTCACAGATTGATTCCTTGTGTCTTATATTTATATAGTTTTCAGCAATTATACGATTGGATATTAGAATTGTCCTTGATAAAAGGTACCGGACTATACATCACAAAATCGATTTGTACATGTGGTGGTATCACAAACAAATTAAAGATGCTGGGAAATGGAAAAATTATAAGGGAATGTACCTAGATTCAAACTAGGTGTAGGTCAAAATATCTTGGAAATTTTAAACTGCTTTTCGTTTGGATTGGGAAATGGGGTATTTTCTTGTTTTATTACATGAGTCTTTTTTTTTAAAAGGTAAAAAAAAGATATAACTTTATCATTTTTTTTAATATATTAATTTTATCGTTAAAATTATCTTTAATTAGTGTTTCATCAAATAAGTTCATGGCCAATTTCCCTTTATAACGAGTAAGTTTGGGTTAGTTTTTTTTTTATGTATTATGTCACTTTAAAAAATTAACATGTATACGTAATTGTAATCAAGCGTCACTTAAAATGACGTCTTTCTGTGTAACAAATGTGTCCCCAATTATAGATATCATTCATTACCCTCAATCGTCGATTGAATTATAGAGAGCTTTCAATCAAGGTATAAAAATTTTGAAGCATTTGAAGTATCTTGGTTTTCAATTTTAACATTTGATAGTGTATGGTCAGACATTTATTTTAAATTTATTTTTGAGATAGCCTTAGTTTACACCATGTCTAAGAGTGGTCGAAAAATATGATTTAAGATATATCCCAGGACATTGATCTTAAGATGGATCTTTAGATACTTTCATGAATATGGCCCCTGATCTAAAGTTTCGGCATGACGCTCCTCTCTCTCTCTCTCTCTCTCTCTCTCTCTCTCTCTCTCTCTCTCTCTCTCTCTCTCTCTCTCTCTCTCTCTCTCTCTCTATATATATATATATATATATATATATATATATATATAAATATATATATACATATATTAATCACAGAGGAAGTTTCAGTTAAAGACATACATTATTTCATTCGTAATGCTCCAATATATAGCAAAATTTGGTGCATTTTAGTATTTTGAACAGAATATATAAATACATATGTATACATGTACATGTAATATATATATACAAATATTCTTTCAACAGAATAATAATCTAATTCTAAGGAGACTGGATGGTCAACAAAATTAACTACTAGAAATACCTAAAATTTTAGATATGATTTGTTAAGCTATAAACTATTATTTAGTCAAGAACATATCCATATATTTTAGCTTTTAAATTTGATTTTTTTTCCTATATCTTTATTTAAATCTTTTCCTCTTAAGAAGATAAAGACAGCCTAAAATTGTGCATGACTATCCATCCCTCTTAATTTTGCATTTTAAGTTTTTGTATTACTTTATCTTGAGAGGACTTTCTTCACTTTTATGATTTTTTAAAGAAATGTGTAAATATAATTTATGGGTCATTTGAAAAACTAAAGAAATGATGTGAGAATCTGAGAATTCAAGTGTAATGCGAGACGTGGATATATACATGTACTTAATACATGAAATAAATCAATAGAATGTGTAGTTGCCCTTTGGATATGTATACTTAATGCATATATCCTGTTCCCACTTTCGTCACTTGTAATAATTATATATTGAGCTTATATCTAGAAAGATGCTCTTTTTTACTCCCCATTCACGTAAGTGCAATATTTACAACTTGCCGTCTGGCAAAGATTTTATTTTACCGGGAGGATCACCCTCCCCTTTTTTGCAAAATAAAATCAAATGTTTTGAAATATTTTAACTGCATAAGTCGTCAGACTTAACAATTACATATTTTGATCCTTGTTCACCTTAAATGTATCTTATTTTGAGCTAATGAATTTTAGCTTATTTTCAATGGTGGAACGTGTGTGATCGGCAACCCCAGTTCATAATTAACGTGTTTATCTCTCTCTCTCTCTCTCTCTCTCTCTGTGCCTCTCTCTCTCTCTCTCTCTCTGTCTCTCTCTCTCTCTCTCTCTCTCTCTCTCTCTCTCTCTCTCTCTCTCTCTCTCTCTCTCTCTCTCTCGTCATCCACAGCTGTAGTTTTCAGTTTCCTCGCAACATTGTTTTTTCCTCTTAGATGAAGTTGTGTTTTCCTTTTTCAAAGCTTATCAAGATAAAAGTGGAGGTATCTACTTACAAATAAAAACAAGAACCCTCTTAGATATTATATCTGTTTTTCCGGGTACTTTGCATATTTCAAAACGGAAATTTCCGTTTCAATTTTTTTTAAAATTCACAATCATACTTTTTTTCAATTTATTCAAAATATTATTTCAAATCATGTCGTATCACATTGCCAAATCCAAAAGTGAAAAGCGCAAAATGACTAGAAATCGGAAATAATTTTTTAACACTATGTAATCTGTGTCTGAAATTTTTCATCAATTTATAAAAGTCACTTATCTGTCACGTATTGTATTGCACGAATTGATTTACATGTCAACATTGCATGACTCGTCGCTAAAAAAAGATGAGTTCCCTGATTTTGAATTTCATGTTACTGTCAAAAGTTATACACACTTGGATACCAGTTTGTAATATTTCAATAATTTCAATGTCTTTAATTTATTTTTTAGAACTCCTAACATCCAGTTAGTCTACATTAGTATGTTCCTATTCAAGATCTCTTTAAATTAATTCAACTAATCAATATTATATGTTTATTCCCCCAGATGTGGTATAAAAACTAGAAACTTCTTTTTTTAATCTAAATCATTTTTAATATTTCACTTTCATCTAATATTAGTAGTAGTATAGTCACGAATCTTTATTTTTATGTTCAAGAGAAGCTTAGGTTAGCGAATTTAGGAGGGGACAATGAAAACCCTTGAAATTAACACTTTGTCGCCTTTGGTCATGTGACCTAATAGGGAAAACCCATGAGAACTTCATCTCTGAAGTTAGAAGTTTTTATATTAATGCCTAGGTCGCATTTAAGCCGATGATCGAGCGAGATAATTTTTCTTGTACCGACGGCTGAAACAACATGATCGCACGACACTGGTATCGGACAAAGCGAAGCAGTCATATTAGAACCATTTTAACAAGACCTTGGACTATTCGGTTGGACGTAAGCTTTCTATTTCCTGCGTCAAGACAAGTTAAAATGACGCGGTTTCAAGCGAAATATGCACCAATTGCGTAGTCTTAGCTCAAAAGCCAGACAAATCTTGTTGATTTCAAAGAGTAATGGCTGAGTGGACATCAATGAAATAGACAGGCCTACGTCACATTGCTGTTTGACACGACTACCCAAAGTCCAAGCTCTTGTTAAAATCGTTCTTATTCCTAAGAACACCGACATCTTCAAAAGTTTGAATATTTATTAGTCGGTGAATCGTCGCTTGATCATCGAACGTTAAGTCACATTTTGAATTTTTACGGTCGGTCGATTACGTAAACAAATCCGCAATAACTGAATGTTCACCTTTATCAAGTGGGCGTTGCTTTAATTTATGGACGAAAAAAGTTTGCGAAATGTCGTCGTTTGCCTGGTCGCCGCTTATCGAGCGATAGACGGTAGATGTTTATACGTAATCCGTATAAGGCCGATTTGTTAAAATCACCCGACAGACCAGTCGATCCTCGGTCGATTTTCAGTCGTTAATCTGTCGGCCGACATATTAGAAAAAAAACAAAACAAATGCCTAAATGTCGACCTACCGACGACATACATGTACAGACATAAAAACTGTCCGCCGAAAGTCGGACGTTGCTCGAGGGTTGCTCGACGGACTATTCAACGATTGTTTCAACCGAATGAATCGGCTACCGACGCAGATAAGAATTGTAACTTGGCCAGACAAAAAAGAGAGGTCGAGATCGGCTGATTAAACTGCAGACTTTCGCTCGAAGAATCCCATTTTTTGCCTCAAAAACCGTTTCAATCATTAATTGTGTGTAAACATTTTATGCAATCTAAAGACATAAATTCATCGAGAACTATATCTAATAGCCAGTCTTCATATCACTGATGTTGTGATTTAAAAGTGACGTATATAAAACAGGACACGTGGGTTCTCTCCGACCACTCCGGCTTCCTCCAACATTTATGACCCCTTTGCGATTACATCCGTGCCAACGAAATATATTCATAGGCGTCGGAACCGGGGAGGGGGGGGGGGCTAGGAGGGGCTTAGCCCCCCCTTTTTTTTTTTGCAAAGTTAGAGCTAACCATTAGACGCATAGCATCCGGGAGGGGCTAGCCCCCCCCCCCCCTCACTTTTTCTCGCAGCGAACACAATTGTTCCTAAATTTTCTTTAAACAGAATGAAATGTGAATAGATATACTGAAAATGGGAATTATACTAGCCCCCCCCCCCCCCCCAACCGGAATAGGAAGTTATGATTTTGGAGAAAAAAAAATTGATAGGTAAGATGTTAAAGGTTATAGGTAAACTCAAGGCAGGTAGCGTCGTTTTTGAAATAGGGGGAGGGGGCAGACTCATCCAAAAATTCTTGACAAGCAAAAAAAAAAAGATAAGGGAAAATGTTATTTTCCAAAATTCTGAAAATCCTATTCCGGGGGGGGGGGGGGGGGGGGGGGGGGGGCAGGTATACTTTTCAATTCAATTTCACTGTTTATTTCCTTATTTTCATTTGAATTTTTACATTGTCATAGAAAAGTGGGGGGGGGGACTCCATGTTTATTCAATTTTTTGTATGCATGCCTGTACTTACTCTGCCCCCCAATAGTAGTTAAACAAATATAGTTGAAGGTTTTGTTTAAATATATTATTTATTAAAACAATCATCTACCTTCAACACATGTTCGAGTATTATATCATATGTATTATTGTTTATTGGCTTTTTCTCAACACTTCTAATTATGCATTAAGAGAATTAAAGAATTTGTCATTGTCGTTGTAATTTCAAAACAAAAATGCAAGGTACTATTAGTATTTTGAGTAGTTCCTATCGAGATTTTTCAAATAGCTCTTAATAAGCAATTTAAAATTTAATGGTATTATATTGTCAATAACTTTACAACTATGTAACTAATAACGTGTGGGAGTGTTGAAAAGAGAGAGAGAGAGAGAGAGAGAGAGAGAGAGAGAGAGAGAGAGAGAGAGAGAGAGAGAGAGAGAGAGAGAGAGAGAATGTGTGTGTGTGTTAGTTTATAACAGAGAAAATATAAATTGAAAAACTTTGAGTAAAATGATATAGTATAGTACATATAGTAATTGTATGGTTAACTAAAAACTATTCACCTCCCCCCCCCTTCCTTTAGAAATACAATCGAAGGCAGATATTCGGCATAAGATAACTAAATTTATTTATTAGGTTATAAACGGTTATAAAGAAATTAAAAAAAATAAACCTTAAAGGAAATGTGTAACATACATTATATACATTTTGCAAAATTGTCATAATGTGTGAATTATGAAATGTGGATGGTGCATGAACAAATTTTGTAAAGATTTCAAATTGCAGATTTCACCTCCATGAACTAATGTGCTTAATACATGTTTATATGTGTTCATTGTTAGAAAACAAACTGGTTTTTTTTTTTTCAAACCTACAATCCTATTAGATATAACCAAAAAATGTAGAAATTATGATGTAATTTGGAGTATAAGAGACAGCAAGAACGAGACCGCGCGTTATCCGCACCGGTTAATTTCCGAAAAGCTGCCCGTCATATTATCACCGTGTAAAATGTACCCCATGGACATGACGCATTTTCCCTTGTCACTCACACTGAGTGACTTTGATCTGGACACTCTAAATTGACACTCAGTTTATCTAAGTAATCCGTTAATTGAAGTAACTCTTTATATTTACTTTTCTATTATTCTCTATTGCTATTGTTAAAACTGTGTTTTGTTATCTATAAGTAATTGTTGGCCATGTTTAATTATTCGGCAGTTGGAGAGCGACGGTCAAGGCGCTCGTACCACCGACTCCCGACCTCGCGCAATATTGTTATAAGTTTGCGGAGTTTTAATTTTTTACCTCCGACATCTATTAATACTAATTAATAAAAACATGGGATTTTACATTTTCTGAATCATTTCTAGTGCATAATTTTTTTTTCTCGAAATCGGAAAAGAGAAAAGTTTCAAGATTTTAATTAATTCAACATAGGTTTGTTATTGTCAATTTTGAAGTGTAAAACTTCCTCATTGCTTGCTCTGCGCAACGTTTTTACTTGAATCCAGATAATTTAACACGGGAAGGAGGGGGGGGGGGGGGGTTGCCGACGCATTTCGCCGACAACAAAATTATTAACAGTCAATTTATATCAACAGATAAGCAATGTACCTAGTCTTATAGCATATATTTTGAAAAATTACACCAAGAACTATAATAATACCCAACAGATAAAGTATAGGCACTGGTGTTTTGATTTTTAATTTTTAAAGTAATTTTTGAGAATTCATTTTCGGGTTTCTAATGATGCACCGGTACGTCTATTTAATATCTAATGGACCTGAATGAACCCAACTTGACTAAAAAATGATGAGGAAATTAATTTTAAACGGCTCGTTTTTCATTACTTTTTGGGTATGTACCTTTTTAAAAAAAATCTTTAATCGAAATATCTCAACACCTATTGAGTTCGAAAAACAAAATTAATATGAATATTTCAAATTTAGGGGTGCCGGAATGGAACATGTTTTGCTTATGTAATACTGTTTATGCATTTAGATTTATTTAAGAAATGAACTCAATGTCTACCCAAGTTATACTCGTATAACCTGGGTTGGGGCAATTTACGCTTTATAATCCGCGAAGCGGATTATAAAAAAGCGTAAATTGCTCCAACCCAGGTTATACGAGTATTTACGCTTTATAATCCGCGAAGCGGATTATAAAAAAGCGTAAATTGCTCCAACCCAGGTTATACGAGTATAACTTGGGTAGATATTGAGTTCATTCCTTATAATTTAATTTTCTGGAATTTGCTGTACAAATTGAGTCCGTTTTACTTTTAAAAATGATATAAATCTGTTCAAAATTCAAACGTAACGTCAAGTGAATTAGTACGTTGGTGCATTGTGACGTGTCTTGTGACGTGCAAACCAGGTTATACAAATTTAACTAAATTTTTCTATCCAATCAAATGCCGCGTTACCATCAGAATTAAATTATTTGCGGACAACACCAAACGAGTCACTATAATTACGAAACAAAAATATAACCATTTATTAATCTTTCCAAAAGTAACAATGAAAATAACTGTCCACAGTATAATGATAAAGTTAGGTACACCGGAAATATTCCTACTTACTGCCGGCCGGGTTTCCTCGGAGTGAAAACCCGTGTATGTCACAAACATTGAGAGGAGTGTTCCAGGCTACGTAACTTGATAACCCGGAAGCCTATATTGTTTTTTTTATCCGGAAGGGATCCTAGATGCTTAGAGCATATACTAATTATTCGATTAATCCGATTGAATAATCCAATTGCAATCTCATTTTGCATGCTGTGCATATTTTTCGTTTGAGAAAACAAAATCAATTGGTTCGATAGAGACTAAAAAAATTAGCCATCAAATTGAGAAACATATATATACACAGTACACAATCCTACTTGTTTTATATTTACATGTTTTCACAACGCGCAAGACGTCTTTTTACAATCATCTCTTACAACGGAAAGACAAAAAGTGTTTTCGAAACTCACGGTCGAATTTGAAATAGATGAACGGATTGGCCACGTTATTGAGCGTGAACAAGCTGTTGAGGAACCTGAGGGTGATGTAAACGGGGGGAGCGGAGTGTTCCTCTATCCCGTGACTTAAAACCTTCACCCCATTGACCACCAGCGTCGGTAACCACGTGGCCACGTACACGATGGATATGAGCAGAAACATGACGGCGTACTCCCGTTTCTCCCGCTTGTGCCTCGGCTTAACCGCCTGCTTGAGCGTTCCGTTCAGAGTTCCGTGCGCCAGAGACTTCCGGCTTCCACGACTTCGGCTGCTGCTTTGTTGTTCTGACTCCGATTCTTCTGCTCCAGACGGCTGAGGGTTGGGAGAAAAACTGGTGTCGGATCTTGTCATGCTTGACTTCCGGAATTGGATTTGTTTCTTGATGATTCTGTGGATACGAAAACTTATGAAGCTTATCACCACACACGTACCGAAAAACACAGAAGCGATCACGACAAAGTAAATCCAAAAGTAGACCTTCAGGGTTGTGTTGTATAATACGGTGCATTTTTGACCGTGTTGTTTGTAGAATTTATGCCGGTACTGGAATTCTCCAACCACGGGAATCATGGGAAGGGTCATGATCAGGCCAGTAACTCCAGCGATAAATGGTGATGATTTGACCAACAAAACTGGAAATTGTTTTTTGAAAGGTGTACATACTTTACGGTGACGATAGACGGAGATGATTACCAGCATAATCGACGCTCCCATGGTGCAACTGTAAGCCAGTACGTAGTAAAACTTACAGAGAGCGTCCCCCGAAAACGAGGCTGGCTGCAAGTTTTGTACCATGTAGATGGTGGAACCAGCCACACAGGCCAGTAAATCCATGACGGCTAGGGCAGGGAGAAAGGCCCTCCCACTCAGTGGATCCACCCTGATGTTAAAGTAATAGACCTTAATTACCAGAAGATTGCCAAAAACTCCACTGATCAACAGAACCGTAATTAAGACGGTCACAAACAAATAGTCAGCCGCAAGAGCTCGATTGAGTTCATAGTTTATGTAGGTAAAATTCTCACGTAGCGTCATATTAGCATGAACCTTTCCTTCCATGGTCGAAGAATCACGCTGATACACTGGCTGCCTGCGACGAACTAGCGATATTGTTTTGTAGAGTGGTGTTGGGTTTTTTTTTATTTCTCTCGTCAAAATGTGCTTCCTGGTCGGATGTTAAGTGTCTGTAGACTCCATGACAAGTGAATATTATAACAGCAAACATTTAGCTACCGGAAGTAGGTCATCTTCTCATATATGTCCTCCAATATCCGTCCTTCATAGAAATACGTTCATTAATACAATGTGTGATCGGTCAGTTCAACCAAACGCTTTCACACGGCCTAATTATCCACGGAATAAATGGATGGGGGGGGGGGAGGTCAATGATAATTTTTCAAAAATTCAAGAACATGTATGTTTACTGGTCATTTTTTTGATAAACGACACAAACATCACCCACGTTGGAGTATACATATATTTATGTACATGTATGTTAGTGGGTTTTTTTTTGGGGGGGGGGGTGGGGGGTGGGGGTACATGTAAGTGGGTTTTTTATTTCGGAAATAAGGGGTTGTTAGGGTGTTTAAAGACATACTAGCGCTGTTTTCATTTTTAAATATGTTATGAAATATTATCTATTTTCAGCAGAATATTTTGCATTGCATATGGGCTTCCGTGATCTAGCGGATGTATGCGGGTATCGTTCTCCCCATAACATTGAGGAGAGCGACCACGGAGTGGTAAACCGAACGTAAAAATTTATACAAGAGGTCTCGATAAGCGGTATCCGATTTTACAGGAAGTCTCTTTTTAAGATTTTGTTTTATATAATATACGTGGGACAAAGGTCAGCAAAATAATCAATAAAATGTGTCGCAAAGGATGTAAACCCCCTCCAAAAACAAACAAACAAACAAACAAGCAAACAAACAAACAAATTCACGTAGAGCCCTTGCAAAAAATTTATACAAGAGGTCTCAATAAACGGTATCCGATTTTACAGGAAGTCTCTTTTTAAGATTTTGTTTTATATATATGCGGGACAAAGGTCGGAAAAATAATCAATAAAATGTGTCGCAAAGGATGTAAATCCCCTCCAAAATCAAATAAACAAACAAACAAACAAATTCACGTAGACCCCTTACAAACAATGCATGGACAATATCATTAAAAACACACACTCACAAAATTTTTTAAATTTTTTAATCTATGATAAGGATGGGCCTTAACAAAATGCATGTAAAGACAGCCATGTTAAAAGGCATTATTTTTTTTCAAAGTGCATAAATTTTTCAACGTGCGTTGCCACATAGCCTTCATTTTTTGATCTTTCAAAAATATTTGATTAGAGATATTTTCATAGTGTTTGTCCTTTACGTTTTGTGTGTTTTGTGATAAGTCCACTTCGCTTCAAATAATTTACGAATAATTAGCATTATCGATGATAAAAATGGAAAAAAAAAAAACAGAGCTGAAGGTTTAACTTTATTTAATTCATATTGAGTCCGTAATTTTAAAGCGGTTGTTATTCTGACATCGTCATGATTATTCCTAGGTCGCTGTAGGTTTGGACCAATCGATAAACAGGGCGTGTCAATATCTGTCCTGTCATTTTCTTGTCAGTTTCAGCCGCTGTAGATTTCGACCAATCGATAAACGGGGCGTGTAGATTTCAGTCTGGCTGTTTCTATAGAGCTATGAATTAACTGTTTCCGTAAGAAATAGAAGGAACAATACTTGTTGGATGTAAATATATAAAAATGAAATGTCATTTAAATTAAGAACATGGGAATGCAAACATGAATGCATATATCTAATATCGTCAGTTTTCAGATATTAAAGAATAGACTGAATTTTTTGGACTTCTTCAAAGCTGATTAACTTAAAATTAACAAGAGGCCCAAGGGCCTCATCGCTCACCCGAACAACAGTTCTTATATCATTATGTTTAAAAAAAGAAAAGAATTAAAATATGAAACTCTTGAAAAATATTGTAGAACTCTCGTATGTTCAAAGAATTGACAATGTGTTAAACAATACATAAAAAGAAGTATAGTTTTATGGAAATCATATCTTATGACCTAAGATGCATTAAGTGACCAATCTTATTATCCCAGTCCTCAACGTATTAAAGATAACAAAATTGAAATATGAAATATAAACAATGGTGAAAATTTAAAGAGAGACATATGATCTTGAAATGAGGATATATAGAGACATAAAGATGCTTACATTTAAAATAAAATCCTTTTTTGGTGATTCATTTAGGATATGAAGGTGGCGACATTACAGAAAAAAAAACCCGTTAGCGGGTTATGTGATTTTTTTCTGCAATGATCGTTACCTTCATAACGTTAAAATCATCAAAGAAAGTATTTTATTGGTTATATTTTCACCCTTCTTTAAACAACTTAATAAATTGAGTGTATACAGTAAAATTCACTTAATAACTGTTATTGTGCATCAGTACGTTAGTTAAAAGAAACGGACAATCGTCTCCCATGGGAATTTAAGCCTGACACCATCATGATAAGAACCATTTTAACAAGACTTTGGACTTTCGATAGGACGGAGCTATTCTTTGCAACAAAACAAGGTAAAATGAGGCTGGTTACTTGAGAAATACACACACTGTTAGTCTTAGCTCAAAAGCCAGACAAATCTTGTTGTTTTCAAAGAGCCATGGTCAAGTGTCCAGCGATGAAATAGACAAATCTACGTCACATGGTTGTTCGACACAACGAACCAAATTCCAAGCTCTCGTTAAAATGGATCTATTTTATTTCTTAGGTCACTGTAGGTTTCGACCAATCGATAAACGGGGCGTGTAAATTTCAGTCCTGTCAGTTTCAGTCGCTTTAGGTTACGACCAATCTATTAATAAAAGGGCCGTGTAAATTTCAGTCCTGTCAGTTTCAGTCGCTTTAGGTTTCGAATAATCGATAAACGGGGTGTGTTGATTTCAGTCTGACTGTTTCTATACAGCCATGAATTAACTATATGTTTCCGTAAGAAATAGATGGAAATAACTCGGTAGATGTCAATATAGTAAAATAACTAAACATAGCATTATAGAGCCATTTCAGCAAGACCTTGGACTTTCGGTAGGACGTAGCTATCTATTTCTTCTTTTCAAAACAAGTTAACAATGACGCGGTTTCAATCGAAATATGTACCACTTGCGTGGTCTTAGCTCAAAAGCTATACAAATCTTGTTGATTTCAAAGAGCAATTGCTGACTGTCTAGCAATGAAATACATATGCCTACGTCACATTGCTGTTTGACACAACTACATAAAGTCCAAGCTCTTATAAAAATGGTTCTATTTCTTGAGAAAAGGAATATTAAAGCATTTTTTTCTATATATAATTTCTATGTCAAAATTTGAACCGATCTTAGGGTACCTGTACTACCCAAGGGTTACGGTAATAAAATTTTTGAATCTAAACTATCTGATGATGCTTATATAGTAATATCACAAATTTTAGCGTAGTGGTTCTTGAGAAGATTTTAAGATTAACTAAATTTTATAATTAGAATAGAAATTCATTAAGATTTACTTTGGGGCCCCACTATTTGTCTGGTGGTCATGGTTTTAACAATTTCGAATCTACATTATTTGCGGATGCTTAAATAATAATTTAACAAATTGAAGCAATTTACTTCTTTAAAAGAAGATTGTAAAACATAGTTCCTACAAGTTTCTATAATGTACTTTGAATCCTTTTTGTGGCCGCAGTATTGGCCTGGGGGTCGAGGATTTAACAATGTAAACAATGACGCATTTCTTGTGCAGAGGTTTTTGAGAAGAAAATTTTTAAAAGATATACACCCTTTTATCACTGTTTAGCAATTACCTCCTTTTTACAAAGGAATTTCACAATTTAACTTTACAATTTAGAATCTCTTCTCATAAGGATGATTTCTACCAAGTTTGGTTAAATTTGGCCGAGTGGTTCTAGAGAAGAAGTAAGAAAGGTTTTAAGACAAACGGACGAAGGACAACAGATGTTTAGAAAAGCCCAATTGAACCTCTGGTTCAGATGAGCTATAAAACAAGAGAAAAGAGGATGCAAAATTGTTATGGTGTCAATTTTAGAAATGCGTATACATGTACATGTATGTATACAAACCAGAAAAATTCTTTTGTGTAGACAACAATATATACTAACATGTATAACTATGTATATTAATACATTATATACGTCAAATACTGTATAACCAACAAAATTCAATTGACATAACATATGATAACTTGGCTTATGTACACATGCAAAGATTCATTTTTAAAATTTGACTAAAAATTCAGATCTCATTTGGAGTATTTGAAACCATCTTATATATAGTAAAGTAAAGAAAGCACAACCCCCCTCTCTCTCTCTCTCTCTTTCTCTCTCTCTCTCTCTCTCTCTCTCTCTCTCTCTCTCTCTCTCAATAAAACATCTTATAGAGAATCCAAATGATTTAAACAATGAAATCAACAAAACGTTACAGTTAACACAGCACTAAGTTTCTAACCAAGTCCCCTTGGTTGCATTGGAATAGCAACGCCAACACATTTCTAGTTCTCATCTAAAAAAAAATTGATGAAAAATAAAATAAAGGCGTGTTTTCCCAACTTCTGATCAGGCAGACCAGTGTTGTAATATTTTCCATTAACTTCAGTCTAAACATCGTTTATTCAAAAATTGTATAATTATACAATTAAACTCTCTAAACTTTCAACATCGTCATGTCACTGTAATGGCAAGCTTATGGGCGGGGTTTGTGTAAAACTGCTATACAAGTGTGTGCATTCATTGATAATATCTACATGTTTAGTTCATTAAAAATACATATACATGTTTATTGTAAATGTAATCTAACTTCAGGTCGGAATACATGTACCTATAAGCTGCTTAGAAAATGACGTCACTGGCTTTCGTCATTCTGATCCTTTGAATCGACTGCTTCTATGCTTCTCTCTTCTTCTTCTTGGTGACTCGACGTTTTCTCATCCGGGGATTTTGCTGGACCTGCCGGGGATTTTGGGGGCACCGACGGGCTCCGTACTTGACTGAAGTCATCCAAATCTCGCTGCAAAGCTATGTCCGAGTATTTCCCCGTGGATACACGAGTCGCTTTGGGTGGTTGGTAAGTTTTTGGGTTGTTCGCTGTAAGTAGCATTTGCAACAAAAAAGTATCTGAGCACGGATTGGGGACGCGAAGGATATTTTTAGGAAGGTCTATTTGTTTTCCGTTTTGGATCATATGGACATCCACCGGCAAATTTGCAATCTTCCGGACCGATTTCATGTCAGTCTTCCGGTCTTTCATGATGACGGTTTTCTCTGTGCTTGAGATTTCGGTACGGGTTATTGAACGGCCGTAACCCGTTCTGAGAAAATGCTTTACTCTGCGCCTGTATACTGTTTTCATCAACCTCGTGGTTCCGGGCGTTTCCCGGGATGTGATTGTTGACGTGGATACACGTCAACAGGGCTTTCCCAGACTCGTGGTCCCTCACTATTTTCTCCGTCATCTCGTGTCGCGTCATCATCACCTTGCTGGATTTGATTGGTCGGAAAGCCAAGTAATCGGCTGACTTAGATTGAACTGTAGCTCTTCCGGGTTCACGAAAACTCTTGAGAGATTTGGTGGTCAGTTCGATAGGGACGGCGCTAGAGTTGGCTTCCGAGAGAGGTTTCCGTGACACTGCAGAAGATAAAACGGTGTCGGAGCGATGACTAGAGTAGTCCACAAGATCAGACTTGGCCCTTTTGGACCGAGACACTAGGAATGGAGGTTCTGTACGAACTTTTGCTGTTTTTACCCCGTGACGTACTCTATACATTTCATGGGGAGAAGTCTTAAAGTTTCCCGTTCGATTTTCCGACAGGTACTTTTCAAGAGATTTGGCCGAAACTCCATTAACGGGTTGTCCACATAGAACAAAGTACGGTTTCTCTTCAATTATACTGTCCTCGCAAACAATAAATGGCGAATCCATGGTGGAAATTCCAAAATTTGCGTGTTGCACACGATTCAGATACTCCATTCTCCGTGAGGCAGCGGACATTCCCGCCGCTGCTAGCTCAAGGGAGTGACGTGACGTCTGCTTTAGGATGATTTCGTACGACTTGTCTAATGTCAGTATAGTGCTCGTTATAACCGGACGATTCGCTCGTGACGTCGCCATGACCGGAGATGACGTAGGTGTGTTTCGTGGCGCAGGCGCTCCTTTTACCCTCAGTTTATCGATAGCTGTGGACATCTTCTATGAACGTACAAACTGAAAAAAATAATAACTTATTAAATTTTGTTAACCTATATTATCAACATTAACGAATAAAAATGGCGGCGAAATATGACACAACATTTTACCCTTGAACTTACAGATCCAAATAACAGATACATCCATTTTCATTGGTATCTGTTTCCATAATTGTCAGACGTTGGAAGTCAAACATGATTTAATTAAATTCCCATTAACTGTCCGCTGCTCTAAAGTGTATAGTTACGAGCTGCCTGTGATGTCTGCACCCAGATTACCGTTTAAAAGCACAATAGCTTTGTTACCACTGCAGTCACTTGTCAATTCAAAGATCTTAATCTCCCCTGTTTTACCTTGATATCCCAGAGATCTTAATCATATTATCGATGTTATTAAAGAGAGACCAAAGTAAAAGAAAAAAAGTTACTCAGAGGAATAAATACGATCGGAATTAGTCAACCCGGATTGATTTTTTCACTATATGCAACACATGATATCTTGTTCAAAATTCTGTAAAACTTCAAACGTTTGGTACTTGCATTTGAGTGCATGCATTTAAAGTAAGAAGTGGTTTTGAATATTGCTGTGAGAATTATGCTTGACGGTTGAGCATTTAAATATCTTTGTTTCATAAATAGCCATGATGCTACGGTCTCTCTTTCATCAAACTAAATACACAAGATAAAAAGGGAACCCATTCTTTATCAAAGGTGTGTTCAAGGTAATACTGATATTCATTCAATAATTACTGAACGGTGTACGTGCCTTTGAAAGACAAAAAACAAATATTTAGCTCAAGAAAATCTAGGAGAGATTTCAAATACGATTATGGAGTCCAGAGAGTTGAGAATCCATGTACAATCAGATATCAATGGTATTCATTTTCAAATTATCTATTTTTGGAAAACAGGGAAGGAAGGAAGAAGTTTAAAAAAAAATATGACGGAAAAAAAGTTCGCGGAGGGAATTATCAATCAGGCACCTAACATTGTTTTTGAAAGTTGAGGGGGGTGGGGGGGGGGACAGACTCATCCAGATATTCTTCTCAAGCAAAGAAAAAAAAACCACCGTTAATCATGAAAAATTAATCTGTGTGGATGGGGTGGGGGATGTGGGGGTGGGCGTATACCTCTTATAACTTCGATTTTACAGTTAATTTTCTCTCTCTCTCTCTCTCTCTCTCTCTCTCTCTCTCTCTCTCTCTCTCTCTCTCTCTCTCTCTCACCCCCGACGCTTGATGCCTTTCAATATATTTTGTCAATTTATACAAGTTCTTGTGTGTTTCTAATTTTAATTTTCTAAGAGGGGATAAACAAAATAGATTTTTATTATTCTATAAGGGAAAAAAATGTGTGATTTGATATAAATTGAAGTTCATAGCATGCGTTAAGATTAAGACATTATTGTCCATAGGAATGGTCTTGGTATAACACGTGTTCTAGAGCAGATTTCTCTCTGAAATTGGATTGGAGTTTATAAGATTTTTTTTTAAAAGTACAAGGCGGGTCAACTACATTAAAACAATTAAAATTCTTTACATTTTTTAATTGCATGTATCGTTAAGCATAAGACATTTTCTCCTCCACTTTTGTTGAGTTTCGTCATCTTGTATGTGAACTTTTCCTAACCTTTCATATCTTCCGTGAATAAAAGATACAAGACATGCGTTATCTCAGATTTGTTTTTTCCTCTTCCAAACAATCACTTGGCTATATAAACATCTCTATAAAAGTTTGTCGTTAAGAATCGTCAGGAAACATACGACCACACAAGTTTTCTAAAAACCACAAAACAGAGAGCTGTCTTGTGAAGATAACGTCATATACACACTTTAAAAAAAATTTACAAGTAAAATTTGAATAGTGAATAGGTCGTAATATTCATAAAATTCAAAATCGCAGTGAAATGAATTTACATTGAGAGAGAGAGAGAGAGAGAGAGAGAGAGAGAGAGAGAGAGAAAGAGAGAGAAGAGAGAGAGAGAGAGAGAGTACCTTGGATCGCTGTCTATTACGTCCCCGCGGGTTCAGTTTTTATTTTACCCCTTCACCCCCTTCAACAGTACCCGCATGGGCCCCCCACCCTAACTAGACCTCCATGTCCCTCCCCTCGATCATTTCATCACACGTGCGATTTTCAAGCACCTGCTTTCCACATACATGCGTGATGTGAGATGTGTCTGTAACATCAAATGGGGCAAAAAAGTTGTATTCGCCGAAATTCGAGGAGGAATCAGAAAAAAATATTCCAAAGGGGGAGGGGGGTCTGAAGGGATAATTTATTTTCCAGGAGGGGTGGGGGTCCGAGGCCTATTTTCGGTCGGGATAAATACTAATTTATTTTAATTTTCGGGGGGGGGGCGGCAGACACCCCCCCCCCCCCGATAGATCTGCGCATGACCGACTCGCGTTTACATGTATAACGTCAGTATACTTGGACAATACAGTACCATTCCTATCAAGATAGACGGGTAGATAACCTCATACCCATAACCACTATAACGAACTACCTATTGGAGCTTGTCGTGGGGGGGGGGGGGTTCATATGGACCAAGCAAAAGAAAAAAAAACGCTTCCATATTAACGTAATACACTAGTTTACTTTCAATATAAATGTAACTATAATATATAGGCGATAATCTAGTGTGCCAAGATCAATTTGCCAAAATTCCCGCAGCGTAAAGCGTCTGGTACTTAAGGGTCTTACAAGTTTTTGCCTAATAAGTCTTAAATTACAATAAAACTTTTCAAAGCGGCATTTAAACAGGTGTGAGAAAAATGGCTGCACCCCCCCCCCTCTCTTCTCATCTCCCCAACCAATACCCTTCTTGTTCTTTTTTAAAGTTATGCCGTATTTTGATAAATCAAAGAGAGAACAAAAATAAAAAGCCTTACCTTAGAAATGGTCCTTGACTTTGTTAGTTGTTTCAGTTTTAAATTAATTCGGCCCTCCATATCTCGCCGGTCCTTAGCGGAACATCACAGTAATCTAATTTCACGCCATTTTACGACAGCCAGCCAAAATCGGGGATATAATAATCAATTGCAAATCGACGGATTATAATTCAAAATCTGCTCCCACGGAATAATAAGAAACTTATTGCACGTTTATGCACCCCCTTCTCGCTTGGAAATTGTTGGCACAGACGCGTATATATATATATCCATATATACAATTATGAAAATCTCTGCCCCGATATCGCAGGTTTAGGTTGAGTATTGTCAGGCAAAGCCATACGCCATACAATGTGTACTAACGTTTTAATGATCTTAAACAGAGAGAGATCAAAAAAAGAGATTAGTCCCTCTAAAACATGCATTTAATTTAACAGACCGTGGTGGACGCGACTATTGTTAATTAAGATGTATTAATTCTGCGTAAATTATGAATGACTGTCAATCAGTCTGTTAGCTACCCCCCCCCCTTTCGCGAAACCCTCACCCCTTCCATCCTTGCTCGAATTGTACCTCTAGAGTTATCTCTCTTGGTGTTGCTATTTTAAAGACGTGTATGCTCAAATGCACATGGTGCTACATGTATATTATATTTTTCTCTGTTGAAAAAAAAAGTACACATCTACATGATAGTTCATGTACATTATGTATTACAAGGTAAGGGGTCTATATTTTTTATAACGAGGAAGATATATAACGTCAGATGCCTGTGTCAGTATGTGTTGGTCAGAAGAATAAGGAAGCACATTCCTATTTCGATAGCATAGTATATGCAAGCCACCAGAAATTGACATGCGTGGATCAAGACTGGGCGGCCGGCCGCGGGGGGGGGGGTGGGGTGAGGAGGTCCAGACCCCCTCCCCGAAAAAAAATCTGGATCCGCACATGGTTGAAGTAGTTAAATATCTACATGTGATATATATCCATTTACATCATTATTTTCGAAATAACAGTTATGTTTGCCAGGTAAAATAATCGACTAGAATTAAAAAGTCTATACATCATTTTTTTTTAAATGTCAAGACCATTTCTTGATCTGAGCAGAAGATTTGGTTCTCCGTATGAATGCAAGTAGACAGAAGAGTAAAGTTGATGCAATAAATTTTTCTCTTGGCGGAACGACATTTAAATTCTGACGTTTTGCTGTTTAGTATTATCAATCGACCTGTACATAATACAAGATAAAACGGAATTTCACCAAAATGAAGTTCAGAGCATTTCATTGATTTTTATGATCCGAAGTCGGCGAAAATGCACCTTGAAATAAAAACAACATGTTTTTGTGTTCTTTGAACTACAAAAACATCATTGCGTTTAAACCACATACTGGGAAGTAATCTCCGAGTTCATCGGTTTTATATCACCAAATTGGCGCGCCTCCGTCACTATATTGGACGAATAATAAATCGTCGGTTTTTAGGGTAGTTCTATGTACCTGGGTCACAGAGAAATAAATGAATCTGGTAATATTCCAGAAGAACTGTTCTAAAATGTAAGTCTTTAGGTAATGTCTCTTTCTCCTCCTCCAACTCCAACTCTCTCTCTCTCTCTCTCTCTCTCTCTCTCTCTCTCTCTCTTCGTTTTTTTTTTCTTTCTAAATTTGTAATATATTAATTTGTTACAAAATAAACCCGTGTACTATGTGTATAACTCAATGATCGAACCATGTGGTATAGATTGTGAAATTTGAGAGTTATTCTACATGCATTTGTATCTGTGATAAAGATTTAAAGATTCACCCACTGTGTATTGATGTCTCTAACAAGGTATTGATATACATGTATAATCGAACTCCAAATTACACGCTGTTATTTTTATACTACCGACGTAAAGTTCTAAAACCGAAACAAGTTCCTGTGAGAATTGCAGAAAACAGGTAAAATTTTTCTTCTATGTACATGTAAATTATTAACTAATACATGCAGACAGTGAACTTAAGCCCCCCCCCCCCCCCCCCCAAAAAAATTATACTGTTCTTACTAATAAATTAGTGTCTTTATTGTACTTCAAAGTATGACAGGATTATGTATTTATACATGTATACACGTTTTCTGTGTAGGAAAATGAACTAGATAAAGAAAAAAAAATCAACTTTAGTTTTATGCAGGACACATAATCTCGTTTTCAGCGTTATACATGTGCATATACAAGAAAGGTCGGGCCTCGTTTTCGTTATGGGAAACACAGACATACATGTACAAAATGTCACCAAGTTCAATTCTGAAAAAAAAAATTGATGAATTATTTATTCTCTTCTTGGTTCCTATTTTCTAAAGATCTCCCCTTTTGACAAATGTAAAGGCAGGGTCAATATTTAGTAAGTAGTTTACGACAACAATCTACTTTCCGTATTTTATTTTCATTAGAGTGATAGAATGTTTTGAATTCACATTTTTCTGTCAACACTATTTGAGGGGTTGAATGAAATGTGATATAATGTGGCCCCTCTCTCTATATGCTCAAACCATTAGACCCTACTCTGTCGCTTTCGTTTATTTAGCGTATACCTGAATGCGATAAGATCATAATATAATTCTTATAAGTTCAGTTGATCAACATTTTAATTCTATTTTCATAATCCGCATTTCGGAGAGAGAGCGGGACCATTTAAAATGTACATAAAGCGATTTATGAGAATGAAAAACACCGCGCTCAATACCGGCATACAATGGGGAAAGAGAAATCTGCACAATTAAAAAAAGGTTAAGCCATTACAACAGTTGATATTTGTGTGTAATCATCTACTATAGCAATGCATTTTGTTTGCAGTTGAATAGATACATTATCGAAGGCAGAACCTTGGGGAATTACCACAGAGAATTTGATACCTGTGAATTGGATCTCCAGTTGTTGCGCACATGTGGCGATAAAATTCAACGTGTGTTCATATATTAATATTTTTTCCCGTGAGTGCTTTTAGATCATGTGTAATTATATTCCGCTATTAATTATGTTGGATTATTTTCCTGAGACAAAATGGCTACTCAAATTAACGACAGGACTCTGAAGATTATTAGTAGCTCTTACAAGCAGTTTGTTCCCCCCGAGAGATTCTCCGGAAAAATTAACGACGGACAAAAAAATCAAGATTCCGGACAAACAAACTTTGGAGCGGATCCATAAACAGATATTTTCTGGGGGCGTCCGCGCCCCTACACTAGCGGATCTAAGCACGGGGTTCAGTCGATATCCAAGCAGACAGGAGAAATTAGACTCGCCACTCCGTTTTCATTTACCAAGCAAAAACACAAGCATTGGCGCAAGTAGGGCGTCCTTTCAGAAGCTAGAAATGGAGAAGAGTAACTTGACGCTGGGAAGCTTAGGGAGTTATCCGCGAATGATGAAGTACTTGCTTCCGAACGGCTCTACGAAGGCTTCCGAAGGAGGTTCGTCTTCGAAGTCGACGAGCGACGAGGAAAAAGACGAATGGGAAAAATGGCGGGAATCTGTGGCGGGGGTCAGGGATGCACGTGACGTATTGTACCGGTATTCCGTCAGCAGGGACAGTAAAGTCCGGTACAACTGTTCCACCTTGCCCCACATTCCCAAAGAAAACCGCCCTTGGACCGCAGGAGAGGACGTTCAACCCAAGATCCGGAAAAACAATTTGGTTTTGGATTTCTCCAAAGATTCCAAATCGGACAAAACGCATGTTCCGCAACCTCACCGGCAGCTAGCATTAGGGAGAACGTTACGGACGGAAACTGTTCAAAAATCGCGGCGACAACCCGGCCGACGTGAATTTTCTGGAGGTTAAACGGATCACGGTCAGCCACGAGTCTGGCCAATACACGACGAATGTCCAACAACCGTTCGAGTTTCACGGAATCGGGTTTTCAAGGAACCGCACGGAACGACCCCTGAAGAACGAGCAGGGTCGCCCTCTGTACCATACCTATAAGCATTACGTACAGGTACCAGCCATTCCAGCAGTACCCGTTGTACCGTCAAAAGATTACAAGTCGGTGGACGCTTACAAACAATACGTGGAAAATTTTCAAAATAACGTGGTTGTCGAGGGACGGAAAACCAGTTTCCCTCGGGAAGAGAGAGAAAAGTGACTTGTCTCAGTACGGACAGGAGAACCGACTTCTCCAGTCGGTCATCAATGTCAACCAACCCGGAGACGTGAGCGACGCACGGGATAATGGTGACGTCAGACTCGAAAATGACGTAATGGAAGCCCAAACCAACAGATCGAACTTATCTTTGAAAAAAAATGAGGAGGCGAACACAAACAGGTCGAATAAGTCTATAGTGGTAGAGATCAAGGCCACGTGGAAGGAAAGAGAGAAGACGGAGGAAAACGAAATTCAGGAGCAGGGTGAAGTTCCAGCAAACGATTCACAACCCGCGGAGCAGGAAAGTAGGGCGCAGGAAGAACAACCGACTGAAAGCACATGAGAGGAAATTTGTTTAATGTTGTCTGATACATAGATTACCTGTAACACGTCGCCAAGAAATTCAAACGCGCTTCCGCGTTTTATGTCATTATTAAATGCACGAATTTGTGTACATAGTACATACACTACAAATATAATTATGTGATCATTTTCAGTCTGAACATTTTTAAAAAAAACTCTTTTGCCTTAGCGATGTATTTTCTTATTTTGTCTACAACATTGATTATACCCGTTGATAAAGATGAAATAAACGAATACAAATACCCATTAACAAGTACATGTTATTATGCTTTGAAATTACTTTGTTCAATAATTGGTGGTTTTAAACATGTATGTAAAATACATATGCATACACACTGCATGTATGAATGCTGTCCATTTAAGGTAATGATCCATACGTCACAAAACAACGTCTGACGTAATTCACGCGTTATTACGTCTTTTCCGTGCCCGATCTAATCGAGACCTAACGCTAAAAGGTGTACATGTGTTTCAAAACAAAAAAATCAAGCTGACCTAGAAATTAATTCAAAACAAATCTATTAAAAATCCTGAAAACTGCAATCAATTAGCCTATTACTCAGCGAAATGAGAAATTGACTGGGTTGTGTCGATTGAGTACTCGTTTTGAAAATACATACCGCTTACTTTTGACCTGCATAAACATCAATTCATTACAAGGTTGAACTTAATCCAATTCTTTGAACGTTAATCCCTGAAGATGCATAAACATCCTGACCGAGATCTATATTCCAGTGCATAAGGGAGATAAATACACAAGGGGAAATAATTTGACTTATTTCATCTATATTCTATATTCGCTTAGCAACGAGCATAGATATATTTTCCCACAAAAAATGTTTTTAGAATTAAAATCATGCGCTTAAGAAAAGTTATTTCATTTTAAGAACAGTCTTTAAAACCAGTAAAAAAAAGTTGAATAGAGGTTTTGTCTTACAGGCATATATCAGGTAGTTAGCATTATCCAAGCGTGGGACTGCAATTTCTAAACACCGATCTCGATCCATAATACTTACCGATATCCAAAGATACAATCTTTTGCGGACTAGATAATACAGATTGATCAACAGTTTGTTTAAATCATGTTTTCTATTTAACAATAATCTAAACATTTTTTTTAGAGTGATGAAATAATAAACCTATGCACAATTTAATTTTTACGGATCTTTTTTCAAAATATATATTTTAATGATTTTTACCCAAAATACGCCCATTGTGATCCTGAAAAGGCCGATCCCTTGGGTAATTTTATTTCCAATTGATTAAGGGCGTTAATGTGTAAATAATATCAAAATTTTAGAGAATTCTGTACGTAAATAAAATTATAAGAGCTTAAATTCTCTTTGAAAATTTATTTCATTTTATCTCATTTGTATGCAGATTTATCTATTTTTGATAAATAAGCAAGTGTAACATAAAAAATTTTGTTTTGAAATAATAATTCCTTTATTTTACATAGGATATAAGTCAAAAAATTATTTTGTGAAATTCTAATTTCAGACTTAGGCTTATATTCTTTATGTATGAAAAAGCGCCATTTTCCGCAATCGGTTCTATTTTTAGCAACGACCCTAGCTTTTAAAATACCGATGGACCACCCAACAGGATAAAATTTGATGAGAACATATCCTCAGATTCATGTTTGAAAAATATGAAAAAATTCTGTACGCATTTTATTTATCTAGTGGGGTATGGACCATTACCTTAAATTCAAATGTGCATTTTTATTCTTCATCTATTTCAGGGTATGTTTCGTTGGGACATATCCGCAATTGTTATAACAAGTGTTATGTACATCCTAAATAAATATTAATTCATCAAATAAAAGAGTATTATTTAGCTAATGCAACGATCAACTTCTTAACGGAACACGTACGCGTTTTGAATGAAAGTTTTAAAGACTGGTCAAATCCCGCACCTTGCTTCGGTTTAATTAACAAAAGATATGGGGTATTTAATTTTTAGTTAATAGGTGTGTTTCGGAGAAAGTAATTATAAGCGCATTGTAAAAAATCTTTACGCATGCTAACGATTAATTTAAAACATGCGCATTGCAATTTTGAAAGATACATATGCGAAAAATTAATCAGTTCTAAATATATACATAATTATTTAAAAATCATGACAACATAAGCAGCAACTGATCGAGGACAAGATGAGTTTTTCTGTCAGTTTAAGTTATTAGATTAATATTAGATATTTATATAATTAACATGTTAGAAACATTGCACAGTATGATGTAAAAATAAAAAACTGTAATTCTTGTTGACTGAATTAGGCGTCGCACGTGCATTTGGAAGACCTAATAGCATTCTTTTGTTTATGAATGTGGTTAAGGGGTCGAGTCGCGGCCAAGCACAACATTAGAATCAAGGGCACTAATGCGCTTATATATTTACGTTGAATTTCAATCATCCCATATTATAACAGTAATCAAAAATACATGTAGCTATATATTACATGTATAGTAAACAATTGGATGCATACACTTTTTTTTCACGGGGGGAGGGGGGGTCCGATGGATATTTGTGCTTGCCCGGGGGATGGGGGGGGGGGGGGGGTTGTTTCAGAGGCCTATCTTAAGTTTACTATGTGAATTTAACAAAATTGATTATTATTTTTCTGGGGGTGGGGGAAGGGGGGGGGGGGGTAGTTGGGTGCCGCTCCTTTAATTTAATGTACAATGAGATTTTTACGCAAATAAAAAATCGCTTAGAATAAAGCTGAGTTTGTAATGTAGGTTTGTAATCTATAGAAATTTACATACAGTCATGTAAAAGGTCTATGTGCGAAAATAGATGTACAATATTACGTATAAGGAACGTTTACCCTAGCAGTAATACATTATGTGGTATTCCGTTCTGTTAAATTGGGTGCAGTTGGTCTGGGGTTTTTAAAGAGCTTCCTTCCGGATTTCATTCAAGTATCTAAAAATATGGGAAAGTGTACTGGAAGTTAGTAATTACAAGTACAAGTACATGTTTTAGGCTTAATCCAGTAGAATACAGGGTGTGAATTCATTAATAAATCGTCTCTGATATAATGTTGATGTACACAATACATAATGTACTCCAAGTACACATATACCTGTATATACTACAATGTATAGGTTCTATCCTGATCAGAAAGTTGAAACTACTATAGGAGTATCGTTGTTTCCTTGAGGAGGGGGTGCCGGGTCAATACTGAGTATATATATTTTTCACAGATAAATTTTTAAAAAATTAAAATTCCTGGTAGTAGGCAGAATGTTTACCCTCCCCCACCCACCCTGAACTTTCATCCTTTAGATCCGCGCCCATGTTTTAAGCTACGATGTATAATTACACACGATATAATCAGAGTCCAGTTCAATGATCTGCAAAAAAAGATTGATGCCGGCAAAATGGTTTTGAAAAGAACCATTTGAAAAAAAAAAAATCACCTATTCATATTACCTAGCTACATGTACCAAGTGATCTCTTTTTTTAATTTAACAAAAGAAGCTATGCTGTTTATTTACAATAACACAAACTTAAAAACATTTTACTTGCGGAAACTGCGTGTGCCAAGCTTTTTTGAAATCATTTCAAATGCTGTTGACACATTGTATTTACTGCGAATTAAACCAAGAAAGACAATTCATGAATTAAAAATGTCTGTTCGATAGATTTTATCTGCATAGTTACTACCATGATTAGATCGACGTAAGATTTTAATACAAGCCCGTAGCAATGGGGGGGGGGGGGGGGGGGGGGGGGGGTCGCGAACAGATTTTCTTGAAATATAATGTATCCCCTCCCCCCCCCCAAAAAAAAAACACTTTCTCGGAGCATATTTAAATACATGTATAAGGTTCTCTTTCAAAATCGAAGCTACGTGTTTGTTATGTTGATTTCAATGATTCTTGTTTTAAAAAATAGTTTATCTACCCAAACACAGTTTTTTTTCTCTATTTTTAATTTTGCCCATCTCTTTCATTTAATTATCACACTATTCCAGGTGATGAAAAAGCAAGTTTCCAAATAAGCCATCAGACCCCCCCCCCTCACCCGTCCCCAGCAATATTTAAATTTCTTTAAATTTTCATTGTAAAATTATCAAAAATATGCCTCAGACCCACCCCCCTCACCCCCCCGCCCCACCCCCGGCTAAAAACAAAAAAAAAACTGTCGGATCCTCCCCCTGGAAAAAAATTTCTGGATTTCTGAATCCACGCATGAGCTGGATCACTTAGTACTTTATTAATTGTTTGAATTCATATTTTGGGTAATTTTACTATGTATTTGGATTTACAAAGAATGGTGGGGGGGGGGGGGGGGGTCCGAATCTCCAAATCCTCCGCCTTTGTAGATCCGCGCATGTTAATATACCAAAAATTAACCAACATTTTATTTCTGAGATGCATTATTCAGAATTAATATTTGTAAGCTCTTACTGAATAATTCTACTAAATCAATAGAAGTTTCTAGACTATTCAGACTGTTGTATTATACCAATTTCCCATTTGATTAATTATTTCGTCATTTTTTTTTTTCGAAAAAAGGAATAAATAAACACACTGAAAAGATGAATTTTACATACTGCATAATGTTTTTGACACGTACATGTAGCATTAGAGAGGCAAGAGCGGGGGCCTTCCTGAACAACTTCTTCTCGTAACAAACCTTTTTATTAAGCAATTAAAAAAAATATCATTGCGTTGCACCCCCCCCCCCCCACCACCACTTTTTCCATTTAAATAAGTTGAAAAGAAAGTAACGAACAAACGATGTAAAGATTATAAAAGTTTTAATTTATTTAAATTGTTTTTCAGTTGTTGTGGAAGTCGAGACACTGACTGAAACTGATCCAACTGATTGAATGAGATTATAGCGTCTGTGTACTCCTACCGTAGATACCTGTAATACAGGTAAAAGGATATAAAGTCTACATGCCAAAAAAAAAAAAAGAAACCCGACAAATTGAATGATTTTTTTTTCTTTCAGTAGAGAGAGTGATTATTTTATTTGTAAGAAATGCACGGAAACTTTCATAGTATATATGTATAAATAGACGCTCCCTCGTATCCACCACTGCATTTTATCACGTGTCTAGACGGAGCGCATACCATAGGGAAAAGAGTACCAATTCATTTCCCATAGGGCTCAATGTTAACCTAAACCCACCTGGCTAGTTTGCTATTATACTTACAGACATATCCTTGGTCACATTTGAAAGTTCATTCCAAGCACTAACACAAAATCAATAGAAATGCATAGGGTCCCATGGCGTTTATAGGTCAAAATTGAGCTTGTTTACAACTTACAGCGATCCGCAGCAAATAAATCCAAGTCCCAAAATTGACACCCACCCCCTATTTCAACCCCTCTTATTTCTTTACTTTTTGCAGTACTTCTTCAATCCATCATTTATTTTAAACAGTGATAAATTTACTTTGAAATAATCATTATTTCAGCAATTAATTCAGCCAATCACCTTAGCCATACCTTTTTCTGCGCGGCTCAATCTTGTATTAACACCTCTCTGATGTCAACATCCGGTGCATTGGTACTCTCATTCCTATACTCATAATTTTACTCACCTCAGAATTAGGCAAATTTGTGTTTTTTATGAACCTTATACATACCTCTAATTGTGTGTGAAACTTGAGTCCTGGATCTTGATTTATATTTATGCTGTGCTCGTCTGAGTATCAGGCTCTCTCCCTCGGCAGATGCTGTAATGAGAGTGGGCTCACAGTGAGACTCAAGATGAATTGACTGCTTTTTAATGACTTTAACAAATAAAATACATGGAAAAACGGATTGAATGTGTTTGTTTAAATGTATTAAAGGGTATCATGAACAAATTTGATAATTTTTTTAAATAAGGGTAGATTCTACCCAGAATTTGAGAAAACCTGTTAAAATAGATGAAAACCTGGTGAATTATGTAAATTAAACAGGCTAAATATTGACTTATATGTAAAAAATATTCACATCATGAAAATTTAATCATTATTGACTCTGATTAGCCAAATAATCCTAATCTGGCCTTTCCTGTTGATTTAGTAGGTGCGAACAATATCACCACCCCCCAGTCTAATGCAGCTTAGAGAACTAGCAGGTGCCCCCTGTCATTTTGTATTACAGTCATTTTGAAAAAGGAGAGGTACATATTTTTGACATTATATTACAGCTCAGTCATTGTAGTAATAAACAGAACTGATAAATTGTAAAATTTTTGGAATTTACACCTAGAAAAAGAGAATTTTTTGACAATGTTAAAAAATCTAGAAGGGTAATTGTTCTGGTTTGATACCACAAATATGCCTCACAGTTAAGAGACAGAGACTAGTATACTAATAATTTTACCTGCATCATGAAGAAAAATATCTGTCATGATGGATCAGATGGGTACGGACTCTCTGTCAGCGGTATAAAGGGACAAAATGACTCCGCCACCCTGGTGCCACCATCTCCGAAGACCAAGGAGGCAGAAAAATGAAAATCCTCCTAAGTGCACGAATGAGAGAAAATCAGTGTTACAAGTTATTCATTGTACAAACCAATGTTTATACATCAATTTTTATCATACATGCCTTACAAATATACATATATATCATTATTACATACATAAATACAAACTTAAATGATTATTCAGGGGTGGGGTACATAAAAAGCACAATTACATGAAATTACATGTAATTACATGTATTACCACATGTGATTTATGCAGTCAGAATAACATTCAAGTAATAAATTTAAAAATAAGATGCAGCTAGTCTAAAAAAAAGAAATTGCATCATGTTGAAATTCTGCAACACTGACCAGTAAGCCAAAGGGAAGTAACTCTAAAAACTGCTGTCTTGTTCTCTACACTGTTGACATTTTCAAGCATTTGAACCATTAAAACTTCACAAAAAGTCCCCACCAAACTCATAAAATATTATCATGCAAATAAAGTATATTCCATATTCAGTTGACATGAGTCCCAGGTGTCACCCCAAGACTAGAAAGTGGTCCCCATTCTGTTTCATGTGTAATGATCATGTAAATTAAACATTCCCTTTCCCAAGCCTCTTTGGGGGGGGGGGGGGGGGGGGGGGGAGAGACATATTCCCAAACTCTAAACTGTATTCCTTCTAGCCCAAAAAACTCCAAATCATTGAACTGGGGATAAAAAAAATGAAACATGGCAACCTACCAGATGCTGACACTGTTGACAGTGGATGTAGTCTCAGGGTGTATGACGCAAACCTTCTTTTACATTAACCTCAGTGCACGAGACAACTTCAGGCTTGAACGAAGACTGCGGAACTCCTCTGCAAGGATGGCTGAAAAGTATGGGAGGCAGATTTTGATCCGAATCACTCTTTCGATCAAGCTGCGCAATCCATGTACAATAAATGGTCTGCTGAAAAATAACTCAGATGAACTAAATTGGCATTGGCTAGCATCATTTAATCTATTTAAAAAGACTATAGACACTTCTGAGAAGTCAATGGTAATATGGAGCGCACAAAAATAACAGAATATCAGAAAAAAGTCTGAGTTAAACCTAAGTTTGGTCCAGATTCTATATTGAACAGATGGTCAGTCAAGATTTATCTCAAAAATCTTGTACAATTAAAATAAATATACAAGCAAAGAACTGCAATAATCGAGTGCAACACAGGTGATCAACAATTATTTTATCCAATTTACCATAAAACCCCACATTTTTTTGCTTTTATTCTTGCCTGGTCACCCTTCCATTACCCTTAACACTCATTCAGTACCCCCCCCCCCCCTTATTTTGAAAATGACAGCCACTCCCACCCTCAAATTTACATTTACAGTATTAATTTTACTTCTACTGTTTTAAAATGTTATATCTGCTCTTTTCAATATGAAATAATTAACCTTTTTCAATTTTTAAGCTACAAAACATTTAAAAAATAGGGTCTCTATAGGGAAAAGAGTACCAATTCATTTCCCATAGGGCTCAATGTTAACCTAAACCCACCTGGCTAGTTTGCTATTATACTTACAGACATATCCTTGGTCACATTTGAAAGTTCATTCCAAGCACTAACACAAAATCAATAGAAATGCATAGGGTCCCATGGCGTTTATAGGTCAAAATTGAGCTTGTTTACAACTTACAGCGATCCGCAGCAAATAAATCCAAGTCCCAAAATTGACACCCACCCCCTATTTCAACCCCTCTTATTTCTTTACTTTTTGCAGTACTTCTTCAATCCATCATTTATTTTAAACAGTGATAAATTTACTTTGAAATAATCATTATTTCAGCAATTAATTCAGCCAATCACCTTAGCCATACCTTTTTCTGCGCGGCTCAATCTTGTATTAACACCTCTCTGATGTCAACATCCGGTGCATTGGTACTCTCATTCCTATACTCATAATTTTACTCACCTCAGAATTAGGCAAATTTGTGTTTTTTATGAACCTTATACATACCTCTAATTGTGTGTGAAACTTGAGTCCTGGATCTTGATTTATATTTATGCTGTGCTCGTCTGAGTATCAGGCTCTCTCCCTCGGCAGATGCTGTAATGAGAGTGGGCTCACAGTGAGACTCAAGATGAATTGACTGCTTTTTAATGACTTTAACAAATAAAATACATGGAAAAACGGATTGAATGTGTTTGTTTAAATGTATTAAAGGGTATCATGAACAAATTTGATAATTTTTTTAAATAAGGGTAGATTCTACCCAGAATTTGAGAAAACCTGTTAAAATAGATGAAAACCTGGTGAATTATGTAAATTAAACAGGCTAAATATTGACTTATATGTAAAAAATATTCACATCATGAAAATTTAATCATTATTGACTCTGATTAGCCAAATAATCCTAATCTGGCCTTTCCTGTTGATTTAGTAGGTGCGAACAATATCACCACCCCCCAGTCTAATGCAGCTTAGAGAACTAGCAGGTGCCCCCTGTCATTTTGTATTACAGTCATTTTGAAAAAGGAGAGGTACATATTTTTGACATTATATTACAGCTCAGTCATTGTAGTAATAAACAGAACTGATAAATTGTAAAATTTTTGGAATTTACACCTAGAAAAAGAGAATTTTTTGACAATGTTAAAAAATCTAGAAGGGTAATTGTTCTGGTTTGATACCACAAATATGCCTCACAGTTAAGAGACAGAGACTAGTATACTAATAATTTTACCTGCATCATGAAGAAAAATATCTGTCATGATGGATCAGATGGGTACGGACTCTCTGTCAGCGGTATAAAGGGACAAAATGACTCCGCCACCCTGGTGCCACCATCTCCGAAGACCAAGGAGGCAGAAAAATGAAAATCCTCCTAAGTGCACGAATGAGAGAAAATCAGTGTTACAAGTTATTCATTGTACAAACCAATGTTTATACATCAATTTTTATCATACATGCCTTACAAATATACATATATATCATTATTACATACATAAATACAAACTTAAATGATTATTCAGGGGTGGGGTACATAAAAAGCACAATTACATGAAATTACATGTAATTACATGTATTACCACATGTGATTTATGCAGTCAGAATAACATTCAAGTAATAAATTTAAAAATAAGATGCAGCTAGTCTAAAAAAAAGAAATTGCATCATGTTGAAATTCTGCAACACTGACCAGTAAGCCAAAGGGAAGTAACTCTAAAAACTGCTGTCTTGTTCTCTACACTGTTGACATTTTCAAGCATTTGAACCATTAAAACTTCACAAAAAGTCCCCACCAAACTCATAAAATATTATCATGCAAATAAAGTATATTCCATATTCAGTTGACATGAGTCCCAGGTGTCACCCCAAGACTAGAAAGTGGTCCCCATTCTGTTTCATGTGTAATGATCATGTAAATTAAACATTCCCTTTCCCAAGCCTCTTTGGGGGGGGGGGGGGGGGGGGGGGAGAGACATATTCCCAAACTCTAAACTGTATTCCTTCTAGCCCAAAAAACTCCAAATCATTGAACTGGGGATAAAAAAAATGAAACATGGCAACCTACCAGATGCTGACACTGTTGACAGTGGATGTAGTCTCAGGGTGTATGACGCAAACCTTCTTTTACATTAACCTCAGTGCACGAGACAACTTCAGGCTTGAACGAAGACTGCGGAACTCCTCTGCAAGGATGGCTGAAAAGTATGGGAGGCAGATTTTGATCCGAATCACTCTTTCGATCAAGCTGCGCAATCCATGTACAATAAATGGTCTGCTGAAAAATAACTCAGATGAACTAAATTGGCATTGGCTAGCATCATTTAATCTATTTAAAAAGACTATAGACACTTCTGAGAAGTCAATGGTAATATGGAGCGCACAAAAATAACAGAATATCAGAAAAAAGTCTGAGTTAAACCTAAGTTTGGTCCAGATTCTATATTGAACAGATGGTCAGTCAAGATTTATCTCAAAAATCTTGTACAATTAAAATAAATATACAAGCAAAGAACTGCAATAATCGAGTGCAACACAGGTGATCAACAATTATTTTATCCAATTTACCATAAAACCCCACATTTTTTTGCTTTTATTCTTGCCTGGTCACCCTTCCATTACCCTTAACACTCATTCAGTACCCCCCCCCCCCCCTTATTTTGAAAATGACAGCCACTCCCACCCTCAAATTTACATTTACAGTATTAATTTTACTTCTACTGTTTTAAAATGTTATATCTGCTCTTTTCAATATGAAATAATTAACCTTTTTCAATTTTTAAGCTACAAAACATTTAAAAAATAGGGTCTCTATAGGGAAAAGAGTACCAATTCATTTCCCATAGGGCTCAATGTTAACCTAAACCCACCTGGCTAGTTTGCTATTATACTTACAGACATATCCTTGGTCACATTTGAAAGTTCATTCCAAGCACTAACACAAAATCAATAGAAATGCATAGGGTCCCATGGCGTTTATAGGTCAAAATTGAGCTTGTTTACAACTTACAGCGATCCGCAGCAAATAAATCCAAGTCCCAAAATTGACACCCACCCCCTATTTCAACCCCTCTTATTTCTTTACTTTTTGCAGTACTTCTTCAATCCATCATTTATTTTAAACAGTGATAAATTTACTTTGAAATAATCATTATTTCAGCAATTAATTCAGCCAATCACCTTAGCCATACCTTTTTCTGCGCGGCTCAATCTTGTATTAACACCTCTCTGATGTCAACATCCGGTGCATTGGTACTCTCATTCCTACACCAAGGCCATAGCGGCCAGACCAGGAAGTAGATACATGTACCTGAGTCGCCATGTTGGAAAAAGAAGGTTTGTGGTTTGTTTATAAACAAATAACCATTGTTTTTATGAGCTTTTCATAACAAGCGTTATAGATTTTATCAGTAAAATGTCCTGTTTTATTTGTAATCGCTAAATGGAGTTAAAATGAGCGAAGTGTATATAGATTAATCAAAGGTCACAATACAGAACGTAAACTGGTTAATTTACAACTTGCTAAAGTTCACCTGTTTTTTTTTCGGGGCGCTCAGAAATAACCAGGTTAATGTACATATTGGATACTTAATTTAGTTGATTTGTGATTTGATGATTTTCAATTATTTTCAGCATTTTCTAAACCAATCTATCAAGGGGTCTGACCATGTACCCCCGTACTTGGGCCCAGGATGTGTTACGGTGTCATCTCTGTGAGACCCCGGGCCCCGCTATGTACTGTGACATTTGCCGAATACATCTGTGTAAAGCCTGTGTGGGGGAACATCTCTCTGATGAATCCAAAGAACACAAAGTGGTAACATTCAAAAAGCGGGGATTTGCACCTGAATGTTCAAAACATTCCAAAAAATTGTGTGAACTTTATTGCGAGAAATGTGACTTTCCTATTTGCGTTCAGTGTGTCTCCTCTGGTGAACATTTAGGACACAAAGCAGTTGAAATTTTAAAAAGTCTTGAAACCAAGAAAGATGTACTACAGAGAGATTTAGATGAATTAGAGAAATTAATTTATCCCAAATACCAAGAAATTGTATCTAATATCCCAGTTCAGAAAGCTGATCTGCAAAAAAACTCCAAGAAATTAACAACAGCTTTACACAAACACAGAAAAGACTTGCACAAGGAAATAGACACTGCTATTGGGAAATTGAAATCTGACGTGTATGAAATGGAATCCAAACACCTGGTTGTCCTTGATAAGCAGGAAAATGAAATCAAATGCAGTATTTCTGAAATTACAAAGTGCATTGCTGATCTGAAGAAATTACTCAACTCCAATGATGTCAGCCTTGTCTCTACCTACAAATCCAGGATTGCTGAATTCAGAAGATTGCCTCCTAAACTCACGGTTTCCTTACCAAAATTCACCCCTCAGAAGATTAATAAAGAACAGATTTATCAGCAAATTGGTTCTCTGTCAGCATTATCTATCAAAACAGAAGAACATGGCTACACAATGGATTCTCCCGGTGCTGAGTCCTATCCCCCGAACAGACTGCTCATTGATGTACCACGGATCATCACAGAAATAAACACCGAGTATGGAGAATCTAATAAATTATTCAGTGTGTCCTGTCTGAGTAATGATGAAGTATGGACGAGTGGTAAGGACAACCTGATGAGACTCTACAACCTCCACAGTAAACTAGTGAAGTCAATCCAAACCAAGTCAGGGAACAAGCCATGGGACATAGCAGTGACACAGAGTGGTGAACTAGTTTATACTGATCCCAATGATAGAACTGTGAACATAGTGAAGAATACACAGATACAGACAGTGATCAGACTACAGGGGTGGAGGCCTTTCTATGTCTGTAGGACCTCCTCTGGTGACCTCCTGGTTGTCATGGTCACTGATGATAAGACACAAACAAAAGTCGTACGTTATTCTGGCTCCACAGAGAAGCAAACGATTCAATATGATGGCAAAGGACAGTCTCTCTATTCGTCTGATGAGACTGTTTACTCTAAATATATCAGTGAGAACAGGAACCTAGATATCTGTGTAGCTGACAATAAAGCCCGTACAGTAGTGGTGGTCAATCAGGCCGGTAAACTCCGGTTTACCTACACCGGTCCTCCCTCTACTACCAAGAAACCATTTAATGCAGTCTGCATCACTACAGACAGCCAGAGTCGGATCCTGACAACAGACTGTGACAACCACCGTATCCACATCCTGGATCAGGACGGACAGTTCCTCCGCTACATTGACAACTGTCGTTTACAGTTTCCATTGGGTTTATGTGTGGACACCAGAGACAACCTGTTTGTGACTGAGGTTAAAACAGGTAAAGTGAAGAAAATCCAATATTACATGTAAACAAACTGAGATCATAATGTTACCCGTCAACAAAGTGAACATCAAGTAACAATGTAGATAATTATTAACTGATTAGATTTGTAAAATGTTTTATATCAATGGACTGTTTATATATATCAAAAGTAACACAAGTGTGTTTGTTGCATGTTTCATCAAACTATGAAGAATGTAATCATTGGGAGACTCTGTATTTATAGTTATGTATAATTATATGCATATGATTACTGTATGTTTCTATATTTTACATACTTTACATGTATATATTAAAAAGAAATAAAATAAAATATAATTATTCAATATGTGTTCAAGAGGTATAGGATAATTTCTTTTCTCTGGAATTTTTTTTTTTTACATTTTTGAATGCCTGGGGATCTACATGTTTATACATATGTATTAGAACTTATAAATATTAGTATTATTTTAGATGCAACCTTTTGATATTTATTCAAGAAATAAGAATCAATATAATATGAATTGGTTAGACATGCATAGACTACCTTTTAAAAGATCTTGGGTCCTTTATGTATGTTAATTTTTGAAGGATAAGAAAAATGTGATATGAAAAAAATTACAGCATTGCCTTTCGCTAAATCTCTAGTACATATATTTTTATGATAGCATTCAAGTCGATGTCAAGAGTAGTTAAATTATCATTGATTCAAGCTTGATGTGTTGCAAAATAGAATAGATTCTAAAGATATTTAATGAACACGGAAATCTTGAAGGTCATGTGGGCCATGTCCAGAGTACATTGTAATTTGACCCTTGACTCAATCAGTAGTATTATCTACTTCCTATGGGTACCAGTGTACTATTTTGATGTCTGTCCAGCAAAGAGTTCCCCACTTTTTTTGCAAATTTAGACCTATAACCATTAGGCACATAGCAGCACAGAGGGTTTAGCCCCCCACTTTTTCTTGCCGGAAATGTAATTGTTCTCCTAAATTTACCTTGAAAGATTGAGAAGTTGGAGTAATAGGCATCCTAACCCCCAACGGATTAGGAATTTCATGATTCGGGAAAAAATTTTTAGGTAAGAAATTTATTTTTAAAAGTATAGGTATCCCCCCCCCCTCCCCCCTCCCACGGATTAGGATTTTCATGATTTTAGGAAAAAGTTTTTTTTCTCAATATTTTTAAGGATTAGTCTAGCCCCCCCCCCCACTTTCAATTTGCTTCCGACGCCAGTGATAGAGGGCTATGGTTATATCTAACTTGGCAAAAACTCGGTTTTATAGGATCAAACCTATTAATGAGTTATCTCCCTTTGATCAAATTCTCATCTTACGATCTGAAATTTTATTTCGATCGGTACTGGTAGGCCTGCTTAAACTGCTGCTTAAACTGCTGTGGTAATAAACAATTTTTTTTCAGAAATCATGTGGTATGCTTTGAAAATTTATGGTGGACATGGTAGTGTTTAAAAGAGAATGGGGGGGGGGAGGGGGGGGTAATAAACCGCATTTTAAAGTCAAGGTTACGGATTAACAAATTAATTGATCGTAGATAATACATTTTTGTGCGTTGACATTAGACAAGACATATATAATACGACGGTAAATTCAAGAGAATTAAATTTCTGACGTACATGTACACCCGTCATTCATTCAATCATTCATCTCTTTTCATGAATAAAAATAGAGCGGCAATTAATTTGTTTAGAGCGGAAATTGTACATAATGGTGTACTTATCTTTTATTAACATGTCCTTAATGATTTAAAAATTCTTGTTATAATCATTTCACCTGCCACATCCCCCCCCCCCCCCCCCCAGAAAAATTACCGTTGGATACGTTCGTAAAATTTATACATAAAAACATGGAAGCGTTGACTAAGGATACAGGCACGTAGCAAATGAGGGGGGGGGGGGTCAGCATAGGGCTCCTGCCCCCCTCTCCCCATCTTTTTGTCGCAGCAGAGATTTTTCGTCGACCGATCTATAAACTGGTTAAAACTGAATCGTTTAGATTTCAGTCCTGTCAGTTTCTTTAGAGCTGTGAATTACAATTAATTTCCGTAAGAAATAGAAAGAATCATACTAATGGGTGCTTGTTGACAGGACCGTGCACTCTCTCCCCCTTTTAATCAATATTTTTTTGAAGAATTTTTATTTTCCATTTCTTTTCTCTAACAACCTCTTATATAGTTTTTCTTCTCAAGTCGACAATAACAGAAATGTCAGGACTGGGTGTTATTTTCTATTCACTTTCGCTCTCCATATGTTGAACGTAGACGTCGGGCAAGTATTCCGAGACATATAAATATAATCTGTGCTCATTGCAAAACACATGCAATAGGAGATGAATTCCATTACATACTTAGAGCTCTGTAATTCATTGCAACAAGAACGCATTCTAAGTTTATTCGAAAAAAAAATATCAAAATAAAAAATGCTGCTAGTTTTAAATTCATAATGTCTAGTTCAAAACAGTGTTGTTGTTGTTGTTTTCATTTTTTTGGTATTTTTTTAAATCTTTTTTAAAAAGGAAATTATGCTCTTTTATTAGAAAAATAATAAAGACCCCCCCCCCCTCCCCTCGGGTAAACGGATTTAGCTTTTATACGTATTTTGTTTTTTGCTTTCGTGCATGTGATGGCTAGAAGCGAGTATTTAATAATAACAAACATTGTATCATTATAATCTCTGTGTACCATTGTACACGTCATGCACGATATGAGCTACATTTAATTTAACAATGCTTAGCTATTTTTTTTTTAGAGACAATTTCAAATGGTCAGCCAAAAGTTGATTGGAAAGTCGAGTCATGATTTTGACTGATCATATAGGGACATTCTTTTAGTAAGCACATAGGTGCTTTAGGACAGGATCGACACCCCCCCCCCCCACACTTCCACTCCCCCCCCCCCCCCCAGAATATATAGACCCCTGGGATTTAATTCATTTTGTTAAAGTAAATTATCCTTTTAGCACATATTTCTAATCTAATTTATACATTCATCGCACAAAATTACCTAAAACAAACATTTTTTTTAAAAATCAGACCCGCTACATACATGTATTTCATATACACAGATTTAAAAAAAAAATGTTTGTTTTAGGTAATTTTGGGCAATGAATGAATAAATTTAATTTCGAATATTTCATAAAAGGATGATTTAATTTTAAAGCAGAGTAAAGTCCCGGGGGTTTTTATAATTGGGGTGGGGGTGGAAGGGGGTTGGGGGGGGGGGCAGTCCTATGATTTTTCCGACTAAGGTTCAATCGGAATAAAACATACATTTTGTGGTAAAGCATTGTTCATAGAAAATGTTTTGTTGTAAATTCCATAACAATCTGCACAGGATCGATAGTCTAAAAAAAGAAGGTAACAATTATTTATACTTTATTCATGTACTTTAAAATTATGTATTTTCGTGGTCCCGTGAATGAATAACTAAAATGAATTGCAAATTCGACTTCTAAAAATGGATTGCATAAAAATAAATTGCTTTTAAAAAATAAGATGAAAATAAAAAAAAAAATATTTTAATTTACCGATTTTTAAAATCAACATAACTACCCCCCCCCCCCCCCCAAAAAAAAACCCCCCACACAAACCGTTTATATAGTAGTCGGGTTCAGAAAACAAAAAACATCGAGATCGTCATACAGGGTTTTTTTTTTCGCACACAAAGTTGTTGGGAGAGGCTCAAAAAAATATTACTCATGAGAAACTTATTTGTTTGTTATTAGTGAGAAGGACTTAGCCACATGTTTTATTCGGCGATATGTGTGACGTTAGCTGTTTTTATATCTTTGGTAAGTTAACGTTTTTATTGATTTGGTCGATTATAGACATATTGTTTGTAAACATGGTAAACATCTTTTTAAAAATACAGGGTAACAAATTGATGGATTTTTGACGTCAAAATTGAACGTCAGTTGTATTAAGTTGAAAACTTAAGTTGCATTATTTGTGCTGAAAAATGCATCTTTGTTTTAAGTATCTTGATCAGTTACTCTTTCATAAAGAAATAGATCTGACCCCCCCCCCCCCCCCCCCCCCCCCATCAACACACACAACACACACCACATATGTCAGCCTGAAAACTTACAGTTTTGTATATAGGCTTACTAATAACTAAGAAAACGTTTGCTACAATGTGATTTTTTTATCAACATATTGATTGTTTATAACCTATGAATACCAGTTAAATCAGGTATCATTACTTGCACACTAGAAAAAGAAAAGAAAATCCACTGAAAACTCAGGTCTTCCTTTTCATTGAATGCATGTTAATGAAACAGCAACCACAGGTTTTGATCACTATCCTTATCTCCAATGCATGTTAATTTAAGAGGTGTACTTGTATGCTGGTCAGTTTCTCTTAAACATGCTTAAAAATAAAAATGCATTAAAGCAATTGTCATAAATGCATCAAAAGTTCATTTTTGATATGGTTGAATTGGGTTATTTTTAGATTTGTAAATATGTATGTTTGGTAAACAATATGAATTTGAGTTGTTGCAGTTCAAATTTCTCCTTTTGACAAATTAATTCATCAACAAAAATACAGTATTGCTGGTGTTCATTATCATGATCATAGGGTTAAAAAGGTCATTTACTGTCAAGGTTTAAGCAGGTCACTATGAATATTTTGAGCTTCTTGACATGTACATTTATCATGTTTGTAGAACATGTAAGATATGGGTAAAATCACACGAAGACAAACTGAGTAAATTGCTTCATAATTTGTTTTGAAATAATCATATAATTTACTAACTTGAAATTTAAAATCAGCTGTAATGAGGCTGGTTGATAAAGGATCAAATTAAAGTCTGATGTTATGCAGGGCAATGCTGATTTCTTTCTTCTGTTAGTTTGCAATTTTATTTGAAATCAATATTTAATTATTGTTGTATTAATATGTAGATAATGTATGTTGAAGTTTAAATTTGCCATGATTGTGAATATCATTATGATTAGTGAATTGCCATGATTACAAAGATTAATTATTAATCAGAAATCAAAATTGGTTTATGTACGAAATTTTATGAAAGATTTATTGAGATTTGGAAAATACACATTGTGTATTTAATATGTTACTAATATTATTACAAGTGTACACATTCATGTACCAGTGTATACTTCAATTTGCTACAAACATGTCTGTATTCTTCACTATGGACACATTTTATTATAAAGGGTACCTTGTACTTCTAAAAAATATCAGATATTCAATTACCTAGTTTTATTTTGAAAAACCATATCTTAAAGATATAGTCGTATACACGCAACAGATACCGGTAATCTGATATCCACATAGTATAGAACATATCATATTTCAAAGCTGGAGAACGGCTTATCCACGGATAACATTGTTGTATCTAGGGCAGGTGTGTCATGTATAGTGTAAATGGAGAAAAACAAGATCTCTCGGTCTAAATACTTGATAATTTGGTTATATATACTTGGGTGTGATGAAGGACAAACCTAGTACTTTACCCTTTAAAGTGTGACTTGTGAGAAATATATTTGTATGCATAGCAGATTGATTACAACTTCAATATTCATTAACCCCATAATCAAAGTGTCCTAGATTTGTTTATATAATAAGTACATATACATGGTATATAATACATGTACATGCAGTTTCTTGACTAGTTTTCACTGTAGTTTAGCATTTCCCTTGGTACCTGATATATTTGAAAAAAAAAGATTTGAAAAAATGTACTCTAGAGATGCCTGTAGAAAACTTGCTAATTTTCAATATGCTGTATATGTGCACATATCAGCATGTAAGAGGAAGGTTAATGGTTTAAGCTTAGTTACCAAATTACCTTCCTACTTAACTATCAGAAGAATGCATTAAATGGTGGCAACACACTTTGCGACTTCATCCATTCATTGTAAAACACCTATTTGTGCACCTGTTTTATAATGAGACAACTGAGACAGCGTACTAGGTTCAAATACAGGTGGTAAAAGGGCTCATTTTCAATAAATTATCTGTATGTTGAATCAGTTGAATGTTGATTCTGTGACATATATATACATGTACATGTATAACAGTATATTATCACTATGTATCTGGATTCAATTTTATTTGCTTAGAAACATGTACCATTGATGTTTGTGTTCATTTAAAGCAATGAATATGTTGGGGGCTACAAAACACAGAGTGTTAATTCTCTTAACCAGCCATGCATCATCATGGCCCCTCTATATTCCATCGTCCAATGATTAAATCGTGACCGACAGACCAATACACACAGATGACACATACACACACAGTGTACAAAGTACGTGTAG
Source organism: Magallana hongkongensis (assembly GCA_015776775.1). NCBI lineage: Eukaryota > Metazoa > Mollusca > Bivalvia > Ostreida > Ostreidae > Magallana > Magallana hongkongensis. Next base: position 10,812,763 of record CM027471.1, read on the forward strand.
TAGAGTACTAGCTAGTATATAGACCACGTAATAAAATACCTCAATCCATGGATGTGCATATCAATTGATTTATATAGACATGGTGGTCTATGAGTAATCATTGTTAATGATAAAAGAAACACCTGTAAGCAATATGCTACAATGTTACATGTATTGTACACAGTACCCCTCCCCCCCCCCCCAGGTCGTTTTAGTCAGAGGGGGTTTCAGGTATCGAAACATGCACGGATCCAGATAATTCTTCCATAGGGGGTCAAGTGATCATATTTTTTATATTTTTTTGGGGGGGGGGGGTTCAAGGCATAAGTCAATATTATACTTATCTATTTTTTTTTTTACATGTACAATTGTTAATTTGAATGAATAGGTCCACTCCCAAGAGACTGTCTTCACCTCGACCTCTTAGTATGAGCTGACGGTCAATATCACGGGCAGTGACTACCACTAAACAGTACTGCCCGGGCTACAGAACCACCAATATAGAATGTTAAGTTAAATTACAAGCGAGATACAGATGTAAGAATTGATTGTTATTTAAACAAAGCTCGAGTCTCATAGTTGTTTACGAAAAATGTAATGTTGAGAATTGCCATTTCTTAGACAAAATGACATGTAAAAACAATTTAAACTAATTCAATATCTTTATAAATACTTTTATCAACATAAGAAAGATGCATTTGATTGAAATTTACACCAATATAACACACATGTAAAAATGACAATATTTTAGCTTTGTTTACAAAACAAAGAATTAGGAACTCTGTATCTTGCTTATAACTTGATATTTGACTTTATAATTTTGACATAGCATTTGTGAAATTTATGTCTTGTACTTGTACTAATGTAAAAAAAATCTGAACAAAATTATGTTATTTTATTATCAAAATATACAGTCTGATATAATAGTCTGTCTTTCATAATTCTACTTCATCGTTTTTTCATTGTTTATATTGTATATTTATACTTATTCAATATTTATTTACTAATTATTTTTGCATTTATAAAATGCACCTCTGACTTGTGAACTGTATATATAATGACTGACCTCATGTACCATTTCTTGGTTTGAGTGAATAAACTGAACTGAATTGAATTGAATTGAGTTATCCCCCTTTCATCAATAGATAGAGTGTCCAACCTAATACCGCATCTTGGTTCGGTTTAATTTACAATTAAGAGATCTGGTGTATTTAATTTTTTTGGCTAGTTAATAGGTGTGTTACGGAGAAAGTAATTAGTAGGGCATTGTAATAAATCTTTACGCATGCTAACGATTAATTTAAAACATGCGCATTGTTATTTTGAAAGATATATATATGCGAAATTTTAATCAGTTGTAAATTTATTATATATATATATATTTAAAAAATTATGACGATATTGACAGCAACTAATCGAAGACAATATAAATCTTTCTGTCAATTTATATAAGTTATTAGATTAATAATAGATATTTATGTAATTAACATGATGTTAGAAACATTGCACAGTATGATGTAAAAATCTATAACTCTCTTGTACGACTGAATTAGGCACGGCACGTGCATTTGGAGGACGGAATAGCATTCTTTTGTTTATGAATGTGGTTAAGGGTTCGAGTCGCGGCCATGCACAACATTACAATCACGGGCACTAATGCGCTTATATATTTACGTTGAATTTCAATCATCCCATATTATAACAGTAAACAAAAATACATGTAGCTATATATTACATGTGTATTTAACAATAGGATGCATGCACGGAACCAGATCCAGAATTTTTTTTTCACTGGGGGGAGGGGTCCAATGGATATGTGTGATTGCACGGGGGATGAGGTTGGGGGGGGGGAGTCCGAGGCCTATCTTAAGTTTACTACGTGAATTTATTAAAATTGATTATTACTTTTTTTTGGGGGGGGGAGGTGGGTGCCGCTCTCTTAATTTAGTGTACATGAGATTTTTACTTTTTTCGCAAATAAAAAAAATCGCTTAAAATAAAGCTGAGTTTGTAATGTTGGTTTGTATTCTATATAAACTTACATACAGTTATGTAAAAGGTTTGTGTGCAAAAATGTACAAAATTAGGTATAAGAAATGTTTACTCTAGCAGTAATAAATTATGTGGTATTCCGTTCACAGTTGGTCTGGGGTTTTTAAAGAGCTTCCTTCGGGATTTCATTATCTAAAATATGGGAAAGTGAACTGGAAGTTAGTAATTACAAGTACATGTTTAGGCTTAATCCAGCAGAATACCGTGTGTGATTTCATTCATAAATCGTCTCTGATATAATGTTGATATACACAATACATAATGTACTCCAAGTACACATATACCTGTATATACTACAATGTATAGGTTTTATCCTGATCAAAAAGTTAAAACTACTTATAGGAGTATCCTTGTTTCCTTGAGAAGGGTGTGCTGGGTCAATATTGAGTATATGTATTTTTCACAAATAAATTTTGAACAAATTTGAAATTCCCGGTAGCAGGCAGAATGTTTAGTACCCTCCCCCCACCCACCCTGAACTTTCATCCTTTAGATCCGCGCCCATGTTTTAAGCTACGATGTATAATTACACACGATATAATCAGAGTCAAGTTCAATGATCTGCAAATAAGGTTGATGCTGGCAAAATGGGTTTGAAAAGGACCATTTGAAGAAAAAAATCACCTATTCCTATTACCTACCAAGTGATCTCTATTTTAATTTAATTAAAGAAGCTATGGTGTTTATTTACAATTACCCAAACCTAAAAACATTTAACTTGCGGAAACGTATGCTTTGTTGAAATCGGTTCAAAGGCTGTTGACACATTGTATTTACTGCGAATTAAGGTACTTCACTACACCGAGACTTATACTTTTAAGACACTACGTCACAAGATGGCGATTTAAATGTTTGTATCAATCGATTCAGGTGTGTATCTGGCTTATGAACCGCAGGTCATGAGTTCGAATCCACCTGGGGCTTTTGTTTATGTTTACTGAATGAAATTTTTTGAAGATACCATTTTAAGCTCACCGAGACGAAGTCAGGGGGAGCTTATGCTATACCCTCGGCGTCGGCGCCGGGTCGGCGTCGGCGTCGGCGTCCGGACCTGGTTAAAGTTTTTGTTGCATGTCCTGTATCTAAGCTATTACTTGTCCTATCTTCACCAAACTTGCATGGATGATGCATCTGGACCTACATATGGACTTGAAAGACTAGGATGCTGAATCTGAGTCCTAAATTTCAGATGCTGGAGGAGGTTAAGGTTGTTGGACCAGGTTAAAGTTTTTGTTGCTGGTGCCCTCTGATAGCAATATCTAAGTTACTGCAGGTCCGTACTTCACCAAACTTGCATGGATGGTGTGTCTTATGATACTGATGCACCAGACAGGCTTGAGTGCTGAATCTGAGCTATAGGTTTCAGATGCTGGAGGGGGTTAAGGTTTTTGGAGCAGGTTTAAGTTTTTGTTGCTGGTGCCCTTTGATAGCAATATCTAAGTTACTGCTGGTCCGTACTTCACCAAAATTGCATTGATGGTGTGTCTTATGATACTGATGCACTAGGCAGGCTTTGGTGCTGAATCTGAGCTATAGGTTACAGATGCTGAAGGAGGTTAAGGTTTTTAGAGCTGGTTAAAGTTTTTGTTGCAGGTGCCCTCTGATGATTATATTTTAGTTATTGCTTGTCCTAACTTCACCAGACTTCCATGGATGGTGCGTCTTATGATACTGATGCACCTGACAGGCCTGAATGCTGAGTCTGAGCCATAGGTTTCGGATCCTGGAGGAGGTTAAGGATTTTAGAGCTGGTTAAAGTTTTTGTAAAGGGTGCCCTCTGATGATTATATTTTAATTATTGCTTGTCCTAACTTCACAAGACTTCCATGGATGGTGCGTCTTATGATACAGATGCACCTGACAGGCTTGAATGCTGAATCTGAGCCATAGGTTTGGGATGCTGGAGGAGGTTAAGGTTTTTAGAGCTGGTTAAAGTTTTTGAAACAGGTGCCCTCTGATGATTATATTTTAGTTATTGCTTGTCCTAACTTCACCAGACTTCCATAAATGGTGCGTCTTATGATACTGATGCACCTGACAGGCCTGAATGCTGAGTCTGAGCCATAGGTTTCAGATGCTGGAGGGGGTTAAGGTTTTTGGAGCAGGTTAAAGTTTTTGTTGCTGGTGCCCTTTGATAGCAATATCTAAGTTACTGCTGGTCCATACTTCACCAAAATTGCATGGATGGTGTGTCTTATGATACTGATGCACCAGGCAGGCTTTTGTGCTGAATCTGAGCTATAGGTTACAGATGCTGGAGGAGGTTAAGGTTTTTAGAGCTGGTTAAAGTTTTTGTTGCAGGTGCCCTCAGATGATTATATTTTAGTTATTGCTTGTCCTAACTTCACCAGACTTCCATGGATGGTGCGTCTTATGATACTGATGCACCTGACAGGCCTGAATGCTGAGTCTGAGCCATAGGTTTCGGATGCTGGAGGAGGTTAAGGTTTTTAGAGCTGGTTAAAGTTTTTGAAAAGGGTGCCCTCTGATGATTATATTTTAGTTATTGCTTGTCCTAACTTCACCAGACTTCCATGGATGGTGCGTCTAATGATACTGATGCACCTGACAGGCCTGAATGCTGAATCTGAGCCATAGGTTTCAGATACTGGATATGGTTAAGTTTTTTGGAACAGGTCACATCATCTATTAAATAATAGATGATAGTACTATTTCAAACTTGCATGTTTACTAAACTGTAATATGAATGAATCTCAGAGGAAGCTTCAGATGCAGAGCTTGATCTCCATTATCAAGGATGCTAAAAAATATATCTTAGTTATTACAGGTCCTAACTTCACCAAACTTGAATGGATGGTGTGTCTTATGATACAGATGCACCTGACAGGCATGGATGTTGAATCTGAGCCATAGGTTGCGGATGCTGGAGCAGGTTAAGTTTTAATTGCTAGTGCCCTCTGATGATGATATCTTAGTTATTACTGGTCTGAACTTCACCAAACTTGCATGGAGATGCGTCTTATGTATACTGATGCACCTGACAGGCTTGAATGCTGAATCTGAGCCATAGGTTTCGGATGCTGGATGAGGTTTAGTTCTTTTGGAACAGGTCACATGTTTTATAGATGATAGCTTGCATAGTTGATTTAACTATATTATAAATGAAACTCAGAGGTTTCTTCAGATGCAGAGCCTGGTCTCCATTATCAAGGATGCTAAAGAAATCTCCTACCTCACTTAAACCTGCTTGATAGAAAGATGAGGTTGGTCTTAAATGATATAACATTTTTCCTATGATAAAGTATTGTATGATGTGAAACAATTTTGTTTAATATGATACAATATAATATCATATGTTATATTGTAAAAAGTAATATGATACAATATGATATTGTATCATTTTTTTGATATTTTATGATATGATATTGTATCATGATATTGTTTTGTATAGTATTGTATATTATGATACAATATTATATTGTATCATACGATATTGTATAATATGATATTGGTTTCTGTAATTTACAATTATTTCACGCAAAACTGTATTATATGATATTGTAATATTATATATTATCGTATCATACGATATTGTATAATATGATATTGGTTTATATGATATATTATTGTATCATATGATACAATATGTATGTATAATATTGTATTATATAATGTTTTACTTTATCACATTATATTGTATCATTTGATATGACACAATGTTATATCAAATTATACAGTATCATATGATACAATATCATATTATGTATCAAATATTATACAATATCATACAATACAATATATCATACTGTATTATACAATATAATATCACATGTTTCAATGTTATGATGTATTATGTAATATGATATTGTATCATATAATACAATATTGTATTATATATAATAATGTTGTATTATGTGATCAAATACAACAAGGTTTAACACAATACAATGTCATTTCATATTTACAATATCATCTTTGTTTATTACAGTATTTTATTGTATTATATGATATATATTGTAAGTATGATAGGATGCAATATTTAATTTTATATTATTATATTGATTAATATATGAACATATGATTATCATACAATTTTTTAACAGATGATATATGATTTTGTGTCAAAACAGAATCCATGAATATCCAAGATCATAAAGTATGATTTTCATATAATATGATAAAGGAGGTCTCATAGGGGTGATGCCTCGTCTCGGTGAGTTTTGTAATCTGTGATTACCTATGTTTTTTTTATCTAAAATTGCACATTTTTTTTCGTCTATTTGATATATATACTTCTTATCAAACATGCTTCATATCATAATCAAGAAATTGTCTGCTGATTTGAGAAACTATTTCAAGGTGTAGTGAGGCACCTTAAATCAAGAAAGACAATTAATCATCAATTAAAATGTCTGTTCGATAGATTTTATCCGCATAGTTGCACATTTTTTTTCGTCTATTTGATATATATACTTCTTATCAATCATGCTTCATATCATAATCAAGAAATTGTCTGCTGATTTGAGAAACTATTTCAAGGTGTAGTGAGGCACCTTAAATCAAGAAAGACAATTAATCATCAATTAAAATGTCTGTTCGATAGATTTTATCCGCATAGTTGCACATTTTTTTTCGTCTATTTGATATATATACTTCTTATCAATCATGCTTCATATCATAATCAAGAAATTGTCTGCTGATTTGAGAAACTATTTCAAGGTGTAGTGAGGCACCTTAAATCAAGAAAGACAATTAATCATCAATTAAAATGTCTGTTCGATAGATTTTATCCGCATAGTTGCTACCATGATTACTTCGACTGTCGTAAGATTTTAATACAAGCCCGTAGCAATTTTTTTTTTTTTGGGGGGGGGGGGGGTCGCCAACAGATTTTCTTTAGATATAATGTATCCCCCCCCCCAAAAAAAAAACAACAAAAAAACCTTTTTCGGAGAATATTTAAATACATGTATAAGGTTCTCTTCCAAAATCGAAGCTACGTGTTTGTTATGGTGATATCAATGATTCTTGTTTCAAATTTATTGTTTTTCTATCCAAACACAGTTTTTAGCTCACCTGAGCTGAAAGCTCAAGTGAGCTTTTCTGATCACCCGTTGTCCGTCGTCCGTCTGTCCGTCCGTCCGTCCGTCCGTCGGTATGTCCGTCTGTCTGTCCGTCTGTAAACTTTTTACATTTTGATCTTCTTCTCTAAAACCACTTGGCCAAATTTAACCAAATTTGGCACAAATCATCCTCATAAGAAGGTGAATATAAATTGCAAAGTTAAAAAGCCAGATTGTATTCAAAGCGGAGAAAACATCGAAACTGTAAAAAAGGGGGGTGCATTTTAAAAAATCTTCTTCTCAAGAACTACGGAGTTATTCTTAACGTAATTTAGCATAAATCATCCTTAGGGAAAGGAAAATATAAATTGCAAAAAATATAGTCGAACTCTGTTCCAAATTTTAGATATTTGCGAAAATACTAATAAAGAATGACTCATTATTACATATACGTAGACTGGCAATTCATTGTGATAGACTGGTCTTATGACAGGCATCGCCAGTCTACCGCATCTCGAAAACGAGGTTCTTTATTTGAAGCTGGCAGTTTGTTGTGCAACAGTTCACGTGCGAATATAATCTATGAAACATGGAAATAACATTGGTACCGATTATTGTGAAGTAAATTGAGGTTAAATATTTCAACGCGTTGTCATTTTCACTTGTGAGGGTGGTTTTAGCTTGTTTTGAAATGTTCGTTTCATTTTGCTTTTTAACTTGGGAAACAATCGCCTTGTATTTGGAACATAAACTTCGTTAAATAGGCAGTTGATTGTTTACCTGCGAAAATGATAAAATCTGGTGCATTAACAACGTACTAAAGTGCATTTCCCTTTGTTTTTATTGTTTATTAATTTCTAATTGTGTCAACAAGGATCAAACAAGGGAGCGACTTTGATTGAAATAATCGATTTTTGATCGGTAACTTCGCCGGAATTTACTCCGAAAGAGAATTTGAAGTAGCCATGTATTCCGAGTTTATAATCGTGTAAAATAAATCCAAAGACAATAAAAAGATGTTTATGAATTTGAAAAGACGTTTTCACAGCCTCAGTTAAAACTTAACCTGTTGTGATTAATCACCCGCGACTGTCTTATCAGTAGAGGTTATAAACACGGGTGATGCAAACACATATACCGTGCATTGAAAATTACAATCGATAATCATTACATTTCTTGTTGATACTACAATTAGAAGGTAACTTGTAATTATTTAATAACTCTGCCAAATTAATGCAAAACCGTTTGTTTACAGTTATCTTCAAAACTAAAAACTGTTGTAATTGGGTCATAGGGTAGGACTAATTTCTCCAAAATACACAGTGCATAAACTGATTTTGTGTCACCTGGCTAACTCAATTACAAAACATTTTATCTATATAATGTATGAATGCATTAAATAAAATGAAATTTAACAAATTGAATAAGTTTTTAAAAGTTGCGTATCATTCTACGACTGACGCTGAAATGTTTGTTGATCATTGGAAATGTCTTGCTAAACATTATATACTTGTGTACAGAAAAATCTAAAGGATGATGTGCTATAACTACTTTCTGTGGTCATTTCTCATTTGATAAATTATTTGCAACAATTTTGGTATTTTTCAAACGAGTAAATAAAAACTTCTTTTTAACAGTTCTGACACATTATAATTATGAGGATATCCTTGCATTATCATTATTTTAAAGAAAATATTGGAACAAAAAATCATCTTGGTTTGTAGCCGTTTGTTGTTTTTGAGGGAATATGAAATAATTAATGGGCCTTAGTACAGAACTGATACCTGTATGCCTGACAATATATTAAATTATATAGCTTTTTAACACATCATGTGACAACATTTTCCAGTCAAATGTTTTCATCGATCAAGTGAGTAAGGATATTAAACGTCACACAAGTTTACATCAGGTAAACAATTATTTAAGGGAAGACCAATTAAGTTTTTTACTGTAGCCTTAGCAACTTTTGCCACAGAGTTCAAACACTGCGTACTGCCTTCCAGACTAGCTGGCGATTCTCTGTCCGTCAATCTTTGTTAACTTTCACATATTATGAGATATCAGCTGTGAAAATGAAATGTATCTCATCTGCATGGTATATTCATAGAGCTTGGCATCTTAAATAAACACACTAAAAATATTCACTTAGATGTGGAAAATGATAATTACACTAATTTAAGTTCGATCTTTTTTTCATAAATACCAATTTACCAAACAAGATATATTGAAGGTAAATGGTAACTACCTTTTCCAGTATTTTCATCATATGAAATAAATATGCATTGCATGGCCTCTAAGACAACATGTGAATGAAATAAAATGTTGGCATCCTTTAATTGTGTAGATTCAAAATGTCCAAATTATGATTACACACAATAAGGTAGGCCCACAATGGGTGCTGGTTTTTTAACTTCGCGTCGGTTGACAATGGTTTTCTCGGGGTGTCAATTTCAACTGTTATCCTTCCAAACAGGCCCTATTTATTTTATTATACTGAATGTCTTAATTTTAGAGAGTTTTTTTTACTGCTTTACGTGAATTCTATGGCGAACCGTACGCGCATCATTTACGCGCATGTAACAATTCGTTGTGTTATCCGTTGCTAAGTGTGTTGCTAACGCTGAGGGTAATATAACGGATTATCAACTGCGTCTAAACCAATCAGATTTCAGTATTTAACATGAAAGTATAATAAATATATCACAATATATTTTCACCCCTACCCCTTTATAAAATATTGAGTTTTAGGTCAGAAAATTATCATGGTACTTAACTTTGCTAAATATTAAATTTTATTGTTCATAATTATTTAAGGACACACGAGACGTTCCTCAATTTGATATAATTTTCCTTGATAAATTATTCCTTATTTATTAACATTTAAACCTGTTAATTCCCAAAAATTCAAGGTTTATTACCAGGCTATTTTTAGAGCTATAATATTTAGAATTTTCCTTAAAATAGCATGCAAAAAGCATTTGAATGCTTATAAATAAAGTCATAGTATATATTTTCAATTGAACACTTTATATCTAAATAAAAAAAAGTATCATATAACCGGAAAATATAATTATGGAATTACTTGGTGGAAATCTTCACATTGTGGAGATAGGAAAAAATAGAAAATAATGGAACTCAAGATAGGTCGCGTCTGACCGTTAAGTGTGTTAAGTCAATGTACTTCGCCATTGTTGCTCAGGTGAGCGATGTGGCCCATGGGCCTCTTGTTTTCTCCATTTTTAATTTCGCCCATCTCTTTTATTTAATTATCTTACTATTCCACATGATGAACAAGCAAGTTTCCAAATATGCCACCCAGACTCCCCCCCCCCCTCCCCCCGTTCCCTGCAATATTTAAATTTCTTTAAATTTATATTGTAAAATTATCAAAAATATGCCTCAGCCCCCCCCCCCCCCCCCCCTCAAACCCCCACCCCGGGCAAACGGCAAACTCAAGAAATTGTCGGACCCTCCCCTTGGAAAAAAATTCTGATTTCACGCATGAGCTGGATGATTAAGTACTTCATTCATTATTTGGATAAACACATAGTAAAATTACCCATATTTTGGGTAATTTTACTAGGCATATATATATTTTGATTTACAAACGATGGTGGATGGGGGGGGGGGTCCGAATCTCCAAACCCTCCGCCTTTGTAGATCCGCGCATGTTAATTTACCAAAAAATGTCGGCTGGGGAAGGGGGGGGGGTATAGCGCTAACGTGCCTGCGTTTCAGACGCAAGTTCTCCAGTCCTTTAACCAACATTTTTTTTTCTGAGATGCATTGTTTAGAATTATTATTTGTAAGCTCTTACTGAATAATACTAACAAATCTATGGAAGTTTCTAGACTCTCCATACTGTAATAAAATCCCAACTTCCCAGTTGTTTAATTATTACGTCAATTTTAAAAGAAAAAAAATGAATAAATAAACACACTGTACATAAGAATTTTACATACTGCATACTGTTTTAGACACGACTGACGTAGCATTAGAGAGGCAACAGCGGGGGCCTGCCTAAACTTTTTCTCGTAAAATTTGTTTTTATTAAAGTAGTCCGAGTATCGCACTACATCATAATACGGATATACAATATTGGTTCGACTTTTACAAAGTGTTTTTGATACCCGGTATTGATTTTGCTCTACATCGCTGTTGTAAACAATGGCAATAATAAGCAATTAGAACAGTAATATATGTATTCTATGAGAGATAGAAATGATTAATGTTGAGAAACTCGATTCTGTTAAAGTAAAATGAAAAATGAAGTTTCTGATTAACCAGGATCTCAGGTATGCTTATATTTTCTTTGTTTTGACCCCCCCCCCCCCCCCGAATTTTTCTTTTTCTTTTACTGAAACCAGTTTAAATTTAGAGACAGAAGCTATTTCGAATTTAATCAATCGTCAATTAATTAATGTTTAAATGATATCTAACATTGTTGACAGATCTAGGCAGAAAACTGTAGCAAAATGTGATTTTTACGGATTTTTTCGTCAGGGTCTACCTGATTTAGAGCTTATAGCGTGAAAAGTAATCCGTCAACATATAATTTATTTTACCAAATATGTTTTCTAAGATGTCAATCTATAGAATAAACACCATGAATTTAAGTTTGAGTCCATAAAATAGTAAAAATATTACCAAACGCGATACTAGCATTGCATTTTTTGTATTCTATGTTGATACATCAGGTCCATAAAGCGAACTTACTTACAAAAGTTTGCGAAAAATTATTGATGAGATATGGCTTAAATAAATATTTATACTCTATTTTGTATGTTCAGTTCTAATTTTCCCAAAATTGGTTATTATTTTTAGGAAAAACGGACGTCTGGCAAATTTCATAATTGTCAATAATTTTCGCAAGGGGGTACACCCGTCTGAGAGGTGATAACAAACAAACTAGCATGTAAACATACATATTTTCTTTTGTATATGTATTGCTAGAATGTATATTTATCATTTAAAGCTAAGCTTTTAATGATTGAGCCCGTTTAGTGTCGAGTATAGGACTACCTTAAGCATGCAAAAAATGTGAATTATCATTGAGCTGCAACAACCCCCCACACACACAAATAAGATGTAGCATCTGTGTACTCCTACCGTAGATACCTGTAAAACAGGCAAAAGGATATAGAGTCTACATGGAAAAAAAACAAATTAAATGATATTTTATTTTCTTTCAGTAGAGGGAGTGATTATTGTCTGTGTAAGAAATGCACGGAAACCTCCATAGATAGACGCTCCCTCATATCCACCACTGCATTTTATCACGTGTCTAGACGGAGCGCATACCAAAGCCATAGCGGCCAGACCAGGAAGTAAAATACCTGAGTCGCCATGTTGGAGAGAGAAGGTTTGTGATTTGTTTATAAACAAATGACCTGTGTTTAACGAGTTTAACGAGTTATATATAATAAGAATTTGTTGACTTTATCAGACAAATGTCTTGTTTTATTTGTAATAGCTTAATGAAGTCAAAATGAGCGAAGTATTAATATCAATTATTAAAAGGTCATAATAAAGAACATAAACTAGTTTACTTGCATTTGCTAATCCTCACCTAGTTTTTTTTTAAATGGGAGCTTTACAATAATTTGGTTGATGTACATATTCAAAACCTTATTTAAGTTGATTTTATGATTTTTTTCAGCATTCTCTGAACAAATCTATCAAGGTGTCTGACCATGTACCCCCGTACTTGGGCCCAGGATGTGTTACGTTGTCATCTCTGTGAGACCGCGGGCCCCCCTATGTACTGTGACATTTGTCATATACATCTGTGTAAAGCCTGTGTGGGGGAACATCTCTCTGATGAATCCAAAGAACACAAAGTGGTAACATTCAAAAAGCGGGGATTTGCACCTGAATGTTCAAAACATTCCAGAAAATTATGTGATCTTTATTGCGAACAATGTAACATTCCTATTTGTTTGCAGTGTATCTCCTCTGGTGAACATTCAGGACACAAAGCAATTGAAATTTTAAAAAGTCTTGAAACCAAGAAAGAAGTATTACAGAGAGATTTACAAGAATTAGAGAAATTGATTTATCCTAAATACCAAGAGATTGTATCTAATATCCCAGTTCAGAAAGCTGATCTGCAAAAAAACTCCAAGAAATTAACAACAGCTTTACACAAACATGGAGAAGACTTGCACAGAGAAATAGACATTGCCATCCAAAAACTGAAATCTGACATGGATGAAATGGAATCCAAACACCTGGCTGTCCTTGATAAGCAGGAAAATGAAATCAAACACAGTATTTATGAAATTACAAAGTGCATTGCTGATCTGAAGAAATTACTAAACTCCAATGATATCAGCCTTGTCTCTGTCTACATATCCAGGAATGTTGAATTCAGAAGATTGCCTCCTAAACTCACAGTTTCCTTACCAAGATTCACCCCTCAGAAGATTAACAAAGAGCAAATTTATCAGCAAATTGGTTCTCTGTCAGCGTTATCCATCAAAACAGAAGAACATGGCTACACAATGGATTCTCCCGGTGCTGAGTCCTCTCCCCCGATCAGACCACTCATTGATGTACCACGGATTATCACAGAAATAAACACAGAGTATGGAGAATCTAATCAATTATGCAGTGTGTTCTGTCTGAGTGATGATGAATTGTGGACGTGTGGTCAGGACAACATGATGAGACTCTACAACCTCCACAGTAAACTAGTGAAGTCAATCCAAACCAAGTCAGGGTACATACCACACAACATAGCAGTGACACAAAGTGGTGAACTAGTTTATACTGATGCCACTGATAGAACTGTGAACATAGTGAAGAATACACAGATACAGACAGTGATCAGACTACAGGGGTGGTATCCTTTCTCTGTCTGTATTACCTCCTCTGGTGACCTCCTGGTTGTCATGGTCAGTTATTATAAAAAACAAGCAAAAGTTGTGCGTTATTCTGGCTCCACAGAGAAACAAACAATTCAATACAATGACAAAGGACAACCTCTCTACTCATATGATGAAACTCTTTACTATAAATACATCAGTGAGAACAAGAACCTCGATATATGTGTAGCTGACTGTAAAGCCGATGCAGTAGTGGTGGTCAATCAGGCAGGGAAACTCCGGTTTACCTACACCGGACCTCCCTCTACTACCAAAGAACCATTTTATCCAGCCGGCATCACTACAGACAGCCAGGGTCGGATCCTGACAACAGACTATAACAACAAACTAATCCACATCCTGGATCAGGACGGACAGTTCCTCCGCTACATTGACAACTGTCATTTACATGGTCCATATGGTTTATGTGTGGACACCAGAGACAACCTCTTTGTGGCTGAATTGAAAACTGGGAAAGTGAAGAAAATCCAATATTACATGTAAACAAACTGTGATCATAATGTTACGTGTCAACAAAGTGAACATCAAATAACAATGTAGATAATTATTAACTGATTAGATTTGTAAAATGTTTTATATCAATGGACTTTTATATATATCAAAAGTAACACAAAGGTGTTTCTTGCATGTTTCATCAAACTATGAAGAATGTAATCATTGGGAGACTCTGTATTTATAGTTACATGTATGTATAATTATATGCATATGATTACTGTATGTTTCTATATTTTACATACTTTACATGTATATATTAAAAAGGAATGAAATAAAATAAAATTTTTCAGTATGTGTTCAAGAGGTATAGGATAATTTCTTTTCTCTGGAATTTTTTTTTTACATTTTTGAATGCCTGGGGATCTACATGTTTATGTATATGTATTAGAACTTATAAATATTAGTATTATTTTAGATGCAACCTTTTGATATTTATTCAAGAAATAAGAATCAACATTATATGAATTGGCTAGACATGCACAAACTACTCTTTAAAAGATCTTGGGTCCTTTATGTATGTTAATTTTTGAAGGATAAGAAAAATGTGATATGAAAAAAATTACAGCATTGCCTTTCGCTAAATCTCTAGTACATATATTTTTATGATAGCATTCAAGTCGATGTCAAGAGTAGTTAAATTATCATTGATTCAAGCTTGATGTGTTGCAAAATAGAATAGATTCTAAAGATATTTAATGAACACGGAAATCTTGAAGGTCATGTGGGCCATGTCCACAGTACATTGTAATTTGACCCTTGACTCAATCAGTAGTATTATCTACTTCCCATGGGTACCAGTGTACTAGTTTGATGTCTGTCCAGCAAAGAGTTCCCCACTTTTTTTGCCATTAGGCACATAGCAGCACAGAGGGTTTAGCCCCCCCACTTTTTCTTGCCGGAAATGTAATTGTTTTATAGGATCAAACCTATTAATGAGTTATCTCCCTTTGATCAAATTCTCATCTTACGATCTGAAATTTTATTTCGATCGGTACTGGTAGGCCTGCTTAAACTGCTGCTTAAACTGCTGTGGTAATAAACAATTTTTTTTTCAGAAATCATGTGGTATGCTTTGAAAATTTATGGTTGACATGGTAGTGTTTAAAAGAGAATGGGGGGGGGGGTAATAAACCGCATTTTAAAGTCAAGGTTACGGATTAACAAATTAATTGATCGTGGATAATACATTTCTGTGCGTTGACATTAGACAAGACATATATAATACGACGGTTAATTCAAGAGAATTAAATTTCCGACGTACATGTACACCGTCCCGTCATTCATTCAATCATTCATCTCTTTTCATGAATAAAAATAGAGCGGCAATTAATTTGTTTACTGCGGAAATTGTACATAATGGTGTACTTATCTTTTATTAACATGTCCTTAATGATTTAAAAATTCTTGTTATAATCATTTCACCTGCCACATCCCCCCCCCCCAGAAAAATTACCGTTGGATACGTTCGTAAAATTTATACATAAAAACATGGAAGCGTTGACTAAGGATACAGGCACGTAGCACATGGGGGGGGGGGGTCAGCAGAGGGCTCCTGCCCCCCTCTCCCCATCTTTGTGTCGCAGCAGAGATTTTTCGTCGACCGATCTATAAACTGGTTAAAACTGAATCGTTTAGATTTCAGTCCTGTCAGTTTCTTTAGAGCTGTGAATTACAATTAATTTCCGTAAGAAATAGAGAGAATCATACTAAAGGGTGCTTGTTGACAGGACCGTGCACTCTCTTCCCCTTTTAATCAATATATATTTTTTTTTAATTTTTATTTTTCATTTCTTATCTCTAACAACCTCTTATATAGTTTTTCGTCTCAAGTCGACAATAACAGAAATGTCAGGACTGGATGTTACTTTCTATTCACATTCGCTTTCCATATGTTGAACGTAGACGTCGGGCAAGTATTCCGAGACATATAAATATAATCTGTGCTCATTGCAAAAAAACATGAAATAGGAGATGAATTCCATTACATACTTAGAGCTCTGTAATTCATTACAACAAGAACGAATTCTAAGTTTATTCGAAAAAAATTATCAAAATAAAAAATGCTGTTAGTTTTAAATTCATAATGTCTAGTTTAAAACAGTGTTGTTGTTTTAATTTTTATTTTTTGTATTTTTTTTTTTTGGTTATCTTTTAAAAAAAGGAAATTATGCTCTTTTATTAAAAAAATAATCAAGACCCCCCCCCCTCTCCCCTCGGGTAAACGGATTTAGCTTTTATACGTATTTTGTTTTTTTCTTTCGTGCATGTGATGGCTAGAAGCGAGTAATAATAACAAACATTGTATCATTGTAATCTCTGTGTACCATTGTACACGTCATGCACGATATGAGCTACATTTAATTTAACAATGCTTAGCTATTTTTTTTTTTTTAGAGACAATTTCAAATGGTCAGCCAAAGGTTGCTTGGCAAGTTGTCAGTCGAGTCATGATTTTGACTGATCATATAGGGACATTCTTTAAGTAAGCACATAGGTGCTTGAGGACAGGATCGACACCCCCCCCCCCCCCACTTCCACCCCCCCCCCCCCAGTATATATAGACCCCTGGGATTTTATTCATTTTGTTAAAGTAAATTATCCTTGTAGGACATATTTCTAATCTAATTTATACATTCATCGCACAAAATTACCTAAAACAAACATTTTTTTTTTTTAAATCAGACCCGCTACATACATGTATATCATATACACAGATTTAAAAAAAAAAATGTTTGTTTTAGGTAATTTTGGGCAATGAATGAATAAATTAGATTTAAAATATGTCATAAAAGGATAATTTAATTTTGAAACAGAGTAAAGTCCCGGGGCTTTTTATAATTGGGGTGGGGTGGAAGGGGGGGGGGGGGCAGTCCTATGATTTTTCCGACTAAGGTTCAATCGGAATAAAACATACATTTTGTGGTAAAGCATTTTTCATAGAAAATTTTTTGTTGTAAATTCCATAACAATCTGCACAGGATCGATAGTCTAAAAAAAAGAAGATAACAATTATTCATACTTTATTCATGTACTTTAAAATTATGTATTTTCGTGGTCCCGTGAATGAATAACTTAAATGAATTGCAAATTCGACTTCTAAAAATGGATTGCATAAAAATAAATTGCTTTTAAAAAATAAGATGAAAATCAAAAAAAAAATATTTTAATTTACCGATTTTTAAAATCAACATAACTACCCCCCCCCCCCCCCAAAAAAAAAAAACCCACACAAACTGTTTATATAGTAGTCGGGTTCAGAAAACAAAAAACATCGAGATCGTCATACAGGGTTTTTTTCGCACACAAAGTTGTTGGGAGAGGCTCAAAAAAATATTACTCATGAGAAACTTATTTGTTTGTTATTAGTGAGAAGGACTTAGCCACATGTTTTATTCGGCGATATGTGTGACGTTAGCTGTTTTTATATCTTTGGTAAGTTAACGTTTTTTATTGATTTGGCCGATTATAGACATATTGTTTGTAAACATCTTTTTAAAAATACAGGGTAACAAATTGATGGATGTTTTGACGTCAAAATTGAACGTCAGTTGTATTAAGTTGAAAACTTAAGTTGCATTATTTGTGCTGAAAAATGCATCTTTGTTTCAAGTATCTTGATCAGTTATTCTTTCATAAAGAAATAGATCTGACCCCCCCCCCCCCCCCCCACAACACAACACACACACACACACCACATATGTCAGCCTAAAAACTTACAGTTTTGTATATGGGCTCACTAATAACTAAGAAAACGTTTGCTACAATGTGATTTTTTACCAACATATTGATTATTTATAACCTATGAATACCAGTTAAATCAGGTATCATTACTTGCACACTAGAAAAAGAAAAGAAAATCCACTGAAAACTCAGGTCGTCCTTTTCATTGAATGCATGTTAATGAAACAGCAACCACAGGTTTTGATCACTATCCTTATCTCCAATGCATGTTAATTTAAGAGTTGTACTTGTATGCTGGTCAGTTTCTCTTAAACATGCTTAAAAATAAAAATGCATTAAAGCAATTGTCATAAATGCATCAAAAGTTCATTTTTGATATGATTGAATTGGGTTATTTTTAGATTTGTAAATATGTATGTTTGGTAAACAATATGATTTTGAGTTGTTGCAGTTCAAATTTCTCCTTTTGACAAATTAATTCATCAACAAAAATACAGTATTGCTGGTGTTCATTATCATGATCATAGGGTTAAAAAGGTCATTTACTGTCAAGGTTTAAGCAGGTCACTATGAATATTTTGAGCTCCTTGACATGTACATTTATCATGTTTGTAGAACATGTAAGATATGGGTAAAATCACACGAAGACAAACTGAGTAAATTGCTTCATAATTTGTTTTGAAATAATCATATAATTTACTAACTTGAAATTTAAAATCAGCTGTAATGAGGCTGGTTGATAAAGGATCAAATGAAAGTCTGAGGTCATGCAGGACAATGCTGATTTCTTTCTTCTGTTAGTTTGCAATTTTATTTGAAATCAATATTTAATTATTGTTGTATTATAATGTAGACAATGTATGTTGAAGTTTAAATTTGCCATGATTGTGAATATCATTATGATTAGTGAATTACCATGATTACAGGGATTAATTGTTATTCAGAAATCAAAATTGGTTTATGTACCAAATTTTATGAAAGATTTATTGAAATTTGGAAAATACACATTGTATAATAAATATGTTACTAATATTATTACAAATGTAAACATGTACCAGTGTGTAATTGAATTTGCTACAAACATGTCTGTATCCTTCACTATGGACAAATTTTATTAAAGAGGGCACCTTGTGCTTCTAGAAAATGTCAGATATTCAATTACCTAGTGTTATTATGAATAACTTAAAGATAGAGTCATATGTAAGCAACAGATAATCTGATATCCACATAGTATGGAACATATCATATTTCAAAGCTGGAGAATGGCTTATCCACGGATAACATTGTTGTATAAGGCAGGTGTGTCATGTATAGTGTAAATGGAGAAAAACAAGATCTCTCGATCTAAATACTTGATAATTTGGTTATATATACTTGGGTGTGATGAAGGACAAACCTAGTACTTTACCCTTTAAAGTGTGACTTGTGAGAAATATATTTGTATGCATAGCAGATTGATTACAACTTCAATATTCATTAACCCCATAATCAAAGTGTCCTAGATTTGTTATATACAGCAAAACTTGGTTATAACGAAGTCACTGGGACCTAAGAAATAACTTCGTTATATCCGTAATTCGTTATAACCGTATAAGAAATTCATTAAATTTACATAGCTGGGGATCCAAGATGACTTCGCTATATCCATGAATTCGCAATATCCGTGTTCGTACTAAACGAGTTTTACTGTAATAAGTACATATACATGGTATAAACATGTACATGCAGTTTCTTGACTAGTTTTCACTGTAGTTTAGCATTTCCCTTGGGACCTGATATATTTGAAAAAAAAAAGATTTGAAAAAATGTACTCTAGAGATGCCTGTAGAAAACTTGCTTATTTTTAATATGCTGTATATGTGCACATATCAGCATGTAAGAGGAAGGTTAATGGTTTAAGCTTAGTTACCAAATTACCTTCCTACTTAACTATCAGAAGAATGCATTAAATGGTGGCAACACACTTTGCAACTTCATCCATTCATTCTTAAACACCTATTTGTGCACTCATTTTATAATGATACAACTCAGACAGCCTAGTTTCAGAAAGGTGGTAAAAGGGCTCATTTTTAATATAATATCTGTGTGTTGAATCAATTGAATATTGATTCAGTGACATATATATACATGTACATGTATAACAGTATGTTATTACTAGTATGTTTCTGGATTCAATTTCATTTGCTTAGAAACATGTACCGTTGATGTTTCTGTGTATTTAAAGCAATGAATATGTTGAGGCTACAAAACACAGAGTGTTAATTCTCTTAACCAGCCATGCATCATCATGGCCCCTCTATATTCCATCGTCCAATGATTAAATCGTGACCAACAGACCAATACACACAGATGACACATACACACACAGTGTACAAAGTACGTGTAGTAGAGTACTAGCTAGTATATAGACCACGTAATAAAATACCTCAATCCATGGATGTGCATAGTTGATTCATATAGACATGGTGGTCGATGAGTAATCATTGTTAATGATAGAAGAAACACCTGTAAGCAATATGTTACAATGTTACATGTACAGTAAAACACGCTTATAACGAAGTCCCAGGGACGGGTAAGTTAACTTCGTTATAAGCGTAATTCGTTATATCCGTCAAGTTTACAACATGAAATAGAGACTTCGGGAATGAAATTCACTTCGCTGTAAGCGTCAATTCATTATAAGCGTGTTCGCAATAACCATGTTTTACTGTATTTTGTACAGTATCTCCCCCCTCCCCAAGATCGTTGTAGTCAGAGGGGGTTTCAGGAATCCAAACATGCACGGATCCAGATAATTTTTTCCATAGGGGGTCAAGTGATCATATTTTTTTTGGGGGGGGGGGGGGGCTCAAGACATAAGTCAATATTATACTAAAATATTTTTTTTTACATGTACAATTGTTAATTTGAATGAATAGGTCCACGACATCTTAGTATGAGCTGACGGTCAATATCACGGGCACTGACTTCCAGTAAACAGTACCGCCTGGGCTATGGAAACACCAACGGGAACCAGACCTGGATCAAGCTGGCCAGGGGTGATGCTGCCACCGACCTCCTGTACTCGGTCATTGGACTCAGCCCTGGGTCATGTATAGGGTCAAGGTTCAAAAGATCCGGGTATGAAATTTACAGCCAGGAGGTCACAACCAGTAAATATGTATATATGTATATATATATATATATATATATATATATATCGTGTATCTTTTTGATTATTGTGTTGTTTACATCCCTAAATTTTAAATCTTATAGAAAGAAAAACTAAGAACGGATGGGGAATTTGTAGGCTGACAGAATTCGAAGCTTACTTTGTTGTAAAATTTTATGTTTGAGTAAGCGTGAATATAAATGTTATCAAGTGAAACACATGTACTCAATGTAGCAGAAGCTACAAGTGAAAAACATGTACTCAATGTAGCAGAAGCTACATGTATTTAACAACAATATTGCTAATTGAAAATAGAAAATACAGCCAAATTTAATTTTAATACATAAATTAACTGTAGGTATTTGGTTTGTGAATTTTTAGGGACTATCTTAATTATCACATGCTTTATATTTGAAGTTTGTAGGTTTTCTGTTTACATTGACGTAACATGTAATTGAAAACATGGAAGACGACAACAATATTGAAGACTAACAGTATCAGATCCTGTTTATGTACAAATATTTGGAATAACGACTATGTAAGTAAATGAGTGGATTTTGAAACAGCTGGTATAATAATAGTACATGTAATTTTTTCAATGTTCTTAATGATCAAGAAATTCAGCTTTAGACCCATTATGTTTGCTTTTAATAAACAGAGAGGTATATAGCCAACTAAGTAGAAGTGTTTAATAGGCGTTAACTCAAGAAAAGTTTCTACTTAATCACTAATGTTTTAACTGACCTTTGTCCAATAAGATTGAAGCTCGGAAGAGTTAAGACATTGCCGCTCGTGACTTGAATGAGAGAGAGAGAGAGAAGAGAGAGAAGAGAGAAAATTTATTTGAGTAAGTTAAAGGTGTTGCCGATGAAGAAATCATCATTAGTTATAAACTGGGAAACAAATAAATTAAGATCTTTATATTACATGTTTATCCTTAAGTTTATTGGTCTAACTTTAAAGCATTTTATAGATCGATTGTGAAAAATCCTTTGGCTGTTGACAACAGTGTCTTCATACATGTATAACAAAGCCGTCGGAACAGGGGGGGGGGGGGGAGCCAATTTTTTTTTTTTAGCAAAGTTAGACCTAACCATCAGACACATAGCACCATGGAGGGCCAGCCCCTTTACTTTTTCTCACCATCAACAATATTTTTTCTCAAAGTTACATATGAAATATTGAAGTATCAGGAAGCGCCCCCCCCCCCCTCCCCATTTCGGTGGAAAGTAGGAAATAGGGATTAGGAATTTCATGATTTTGGGAATATTTTAATTTCGTAGGTAAACATTTTGGAGCTATACGCTATCCCCCCCCCCCCGGACTAGGAATCTCATGATTTTGGGAAATAGCCCCCCCCAAAAAAAATCCAGTTATTAAAATGGCGGGCGGGTGGGCGGCTGCCAAAAGGGTACCCTCATTGTACAGATTACTCCTCCTACAGTTTTTAAGAAAGGAAGTTGTTCTTTTGCAGATCCATTGTAAGTATATCAGAAGTGTGCATATTGCTTGGAATTTGATTTCTGAATATTTTTAAAAAAAAAAATACCAGCTTTTAAACTAAATCATAAATTAATCATTTTTTGGCAAAATATTGCTCATAGGGTACCCTTATTGTACGGATAACTCCTCCCACAGTTTCCAAGATAGGAAGTTGTTCTCTTGCAGATCAATTGTAAATATATCAGAGGCATGCATATTGCTAGGAATTTAGTTTCTGATAATTTATGAAAAAATACCAGCTTTTGAATTTAGTCTTCTGTTTTTTTGGCAAAGTATTGCATTTAGGGTACTCTATTTCACTGGATACGGTAGGTAGTGTTTATCAATTCAGGGTTGACATGGATTATGGATACAGTTCACATAAAAGAAAACCTGGTTTGCTGTCACATTGACAGTTTTTCACTTGTTTGTTGCTTGTCGAGATTTCTAATAATTAGTCACCCCCCCCCCCTTTCAATGAGCTTCTGATGCCATTGTAGAAGAATGGCGTAACTAACCAACTTAACTACCTGGCATTGAGTCCGAGAATACGGGTATTAAATATTTTGAAATGCGAACGAATGATCAGTCATGGAAACGGAAAGGCAACGCAGGCGGATGCTTAGTGGAAAAATAAGACAATGGCGGACACATTTGTCTAAAGAATGTTTCATTCTGAGTAACCATGAAGACAATTTTATACAAAGTAATGTTACAACCTGTTTAATTCCAAGAAGATTCGGTTAACTTTGACTAGAATACTACCAGTAAGACTATAGGCTTATAATGAAAAACAGTTTCTTAAGTATTCGCACAATTTTCGATGTTTTACATTATCTATATAGTTACATAGACATAATTTCAAAACATATACATGTATTAACATAAACTTAATTTGAAGGATTTGTCCCTTTATGACTATTGATAGATAGTTCGCTCATCTATGTCATCTACAATTTATTTCTCTCTCTCTCTCTCTCTCTCTCTCTCTCTCTCTCTCTCTCTATCTCTCTCTCTCTCTCTCAAAATAAGTCACGAGCGGTTATTATGTCTTAACTCAGCCCTACTTCGATCTGATTGGACAAAGGTCAGTCAAATCATTATGCTTAAACTTTTTTTGGAGTTAACGCCTATTAAACACTTCTACGTAGCTCGCTGTATGATAACAGTATTTTTTCCTGTTATTAACATGAATAGGGTTTTAAAAAATTAATTTTCAGATTAATTTACTTATTTATAAAAGAATGGTAAATTGTAATTATATCTCCTGGTATCTATATTTTGCAATTTGTTAATTCCCATATCGAATTTTGTTCCTGTCGGTCACAAGGTCGAAGGTTAAATTACTTGATGCATCTATATTATACTAGTAGGTATTTTGTATTTTTTGCTCAGTATCTTTTTAAATCTTTTGTTATAATTTTTTGTTTTAATTACATTACGATGTTACAGTAACAATTACTTTTCAAAAGTTCCTTATGATATCAAATCACCCGGGTGAGAAAGTTACTGGTAATCAATAAAAAACACCTAATATTTAGTCGAGTATCTCAAACCAGTAAAAATTGTTTGCAGTTTTTTTAAAAATGCAAGTATTGACTTGTATAAATAGTTATAGAGTATTTTTGTGATGATATAATCTTCAACTTTTGACATATAATATTGCAATGTCAAAAATTTTACTGTGAACAAAAATACCAAAATTTTGTCTGCATGCCAGTGTAAACATGATAAATCTTTTGAAATTGTAAATATTGCAAATTCTAAAAAGCTACATCTGAAAAAAAAAGGATAAATTGTTTAAGGTAGTCCTATACTCGGCACTAAATGGGCTCAATCATTAAAAGCTTAGCTTTAAATGATAGATATACATTCTAGCAATACATATACAAAAGAAAATATGTATGTTTACATGCTAGTTTGTTTGCTATCACCTCTCAGACGGGTGCACCCCCTTGCAAAAATTATTGACAATTATGAAATTTGCCAGACGTCCGTTTTTCCTAAAAATAATTACCAATTTTGGGAAAATTAGAACTGAACATACAAAATAGAGTATAAATATTTATCTAAGCCATATCTCATCAATAATTTTGCGCAGATTTTTGTAAGTAAGTACGCTTTATGGACCTGATGCATCAAAATAGAATACAAAAAATGCAATGCTAGTATCGCGTTTGGTAATTTTTTTTACTATTTTATGGACTCAAACTTAAATTCATGGTGTTTATTCTATAGATTGACATCTTAGAAAAAAGATTTGGTAAAATAAATTATATGTTGACGGATTACTTTTCACGCTATAAGCTCAAAACCAAGTAGACCCTGACGAAAAAATCCGTAAAAATCACATTTTGCTACAGTTTTCTGCCTAGATCTGTCAACAATGTTATATATCATTTAAATATTAATTAATTGACGATTGATTAAATTCGAAATAGCTTGTGTCTCTAAATTTAAACCGGTTTTAGTAAAAGAATAAAAAAATTCGGGGGGGGGGGGTCAAAACAAAGAAGATATAAGCATACCCGAGATCCTGGTTAATCAGAAACTTCGTTTTTCATTTTACTTTAACAGAATCGAGTTTCTCAACATTAATCATTTCTATCTCTCATAGAATACATATATTACCGTTCTAATTGCTTATTATTGCCATTGTTTACAACAGCGATGTAAAGCAAAATCAGTACCGGGTATCAAAAACGCTTTGTAAAAGTCAAACCAATATTGTAAAGTCCGTATTATGACGTAGTGCGATACTCGGACTACTTTAAGACTTTTCAGTATTTAGCAAACAGTAATTATAGATATTGATAAACATGATATAAAGAAGATAAAATTAAAAATTTCTTTTTCTCTTCTTCGTAGGTAGCCGCCATTTATGAAGAGCAAGAAATCCCTGACCAATGGTAAAGTAGTTCATTCTGAGCCTGATGTGTTATATTTGACATCGGATCCCAGTAGAAAAAGGCCTGTTCTAGTTATATGTGAGGTATTGTAATTATAGACATGTATCTCCCCATCATGAGTATATATCGTATACTTATAGAAAATATACCCTTTTTCGGCCCTGTGCGATATAAACCGAAAATGTGCCTACCCGTGTGGTATAAACCCTAGGGGTGTGATAGGGATGTGATATGAATATTGTAACACACCCCTCTTTGGCAGTCTTCGGATTTTATATCACACCCCTTTTCGTTAACCATTAGCTATTATGACGTAGAGTTCAGTATGCGTCGTGTAACTTCGATCTCCGAGTATGAAGTCAAATAGTACGTAGACGTCAACCCGGCATACAAACATCTGGCGCAAAATTCCTTGGTCGTCATATATCAGCGACCTCGGGCTAATATAGGATGCGATGTAAAAATTGCCATGTAATAATCTATATATATTGTATATAACATTGAATAGTGCCATATTATGCACTTGTTTTATGCATGGAATTTTTTTTACTAGAATGAGCAATTCTGTATTTTGTTACTTCAAACTTGCCAGTAAATATATTTGTCAATTCTATTTTTTTTGCAGGTAAAGAAAATTGAACCCGGAGAAAATACGCTAGACCATCCTAAGAAAAAGATCAGGTCACTGAATACATCTACCTCCAGTATATCAAATATACCCGACTCAAAATTTGCTCCACATATATGGGATCTCTTTGTTCATATGGAAAAATCAGTCTCAGCAATGGCTGTTCTTGGGGTGGCTGTTGATAAAACACACGTAAGACAATGCTATATCATTTTCATTGTACTTTTAAAAATGACGAAATAAAATTGAATTGTCTCCCAGAGAAAACAATTGTTGGTGGGAGAAAGCTAAGGCAATTAGCATTGGAGAGACAATTTGCAATATTACCCTTGCTGGTTTGCATACGCTATT
Organism: Magallana hongkongensis; assembly: GCA_015776775.1. Classification (NCBI taxonomy): domain Eukaryota; kingdom Metazoa; phylum Mollusca; class Bivalvia; order Ostreida; family Ostreidae; genus Magallana; species Magallana hongkongensis. Next base: position 10,839,402 of record CM027471.1, read on the forward strand.
CATTTTTAAGGCGTCGAGCTAATGCTCGGCAGCCTTCTAGCGATCGTCTGGATTGGCAATCGTCCAAAAATTCACGCGCTGCACCGCCTTTTAAATGCGCATAAGAAATAAGTTCCTAAAAGTATTAAACGTATTACAAGATTTTTTTTTCCATTTTATTCCATTAAATTGTGTACAAAAAACCCAACTTTGCCTCCCTGGTGATTGACAACTCATTGCATAAGAATAAATTTGCTTAATCAAGAAATGGCGGATGATTACAATCAGGCCTAAGTGTAAAGATTCACTAGATATTATTTTAGTTTATCGCTTACATTTTAATTGGAGACCGTGCCCGATAGAAATAACATTTTAGATGTAAATTTATTTGTTATCGGGCACGGTCTCCAAAATAAATGTAAGCGATAAACGTATCTAGTAATTTCGTTGCAAAAAGTAAACTCGATAATGCAGTTAGTTTGGTCGAGCATTATAGATAGCACGTGTTGTGGATTTGTTTGCAAACAACCATACCATAGGAAATCTTGTTTCAAACGGGAATTGAAATAAATAAATGTATGTTTTATTATTATAATTAGGGACACACTGTTAATGTATTCAAATTATGAACCTATGAAAGTTGTTCAGAGACTGTTTGAAGCAGAAAGAAACAAATTATTTTTGAACTTTGAAATTTCTTCGATTTTTGCAAGTATGATGAGTTATTGTATTAAAAAAGCACCACTACCTATTTTATAAGAAAATATACCGATTTTTGTTTTTAAAGCAGCAGAAAACATAATTCAAATACTTTCTATTCTAAGTCTAATATCATTTGATATGACTATTAGTACAGAAATTCAAATTATTGGTATCATTCTATATAAAAGAAAAAAATGTCAGCTCGACGCCTTTGTGGCCGTTCCGGCCTTTGATTTAATAACTAAATGTTGTAAAATGAAAACATCTATTCTCAAAATATTTAAATTTTTAATTTTCCCCCTACAGGACTGTATTCCATAATATTTCCACACTATTTTTCCTATTTTAAATCGATTTGATTTATTAATCAGAAACAAGTAGAAAAAAAAGATTTGGCCACACAAATTTATTTATGTACCACCTAAAAATTTTGCCTAAAAAATAATACTTTTATTATTGAATTGCTCACCTGCTTGTACTTTTTTTCATCAGATGTCCGATGAACTAGAAATTATATTGTCATGGCCCTCCCTTACATGTACATTCGCATTGTCATTCTTTGGTTCAAATGCTTAATCTACTATCTTTATGACACAATAATTGAAATTGAACAATACCCGCCTCCTGATTGCTAGCTTTACAATAATATCAATAACTCATACACTAAACGGTGCCATTTTACTTCTTTTACAGGTCCGGTTTACTCTTCTATTGTAAATGAACAACTAAGGAAATGTCGAAAACATCGGATGGAAGGGGACCTGTACATTTTTAGGGACTGGTGGAAAACCCTCGGTTTTACTTCAGAGAACAGAGAAACTATCTTAAGAGAGAGGAGAGAGAGGAATTGTTGAAATGTCTGCTTTATGTTGGAATGATGCAAAATAGATTTTAAAAATCGAATTGTGTCTTAAATATTTTCTAAAATATAATTTACATTTATCTGCATGGTACTTAAAGAGACTTGGACATGATTTAAGATCAAAAATTTTATTTTTATGTTTTATGTATAAAAAGGTTTACTGGTGCATTTTAAATGATTGACCAAAATATAGAATGTTAAGTTAAATTACAAGCGAGATACAGATGTAAGAATTGATTGTTATGTAAACAAAGCTCGAGTCTCATAGTTGTTTACGAAAAATGTAATATTGAGAATTGCCATTTCTTAGACAAAATGACATGTAAAAACAATTTAAACTAATTCAATATCTTTATAAATACTTTTATTAACATAAGAAAGATGCATTTAATTGAAATTTACACCAATATAACACACATGTAAAAATGACAATATTTGAGCTTTGTTTACAAAACAAAGAATTAGGAACTCTGTATCTTGCTTATAACTTGATATTTGACTTTATAATTTTGACATAGCATTTGTGAAATTTATGTCTTGTACTCGTACTAATGTAAAAAAAAAATCTGAACAAAATTTTGTTATTTTATTATCAAAATATTCAGTCTGATATAATAGTCTGTCTTCCATAATTCTACTTCATCCTATTTGCATTGTTTATATTGTATATTTAAACTTATTCAATATTTATTTACTAATTATCTTTGCATTTATAAAATGCATCTCTGACTTGTGAACTGTATATATAATGACTGACCTCATGTACCATTTCTTGGTTTGAGTGAATAAACTGAACTGAATTGAATTGAATTGAATTGAATTGAGTTATCCCCCTTTCATCAATAGATAGAGTGTCCAACCTAATACCGCATCTTGGTTCGGTTTAATTTACAATTAAGAGATCTGGTGTATTTAATCTTTTTGGCTAGTTAATAGGTGTGTTACGGAGAAAGTAATTAGTAGGGCATTGTAATAAATCTTTACGCATGCTAACGATTAATTAAAAACATACGCATTGTTATTTTGAAAGATATATATATATATATATATATGCGAAATTTAAATCAGTTGTAAATTTATTATGTATATATATTTGAAAAAAATTATGACGATATTGACAGCAACTGATCGAAGACAATATACTAGTATATCTTTCTGTCAATTTATATAAGTTATTAGATTAATAATAGATATTTATGTAATTAACATGATGTTAGAAACATCGCACAGTATGATGTAAAAATCTATAACTCTCTTGTACGACTGAATTAGGCGCGGCACGTGCATTTGGAGGACGGAATAGCATTCTTTTGTTTATGAATGTGGTTAAGGGTTCGAGTCGCGGCCATGCACAACATTAGAATCACGGGCACTAATGCGCTAATATATTTACGTTGAATTTCAATCATCCCATATTATAACAGTAAACAAAAATACATGTAGCTATATATTACATGTGTATTTAACAATAGGATGCATGCACGGAACCAGATCCAGAATTTTTTTTCACTGGGGGGGAGGGGAGGGGGTCCAATGGATATGTGTGATTGCACGGGGGATGAGGTTGGGGGGGGGGGGAGTCCGAGGCCTATCTTAAGTTTACTACGTGAATTTAATAAAATTGATTATTACCTTTTTTTTGGGGGGGGGGAGGAATTAGTGGGGGGGGGGGGGGGGGTAGGTGGGTGCCGCTCTTTTAATTTAGTGTACATGAGATTTTTACTTTTTTCGCAAATAAAAAAAATCGCTTAAAATAAAGCTGAGTTTGTAATGTTGGTTTGTATTCTATATAAACTTACATACAGTCATGTAAAAGGTTTGTGTGCAAAAATGTACAAAATTAGGTATAAGAAATGTTTACTCTAGCAGTAATAAATTATGTGGTATTCCGTTCACAGTTGGTCTGGGGTTTTTAAAGAGCTTCCTTCGGGATTTCATTCATGTATCTAAAATATGGGAAAGTGAACTGGAAGTTAGTAATTACAAGTACATGTTTAGGCTTAATCCAGCAGAATACCGTGTGTGATTTCATTAATAAATCGTCTCTGATATAATGTTGATATACACAATACATAATGTACTCCAAGTATACATATACCTGTATATACTACAATGTATAGGTTTTATCCTGATCAAAAAGTTAAAACTACTTATAAGAGTATCCTTGTTTCCTTGAGAAGGGTGTGCCGGGTCAATACTGAGTAGGCCTATATGTATTTTTCACAGATAAACTATGAAAAAAAATTGTAATTCCCCGGAGTTGGCAGAATGTTTACCCCCCCCCCCCCCCGAACTTTCATCCTTTTAATCCACGTCATGTTTCAAGTTACGATGTAGTTACACACAATATAATCAGAGTCCAGTTCAATGATCTGCAAATAAGGTTGATGCTGGGAAAATGGTTTTGAAAAGAACCATTTGAAAAAAAAAATCACCTACATGTATTCATATTACCTAGCTACATGTACCAAGTGATCTCTTTTTTAATTTAACTAAAGAAACTATGGCGTTTATTTACACTTAAAAACATTTTACTTGCGGAAACGTGTGCCAGGCTTTGTTGAAATCAGTTCAAACGCTGTTAACACATTGTATTTACTGCGAATTAAACCAAGAAAGATAATTCATAATTTAAAAATGTCTGTTCGATAGATGATTACACCGACGTAAGATTTTATTACAAGCCTGCAGCGATTTGAAAGGGGGAAGGAGGGGTCAAGAAGAGATTTAATTGAAATATAATGTATCCCCCCCCCCCCAAAAAAAAAACCTTTTTCGAAGCATATTTATATACATGTTTAAGGTTCTCTTTCAAAATCGATGCTACGTGGTTGTTATGTTGAATTCAATGATTCTTGTTTCAATTTTATTGTTTTTCTATCCAAACATAGGTTTTTTTTTCTCCAGTTTGAATTTCGCCCATCTCTTTCATTTAATTCTCTCACTATTCCACGTGATGAACAAGCAAGTTTCCAAATAAACTATTCAGACCCCCCCCCCAACCCGTCCCGTGCAATAACTCATATTTCTTTAAATTTTCATTGTAAAATTATCAAAAGTATGCCTCAAACCCCCTCCCCCCGGTCAAATTCAACAACCTTCGGACCCACCCCCTTGAAAAAAAAAATTCTGGATGAGCTGAATCATTAAGTACTTCAAGCATTAATTGTTTGAATGCATATTTTGGATATTTTTACTATGTATTTAGATTTACAAAGGACGGTGGGGGGGGGGGGGGGGGTCCGAATCTCTAAACCCTCCGCCTTTGTACATCCGCGCATGTTAATTTACCAAAAATCTCAGTTGGGGAAGAGGGAGGGTATAACGCGTACGTAGATACCTGTAAAGCAGGTAAAGGGATTTAGAGTCTACATGGAAAAAAACCCCAAATTAAATGATTATTTTTTTTTTTTGTTTTTAGAGGGGGTGCTTATAATGTTTGTAAGACAGGCACGTAGCATCGTTTTTGAAAGTAGGAAGGGTGAGGGGGGGGCAGACTCATCCCAAAAAACTTGAAAAATCTTGACAAACAAAAGAAAAGAAAAAAAAGAAGGCAATTTTGCTTTTTCCAAAAATCTTCAAATCCCAATCCGGGGGGGGGGGGGGTGGTGGCGGTACCATAACCAAAACTTCAATTTCACTCCTAATTTCCTTATTTTCATACCATTTTTTTTTTTTACATACTTCCAAAAAAGTGGGGGGGGGCAACTCCAAGATAATTCAGTTTTATATTGTAAATTTAAAACAATTTGTTGCTGCGAGAAAAAGAACCCCCCCCTCCGATGCTACGTGCCTGTAATGAATGCACGGAAACTTTCATAGAGATGGTATATAGACGCTCCCTCATATCCACCACAGCATTTTATCACGTGTCTAGACGGAGCGCATACCAATGCGTGTAGTGAGTAGCCATGTTGGAGAGAGATGGTTTGTGGTTTGTTTATAAACAAATAACCAGTGTTTAATGACTTATATATAATAAGTGTTGGTACTGTAGAATTTATCAGAGAAATGTCTTGTTTTATTTGTAATTGCTTAATCAAATCAAAATGAGCGAAATATTTATATTAATTATTTAAAGGTCATAATAAAGAACGTAAACTGGTTTATTTTCGACCTGCTAAAGTTCACCTGGGTTTTTTTTTTTCCGGGGCGTTTTACAATAATTTGGTTGATGTACATATTCAAAACTTTATTTTAGTTGATTTTATGATTTTTTTTTCAGCATTCTCTAAACGAATCTGTCAAGGTGTCTGAGCATGGACCGCCGCACTTGGGCCCAGGATGTGTTACGGTGTCATCTCTGTGAGACCCCGGGCCCCCCTATGTACTGTGACATATGTCACATACATCTATGTGTAGCCTGCGTGGGAAAACACCTCTTAGACGAATCCAAAGAACACAAAGTGGTAACATTCAAAAAGCGGGGATTTGCACCTGAATGTTCAAAACATTCCAAAAAATTATGTGAACTTTATTGCGAACAATGTGACATTCCTATTTGTTTGCAGTGTGTTTCCTCTGGTAAACATCTAGGACACAAACAAGTTGAAATTTTCAAAAGTCTTGAAACTAAAAAAGAAGTATTACAGAGAGATTTACAAGAATTAGAGAACCTGATTTATCCTAAATACCAAGAAATTGTATCTAATATCCCAGTTCAGAAAGCTGATCTGAATAAAAACTCTAAGACAATAACAAAAGCTCTAGACAATCATGGAGAAAACTTGCACAGAGAAATAGACATTGCCATCCAAAACCTGAAATCTGACGTGGATGAAATGGAATCCAAACACCTGGTTTTACTTGATAAGCAGGAAAATGAAATCAAACGCAGCATTTTTGAAATTGAACAGAGCATTGCAGATTTGAAGAAATTACTGAATTCCAATGATGTCAGCCTTGTCTCTGCATATAAATCTAAGAATGCCAAATTCAGAAGATTGCCCCCTAAACTTACAGTATCCTTACCAAAATTCACCCCTCAGAAGATTAACAAAGAACAGATTTATCGGCAGATTGGTTCCCTGTCAGCATTATCTATCAAAACAGAAGAACATGGCAACCCACTTGATTCTCCCAGTGCTGAGTCCTCTCCCCCAGACAAACCACTCATTGATGTACCACGGATCATCACAGATATTAACACAGAGTATGGAGAATCTAATAGATTATACAATGTTTCCTGTCTGAGTGATGATGAAGTGTGGACGTGTGGTAGGGACAACATGATGAGACTCTACAACCTCCACGGTAAACTAGTGAAGTCAATCCAAACCAAGTCAGGGAACATACCAGGGGACATAGCAGTGACACAGAGTGGTGAACTAGTTTATACTGATCCCAATGATAGAACTGTGAACATAGAGAAGAATACACAGATACAGACAGTGATCAGACTACGGGGGTGGAGACCCTTCTTTGTCTGTAGTACCTCCTCTGGTGACCTCCTGGTTGTCATGATCACTGATGATAAAAAACAAGGGAAAGTCGTACGGTATTCTGGCTCAACAGAGAAGCAAACGATTCAATACAATGACAAAGGACAACCTCTCTATTCATCTGAACTTTACTCTAAATACATCAGTGAGAACAAGAACCTAGATATCTGTGTAGCTGACAGTGGAACCTGTGCAGTAGTGGTGGTCAATCAGGCCGGGAAACTCCGGTTTACCTACACCGGTCCTTCCTCTACTACCAAGAAACCATTTTATCCAGTCGGCATCACTACAGACAGCCAGGGTCGGATCCTGACAACAGACACTAACAACCACCGTATCCACATCCTGGATCAGGACGGACAGTTCCTCCGCTACATTGACAACTGTCATTTACAGTATCCATGGGGTTTATGTGTGGACACCAGAGACAACCTTTTTGTGACTGAATGGAAAACTGGTAAAATGAAGAAAATCCAATATTACATGTAAACAAACTGTGATCATAATGTTACGTGTCAACAAAGTGAACATCTAATAACAATGTAGATATTTATTAACTGATTAGATTTGTAAAATGTTTTATATCAATAAACTGTTTATATATATCAAAACTAACAAAAGTGTGTTTGTTGTATGTTTCATCAAACAATGAAGAATGTAAACATTGAGAGACTGTATATCAGTTATGTATATATGCATATGATTACTGTATGTTTCTATATTTTACATACTTTACATGTATTAAAAAGAAATGAAATAAAATATAATTATTCAACATGTGTTCAAGAGGTAGAATATTTCTTATCTCTGGAAATATTTTTTTTTTTTACATTTTTGAATGCCTAGGGATCTACATGTATATATTAAAGCTGATAAATATTAATATTATATTAGATGCAATCTTTTGACACTTATTTAAGAATTAAGAGTCAATATAATATGAATTGGCTAGACATGCACAAACTACTCTTTAAAAGATCTTGGGTCCTTTATGCCTGTAAATAACTAAAAAAAATATTACAACATTTCACTTCGTTAGATCTCTAGTACATATAATATTTATGATAGTATTCAAATCCATGTCAAGAGTGGTTAAATTACCATTGATTTAAGTTTAATGTGTTTAAATTAGACCAAGATAAAATAGATTATAAAGATATTTAATGAACATGGAAATCTTGCAGGTCATGTGGGCCATGTCCAAAGTACATTGTAATTTGACCCTTGACTCAATCAGTAGACTACTTCTTATGGGTACCAGTGTACTAATTTGATGTCTGTCCGGCAAAGAGTTTTTATATATCAGTGGCGTCGGAAGCAAATTTTAAGTTGAGGGGGGGTTGGGGGTTGACTTATCAGAAATCTTGACAAGCTAAATAAAAAGTATAAAAAAAGGTTATGGTTATATCTAACTTTGCAACCCCCCTCCCCCTTCTCTGTTCCGATGCTAACTGTCTATCAAACCAAGGCTTTATTTCATATTAATGAGTTATCTCCCTTTGATCAAATTCTCATCTCACGATCTGAAATTTAATTTCGATCGATGGTAGGCCTGCTTAAACTGCTGTGGTAATAAACAATTTTTTTCCAGAAATTATGTGGTATGCTTTGAAAATTGATGGTTGACATGGTAGGGTTTTAAAGAGAATGGGGGGGGGGGGCTACTAAACCGCTTACGGATTACCAAATTAATTGACCGTACTTGATACATTTTTGTGCGTTGACATTAGACAAGACTTATATTTACTACGACTGTTAATTCAAGAGAATTGTTCGACAAACATGTACACCCGTCATTCATTCATTTCTTGTCATGAATAAAAATAGAACGTAAATTAATTTGTTTAGAGCGAAAATTGTACATACTGGTTTACTTATCTTTTATTAACATGTCTTTAATGATTTAAAAAATTATGTTATAAAATCATTTCACCTGCCACATGTTCCCCCCAGAAAAATTACCGTTTGATACGTTCGTAAAATGTATACATAAAAACATAGAAGTGTTTACTAAGGATACAGGCACGTAGACATGGGGGGGGGGGGGGGGCATGGGACGCCTGCCCCCCCCCCCCCCCCCCCCACTTTTTGTCGCAGCAGAGATTTTTCTAAAATATTAAAAATGAATTTCCCCCTCCCCCACTTTTTTAGACCAAGTGAAATATTGAAGTAAGAAATAGAAACTGAGCAGGAAAATTGAAGTTATACGTGTACTACGCAACCCCCTCCCCCCCCCCCCCCTCCCCGGATTAAGATTTTCATGATTTTGCTTTTATTTTTTTTATTGTCACAAAATTTTTAAGATGAGCCTGGCCTGTTTAATTTTTGACTTATGAAATTTTACTAGAATGCCTACAGTCTTTCCAAAAACGGCATTAAATGATGTCAAATTAAATATAGTGTCTTTTATTAATTTTAATTTGTCATGTAATCATTTTCAACTTTAGATTGAAAATTAATAAAAGACAATAGGTATCGGGATTACTTTTCCCATGACTTAATACAGAATAAGACTTCCCGCTTACCGATCCTCTCCCAATTAATGAATATACAGTTGTTTTATACATTGCTTCATTTTTCCTAGCTTAAGTATTTTGTAAAAAGGTAAATATGAGTTTTATCAGGGAGGTATATCCCAGGCACGTAGCTTCGTGTTTGAAAAAACTCCCTTATTTGTTACTTATTTCCTTCATATTAGATAAAAAATGAAAGTAAAAAATTTGATTTTTCATCGTGTTTTCAAAATATTTCAGCCCCGGTTCATCCTATCAAACACAGCTATTGTTATACAGCATTATTGAAATAATTTTATAACACGTATATATATCCTGAATTTCATAATCCTGTAGGCATGCGCATCTTTTATATTTACAAGATCTTGACCTTAAGTAAACTTTTTTTCTGCAATGATCGCTATTAATCCTTCATAACCTGCATGAATCATCAAAAAATATTTTATTGTTTATATTAACATCTTTTTATAACATAATTCATTGTTCGTAAAGATCAAGTACAATTAACTAAATTATTGTTAATATACATGTACATCATTACGTTAGATATAAGAAATATAAACACTAAAATGCTTTCTTTTGATGATTCATGCAGGGTATGAAGGTAGTGACATTGCTGGCAAAAAAAATAAAATAATGCTGTAATACGCGCGTTAGTAGGTTTTTTTGTATTTTTTCTGCAATGATCACTTTCCTTCATAACACACGTGAATCGTAAAGAAATTTTATTAACTGTTTATATTTCTATCGATATCTTTTTTAACAAACCAATGAATTGATTATAAATAGTAAGTAAATTTAGAGTTTAACTAAATTATTGTTAATTTACATCAGTGTTTGTTTAGATGAAAGGAATAGCAAGTCGTCTTATATATAAATCTGAGTCTGTCATCGTCGAAGTAATTTCGTGCAGTCCGTGATTTTTCATAGGTTGCTGAAAGTGTCGACTGATCTATAAACTGGATAAAACTGGATCGTTTAGATTTCAGTCCTGTCAGTTTCTTTAGAGCTGTGAATTACAATTAATTTCCGTAAGAAATAGAAATAATTATACTTAAGGGTGCTTGCATGTAGACAGGACGGTGCATCCCCCCTTTTAATCGATATTAAAAAAAAATATAGTTCTTTCATTTCATATCTCTAACAACCTCTTATACAGTTTTTTTTTTCTCAAGTAAAAAATATAACAGAAATGTCACGATCGACTGGATTTCATTTTCAATTCACATTTGATTCCGTATACAAATTGAACGTGGACGTTGGGCCAGGATTCAAAATATGAAAGAGTTAATTATATGTGGTTATTGCAATAGACACGAAATAGGAGATTGGTTCCATTACACTCTTAGCTACAATTCATTGCTAAATCCCAAAAATCATGAAAATCCTAAACCGTGGAAGTGTGTGTGTGTGTGGGGGGGGGGGGGTTACCTATAGTTCAAAAAAAAATTTTACTACCAACAATTCTTTTTTTCCAAATCATGAAATTCCTAATCCGTAATTTCACAATGCTGAACTAAATAGACAATCTCATATATGATCAGCCAAAAGTTTATTGGCAAGTTGTCGGTCGAGTTATGATTTAAACTGATCATAGAAAAATTTGTTTTAGTAATGATTCCTAAATGGAATTTTTGTGTGTGAAATTTTCAGTTCTAATCGTGACCACGCCCCTATAAATTATACATGCATGTACAATTTTAAGCAGTAACTAAGACTGACTTGAATACCTCCTACATTAAGTTTAAATTACATGTAGTCTGAAATATCTTAAGTTTTTCTGGCTTTTTCAACGATGTTAATATTTACTTGCCAGGAAAACTATTTTACGTGCCAGGAAAACGTTCATGGCAAGTAAAATCGTTAAAAAAAAGCCGAGAAAACGTCAGATATTTCGGACTATGGTTAAATCATAACAAGCCATACATTTTGTGGTAAAGCATATTTCATAGAAAGTTTTTTTGTTTTAAATTCCATAAGAATATGCACAGGATGGAAAGTCTAAAGAAAAGAAGGTAACAATGCTTTCTTCATGTACTTTATTATGTATTTGCGTGGTCCTGGGAATGAATAACTAAAAAAATGAATTGCAATATTTCGACTTGTTAAAATATGGATTGCATAAAAATAAATTGCTTTTAAAATGAGATAAAAAAAAAATTTAAGTTACCGATTCAAATGAACATAACTACTACCCCCCCCCCCCCCCCAAACACACAACCCGTTTATATAGTAGTCGGGTTCAGAAAACAAAAAAACATCGAGATCGTCATACAATATTTTTTTTTCGCACAAAGTTGTTGGGAGAGGCTCCAAAAATATTACTCATGAGAAACCTATTTGTTTGTTATTAGTGAGAAGGACATAGCCACATGTTTTATTCGGCGATATGTGTGACATTAGCTGTTTTTATATCTTTGGTAAGTTAACGTTTTTATTGAGTTGGTCGATTATAGACATATTGTTTGTAAACATCTTTTCAAAATACAGGTAACAAATTGATAGATGTTTCGACGTCAAAATTGAACGTCAGTTGTATAAAGTTGAAAACCTGTGCATTATTTGTGCTGAAAAATGCATCTTTGTTTTAAGTATCTTGATCAGTTACTCTTTCGTAAAGAAATAGATCTGACCCCCCCCCCCCCCCCCCAACAACAACACACAAGCCACATATGTCAGCCTTCAAGCTTAAAAACTTACAGTTTTGTATATAGGCTTACTAATAACTAAAAAAAACGTTTGGTACAATGTGATATTTTTATCAACATATTGATTGTTCATAACTTATGAATACCAGGCAGTTAAATCAGGTATCGTTTTACTTGCACACTAGAAAAAGAAAAGAAAACCCACTGAAAAATCACCAGGTCGTCCTTATCATTGAATGCATGTAAATGAAACAGCAATCACAGGTTTTGATCACGTTAATTGTCAGAGGTGTACTTGTATGCTGGTCAGTTTCTCGTAAACATACTTAAGAATAAAAATGCATTAATATAGCAATTGTCATAAATGCATCAAAAGTTCATTTTGATATGGTAGAATGGGTTATTTTTAGTTTTGTAGATATGTATGTTTGGTAATCAGTATGAATTTGAGCTGTTGCAGGAGTTCAAATTTCTCCCTTTGACCAATTAAGTCATCAACAAAAATACAGTATTGCTGATGTTCTTTATCATGATTATAGGGTTAAAAAGGTCATTTACTGTCAAAGGTTAAGCAGGTCATTATGAATATTTTGAGTTTCTTGACATGTACATTTATCATGTTTGTAGTACATGTACATGTAAGATATGGATAAAATCACAGGAAGACAAACTGAGTACCGGGGTAAAATTGCTTCATAGTTTGTTTTAAAATAATCATATATTATTTACTAACTTGAAATTTAAAATCAGCTGTAATGAGGCTGGTTGATAAAGGATAAAATTAAAGTCTGATGTTATGCAGGGCAATGCTGATTTCTTTCTTCTGTTAGTTTGCAATTTTATTTGAAATCAATATTTAATTATTGTTGTATTAATATGTAGATAATGTATGTTGAAGTTTAAATTTGGCATGATTGTGAATATCATTATGATTAGGGAATTGCCATGATTACAGAGATTAATTGTTAATTAGAAATCAAAATTGGTTTATGTATGAAATTTTATGAAAGATGTATTGAGATTTGGAAAATACACATTGTGTATTTAACTTGTTACTAATATTATTACAAGTGTACACATTCATGTACCAGTGTATACTTAAATTTGCTACAAACATGCCTGTATCCTTCACTATGGACAAATGTTATCATAAAGGGTACCTTGTACTTCTAGAAAATATCAGATATTCAATTACCTAGTTTTATTTTGAAAAACCATATCTTAAAGATATAGTCGTATGTAAGCAACAGATAATATGATATCCACATAGTATGGAACATATCATATTTCAAAGCTGGCTTATCCATGGATAACATTGTTGTATAAGGCAGGTGTGTCATGTATAGTGTAAATGGAGAAAAACAAGATCTCTCGATCTAAATACTTGATAATTTGGTTATATATACTTGGGTCTGATGAAGGACAAACCTAGTACTTTACCCTTTAAAGTGTGACTTGTGAGAAATATATTTGTATGCATAGCAGATTGATTACAACTTCATTATTCATTAACCCCATAATCAAAGTGTCCTAGATTTGTTTATATAATAAGTACATATACATGGTATAAACATGTACATGCTGTTTCTTGACTAGTTTTCACTGTAGTTTAGCATTTCCCTTGGGACCTGATATACATGTATTTGGAAAAAAAAAGATTTGAAAAAATGTACTGTAGAGATGCCTGTAGAAAACTTGCTTATTTTTAATATGCTGTATATGTGCACATATCAGCATGTAAGAGGAAGGTTAATGGTTTAAGCTTAGTTACCGAATTACCTTCCTACTGAACTATCAGAAGAATGCATTAAATGGTGGCAACACACTTTGCGACTTCATCCATTCATTGTAAAACACCTATTTGTGCACCTGTTTTATAATGAGACAACTGAGACAGCGTACTAGGTTCAAATACAGGTGGTAAAAGGGCTCATTTTCAATAAATTATCTGTATGTTGAATCAATTGAATATTGATTCAGTGACATATATATACATGTACATGTATTATAACAGTATGTTATTACTAGTATGTATCTGGATTCAATTTCATTTGCTTAGAAACATGTACCGTTGATGTTTCAGTGCATTTAAAGCAATGAATATGTTGGGGCTACAAAACACAGAGTGTTAATTCTCTTAACCAGCCATGCATCATCATGGCCCTTCTGTCTTCCATCGTCCAATGATTAAATCGTGTCCAACAGTCCAATACACACAGATGACACATACACACACAGTGTACAAAGTATGTGAAGTAAAGTACTAGCTAGTATATAGACCACGTAATAAAATACCTCAATCCATTGATGTGCATAGTTGATTCATATAGACCAGGTGGTCTATGAGTAATCATTGTTAATGATAGAAGAAACACCTGTAAGCAATATGTTACAATGTTACATGTACAGTAAAACACGCTTATAACGAAGTCCCAGGGACGGGTAAGTTAACTTCGTTATAAGCGTAATTTGTTTTATCCGTCAAGTTTACAACCTGAAATAGAGACTTGGGGAATGAAATTCACTTCTCTGTAAGCGTCAATTCATTATAAGCGTGTTCGCAATAACCACGTTTTACTGTATTTTGTACAGTATCTCCCCCCTCCCCAAGATCGTTGTAGTCAGAGGGGGTTTCAGGAATCCAAACATGCACGGATCCAGATAATTTTTCCATAGGGGGTCAAGTGATCATATTTTTTTTTTGGGGGGGGGGGCTCAAGACATAAGTCAATATTATACTAAAATATTTTTTTTTACATGTACAATTGTTAATTTGAATGAATAGGTCCACGACATCTTAGTATGAGCTGACGGTCAATATCACGGGCACTGACTTCCAGTAAACAGTACCGCCTGGGCTATGGAACCACCAACGGGAACCAGACCTGGATCAAGCTGGCCTGGGGTGATGCTGCCACCGACCTCCTGTACTCGGTCATTGGACTCAGCCCTGGGTCATGTATAGGGTCAAGGTTCAAAAGATCCGGGTATGAAATTTACAGCCAGGAGGTCACAACCAGTAAATATGTATATATATATATATATATCGTGTATCTTTTTGTTTATTGTGTTGTTTACATCCCTAAATTTTAAATCTTATAGAAAGAAAAACTAAGAACGGATGGGGAATTTGTAGGCTGACAGAATTCGAAGCTTACTTTGTTGTAAAATTTTATGTTTGAGTAAGCGTGAATATATGTTATCAAGTGAAACACATGTACTCAATGTAGCAGAAGCTACAAGTGAAAAACATGTACTCAATGTAGCAGAAGCTACAAGTGAAACACATGTACTCAATGTAGCAGAAGCTACAAGTGAAACACATGTACTCAATGTAGCAGAAGCTACAAGTGAAAAACATGTACTCAATGTAGCAGAAGCTACATGTATTTAACAACAATATTGCTAATTGAAAATAGAAAATACAGCCAAATTTAATTTTAATACATAAATTAACTGTATTTGGTTTGTGAATTTTTTAGGGACTATCTTAATTATCACATGCTTTATATTTGAAGTTTGTAGGTTTTCTGTTTACATTGACGTAACATGTAATTGAAAACATGGAAGACGACAACAATATTGAAGACTAACAGTATCAGATCCTGTTTGTGTACATATATTTGGAATAACGACTATGTAAGTAAATGAGTGGATTTTGAAACAGCTGGTATAATAATAGTACATGTAATTTTTTCAATGTTCTTAATGATCAAGAAATTCAGCTTTAGACCTATTATGTTTGCTTTTAATAAACAGAGAGGTATATAGCGAACTAAGTAGAAGACTTAGTGTTTATTAGGCGTTAACTCCAGAAAAGTTTCTACGTAATCACTAATGTTTTAACTGACCTTTGTCCAATAAGATAGAAGCTCGGAAGAGTTAAGACATTGCCGCTCGTGACTTGAATGAGAGAGAGGGAGAAGAGAGAGAAGAGAGAAATGTGTTGCCGATGAAGAAATCATCATTAGTTATAAACTGGCAAACAAATTAGTTAAGATCTTTATATTACATGTTTACCCTTAAGTTTATTGGTCTAACTTTAAAGCATTTTATAGATCGATTGTGAAAAATCCTTTGGCTGTTGACAACAGTGTCTTCATACATGTATAACAAAGGCGTCGGAACGGGGGGTGGGGGGAGCCAATTTTTTTTTAGCAAAGTTAGACCTAACCATCAGACACATAGCACCATGGAGGGCCAGCCCCTCTACTTTTTCTCACCATCAACAATATTTTTTCTTAAAGTTACAAATGAAATATTGAAGTATCAGGAAGCGCCCCCCCCTCCCCATTTCGGTGGAAAGTAGGAAATAGGGATTAGGAATTTCATGATTTTGGGAATATTTGAATTTCGTAGATATACATTTTGGAGCTATACGCTATCCCCCCCCCCCCCCACCACGGACTAGGAATCTCATGATTTTGGGAAATAGCCCCCCCCCCCCCCCAAAAAAAAAAATCCAGTTATTAAAATGGCGGGCGGGTGGGCGGCTGCCAAAAGGGTACCCTCATTGTACGGATAACTCCTCCTACAGTTTTTAAGATAGGAAGTTGTTCTTTTGCAGATCCATTGTAAGTATATCAGAAGTGTGCATATTGCTTGGAATTTGATTTCTGTTTATTTTTGAAAAAAATACCAGCTTTTGAACTAAATCATAAATTAATCATTTTTTGGCAAAATATTGCACATAGGGTACCCTTATTGTACGGATAACTCCTCCCACAGTTTTTAAGATAGGAAGTTGTTCTCTTGCAGATCAATTGTAAATATATCAGAGGCATGCATATTGCTAGGAATTTAGTTTCTGATAATTTATGAAAAAATACCAGCTTTTGAATTTAGTCTTCTTTTTTTTTGGCAAAGTATTGCATATAGGGTACTCTATTTCACTGGATACGGTAGGTAGTGTTTATCAATTCAGGGTTGACATGGGTTATGGATACCGTTCACATAAAAGAAAACCTGGTTTGCTGTCACATTGACAGCTTTTCACTTGATTGTTGCTTGTCGAGATTTCTAATAATTAGTCACCACCCCCCCCCCCCCTTTCAATTAGCTTCTGATGCCATTGTACAAGAATGGCGTAACTAACCAACTTAACTACCTGGCATTGAGTCCGAGAATACGGGTATTACATATTTTGAAATGCGAACGAATGATCAGTCATGGAAACGGAAATGCAACGCAGGCAGATGCTTAGTGAAAAAATAAGACAATGGCAGACAAATTTGTCTAAAGAATGTTTCACACTGAGTAACCATGAAGACAATTTTATACAAAGTAATGTTACAACCTGTTTAATTCCAAGAAGATTCGGTTAACTTTGACTAGAATACTACCAGTAAGACTATAGGCTTATAATGAAAAACAGTTTCTTAAGTATTCGCACAATTTTCGATGTTTTACATTATCTATATAGTTACATAAAACATAATTTCAAAACATATACATGTATTAACATAAACTTAATTTGAAGGATTTGTCCCTTTATGACTATTGATAGATAGTTCGCTCATCTATGTCATCTATAATTTATTTCACTATCTCTCTCTCTCTCTCTCTCTCTCTCTCTCTCTCTCTCTCTCTCAAAATAAGTCACGAGCGGTTATTATGTCTTAACTCAGCCCTACTTCGATCTGATTGGACAAAGGTCAGTCAAATCATTATGCTTAAACTTTTTTTGGAGTTAACGCCTATTAAACACTTCTACGTAGCTCGCTGTATGATAACAGTATTTTTTCCTGTTATTAACATAAAATAGGGTTTTAAAAAATTAATTTTCAGATTAATTTACTTATTTATAAATGAATGGTAAATTGTAATTATATCTCCTGGTATCTATATTTTGCAATTTGTTAATTCCCATATCGAATTTCGTTCCTGTCGGTCACAAGGTCGAAGGTTAAATTACTCGATGCATCTATATTATACTAGTAGGTATTTTGTATTTTTTGCTCAGTATCTTTTTAAATCTTTTGTTATAATTTTTTTTTTTAATTACATTACGATGTTACAGTAACAATTAGTCGAGTATCTCAAACCAGTAAAAATTGTTTGCAGTTTTTTTAAAAATGCAAGTATTGACTTGTATAAATAGTTATAGAGTATTTTTGTGATGATATAATCTTCAACTTTTGACATATATTATAAAATTGCAATGTCAAAAATTTTACTGTGAACAAAAATACCAAAATTTTGTCTGCATGCCAGTGTAAACATGATACCGGTAAATCTTTTGAAATTGTAAATATTGCAAATTCTAAAAAGCTACATCTGAAAAAAAAGGATAAATTGTTTAAGACTTTTCAGTATTTAGCAAACAGTAATTATAGATATTGATAAACATGATATAAAGAAGATAAAATTAAAAATTTCTTTTTCTCTTCTTCGAAGGTAGCCGCCATTTATGAAGAGCAAGAAATCCCTGACCAATGGTAAAGTAGTTCATTCTGAGCCTGATGTGTTATGTTTGACATCGGATCCCAGTAGAAAAAGGCCTGTTCTAGTTATATGTGAGATATTGTAATTATAGACATGTATCTCCCCATCATGAGTATATATCGTATACTTATAGAAAATATACCCTTTTTCGGCCCTGTGCGATATAAACCGAAAATGTGCCTACCCGTGTGGTATAAACCCTAGGGGTGTGATAGGGATGTGATATGAATATTGTAACACACCCCTCTTCGGCAGTCTTCGGATTTTATATCACACCCCTTTTCGTTAACCATTAGCTATTATGACGTAGAGTTCAGTATGCGTCGTGTAACTTCGATCTCCGAGTATGAAGTCAAATAGTACGTAGACGTCAACCCGGCATACAAACATCTGGCGCAAAATTCCTTGGTCGTCATATATCAGCGACCTCGGGCTAATATAGGATGCGATGTAAAAATTGCCATGTAATAATCTATATATATTGTATATAACATTGAATAGTGCCATATTATGCACGTGTTTTATGCATGGAATTTTTTTTACTAGAATGAGCAATTCTGTATTTTGTTACTTCAAACTTGCCAGTAAATATATTTGTCAATTCTATTTTTTGGCAGGTAAAGAAAATTGAACCCGGAGAAAATACGCTAGACCATCCTAAGAAAAAGATCAGGTCACTGAATACATCTACCTCCAGTATATCAAATATACCCGACTCAAAATTTGCTCCACATATATGGGATCTCTTTGTTCATATGGAAAAATCAGTCTCAGCAATGGCTGTTCTTGGGGTGGCTGTTGATAAAACACACGTAAGACAATGCTATATCATTTTCATTGTACTTTTTAAAATGACGAAATAAAATTGAATTGTCTCCCAGAGAAAACAATTGTTGGTGGGAGAAAGCTAAGGCAAGCATTGGAGAGACAATGTTCAATATTACCCTTGCTGGTTTGCATACGCTATTCATTTTTTAATAACTAAATGTTGTAACATGAAAACATCTATTCTCAAAATATTTAAATATTTAATTTTCCCCCTACAGGACTGTATTCCATAATATTTCCACACTATTTTTCCTATTTTAAATCGATTTGATTTATTAATCAGAAACAAGTAGAAAAAAAAGATTTGGCCACACAAATTTATTTATGTACCACCTAAAAATTTTGCCTAAAAAATAATAGTTTTATTATTGAATTGCTCACCTGCTTGTACTTTTTTTTCATCAGATGTCCGAGGAACTAGAAATTATATTGTCATGGCCCTCCCTTACATGTACATTCGCATTGTCATTCCCTGGTTCAAATGCTTTATCTACTATCTTTATGACACAATAATTGAAATTGAACAATACCCGCCTCCTGATTGCAAGCTTTACAATAATATCAATAACTCATACACTAAACGGTGTCATTTTACTTCTTTTACAGGTCCGGTTTACTCTTCTTATTGTACATGAAACAACTAAGGAAATGTTGAAAACATCGGATGGAAGGGGACCTGTACATTTTGAGGGACTGGTGGAAAACCCTCGGTTTTACTACAGAAAACAGATGAACTATCTTAAGAGAGAGGAGAGAGAGAAATTGTTGAAATGTCTGCTTTATGTTGGAATGATGCAAAATAGATTTTAAAAATCGAATTGTGTCTTAAATATTTTTTAAAATATAATTTATATTTATCTGCATGGTACTTAAAGAGACTTGAACGTGATTTCAGATCAACAATTTTATTTTTATTTTTTATGTATAAAAGGGTTTACTGGTGCATTTTAAATGATTGACCAAAATATAGAATGTTAAGTTAAATTACAAGCAAGATACAGATGTAAGAATTGATTGTTATGTAAACAAAGCTTGAGTCTCATAGTTGTTTACGAAAACTGTAATGTTGAGAATTGCCATTTCTTAGACAAAATGACATGTAAAAACAATCTAAACTAATTCAATATCTTTATAAATACTTTTATCAACATAAGAAAGATGCATTTGATTGAAATTTACACCAATATAACACACATGTAAAAATGACAATATTTGAGCTTTGTTTACAAAACAAAGAATTAGGAACTCTGTATTTTGCTTATAACTTGATATTTGACTTTATAATTTTGACATAGCATTTGTGAAATTTATGTCATGTACTCGTACTAATGTAAAAAAAAATCTGAACAAAATTATGTTATTTTATTATCAAAATATTCAGTCTGATATTATAGTCTGTCTTCCATAATTCTACTTCATCCTTTTTTCATTGTTTATATTGTATATTTATACTTATTCAATATTTATTTACTAATTATTTTTGCATTTATGAAATGCACCTCTGACTTGTGAACTGTATATATAATGACTGACCTCATGTACCATTTCTTGGTTTGAGTGAATAAACTGAACTGAATTGAATTGAATTGAATTGAGTTATCCCCCTTTCATCAATAGATAGAGTGTCCAACCTAATACCGCATCTTGGTTCGGTTTAATTTACAATTAAGAGATCTGGTGTATTTAATCTTTTTGGCTAGTTAATAGGTGTGTTACGGAGAAAGTAATTAGTAGGGCATTGTAATAAATCTTTACGCATGCTAACGATTAATTAAAAACATACGCATTGTTATTTTGAAAGATATATATATGCGAAATTTTAATCAGTTGTAAATTTATTTATATATATATATATATATATATATATATATATATATATATATATATATATATATATATATATATATAAAATTATGACGATATTGACAGCATCTGATCGAAGACAATATAAATCTTTCTGTCAATGTATATAAGTTATTAGATTAATAATAGATATTTATGTAATTAACATGATGTTAGAAACATCGCACAGTATGATGTAAAAATCTATAACTCTCTTGTACGACTGAATTAGGCACGGCACGTGCATTTGGAGGACGGAATAGCATTCTTTTGTTTATGAATGTGGTTAAGGGTTCGAGTCGCGGCCATGCACAACATTAGAATCACGGGCACTAATGCGCTTATATATTTACGTTGAATTTCAATCATCCCATATTATAACAGTAAACAAAAATACATGTAGCTATATATTACATGTGTATTTAACAATAGGATGCATGCACGGAACCAGATCCAGAATTTTTTTTCACTGGGGGGAGGGGGGGGAGGGTCCAATGGATATGTGTGATTGCACGGGGGATGAGGTTGGGGGGGGGAGTCCGAGGCCTATCTTAAGTTTACTAGGTGAATTTAATAAAATTGATTATTACTCTTTTTTTTGGGGGGGGGGGAGGAATTAGTGGGAGGGGGGGGGGGGGTAGGTGGGTTCCGCTCTTTTAATTTAGTGTACATGAGATTTTTACTTTTTTCGCAAATAAAAAAAATCGCTTAAAATAAAGCTGAGTTTGTAATGTTGGTTTGTATTCTATATAAACTTACATACAGTCATGTAAAAGGTTTGTGTGCACAAATGTACAAAATTAGGTATAAGAAATGTTTACTCTAGCAGTAATAAATTATGTGGTATTCCGTTCACAGTTGGTCTGGGGTTTTTAAAGAGCTTCCTTCGGGATTTCATTCATGTATCTAAAATATGGGAAAGTGAACTGGAAGTTAGTATATAATTACAAGTACATGTTTAGGCTTAATCCAGCAGAATACCGTGTGATTTCATTAATAAATCGTCGCTGATATAATGTTGATATACACAATACATAATGTACTCCAAGTACACATATACCTGTATATACTACAATGTATAGGTTCTATCCTGATCAGAAAGTTAAAACTATACTAAGAGTATCATTGTTCCCTTGAGGAGGGGGTGCCGGGTCAATACCGAGTATAAATATTTTTCACAGATAAATTTTGAACAAAATTGAAATTCCCGGTAGTAGGCAGAATGTTTACCCTCCCCCCACCCACCCCGAACTTTTATCCTTTAGATCCGCGTCCATGTTTCAAGCTACGATGTAGTTACACACGATATAATCGGAGTCCAGTTCAATGATCTGCAAATAAGGTTGATGCTGGCAAAATTGTTTTGAAAAGGACCATTTGAAGAAAAAAAATCACCTATTCCTATTACCTACCAAGTGATCTCTATTTTAATTTAATTAAAGAAGCTATGGTGTTTATTTACAATTACCCAAACCTAAAAACATTTAACTTGCGGAAACGTATGCTTTGTTGAAATCGGTTCAAATGCTGTTGACACATTGTATTTACTGCGAATTAAGGTACTTCACTACACCGAGACTTATACCTTTAAGACACTACGTCACAAGATGGCGATTTAAATGTTTGTATCAATCGATTCAGGTGTGTATCGGGCTTATGAACCGCAGGTCATGAGTTCGAATCCACCTGGGGCTTTTGTTTATGTTTACTGAATGAAATTTTTTGAAGATATCATTTTTTATCTAAAATTGCACATTTTTTTTCGTCTTTCGTCTATATGATATATATACTTCTTATCAATCATGCTTCATATCATAATCAAGAAATTGTCTGCTGATTTGAGAAACTATTTCAAGGTGTAGTGAGGCACCTTAAATCAAGAAAGACAATTAATCATCAATTAAAATGTCTGTTCGATAGATTTTATCCGCATAGTTGCTACCATGATTACTTCGACTGTCGTAAGATTTTAATACAAGCCCGTAGCAATTTTTTTTTTTTTTGGGGGGGGGGGGGTCGCCAACAGATTTTCTTTAAATATAATGTATCCCCCCCCCCCCAAAAAAAAAAAAAACAAAACTTTTTCGGAGAATATTTAAATACATATACAAGGTTCTCTTCCAAAATCGAAGCTACGTGTTTGTTATGGTGATGTCAATGATTCTTGTTTCAAATTTATTGTTTTCCTATCCAAACACAGTTTTTTTCTCCATTTTTAAGTTCGCCCATCTCTTTTATTTAATTATCTTACTATTCCACATGATGAACAAGCAAGTTTCCAAATATGCCACCCAGACTCCCCCCCCCCCCCTCCCCCCGTTCCCTGCAATATTTAAATTTCTTTAAATTTATATTGTAAAATTATCAAAAATATGCCTCAGCCTCCCCCCCCCCTCAAACCCCCACCCCGGGCAAACGGCAAACTCAAGAAATTGTCGGACCCTCCCCCTGGAAAAAAATTCTGATTTCACGCATGAGCTGGATCATTAAGTACTTCATTCATTATTTGAATAAACACATAGTAAAATTACCCATATTTTGGGTAATTTTACTATGCATATATATATTTTGATTTACAAACGATGGTGGATGGGGGGGGGGGGGGGGTCCGAATCTCCAAACCCTCCGCCTTTGTAGATCCGCGCATGTTAATTTACCAAAAAATGTCGGCTGGGGAAGGGGGGGGGGTATAGCGCTAACGTGCCTGCGTTTCAGACGCAAGTTCTCCAGTCCTTTAACCAACATTTTTTTTTCTGAGATGCATTGTTTAGAATTATTTTTTGTAAGCTCTTACTGAATAATACTAACAAATCTATGGAAGTTTCTAGACTCTCCATACTGTAATAAAATCCCAACTTCCCAGTTGTTTAATTATTACGTCAATTTTAAAAGAAAAAAAAATGAATAAATAAACACACTGTACATTTGAATTTTACATACTGCATACTGTTTTAGACACGACTGACGTAGCATTAGAGAGGCAACAGAGGGGGCCTGCCTAAACTTTTTCTCGTAAAATTTGTTTTTATTAAGCATGCAAAAAATGTGAATTATCATTGAGCTGCAAGCCCCCCCCCCCCACACACACACACAAATAAGATATAGCATATGTGTACTCCTACCGTAGATACCTGTAAAACAGGTAAAAGGATATAGAGTCTACATGGAAAAAAAACAAATTAAACGATATTTTATTTTCTTTCAGTAGAGGGAGTGATTATTGTCTGTGTAAGAAATGCACGGAGACCTCCATAGATAGACGCTCCCTCATATCCACCACTGCATTTTATCACGTGTCTAGACGGAGCGCATACCAAAGCCATAGCGGCCAGACCAGGAAGTAAAATACCCGAGTCGCCATGTTGGAGAGAGAAGGTTTGTGATTTGTTTATAAACAAATGACCTGTGTTTAACGAGTTTAACGAGTTATATATAATAAGAATTTGTTGACTTTATCAGACAAATGTCTTGTTTTATTTGTAATAGCTTAATGAAGTCAAAAGGAGCGAAGTATTAATATCAATTATTAAAAGGTCATAATAAAGAACATAAACTAGTTTACTTGCATTTGCTAATCCTCACCTAGTTTTTTTTTTAAATGGGAGCTTTACAATAATTTGGTTGATGTACATATTCAAAACCTTATTTAAGTTGATTTTATGATTTTTTTTTTCAGCATTCTCTGAACAAATCTATCAAGGTGTCTGACCATGTACCCCCGTACTTGGGCCCAGGATGTGTTACGGTGCCATCTCTGTGAGACCCCAGGCCCCCCTATGTACTGTGACATTTGTCACATACATCTGTGTAAAGCCTGTGTGGGGGAACATCTCTCTGATGAATCCAAAGAACACAAAGTGGTAACATTCAAAAAGCGGGGATTTGCACCTGAATGTTCAAAACATTCCAGAAAATTATGTGAACTTTATTGCGAACAATGTAACATTCCTATTTGTTTGCAGTGTATCTCCTCTGGTGAACATTCAGGACACAAAGCAATTGAAATTTTAAAAAGTCTTGAAACCAAGAAAGAAGTATTACAGAGAGATTTACAAGAATTAGAGAAATTGATTTATCCTAAATACCAAGAGATTGTATCTAATATCCCAGTTCAGAAAGCTGATCTGCAAAAAAACTCCAAGAAATTAACAACAGCTTTACACAAACATGGAGAAGACTTGCACAGAGAAATAGACACTGCTATTGAGAAATTGAAATCTGACATGGATGAAATGGAATCCAAACACCTGGTTGTCCTTGATAAGCAGGACAATGAAATCAATCACAGTATTTCTGAAATTACAAAGTGCATTGCTGATCTAAAGAAATTACTGAACTCCATTGATGTCAGCCTTGTCTCTGCCTACAAATCCAGGAATGTTGAATTCCGAAGATTGCCTCCTAAACTCACAGTTTTATTACCAAGTTTCACCCCTCAGAAGATTAACAAAGAACAGATTTATCAGCAGATTGGTTCTCTGTCAGCATTATCTATCAAAACAGAAAAACATGGCTACACAATGGATTCTCCCGGTGCAGAGTCCTCTCCCCCGGACAGACCGCTCATTGATGTACCACAGATCATCACAGATATAAGCACCGAGTATGGAGAATCTAATGGATTATGTAGTGTGTCCTGTCTGAGTGATGATGAGGTATGGACGTGTGGTGTGGACAACATGATGAGACTCTACAACCTCCACAGTAAACTAGTGAAGTCAATCCAAACCAAGTCAGGGAACACACCATGGGACCTAACAGTGACACAGAGTGGTGAACTAGTTTATACTGATCCCACTGATAGAACTGTGAACATAGTGAAGAATACACAGATTCAGACAGTGATCAGACTACAGGGGTGGAGACCTCTCAATGTCTGTAGTACCTCCTCTGGTGACCTCCTGGTTGTCATGATCACTGATGATAAGAAACAAACAAAAGTCGTACGTTATTTTGGCTCCTCAGAGAAACAAACCATTCAATACGATGACAAAGGACAACCTCTCTATTCATCTGAAATTAGTGCTAAATACATCAGTGAGAACAAGAACCTAGATATCTGTGTAGCAGACAATGAAGCCAGTGCAGTAGTGGTGGTCAATCAGGCCGGGAAACACCGGTCTACATACACCAGTCCTCCCTCTACTACCAAGGAACCATTTAATCCAGCCGGCATCACTACAGACAGCCAGGGTCGGATCCTTACAGCAGACTGTAACAACGACTGTATCCACATCCTGGATCAGGACGGACAGTTCCTCCGCTACATTGACAACTGTCGTTTACAGATTCCCAGTGGTTTATGTGTGGACACCAGAGACAACCTCTTTGTGGCTGAATGTATAACAGGTAAAGTGAAGAAAATCCAGTATTAACATGTAAACAAACTGTGATCATAATGTTACGTGTCAACACAGTGAACATCTAATAACAATGTAGATAATTATTCACTGATTATAATTGTAAAATGTTTTATATCAATAAACTGTTTATATATATCAAAAGTAACAAAAGTGTGTTTGTTATGTTTCATCAAACTATGAAGAATGTAAACATTGAGAGACTGTATATTAGTTATGTATATATTCATATGATTACTGTATGTTTCTATATTTTACATACTTTACATGTATTAAAAAGAAATGAAATAAAATATAATTATTCAACATGTTTAAGAGGTAGAATATTTCTTATCTCTTTAAATATTTTTTTTTTTTTTACATTTTTGAATGCCTAGGGATCTACATGTATATATTAGAACTGATGAATATTAATATTATATTAGATGCAATCTAGATCTTTTGACGCTTATTTAAGAATTAAGAATCAATATAATATGAATAGGTTAGACATGCACAAACTACTCTTTAAAATATGTTGGGTCCTTTATGCGTGTGAATATCTAAAGAAAAATATTACAACATTGCATTTCGTAAATCTCTAGTACATGAAATTTTTATGATAGTATTCAAGTCCATGTCAAGAGTGGTTAAATTATCATTGATTTAAGTTGAATGTGTTGCGAGATTAAATAGATTCTAAAGATATTTGATGAACATGTAAATCTTGCAGGTCATGTGGGCCATGTCCAGAGTACATTGTAATTTGACCCTTGACTCAATCAGTAGTATTATCTACTTCCTATGGGTACCAGTGTACTAGTTTGATGTCTGTCCAGCAAAGAGTATTTATATATATCAGTGGCGTCGGAAGCAAGTTTTAAGTTGAGGGGGGGGGGGGGGGGTTGACTTATCAAAAATCTTGACAAGCAAAATAAAAAGTATGAAAAAAGGTTATGGTTTTGTCCAACTATGCAAAAAAGCCCCCCCCCTTCTCTGTTCCTACGCTTGTGTTCATAGGAAAACTGTCTATCAAACCTATTAATGAGTTATTTCCCTTTGATCAAATTCTCATCTCACGATCTGAAATTTAATTTCGATCGATGGTAGGCCTGCATAAACTGCTGTGGTAATAAACAATTTTTGCCCCCCCCCCCCCCCCCCCCCGCTTCCCACTTTTTGTTGCAGCAGAGATTTTTCTAAATTTACATATTAAAAAATGAATTTGTCCCCTCCCCCACTTTTTTAGACCAAGTGAAAAATTGAAGTAAGAAATAGAAACTGAGCAGGAAAATTGAAGTCATATGTGTACTACGCAACCCCCCCCCCCCCTCCCCGGATTAGGATTTTCATGATTTTGCTTTTATTCTTTTTATTGGCACAAAATTTTTAAGATGAGCCCCTGGCCTGTTTAATTTTTGACTTATGAAATTTAACTAGAATGCCTACAGTCTTTCCAAAAAACGGCATTAAATGATGTCAAATGAAATATAGGTATCGGGATTACTTTTCCCATGACTTAATATAGAATAAGACTTCCCGCTTACCAGTCGTCTCCCCAATTAATAGATATACAGTTGTTTTATACATTGCTTCATTTTTCCTAACTTAAGTATTTTGTAAAAAGATCAATATGAGTTTTAGCAGGGACGTATATCCCAGGCACGTAGCTTCGTGTTTGATAAAACTCTCTGATTTGTTACTTATTCCCTTCATATTAGATAAGATTGACAGTAACAAATATGATTTTTTCATCGTGTTTTCAAAGTATTTCAGCCCCGGTTCACCCTATCAAACACATATATTGTTATACAGCATCATTTAATGAACACCTATATCCTGAATTTCATAAACATGTAGGCATCTTTTATTTACAAGATCCTGACCTTCAGTAAACTTTTTTCTGCAATGAGCGCTATTCCTTCATAACCTGCATGAATCATCCAAAAAAAATATTTTATTGTTTATATTAACATCTTTCTTATAACATATTAATTTATTGTTCGTAAAGATCAATTACAATTAACTAAATTAGTGTAAATATACATCATTACGTTAGATATAAGAAATATAAACAATAAAATGCTGTCTTTGGTCATTCATGCATGGTATGAAGGTAGCGACATTGCTGACAAAAAAATAAAATAAAAAATACAATGCTGTAATACCCGCGTTAGCAGGTTTTTGTATTTTTTCTGCAATGATCACTTTCCTTCATAACACGCGTGATTCGTCTAGAAAACATTTTATAAATTGTTTATATTTTTATCTTTCTTTTAACAAATCAATGAATTGGTCATAAATAGTAAGTACATTTAGAGTATAACTAAGTTATTGTTAATGAACATCAGTGAACGTTTAGATGAAAGGAATAGTCTAGTCGTCTTATATAAATCTGAGTCTGTCATCATCAAAGTAATTTCGTGCAGTCCGTAATTTTTCATAGGTTGCTTAAAGTGGCGACCGATCTTTAAGCTGGTTAAAACTGGATCGTGTAAATTTCCGTGGATGCTTGTTGACAGGACCGTGTACTCTCTCCCATTTTAAATTTTATCTTAATTTATTTCTTTCGTTTCTTATCTCTAACAACCTCTTATATAGTTTTTCGTCTCAAGTCGAAAATAACAGAAATGTCACGACTGGATTTTATGTTCTATTCACATTCGTTTTTCGTACACGAATTGAACGTCGACGTTTGGCAAGTATTCGAGATATGAAATATTTATCTGTGGTTATTGCAATAGACACGACATAGGAGATTGGTTTCATTACATTCTTAGCTACAATTCATTGCAACAAAGACGCATTCAATGTTTATTAGGAAAAAAATCATCAAAAAAAAGTACTGTTAGTTTTACATGTATATTTAAATATCTGTAGGTTCAAAACACTGTTGTTGTTGTTTTTCAAAAAAAACTATGCTCTTTTATCAGAAAAATAAATCAGAGATATCCCTCGGTCTAGAACCCCCATACTTCACATTTGTATTAAAATGATTACGAGTTGATCTTCTATACGTTTTTTTCTTTTCGTACATGTGAGGTCTATACCAGTAAGTAATATGTGTAGTGTCATACATTGTGTCATTATAATATCTGTGTACCATTGTACACGTCATGCATGATATGAGCTGCTTCTAATTTCACAATGCTAAACTATTTATTTAAGTAAAAGACAATGTCATATGGTCAGCCAAAAGTTTACTGGCAAGTTGTCAGTCGAGTTATGATTTTGACTTATCATAGAAGAAACCTTTTTAGTAATCATTCCAAAATGGAAAAATAGAATTTGAAATTTTCACTTCTAATCGTGACTACGCCCCTATGAATTATAAATGTAAATTTTTAAGCAGTAACTAAGACTGACTTGAATTCCTCATACATTAAGTTTAAATTACATGTAGTCTAAAATATCTGCCGTTTTCCTGGCTTTTTCAACTATTTTGATATTTTACTTGCCAGGAAAACTATTTTACTTGCCAGAAAACTTCCATGGCAAGTAAAATATTTTGAAAATCGTAAAAAAAGCAGGGAAAAAGTCAGATATTTCGTACAAAGGTTCAATCAGAACAAACTGACATACTTTTTGTGGTAAAGCAATTTTAGATAGAAAATAGAAAGTTTGTTGTTGTAAATTCCATAAGAATATGCACAGGATGGATAGTCTAAAGATAAGAAGGTAACAATACTTTCTTCATGTACTTCATTATGTATTTTCGTGGTCCCGGGAATGGATAACTAAAATGAAATGCACTTTCGACCTGTTAAAATATGGATTGCATAAAAACAAAATGCTTTGCCAAATGAGATAAAAAAAAATTAATTCACCGATTTAAATCAACATAACTACCCCTGTTGTCCTCGACCCAAGTCATTACCCTCAGCGTTAGCAACACACTTCGCTACGGGTTACACTATATAAATAGTGCCTGTTTGGAAGGATAACTGTTGAAATTGACACCGCGAGACAACCATTGTCAACCGACGCGAAGCGAAGGTTGACAATGCAATGGTTTTCGAGGGGTGTCAATTTCAACAGTTACCCTCCCAAACAGGAACTATTTATTTAATTATACTGAATGTCTTAATTTTTAAGAGAATTTTACTGCTTTAAAAAAGAAATGAAGTGAATTCTACGACGAACCATACGCGCATAAATTACGCGCATGTAACAATTCGTTGTGTTGCCCGTTGCCAAGTGTGTTGCTAACGCTGAGGGTAATAGAACGGATTACCAACTGCGTCTAAACCAATCAGATTTAAGTATTTAACATGAAAGTATAATAAAACGAAATGTTAAATGCGCTTAAATATGCGCGTACGGTTCGCCGAAGAATTCAAGTCATGCCTAAATAAAAGCAGTAACTTTTTTTGCTGAAAATAAAGACATTCAGTATGATAAAATAAATAGTGGCTATTTGGGAGGGTAACAGTTGAAACTGTTACAAAATCTCAACTGCTTCGCGTTTTCTTGCGGTGTCAATTTCAACTGCATGTTACCCTCCTAAACAGTGACTATTTATATACTGTTTTCGCACATTTTAATGCTCAAAAGTGAAATGATAAGAAGTTAGTGTCACAAAAACATGTTAGTGTATTAGTATAATAAAAACAGATTACAGAAAATCTCTCTGAAATGTATATGATTGAATGATTTCATTTGGAAGGGGGAGGGGTGAAGTGGTCATGTTTTGTGTTCGTATTTTTAAAAGGGGGAGATTTTAAACCGCAAATCGGAAACCAATTTGTTTGGATGTATATTATGATGTTCTAATCTTTATTTAACACAACCCCACCTTGAAAATTTAGAAATTTTTTGGTATGATCATTTCACCTGCCAAATTTCTTTTTTCAGGAATACATATAATAACGTTTGAAACGTTCGTCAATTTTTTTCTGTAAAAGTAGGGACGTATATAATCTAATTAAGTATATACCTCCCTGATAAAAATCATATTGGTCTTTTACGAATTATTTAAAAAACATCAATATTCAGAACAACTTTATTGGGAGGGGTGGGTTAGCGGGGAGTCTCTCTACAGCGAGGATTATGGTGACAGAACGTTGCAGTGTGAAATTATTTGTCAATGAACTTCCTTGTTTTTTTAACACATTAACTTGACCTTTACAATTTTTATCTCGTATTACTCAATATTATATGAAAACTGTCTATGATGTCTAGATTGTAAATATAGTTGTTTTCAATGCTTTGACTAAATATGAAAGTCAAATATCGAACTACAAGCGTGTTACAGAGGTTAGAATTCTTTGTTTTTAAAGAAAGCTCGAGTCGTGTTAATGTTTACGCATTTGTTGTATTGGTATAAGTTTCAATCTAATGTCGCTGTTTATTGTAATTAAATCATTTATGAACCAATTTAATCAGTCTATCTTGTTTTCACAAGTTACTTTGATTAAGAAATGGCAATCTGTATCTCGCATGTAACTTGAATTCTAACATTCAAATTTGGTATATCATTCAAAATACAAAAGAAAGCTATTTTATACATAGAAATCAAAAATAAAATTTTCATCAGAAATCGTACCCAGGTCCCAATTTATCAATTTCACTTGTACACTCCCATGAACGTAACGATAAAAGTTGTGATTTAATATATCATTGTTTGGTAAGGATGTAAAAGCATACATATGGGGCAAAGAGAGTGGGTCAAGGTGGTCCGGACCCTCCCCCTCCCCGAAAAAAGTAGATTTATTTTATTTTCAAACTAACAAATACAAAAATACATCCCCTTCCCTACTCCAATAATAAAAAAAATCTTGAACCCACCCTGGGGTAATAAAACTGAGTAAACGTACCTTTCTCATGAGATACAAAAAACTTTAATTTTTACGTTTAAATATAACTACTTAGAAGGTATCTATAAAGTGCTATAACAATGTACATGTATTATTATTCCTGTACATTTATTCACAGGCGCTGTGGTAAAAGTTCACCCTAAACTATGATATTTATACTATGCGGTTGAACGTTAACACATAAACAAGTTCATGTGTGTTTGTCACCCTTTATTCGCAAACATTTTTTCCCTTTTAAGAAAATGGACGGGATAAGGGGACTCATGACACATTTTTTAAAAATAATGTTTGTTTCACCGATTAAATAAACTTGTGGTTTTTTTAGTCCGTTTATAATTTTCCATGACTAAATGTTTGACCCTCCATGATAAATATACAAAAACTTTGCCATGAGTTTAATGATGATTGTTCATTGTAATTAATATAAAAGTAACACGCAGATTGCTTCAAATTTTGAAAAGGATTCATCCGAGAAAACTACAATAACAATAAAGCATAACCAGTGTTGTGAGCAATGTATTTGAATGGAAAATCATTGCCATTATGTTTTTTAACAATTAGACGTTTATGCTAAAGTTAAGCATTAGGGGAAACAATTTAAAAAGGCCGCTTTTTTCAAATCTATTCCCATTGGAAGTCAGATGAGCTCATTATCAAAAAACATTATTATCTAATTGTTTGGCTCTTTTTATTTCATAATTAATACAATGAATGTGCCTTGTACCAGAGAAATAAATAACATATATGTCTCTGATTGTACATTGTATTATCAAAGTACAATTAAATATTTCTTGATCAGCTAAGTATATAAGGTGTTTTATTTATTTCAAAGTATTTCAGCCCCGGTTCACCCTATCAAACACATATATTGTTATACAGCATCATTTAATGAACACCTATATCCTGAATTTCATAAACATGTAGGCATCTTTTATTTACAAGATCCTGACCTTCAGTAAACTTTTTTTCTGCAATGAGCGCTATTCCTTCATAACCTGCATGAATCATCCAAAAAAAATATTTTATTGTTTATATTAACATCTTTCTTATAACATATTAATTTATTGTTCGTAAAGATCAATTACAATTAACTAAATTAGTGTAAATATACATCATTACGTTAGATATAAGAAATATAAACAATAAAATGCTGTCTTTGGTCATTCATGCATGGTATGAAGGTAGCGACATTGCTGACAAAAAAATAAAATAAAAAATACAATGCTGTAATACCCGCGTTAGCAGGTTTTTGTATTTTTTCTGCAATGATCACTTTCCTTCATAACACGCGTGATTCGTCTAGAAAACATTTTATAAATTGTTTATATTTTTATCTTTCTTTTAACAAATCAATGAATTGGTCATAAATAGTAAGTACATTTAGAGTATAACTAAGTTATTGTTAATGAACATCAGTGAACGTTTAGATGAAAGGAATAGTCTAGTCGTCTTATATAAATCTGAGTCTGTCATCATCAAAGTAATTTCGTGCAGTCCGTAATTTTTCATAGGTTGCTTAAAGTGGCGACCGATCTTTAAGCTGGTTAAAACTGGATCGTGTAAATTTCCGTGGATGCTTGTTGACAGGACCGTGTACTCTCTCCCATTTTAAATTTTATCTTAATTTATTTCTTTCGTTTCTTATCTCTAACAACCTCTTATATAGTTTTTCGTCTCAAGTCGAAAATAACAGAAATGTCACGACTGGATTTTATGTTCTATTCACATTCGTTTTTCGTACACGAATTGAACGTCGACGTTTGGCAAGTATTCGAGATATGAAATATTTATCTGTGGTTATTGCAATAGACACGACATAGGAGATTGGTTTCATTACATTCTTAGCTACAATTCATTGCAACAAAGACGCATTCAATGTTTATTAGGAAAAAAATCATTAAAAAAAAGTACTGTTAGTTTTACATGTATATTTAAATATCTGTAGGTTCAAAACACTGTTGTTGTTGTTTTTCAAAAAAAACTATGCTCTTTTATCAGAAAAATAAATCAGAGATATCCCTCGGTCTAGAACCCCCATACTTCACATTTGTATTAAAATGATTACGAGTTGATCTTCTATACGTTTTTTTCTTTTCGTACATGTGAGGTCTATACCAGTAAGTAATATGTGTAGTGTCATACATTGTGTCATTATAATATCTGTGTACCATTGTACACGTCATGCATGATATGAGCTGCTTCTAATTTCACAATGCTAAACTATTTATTTAAGTAAAAGACAATGTCATATGGTCAGCCAAAAGTTTACTGGCAAGTTGTCAGTCGAGTTATGATTTTGACTTATCATAGAAGAAACCTTTTTAGTAATCATTCCAAAATGGAAAAATAGAATTTGAAATTTTCACTTCTAATCGTGACTACGCCCCTATGAATTATAAATGTAAATTTTTAAGCAGTAACTAAGACTGACTTGAATTCCTCATACATTAAGTTTAAATTACATGTAGTCTAAAATATCTGCCGTTTTCCTGGCTTTTTCAACTATTTTGATATTTTACTTGCCAGGAAAACTATTTTACTTGCCAGAAAACTTCCATGGCAAGTAAAATATTTTGAAAATCGTAAAAAAAGCAGGGAAAAAGTCAGATATTTCGTACAAAGGTTCAATCAGAACAAACTGACATACTTTTTGTGGTAAAGCAATTTTAGATAGAAAATAGAAAGTTTGTTGTTGTAAATTCCATAAGAATATGCACAGGATGGATAGTCTAAAGATAAGAAGGTAACAATACTTTCTTCATGTACTTCATTATGTATTTTCGTGGTCCCGGGAATGGATAACTAAAATGAAATGCACTTTCGACCTGTTAAAATATGGATTGCATAAAAACAAAATGCTTTGCCAAATGAGATAAAAAAAAATCAATTCACCGATTTAAATCAACATAACTACCCCTGTTGTCCTCGACCCAAGTCATTACCCTCAGCGTTAGCAACACACTTCGCTACGGGTTACACTATATAAATAGTGCCTGTTTGGAAGGATAACTGTTGAAATTGACACCGCGAGACAACCATTGTCAACCGACGCGAAGCGAAGGTTGACAATGCAATGGTTTTCGAGGGGTGTCAATTTCAACAGTTACCCTCCCAAACAGGAACTATTTATTTAATTATACTGAATGTCTTAATTTTTAAGAGAATTTTACTGCTTTAAAAAAGAAATGAAGTGAATTCTACGACGAACCATACGCGCATAAATTACGCGCATGTAACAATTCGTTGTGTTGCCCGTTGCCAAGTGTGTTGCTAACGCTGAGGGTAATAGAACGGATTACCAACTGCGTCTAAACCAATCAGATTTAAGTATTTAACATGAAAGTATAATAAAACGAAATGTTAAATGCGCTTAAATATGCGCGTACGGTTCGCCGAAGAATTCAAGTCATGCCTAAATAAAAGCAGTAACTTTTTTTGCTGAAAATAAAGACATTCAGTATGATAAAATAAATAGTGGCTATTTGGGAGGGTAACAGTTGAAACTGTTACAAAATCTCAACTGCTTCGCGTTTTCTTGCGGTGTCAATTTCAACTGCATGTTACCCTCCTAAACAGTGACTATTTATATACTGTTTTCGCACATTTTAATGCTCAAAAGTGAAATGATAAGAAGTTAGTGTCACAAAAACATGTTAGTGTATTAGTATAATAAAAACAGATTACAGAAAATCTCTCTGAAATGTATATGATTGAATGATTTCATTTGGAAGGGGGAGGGGTGAAGTGGTCATGTTTTGTGTTCGTATTTTTAAAAGGGGGAGATTTTAAACCGCAAATCGGAAACCAATTTGTTTGGATGTATATTATGATGTTCTAATCTTTATTTAACACAACCCCACCTTGAAAATTTAGAAATTTTTTGGTATGATCATTTCACCTGCCAAATTTCTTTTTTCAGGAATACATATAATAACGTTTGAAACGTTCGTCAATTTTTTTCTGTAAAAGTAGGGACGTATATAATCTAATTAAGTATATACCTCCCTGATAAAAATCATATTGGTCTTTTACGAATTATTTAAAAAACATCAATGTTCAGAACAACTTTATTGGGAGGGGTGGGTTAGCGGGGAGTCTCTCTACAGCGAGGATTATGGTGACAGAACGTTGCAGTGTGAAATTATTTGTCAATGAACTTCCTTGTTTTTTTAACACATTAACTTGACCTTTACAATTTTTATCTCGTATTACTCAATATTATATGAAAACTGTCTATGATGTCTAGATTGTAAATATAGTTGTTTTCAATGCTTTGACTAAATATGAAAGTCAAATATCGAATTACAAGCGTGTTACAGAGGTTAGAATTCTTTGTTTTTAAAGAAAGCTCGAGTCGTGTTAATGTTTACGCATTTGTTGTATTGGTATAAGTTTCAATCTAATGTCGCTGTTTATTGTAATTAAATCATTTATGAACCAATTTAATCAGTCTATCTTGTTTCCACAAGTTACTT
Source organism: Magallana hongkongensis (assembly GCA_015776775.1). Lineage (NCBI taxonomy): Eukaryota > Metazoa > Mollusca > Bivalvia > Ostreida > Ostreidae > Magallana > Magallana hongkongensis. The sequence goes on from CM027471.1 coordinate 10,876,291, forward strand.
TGATTAAGAAATGGCAATCTGTATCTCGCATGTAACTTGAATTCTAACATTCAAATTTGGTATATCATTCAAAATACAAAAGAAAGCTATTTTATACATAGAAATCAAAAATAAAATTTTCATCAGAAATCGTACCCAGGTCCCAATTTATCAATTTCACTTGTACACTCCCATGAACGTAACGATAAAAGTTGTGATTTAATATATCATTGTTTGGTAAGGATGTAAAAGCATACATATGGGGCAAAGAGAGTGGGTCAAGGTGGTCCGGACCCTCCCCCTCCCCGAAAAAAGTAGATTTATTTTATTTTCAAACTAACAAATACAAAAATACATCCCCTTCCCTACTCCAATAATAAAAAAAATCTTGAACCCACCCTGGGGTAATAAAACTGAGTAAACGTACCTTTCTCATGAGATACAAAAAACTTTAATTTTTACGTTTAAATATAACTACTTAGAAGGTATCTATAAAGTGCTATAACAATGTACATGTATTATTATTCCTGTACATTTATTCACAGGCGCTGTGGTAAAAGTTCACCCTAAACTATGATATTTATACTATGCGGTTGAACGTTAACACATAAACAAGTTCATGTGTGTTTGTCACCCTTTATTCGCAAACATTTTTTCCCTTTTAAGAAAATGGACGGGATAAGGGGACTCATGACACATTTTTTAAAAATAATGTTTGTTTCACCGATTAAATAAACTTGTGGTTTTTTTAGTCCGTTTATAATTTTCCATGACTAATGTTTGACCCTCCATGATAAATATACAAAAACTTTGCCATGAGTTTAATGATGATTGTTCATTGTAATTAATATAAAAGTAACACGCAGATTGCTTCAAATTTTGAAAAGGATTCATCCGAGAAAACTACAATAACAATAAAGCATAACCAGTGTTGTGAGCAATGTATTTGAATGGAAAATCATTGCCATTATGTTTTTTAACAATTAGACGTTTATGCTAAAGTTAAGCATTAGGGGAAACAATTTAAAAAGGCCGCTTTTTTTCAAATCTATTCCCATTGGAAGTCAGATGAGCTCATTATCAAAAAACATTATTATCTAATTGTTTGGCTCTTTTTATTTCATAATTAATACAATGAATGTGCCTTGTACCAGAGAAATAAATAACATATATGTCTCTGATTGTACATTGTATTATCAAAGTACAATTAAATATTTCTTGATCAGCTAAGTATATAAGGTGTTTTATTTGATTGATTTCTATATATTTATATTTCCTGAAGAACGTCTGCCTCGTTTGCACTATTTCAGTCGTATAACCTCTACTACACCCTTTTCCCCATCTAACGAATTGACCATTCGTAGATTTCGGATGCTTCGCGACCTCAACAATCACTTTATTGTTGTTTGTGCGAGGTATCTGTTATTAATCGAAGTACCGATAGTACTTGATAGTGGTAAGGAGACTAATTGACAGTTTTATATCAGGGTACTGTTGGGTTCATGTGCATGGGTACAAGATCAGTGAAAATATATCATTTTGCTATATATAAGCTAAGCTCATATCTTGGCTGGAATATGAATATGCACCGGGTAAAAAAATAACTGATATTATAATATAATAATGCACAGATGCAGATATCTTCTGTTGATTTTAGTTTTTCCCCATGAGTTAAACATGATTTGAGAGGCCTAACCCTGGCGACTGGTAAACGCATTCTGCATCAAAGCGTCTACCACAGAAAGGGCCGTCTACTCGTCCACACTCACCGTAACTGCCTTCACAATATAACGACAGGTGACCATACGTCACCCAATGAGTTTCAACAAGCTGTCCAACTTGTGGCGAGCTGTCAAAGAGATTTTAGTGATCTGGATGATGTCCGTCCTTACCCAATTCAAATACGGACGTTCCAAGAGATGACACACGCCGTGATGTTGTGTCCCCTTTCCGACTCAATGTTCTGTAACATCCCCCAGAAATTGCGGGAAAACTCGAAAGTGTTCTTAAAACTTTTCTGTTTTATATTAATTGTTTTTCTCATCTATGACTTCTATAACACTAATATGCATGATTGGGATAACGCAGAGTTTATCGGCGTTCGGCAAAACTCACTGGAACCGGAAGGTGGCGCACAAAGTACGAAATTGTCAGTGCAACAAAGGCCCAGAAGTTCGTATTAAAGACTTTAGGTAATAACCGTAATATCCACTAGTGTCCTTAAACTATATTATAATTATACCTCAATTTGATTGTTCTATATAACGAGTTATCTGCTTGGTTCTAAACAATCACTTGCCAGGGCAATAAAACTTCATATTTCCCCGTCATCGTCATATTTTTCATCATATCCCATTCCCTCGATTTTCATTGCATGCTTATGAAAAATCCCGAAGATGAGCATACAATGTAAATAAATGATTAATTCTATTAAAAATCGTTTTAAATCCTTTTTACATCATAAAACTGTCGTAAAAAGAAACTGGTAAACGTTAACAACGTTATTGCTTTACTTGAATTTGAAATAAAAACGATTAGAAACTGATGTATTCTAAACAATGCACCTGTCGTTCGATATGATAAACAATTTATTGCATGATTGTGAGGGAAATATGAAGATTTATTCTCCCAGAAAAATCATATTTCACGAGCGTTGCCCTCGTTTAACATGATTTTTCATGGGGGTATAATTTAATTCTGGTTGTAACGCGCTTTCTGATTGGCTAAAAAATTATTTTATATTGTATAAAGAATGTTGCCTACGTCATAGTAAGACTAACGTCAAAAACGTATCAATACGCCTGACCTTACGTTTGAATTTTGTACAATTTTACGTCATTTTAATGTTTAAATGACCGTTTTTATCTACAATGAAGAGTAAAAAAATTAAATTATAAGCAATGAATTCAATATTTATTAGTATTATACGATATAAAATGGTTTGAAACAACTTACGCTTTTTTATAAATTGCTCAAAGCGTAAACTGCCCCAAACCATTCTATGTCGTATAAAACAAATAAATATTGAATTCATTCCTTAAATAAATCTTTATATTTCCCTCACAATCATGCAATAAATGTAGACTATTTTGTAGCGAATTGTTATTCTTACCTTATGTCAGCCAGGCTACATCGGCTGTCTGTTTCCAAATAATTGATAATTTCTAAATTCGGATAACGATCTTTTGTACGAGTTGATTTTGCAAAATTATGCAAACAGTTATCTGTTTTTGAATTAATATGATTCAAAGTATATTGTGCGATGAACTATTTATTTAATGATGTTTTTTTTTAACGTTACGTCCAACAACCATTTGAGTTTAACGGAATCGGATTTTCAAGGAACCGCACGGAACGACCCCTGAAGAACGACCAGGGTCGCCCTCTGTACCATACCTGTAAGCATTACGTACAGGTACCAGCCATTCCAGCAGTACCCGTTGTACCGTCAAAAGCTTACAAGTCGGTGGACGCTTACAAACAATACGTGGACAATTTTCAAAATAACGTGGTTGTCGAGTGACGAAAAACCAGTTTCCCTCGGCAAAAGAGAAAAGTGACCTGTCTCAATACGTCATCAATGTCAGCCAATCCGGAGACGTGAGCGACGTGCGGGATAATTGTGACGTCAGACTTGAAAATGACGTAATGGAAGCCCAAACCAACAGATCGAACTTATCTTTGAACAAAAATGAGGAAGCGAACACAAACAGGTCAAATAAGTCTATAGTAGTAGAGATCAAGGCCACGTGGAAGGAAAGAGAGAAGACGAAGGAAAACGAAATTCAGGAGCAGGTTCGCCCTCTGTACCATACCTATAAGCATTACGTACAGGTACCAGCCATTCCAGCAGTACCCGTTGTACCGTCAAAAGCTTACAAGTCGGTGGACGCTTACAAACAATACGTGGACAATTTTCAAAATAACGTGGTTGTCGAGTGACGAAAAACCAGTTTCCCTCGGCAAAAGAGAAAAGTGACCTGTCTCAATACGTCATCAATGTCAGCCAATCCGGAGACGTGAGCGACGTGCGGGATAATTGTGACGTCAGACTTGAAAATGACGTAATGGAAGCCCAAACCAACAGATCGAACTTATCTTTGAACAAAAATGAGGAAGCGAACACAAACAGGTCAAATAAGTCTATAGTAGTAGAGATCAAGGCCACGTGGAAGGAAAGAGAGAAGACGGAGGAAAACGAAATTCAGGAGCAGGGTGAAGTTCAAGCAAACGATTCACAACCCGCGGAGCAGGAAAGTAGAGCACAGGAAGAACAACCCATTGAAAGCACATGAGAGGAAATTCTTTTAATGTTGTCTGATACAGAGAATACATGTACCACATCGCCAAGAAATTCAAACGCGCTTCCGCATTTTATGTCATTATGAAATGCACGAATTTGTGTACATACACTACAAATGTATGTGATCATTTTCAATCTGAACATTTTTTTTCCTTAGCGATTTATTTTCTTATTTTTCTACAACATTGATTATATCCTTTGACAAAGATGTAAAAACGAATACAAATACCCATGAACAAGTACATGTACCCACGGTTTGAAATTACTTTGCTCAATAATTGATGGTTTTAAACATGTATGTAATATATATGCATACACACTGCATGTATGAATGCTGTCCATTTAAATTCAAATTTGCATTTTTATTCTTCATTTATTTCAGGGTATGTTTCGTTGGGACATATTCGCAATTGTTATAAAAAGTGTTATGTACATCCTAAATAAATATTAATTCATCAAATAATAGAGTATTATTTAGCTAATGCAACGATTAACGGAACACGTACGCGTTTTGAATGAACGTTTTAAAGACTGGTCAAATCCCGCACCTTGCTTCGGTTTAATTAACAAAAGATATGGGGTATTTAATTTTTTTTGGCTAGTTAATTCGGAGAAAGTAATTATAAGTGCATTGTAACAAATCTTTACGTATGCTAACGATTAATTTAAAACATGCGCATTGCAATTTTGAAAGATACATATGCGAAAAATTAATCAGTTCTAAATATATACATATTTAAAAATCATGACAACATAAGCAGCAACTGATCGAGGACAAGATGAGTTTTTCTGTCAGTTTAGGTTATTAGATTAATATTAGATATTTATATAATTAACATGTTAGAAACATTGCGCAGTATGATGTAAAAATAAAAAACTGTAATTCTTGTTGACTGAATTAGGCGTCGCACGTGCATTTGGAAGACCTAATAGCATTCTTTTGTTTATGGATGTGGCTAAGGGTTCGAGTCGCGGCCATGCACAACATTACAACCACGGGCACTAATGCACTAATATTTACGTTGAATTTCAATCATTCCATATTATAACAGTAAACAAAAATACATGTAGCTATATATTACATGTATAGTAAACAATTGGATGCATACACTTTTTTTCACGGGGGGAGGGGGGGGTCCGATGGATATTTGTGCTTGCCCGGGGGATGGAGGGGGTTTCAGAGGCCTATCTTAAGTTTACTATGTGAATTTAACAAAATTGATTATTATTTTTCTGGGGGTGGGGGAAGGGGGGGGGGGTAGTTGGGTGCCGCTCCTTTAATTTAATGTACAATGAGATTTTTACGCAAATAAAAAATCGCTTAGAATAAAGCTGAGTTTGTAATGTAGGTTTGTAATCTATAGAAATTTACATACAGTCATGTAAAAGGTCTATGTGCGAAAATAGATGTACAATATTACGTATAAGGAACGTTTACCCTAGCAGTAATACATTATGTGGTATTCCGTTCTGTTTGATCGGGTCCCAGTTGGTCTGGGGTTTTTAAAGAGCTTCCTTCCGGATTTCATTCAAGTATCTAAAAAATATGGGAAAGTATACTGGAAGTTAGTAATTACAAGTACAAGTACATGTTTTAGGCTTAATCCAGTAGAATACAGGGTGTGAATTCATTAATAAATCGTCTCTGATATAATGTTGATGTACACAATACATAATGTACTCCAAGTATACATATACCTGTATATACTACAATGTATAGGGTCTATCCTGATCAGAAAGTTAAAACTATTAGGAGTATCATTGTTCCCTTGAGGAGGGGGTGCCGAGTCAATACTGAGTATATATATTTTTCACAGATAAAATTTGAAAAAAATTAAAATTCCCGGTAGTAGGCAGAATGTTTACCCTCCCCCACCCACCCGAACTTTCATCCTTTAAATCCGCGCCCATGTTTCAAGCTACGATGTATAGTTACACACGATATAATCAGAGTCAAGTTCAATGATCTGCAAAAAAGGTTGATGCTGGCAAAATGGGTTTGAAAAGGACCATTAAAAAAAACCCACCTATTCCAATTACCTGCCAAGTGATCTCTTTTTTAATTTAATTAAAGAAGTTATGCTGTTTATTTACAATAACACAAACTTAAAAACATTTTACTTGCGGAAACGTGTGCCGAGCTTTGTTGAAATCAGTTCAAAGGCTGTATACACATTGTATTTACTGCGAATTAAACCAAGAAAGACAATTCATAAATTAAAAATGTCTGTTCGATAGATTTTATCCGCATAGTTACTACCATGATTACATCGACGTAAGATTTTAATACAAGCCCGTAGCAATTTGAGGGGGGAGGGGGGGGGGGGGGGTCGCGAACAGATTTTCTTGAAATATAATGTAAAAAAAAACTTTTTCGGGGCATATTTATATACATGTTTAATTTAGGTTCTCTTTCAAAATCGATACGTGGTTGTTAGGTTAAATTCAATGATTCTTGCTCAAATTTATTGTTTTTCTATCCAAACACAGGTTTTTTTTCTCCATTTTTAATTTCGCCCATCTCTTTCATTTAATTCTCTCACTATTCCACGTGAAGAACAAGCAATAATTCATATTTCTTCAAATTTTCATTGTAAAATTATCAAAAATATGCCTCAAATCCCCCCCCCCCGGTCAAATTCAACAAACTTGGGACCATCCCCCCGGGGGGGGGGGGGGGTGGCGGTACCATAACCAAAACTTCAATTTCACTCCAAATTTCCTTATTTTCATGCGATTTTTTTTGCATACTTCCAAAAAAGTGTGGGGGGGGGGGCAACTCCATGATAATTCAGTTTTTTATTGTAAATTTAAAACAATTTGTTGCTGTGAGAAAAAAAAATTCGATGCTACGTGCCTGTGAGAAATGCACGGAAACTTTCATAGAGATGGTATATAGCCGCTCCCTCATATCCACCACTGCATTTTATCACGTGTCTAGACGGAGCGCATACCAACGCCATAACGGCCAGAATAGGAAGTTAAATACCTGAGTTGCCATGTTGGAGAGAGAAGGTTTGTAGTTTGTTTATAAACAAATAACCAGTGTTAAATGACTTATATATAATAAGTGTTGGTAGACTTTATCAGAGAAATGTCTTGGTTTATTTGTAATTGCTTAATCAAGTCAAAATGAGCGAAATATCTATATTAATTATTTAAAGGTCAGAATAAAGAACGTAAACTGGTTTATTTATGACTTGCTAAAGTTCACCTGGGTTTTTTTCCGGAGCGTTTTACAATGGTTTGGTTGATGTACATATTAAAAAACCTTATTTTAGTTGATTTTAAGATTTTTTTCAGCATTCTCTGACCAAATCTATCAAGGTGCCTGACCATGTACCCCCGCACTTGGGCCCAGGATGTGTTACGCTGTCAACTCTGTGAGACCCCGGGCCCCCCTATGTACTGTGACATTTGTCACGTACATCTGTGTAAAGCCTGTGTGGGGGAACATCTCTCTGATGAATCCAAAGACCACAAAGTGGTAACATTCAAAAAGCGGGGATTTGCACCTGAATGTGCAAAACATTCAAAAAAATTGTGTGAACTTTATTGCGAACAGTGTGACATTCCTATTTGTTTGCAGTGTATCTCCTCTGAACATCAAGGACACAAAGCAGTTGAAATTTTAAAAAGTCTTGAAACCAAGAAAGAAGTATTACAGAGAGATTTACAAGAATTAGAGAAATTGATTTATCCCAAATACCAAGAAATTGTATCTAATATCCCAGTTCAAAAAGCTGATCTGCATCAAAACTCCAAGAAATTAACAACAGCTTTACACAAACATGGAGAAGACTTGCACAGAGAAATAGACACTGCTATTGAGAAATTGAAATCTGACGTGGCTGAAATGGAATCCAAACACCTGGTTGTCCTTGATAAGCAGGAAAATGAAATCAAACGCAGTATTTCTGAAATTACAAAGTGCATTGCTGATCTGAAGAAAGTACTGACCTCCAATGATGTCAGCCTTGTCTCTGCCTACAACTCCAGGAATGCTGAATTCAGAAGATTGCCTCCTAAACTCACGGTTTCCTTACCAAAATTCACCACTCAGAAGATTAACAAAGAACAGATTTATCAGCAGATCGGTTCTCTGTCAGCATTATCGATCAAGACAGAAGAACATGGCTACACAATGGATTCTCCAAGTGATGAGTCCTCTCCCCCGGACAGACCGCTCATTGATGTACCACGGATCATCACTGATATAAACACCGAGTATGGACAATATAATAACTTATACAGTGTGTCCTGTCTGAGTGATGATGAGGTATGGACGATTGGTACGGACAACATAATGAGACTCTACAACCTCCACAGTAAACTAGTGAAGTCAATCCAAACCAAGTCAGGGAACGCACCACAGGACATAGCAGTGACACAGAGTGGTGAACTAGTTTATACTGATCACAATGATAGAACTGTGAACATAGTGAAGAATACACAGATACAGACAGTGATCAGACTACAGGGATGGAGACCTCGCAATGTCTGTAGTACCTCCTCTGGTGACCTCCTGGTTGTCATGATCACTGATGATAGGAAACAAGCAAAAGTTGTGCGTTATTCTGGCTCTACAGAGAAACAAACAATTCAATACAATGACAAAAGACAACCTCTCTATTCGTCTGAACTTTACACTAAATACATCAGTGAGAACAAGAACCTAGATATCTGTGTAGCTGATCATAGAGCCCGTGCAGTAGTGGTGGTCAATCAGGCTGGGAAACTCCGGTTTACATACACAGGTCTTCCATCTACTACCAAGGAACCATTCAGACCAGCCGGCATCACTACAGACAGCCAGAGTCAGATCCTGACAGCAGACTTTAACAACAAACTAATCCACATCCTGGATCAGGATGGACAGTTCCTCCGCTACATTGACAACCGCCATTTAGAATATCCATATGGTTTATGTGTGGACACCAGAGACAACCTGTTTGTGGCTGAATGGAAAACAGGTAAAGTGAAGAAAATCCAATATTACATGTAAACAAACTGTGATAATAATGTTACGTGTCAACAAAGTGAACACCAAATAACAATGTAGATAATTATTAACTGATTAGATTTGTAAAATGTTTTATATCAATGGTCTGTTTATATATATCAAAAGTAACACAAGTGTGTTTGTTGCATGTTTCATCAAACTATGAAGAATGTAATCATTGAGAGACTCTGTATTTATAGTTATGTATAATTATATGCTTATGATTACTGTATGTTTCTATATTTTACATACTTTACATGTATATATTAAAAAGGAATGAAATAAAATATAATTATTCAATATGTGTTCAAGAGGTATAGGATAATTTCTTTTCTCTGGAAATTTTTTTTTACATTTTTGAATGCCTGGGGATCTACATGTTTATACATATGTATTAGAACTTATAAATATTAGTATTATTTTAGATGCAACCTTTTGATATTTATTCAAGAAATAAGAATCAACATTATATGAATTGGCTAGACATGCACAAACTACTCTTTAAAAGATCTTGGGTCCTTTATGTATGTTAATTTTTGAAGGATAAGAAAAATGTGATATGAAAAAAATTACAGCATTGCCTTTCGCTAAATCTCTAGTACATATATTTTTATGTTGTTATACTTTCATGTTAAATACTGAAATCTGATTGGTTAAGACGCAGTTAATAATATTTACTATTACCCTCAGCGTTAGCAACGCACTTGGCAACGGGTAACATTAAAAAATGTAACATGCGCAAAAATTATGCGCGTACGGTTCGCTGTAGAATTCACGTTATTCCTATATAAAAGCAGTAAAATTTTCTTAAAATTTTTAAAAAAGACATTCAGTATAACAAAATAAATAGTGCCTGTTTGGGAGAATAACAGTTGAAATTGACACCCCTCGAAAACCATTGTCAACCTCCGCTTCGCGTCGGTTGACAATGGTTTTCTCGGGGTGTCAATTTCAACTGTTACCCTCCCAAACAGGCACTATTTATATAATAGCATTCAAGTCGATGTCAAGAGTAGTTAAATTATCATTGATTCAAGCTTGATGTGTTGCAAAATAGAATAGATTCTAAAGATATTTAATGAACACGGAAATCTTGAAGGTCATGTGGGCCATGTCCAGAGTACATTGTAATTTGACCCTTGACTCAATCAGTAGTATTATCTACTTCCTATGGGTACCAGTGTACTAGTTTGATGTCTGTCCAGCAAAGAGTTCCCCACTTTTTTTGCAAATTTAGACCTATAACCATTAGGCACATAGCAGCACAGAGGGTTTAGCCCCCCCACTTTTTCTTGCCGGAAATGTAATTGTTCCTAAATTTACCTTGAAAGATTGAGAAGTTGGATTAATAGGCATCCTAATCCTAACCCCCCCCCCCCCCCCCCCCCCCCCACGGATTAGGAATTTCATTATTCGGGAAAAAAAAATTTAGGTAAGAAATTTATTTTTAAAAGTATAGGTATTCCCCCCTCCCACGGATTAGGATTTTCATGATTTTAGGAAAAAGTTTTTTTTCTCAATATTTTTAAGGATTAGTCTAGCCCCCCCCCCCCCCCCACCCACTTTCAATTTGCTTCCGACGCCAGTGATAGAGGGCTATGGTTATATCTAACTTGGCAAAAACTCGGTTTTATAGGATCAAACCTATTAACGAGTTATCTCCCTTTGATCAAATTCTCATCTTACGATCTGACATTTTATTTCGATCGGTACTGGTAGGCCTGCTTAAACTGCTGTGGTAATAAACAATTTTTTTTCAGAAATCATGTGGTATGCTTTGAAAATTTATGGTTGACATGGTAGTGTTTAAAAGAGAATGGGGGGGGGGTACTACATGTAAACCGCATTTTAAAGTCAAGGTTACGGATTAACAAATTAATTGATCGTAGATAATACATTTTTGTGCGTTGACATTAGACAAGACATATATAATACGACGGTTAATTCAAGAGAATTAAATTTCTGACGTACATGTACACCCGTCATTCATTCAATCATTCATCTCTTTTCATGAATAAAAATAGAGCGGCAATTAATTTGTTTAGAGCGGAAATTGTACATAATGGTGTACTTATCTTTTATTAACATGTCCTTAATGATTTAAAAATTCTTGTTATAATCATTTCACCTGCCACATCCCCCCCCCCCCAGAAAAATTACCGTTGGATACGTTCGTAAAATTTATACATAAAAACATGGAAGCGTTGACTAAGGATACAGGCACGTAGCACATGGGGGGGGGGGGGGGGGGTCAGCAGAGGGCTCCTGCCCCCCTCTCCCCATCTTTGTGTCGCAGCAGAGATTTTTCGTCGACCGATCTATAAACTGGTTAAAACTGAATCGTTTAGATTTCAGTCCTGTCAGTTTCTTTAGAGCTGTGAATTACAATTAATTTCCGTAAGAAATAGAGAGAATCATACTAATGGGTGCTTGTTGACAGGACCGTGCACTCTCTCTCCCTTCTAATCAATATTTTTTTTTTTAATTTTTAATTTCCATTTCTTATCTCTAACAACCTCTTATATAGTTTTTCGTCTCAAGTCGACAATAACAGAAATGTCACGACTGGTTGTTATTTTCTATCACTTTCGCTCTCCATATGTTGAACGTAGACGTCGGGCAAGTATTCCGAGACATATAAATATAATCTCTGCTCATTGCAAAAAACATGCAATAGGAGATGAATTCCATTACATACTTAGAGCTCTGTAATTCATTGCAACAAGAACGCATTCAAAGTTTATTCGAAAAAATATCAAAATAAAAAATGCTGTTAGTTTTAAATTCATAATGTCTAGTTCAAAACAGTGTTATTGTTGTTGGTTTTTTTATTTTTTTTTTTTTAATCTTTTTTAAAAAGGAAATTATGCTCTTTTATTAGAAAAATAACCAATAACCCCCCCCCTCCCCTCGGGTAAACGGATTTAGCTTTTATACGTATTTTGTTTTTTTCTTTCATGCATTCGTCCACTCCCCTCCCCCCCCCCAGTATATATAGACCCCTGGGATTTTATTAATTTTGTTAAAGTAAATTATCCTTTTAGGACATATTTCTAATCCAATTTATACATTCACCGCACACAATTACCTAAAACAAACATTTTTTTTTTAAAAATCAGACCCGCTACATACATGAACATGTATATCATATACACAGATTAAAAAAAAATGTTTGTCTTAGGTAATTTTGGGCAATGAATGAATAAATTAGATTTGAAATATGTCATAAAAGGATAATTTAATTTCAAAAAAGAGTAAAGTCCCGGGGGTTTTTATAATTGGGGTGGGGGTGGAAGGGGGGGGGGTCAGTCCTATGATTTTTCCGACTAAGGTTCAATCGGAATAAAACATACATTTTGTGGTAAAGCATTTTTCATAGAAAAATTTTTGTCGTAAATTCCATAACAATCTGCACAGGATCGATAGTCTAAAAAAAAGAAGGCAGCAATTATTTATACTTTATCCATGTACTTTAAAATTATGTATTTTCGTGGTCCCGTGAATGAATAACTAAAATGAATTGCAAATTCGACTTCTAAAAATGGATTGCATAAAAATAAATTGCTTTTAAAAATAACATGAAAATTAAAAAAAAATATTTTAATTTACCGATTTAAACCAACATAACTACCCCCCCCCCCCCAAAAAAAAAAAAAAAAAAAAACACCACACAAACCGTTTATATAGAGGTCGGGTTCAGAAAACAAAAAACATCGAGATCGTCATACAGGTTTTTTTTCGCACACAAAGTTGTTGGGAGAGGCTCGAAAAAATATTACTCATGAGAAACTTATTTGTTTGTTATTAGTGAGAAGGACTTAGCCACATGTTTTATTCGGCGATATGTGTGACGTTAGCTGTTTTTATATCTTTGGTAAGTTAACGTTTTTATTGATTTGGTCGATTATAGACATATTGTTTGTAAACATCTTTTTAAAAATACAGGGTAAGAAATTGATGGATGTTTTGACGTCAAAATTGAACGTCAGTTGTATTAAGTTGAAAACTTAAGTTAAGTCTGACCCCCCCCCCCCCCCCTCAACACAACACAACACACACCACATATGTCAGCCTGAAAACTTACAGTTTTGTATCATGTGTATATAGGCTTACTAATAACTAAGAAAACGTTTGCTACAATGTGATTTTTTTATCAACATATTGATTGTTTATAACCTATGAATACTAGTTAAATCAGGTATCATTACTTGCACACTAGAAAAAGAAAAGAAAATCCACTGAAAACTCAGGTCGTCCTTTTCATTGAATGCATGTTAATGAAACAGCAACCACAGGTTTTGATAACTATCCTTATCTCCAATGCATGTTAATTTAAGAGGTGTACTTGTATGCTGGTCAGTTTCTCTTAAACATGCTTAAAAATAAAAATGCATTAAAGCAATTGTCATAAATGCATCAAAAGTTCATTTTTGATATGGTTGAATTGGGTTATTTTTAGATTTGTAAATATGTATGTTTGGTAAACAATATGAATTTGAGTTGTTGCAGTTCAAATTTCTCCTTTTGACAAATTAATTCATCAACAAAAATACGGTATTGCTGGTGTTCTTTATCATGATTATAGGGTTTAAAAGGTCATTTACTGTCAAAGGTTAAGCAGGTCATTATGAATATTTTGAGTTTCTTGACATGTACATTTATCATGTTTGTAGTACATGTAAGATATGGATAAAATCACAGGAAGACAAACTGAGTACCGGGGTAAAATTGCTTCATAATTTGTTTTAAAATATCATATATTATTTACTAACTTGAAATTTAAAATCAGCTTTAATGAGGCTGGTTGATAAAGGATCAAATTTAAGTCTGATGTTATGCAGGGCAATGCTGATTTCTTTCTTCTGTTAGTTTGCAATTTTATTTGAAATCAATATTTAATTATTGTTGTTAATATGTAGAAAATGTATGTTGAAGTTTAAATTTGCCATGATTGTGAATATCATTAATATGATTAGTGAATTGACATGATTACAGAGATTAATTGTTAATCAGAAATCAAAATTGGTTTATGTACGAAATGTTATGAAAGATTTATTGAGATTTGGAAAATACACATTGTGTATTTAATATGTTAGTACTAATATTATTACAAGTGTACACATTCTTGTACCAGTGTATACTTAAATTTGCTACAAACATGCCTGTATCCTTCACTATGGACAAATTTTATTATAAAGGGTAACTTGTACTTCTAAAAAATATCAGATATTCAATTACCTAGTTTTATTTTGAAAAACCATATCTTAAAGATATAGTCGTATGTAAGCAACAGATAATCTGATATCCACATAGTATGGAACATATCATATTTCAAAGCTGGCTTATCCATGGATAATATTGTTGTATAAGGCAGGTGTGTCATCTATAGTGTAAATGGAGAAAAACAAGATCTCTCGATCTAAATACTTGATAATTTGGTTATATATACTTGGGTGTGATGAAGGACAAACCTAGTACTTTACCCTTTAAAGTGTGACTTGTGAGAAATATATTTGTATGCATAGCAGATTGATTACAACTTCAATATTCATTAACCCCATAATCAAAGTGTCCTAGATTTGTTTATAAGTACATATACATGGTATATAATACATGTACATGCAGTTTCTTGAATATTTTTCACTGTAGTTTAGCATTTCCCTTGGTACCTGATATATTTTAAAAATGTACTCAAGAGATGCATGTAGAAACCTTGCAAATTTTCAATATGCTGTATACATGCACATATCAGCATGTAAGAGGAAGGTTAATGGTTTAAGCTTAGTTACCAAATTACCTTCCTACTTTAACTATCAGAAGAATGCATTAATGGTGGCAACACACTTTGCGACTTCATCCATTCATTGTAAAACACCTATTTGTGCACCTGTTTTAAAATGAGACAACTGAGACAGCGTAGGTTCAAATACAGGTGGTAAAAGGGCTCATTTTCAATAAATTATCTGTATGTTGAATCAATTGAATATTGATTCAGTGACATATATATATACATGTACATGTATAACAGTATATCATCACTATGTATCTTGATTCATTTTCATTTGCTTAGAAACATGTACTGTTGATGTTTCTGAGCATATAAAGCAATGAATATGTTGGGGGCTACAAAACACAGAGTGTTAATTCTCTTAACCAGCCATGCATCATCATGGCCCCTCTGTCTTCCATCGTCCAATGATTAAATCGTGACCGAGAGACCAATACATACAGATGACGCATCGTACACAGTGTACAAAGTATGTGAAGTAGAGTACTAGCTAGTATATAGTCCACGTAATAAAATACCTCAATCCATGGATGTGCATAGTTTATTCATATAGGCATGGTGGTCTATGAGTAATCATTGTTAATGATAGAAGAAACACCTGTAAGCAATATGTTACATGTACAGTAAAACACGCTTATAACGAAGTCCCAGGGACGGGTAAGTTAACTTCGTTATAAGCGTAATTCGTTATATCCGTCAAGTTTACAACATAAAATAGAGACTTGGGGAATGAAATTCACTTCGCTGTAAGCGTCAATTCATTATAAGCGTGTTCGCAATAACCATGTTTTACTGTATTTTGTACAGTATCTCCCCCCTCCCCAAGATCGTTGTAGTCAGAGGGGGTTTCAGGAATCCAAACATGCACGGATCCAGATAATTTTTCCATAGGGGGTCAAGTGATCATATTTTTTTTTTTTGGGGGGGGGGTTCAAGACATAAGTCAATATTATACTAAACTATTTTTTTTTACATGTACAATTGTTAATTTGAATGAATAGGTCCACGACATCTTAGTATGAGCTGACGGTCAATATCACGGGCACTGACTTCCAGTAAACAGTACCGCCTGGGCTACGGAACCACCAACCGGAACCAGACCTGGATCAAGCTGGCCAGGGGTGATGCTGCCACTGACCTCCTGTACTCGGTCATTGGACTCAGCCCCGGGTCATGTATAGGGTCAAGGTTCAAAAGATCCCGGTATGAAATCTACAGCCAGGAGGTCACAACCAGTAAATATGTATATATATATATATATATATCGTGTATCTTTTTGATTATTGTGTTGTTTACATCCCTAAATTTTAAATCTTATAGAAAGAAAAACTAAGAACGGATGGGGAATTTGTAGGCTGACAGAATTCGAAGCTTACTTTGTTGTAAAATTTTATGTTTGAGTAAGCGTGAATATATGTTACATGTATCAAGTGAAACACATGTACTCAATGTAGCAGAAGCTACAAGTGAAACACATGTACTCAATGTAGCAGAAGCTACAAGTGAAACACATGTACTCAATGTAGCAGAAGCTACAAGTGAAACACATGTACTCAATGTAGCAGAAGCTACAAGTGAAAAACATGTACTCAATGTAGCAGAAGCTACATGTATTTAACAACAATATTGCTAATTGAAAATAGAAAATACAGCCAAATTTAATTTTAATACTTAAATTAACTGTACTTGGTTTGTGAATTTTTTAGGGACTATCTTAATTATCACATGCTTTATATTTGCAGTTTGTAGGTTTTCTGTTTACATTGACGTAACATGTAATTGAAAACATGGAAGACGACAACAATATTGAAGACTAACAGTATCAGATCCTATTTGTGTACATATATTTGGAATAACGACTATATGTAAGTAAATGAGTGGATTTTGAAACAGCTGGTATAATAATAGTACATGTAATTTTTTCAATGTTCTTAATGATCAAGAAATTCAGCTTTAGACCCATTATGTTTGCTTTTAATAAACAGAGAGGTGTATAGGGAACTAAGTAGAAGTGTTTAATAGGCGTTAACTCCAGAAAAGTTTCTACGTAATCACTAATGTTTTAACTGACCTTTGTCCAATAAGATAGAAGCTCGGAAGAGTTAAGACATTGCCGCTCGTGACTTGAATGTTTTTAAGATAGGAAGTTGTTCTTTTGCAGATCCATTGTAAGTATATCAGAAGTGTGCATATTGCTTGGAATTTGATTTCTGTTTATTTTTGAAAAAAATACCAGCTTTTGAACTAAATCATAAATTAATCATTTTTTGGCAAAATATTGCACATAGGGTACCCTTATTGTACGGATAACTCCTCCCACAGTTTTAAAGATAGGAAGTTGTTCTCTTGCAGATCAATTGTAAATATATCAGAGGCATCCATATTGCTAGGAATTTAGTTTCTGATAATTTATGAAAAAATACCAGCTTTTGAATTTAGTCTTCTTTTTTTGGCAAAGTATTGCATATAGGGTACTCTATTTCACTGGATACGGTAGGTAGTGTTTATCAATTCAGGGTTGACATGGGTTATGGATACAGTTCACATAAAAGAAAACCTGGTTTGCTGTCACATTGACAGCTTTTCACTTGATTGTTGCTTGTCGAGATTTCTAATAATTAGTCACCACCCCCCCCTTTCAATTAGCTTCTGATGCCATTGTACAAGAATGGCGTAACTAACCAACTTAACTACCTGGCATTGAGTCCCAGAATACGGGTATTAAATATTTTGAAATGCGAACGAATGATCAGTCATGGAAACGGAAATGCAACGCAGGCGGATGCTTAGTGGAAAAATAAGACAATGGCGGACAAATTTGTCTAAAGAATGTTTCACACTGAGTAACCATGAAGACAATTTTATACAAAGTAATGTTACAACCTGTTTAATTCCAAGAAGATTCGGTTAACTTTGACTAGAATACTACCAGTAAGACTCTAGGCTTATAATGAAAAACAGTTTCTTAAGTATTCGCACAATTTTCGATGTTTTACATTATCTATATAGTTACATAGACATAATTTCAAAACATATACATGTATTAACATAAACTTAATTTGAAGGATTTGTCCCTTTATGACTATTGATAGATAGTTCGCTCATCTATGTCATCTATAATTTATTTCACTATCTCTCTCTCTCTCTCTCTCTCTCTCTCTCTCTCTCTCTCTCTCTCTCTCTCTCAAAATAAGTCACGAGCGGTTATTATGTCTTAACTCAGCCCTACTTCGATCTGATTGGACAAAGGTCAGTCAAATCATTATGCTTAAACTTTTTTTGGAGTTAACGCCTATTAAACACTTCTACGTAGCTCGCTGTATGATAACAGTATTTTTTCCTGTTATTAACATGAATAGGGTTTTAAAAAATTAATTTTCAGATTAATTTACTTATTTATAAAAGAATGGTAAATTGTAATTATATCTCCTGGTATCTATATTTTGCAATTTGTTAATTCCCATATCGAATTTCGTTCCTGTCGGTCACAAGGTCGAAGGTTAAATTACTCGATGCATCTATATTATACTTGTAGGTATTTTGTATTTTTTGCTCAGTATCTTTTTAAATCTTTTGTTATAATTTTTTGTTTTAATTACATTACGATGTTACAGTAACAATTACTTTTCAAAAGTTCCTTATGATATCAAATCACCCGGGTGAGAAAGTTACTGGTAATCAATAAAAAACACCTAATATTTAGTCGAGTATCTCAAACCAGTAAAAATTGTTTGCAGTTTTTAAAAAAATGCAAGTATTGACTTGTATAAATAGTTATAGAGTATTTTTGTGATGATATAATCTTCAACTTTTGACATATATTATAATATTGCAATGTCAAAAATTTTACTGTGAACAAAAATACCAAAATTTTGTCTGCATGCCAGTGTAAACATGATAAATCTTTTGAAATTGTAAATATTGCAAATTCTAAAAAGCTACATCTGAAAAAAAAGGATAAATTGTTTAAGACTTTTCAGTATTTAGCAAACAGTAATTATAGATATTGATAAACATGATATAAAGAAGATAAAATTAAAAAATTCTTTTTCTCTTCTTCGTAGGTAGCCGCCATTTATGAAGAGCAAGAAATCCCTGACCAATGGTAAAGTAGTTCATTCTGAGCCTGATGTGTTATGTTTGACATCGGATCCCAGTAGAAAAAGGCCTGTTCTAGTTATATGTGAGGTATTGTAATTATAGACATGTATCTCCCCATCATGAGTATATATCGTATACTTATAGAAAATATACCCTTTTTCGGCCCTGTGCGATATAAACCGAAAATGTGCCTAACCGTGTGGTATAAACCCTAGGGGTGTGATAGAGATGTGATATGAATATTGTAACACACCCCTCTTCGGCAGTCTTCGGATTTTAGATCACACCCCTTTTCGTTAACCATTAGCTATTATGACGTAGAGTTCAGTATGCGTCGTGTAACTTCGATCTCCGAGTATGAAGTCAAATAGTACGTAGACGTCAACCTGATACTAACATCTGGCGCAAAATTCCTTGGTCGTCATATATCAGCGACCTCGGGCTAATATGGGATGCGATGTAAAAATTGCCATGTAATAATCTATATATATTGTATATAACATTGAATAGTGCCATATTATGCACTTGTTTTATGCATGGAATTTTTTTTACTAGAATGAGCAATTCTGTATTTTGTTACTTCAAACTTGCCAGTAAATATATTTGTCAATTCTATTTTTTTGCAGGTAAAGAAAATTGAACCCGGAGAAAATACGCTAGACCATCCTAAGAAAAAGATCAGGTCACTGAATACATCTACCTCCAGTATATCAAATATACCCGACTCAAAATTTGCTCCACATATATGGGATCTCTTTGTTCATATGGAAAAATCAGTCTCAGCAATGGCTGTTCTTGGGGTGGCTGTTGATAAAACACACGTAAGACAATGCTATATCATTTTCATTGTACTTTTTAAAATGACGAAATAAAATTGAATTGTCTCCCAGAGAAAACAATTGTTGGTGGGAGAAAGCTAAGGCAAGCATTGGAGAGACAATTTGCAATATTACCTTTGCTGGTTTGCATACGCTATTCATTTTTTAATAACTAAATGTTGTACCATGAAAACATCTATTCTCAAAATATTTAAATTTTTAATTTTCCCCCTACAGGACTGTATTCCATAATATTTCCACACTATTTTTCCTATTTTAAATCGATTTGATTTATTAATCAGAAACAAGTAGAAAAAAAAGATTTGGCCACACAAATTTATTTATGTACCACCTAAAAATTTTGCTTAAAAATAATAGTTTTTTTTATTGAATTGCTCACCTGCTTGTACTTTTTTTTATCAGATGTCCGATGAACTAGAAATTATATTGTCATGGCCCTCCCTTACATGTACATTCGCATTGTCATTCTTTGGTTCAAATGCTTTATCTACTATCTTTATGACACAATAATTGAAATTGAACAATACCCGCCTCTTGATTGCAAGCTTTACAATAATATCAATAACTCATACACTAAACGGTGCCATTTTACTTCTTTTACAGGTCCGGTTTACTCTTCTTATTGTAAATGAAACAACTAAGGAAATGTTGAAAACATCGGATGGAAGGGGACCTGTACATTTTGAGGGACTGGTGGAAAACCCTCGGTTTTACTACAGAAAACAGAAGAACTATCTTAAGAGAGAGGAAAGAGAGGAATTGTTGAAATGTATGCTTTATGTTGGAATGATGCAAAATAGATTTTAAAAATCGAATTGTGTCTTAAATATTTTTTAAAATATAATTTACATTTATCTGCATGGTACTTAAAGAGACTTGGACGTGATTTAAGATCAACAATTTTATTTTTATTTTTTATGTATAAAAGGGTTTACTGGTGCATTTTAAATGATTGACCAAAATATAGAATGTTAAGTTAAATTACAAGCGAGATACAGATGTAAGAATTGATTGTTATGTAAACAAAGCTTGAGTCTCATAGTTGTTTACGAAAAATGTAATGTTGAGAATTGCCATTTCTTAGACAAAATGACATGTAAAAACAATCTAAACTAATTCAATATCTTTATAAATACTTTTATCAACATAAGAAAGATGCATTTGATTGAAATTTACACCAATATAACACACATGTAAAAATGACAATATTTGAGCTTTGTTTACAAAACAAAGAATTAGGAACTCTGTATTTTGCTTATAACTTGATATTTGACTTTATAATTTTGACATAGCATTTGTGATGTTAAAAAAAATCTGAACAAAATTATGTTATTTTATTATCAAAATATTCAGTCTGATATTATAGTCTGTCTTCCATAATTCTACTTCATCCTATTTTCATTGTTTATATTGTATATTTATACTTATTCAATATTTATTTACTAATTATCTTTGCATTTATAAACTGCATCTCTGACTTGTGAACTGTATATATAATGACTGACCTCATGTACCATTTCTTGGTTTGAGTGAATAAACTGGACTGAATTGAATTGAATTGAGTTATCCCCCTTTCATCAATAGATAGAGTGTCCAACCTAATACCGCATCTTGGTTCGGTTTAATTTACAATTAAGAGATCTGGTGTATTTAATTTTTTTGGCTAGTTAATAGGTGTGTTACGGAGAAAGTAATTAGTAGGGCATTGTAATAAATCTTTACGCATGCTAACGATTAATTAAAAACATACGCATTGTTATTTTGAAAGATATATATATGCGAAATTTTAATCAGTTGTAAATTTATATATATATATATATATATATATATATATATATATATATATATATATATATATATATATATATATATATATATATATATATATATATATATATATATATATATATATATATATAATTATGACGATATTGACAGCATCTGATCGAAGACAATATAAATCATATAAGTTATTAGATTAATAATAGATATTTATGTAATTAACATGATGTTAGAAACATCGCACAGTATGATGTAAAAATCTATAACTCTCTTGTACGACTGAATTAGGCACGGCACGTGCATTTGGAGGACGGAATAGCATTCTTTTGTTTATGAATGTGGTTAAGGGTTCGAGTCGCGGCCATGCACAACATTAGAATCACAAGCACTAATGCACTTATATATTTACGTTGAATTTCAATCATCCCATATTATAACAGTAAACAAAAATACATGTAGCTATATATTACATGTGTATTTAACAATAGGATGCATGCACGGAACCAGATCCAAATTTTTTTCACTGGGGGGAGGGGGGGGGTTCCAATGGATATGTGTGATTGCACGGGGGATGAGGTTGGGGGGGGGGGGAGTCCGAGGCCTATCTTAAGTTTACTACGTGAATTTAATAAAATTGATTATTACTTTTTTTTTGGGGGGGGGGGATTAGTGGGAGGGGGGGGGGTAGGTGGGTGCCGCTCTTTTAATTTAGTGTACATGAGATTTTTACTTTTTTCGCAAATAAAAAAAAATCGCTTAAAATAAAGCTGAGTTTGTAATGTTGGTTTGTATTCTATATAAACTTACATACATTCTTGTAAAAGGTTTGTGTGCACAAATGTACAAAATTAGGTATAACAATGTTTACTCTAGCAGTAATAAATTATGTGGTATTCCGTTCACAGTTGGTCTGGAATTTTTAAAGAGCTTCCTTCGGGATTTCATTCATGTATCTAAAATATGGGAAAGTGAACTGGAAGTTAGTAATTACAAGTACATGTTTAGGCTTAATCCAGCAGAATACCGTGTGTGATTTCATTAAGAAATCGTCTCTGATATAATGTTGATATACACAATACATAATGTACTCCAAGTACACATATACATGTACCTGTATATACTACAATGTATAGGTTTTATCCTGATCAAAAAATTAAAACTACTTATAAGAGTATCCTTGTTTCCTTGAGAAGGGTGTGCTGGGTCAATACTGAGTATATGTATTTTTCACAGATAAATTTTGAACAAATTTGAAATTCCCGGTAGTAGGCAGAATTTTTACCCTCCCCCCACCCACCCTGAACTTTCATCCTTTAGATCCGCGCCCATGTTTTAAGCTACGATGTATAATTACACACGATATAATCGGAGTCCAGTTCAATGATCTGCAAATAAGGTTGATGCTGGCAAAATGGGTTTGAAAAGGACCATTTGAAGAAAAAAAAATCACCTATTCCTATTACCTACCAAGTGATCTCTATTTTAATTTAATTAAAGAAGCTATGGTTTTTATTTACAATTACGCAACTTATAAACATTTAATTTGCAGAAACGTACCCGTGTGACAAGCTTTGTTGAAATCAGTTCAAATGTTGTTGACACATTGTATTTACTGCCAATTAAACTAAGAAAGGTAATTCATAATTCAAAATTGTCTGTTCGAAAGATTTCATCCGCATATTTACTACCATGATTACATCGACGTAAGATAATATTACAAGCACGCAGCAATGTGATTGGGGGGGGGGGGGGGGTGTTGCGAAGAGATTTTATTGAACATAATGTACCCCCCCCCCCGAAAAAAAAAACTTTTTCAGAGTATATTTATATACATGTATACATGTAAGGTACTCGATCTTTCAAAATCGAAGCTAGATATGCGTTAGTCATATTGAATTCAATGATTCTTGTTTCAAATTTTTTGTTTTTCTATCCAAACACAGTTTTTTTCTCCATTTTTTATTTCGCCCATCTCTTTCATTTAATTATCTCACTATTCCAGGTGATGAACAAGCAAGTTTCCAAATAAGCCATCCTGACCCCCCCCCCCTGTCCCCTGCAATATTTAAATTTCTTTAAATCTTTATTGTAAAATTATCAAAAATATGCCTCCGCCCCCCCCCCCCCCGGGCAAACTCAAGAAACCGTCGGACCCTCCCCCTAAAAAAATCCTGGTGGATCACTAAGTACTTCATTAATTATTTGAATCATATTTTGGTAATTTACTATGTATTTGGATTTACAAACGATGATGGGTGGTGGGAGTTCGAATCTCCAAACCCTCCGCCTTTGTAGATCCGCGCATGTTAATTTACCAAAAATGTCAGTTGGGGATGGGGGGGGGTATAGCGCTAACGTGCCTGCGTTTCAGTACGCAAGTTATCCAGTCCTTTAACCAACATCTTTTTTCTGAGATGCATTGCTCAGAAATAATATTTGTAAGCTCTTACTGAATGATTCTACCAAATCTATGAAAGTTACTGGACTTTCCACACTGTTGTATTATCCCAACTTCCCATTTGATTAATATTTCGTCATTCTTTTTTCTGGAAAAATGACATAAATAAAACACTGAAAATATGAATTTTACATACTGCATAATGTTTTTGACACGTACATGTAGCATTAGAGAGGCAAGAGCGGGGGCCTCCTAAACAACTTTTTCTCGTAAAAAACCTTTTAATTAAGCAATCAAAAATATATCATTGCGGTTGCACCCCCTCCCCCACCACTTTTTCCATTTAAATAAGTTGAAAAGAAAGTACGAACAAACGATGTAAAGATTATAAAAGTTTTAATTTATTTAAATTGTTTCAGTTGTTGTGGAGTCGAGACACTGGACTGAATCTGATCCAACTGATTGAAGAATGAGATATAGCGTCTGTGTACTCCTACCGTAGATACCTGTAATACAGGTAAAAGGATATACAGTCTACATGCCCCAAAAAAAAAAAGAAACCCGACAAATGAATGATTTTTTTTTCTTTCAGTAGAGAAAGTGCTTATTGTATTTGTAAAAAATCAAATGCACGGAAACCTCTATGGAGAAGGGATAGACGCTCCCTTATATCCACCACGGCATTTTATCACGTGTCTAGACGGAGCGCAACCAACACCATAGTGACCAGACCAGGAAGTAAAATACCTGAGTCGCCATGTTGGAGAGTGAAGGTTTGTGGTTTGTTTATAAACAAATAACCGTTGTTTAAAGAGTTAAATATAATAAGCTTTTGTAGACTTTGTCAGAGAAATGTCTTGTTGGATTTGTAATTGCTTAATCAAGTTAAAATGAGCGAAGTATTTATATTAATTATTTAAAGGTCATAATAAAGAACGTAAACTGGTTTGTTTACGACCTGCTAAAGTTCACCTTGGGTTTTTTCAGAAGCGTTTTACAATAGTTTGGTTGATGTACATATTAAAAAACCTTTTTTTAGTTGATTTTGTGATTTGTTTTCAGCATTCTCTGACCAAATCTATCAAGGTGTCTGACCATGTACCCCCGTACTTGGGCCCAGGATGTGTTACGGTGTCATCTCTGTGAGAACCCGGGCCCCCCTATGTACTGTGACATTTGTCACATACATCTGTGTAAAGCCTGTGTGGGGGAACATCTCTCTGATGAATCCAAAGAACACAAAGTGGTAACATTCAAAAAGCGGGGATTTGCACCTGAATGTTCAAAACATTCCAAAATATTGTGTGAACTTTATTGCGAACGATGTGACTTTCCTATTTGCGTGCAGTGTGTCTCCTCTGGTGAACATTTAGGACACAAAGCAGTTGAAATTTTAAAAAGTCTTGAAACCAAGAAAGATGTACTACAGAGAGATTTAGATGAATTAGAGAAATTAATTTATCCCAAATACCAAGAAATTGTATCTAATATCCCAGTTCAGAAAGCTGATCTGCATCAAAACTCCAAGAAATTAATAACAGCTTTACACAAACATGGAGAAGACTTGCACAGAGAAATAGACACTGCTATTGAGAAATTGAAATCTGACGTGGATGAAATGGAATCCAAACACCTGGTTATCTTTGACAAGCAGGAAAATGAAATCAAACACAGTATTTCTGAAATTACAAAGTGCATTGCTGATCTGAAGAAATTATTGAACTCCAATGATGTCAGCCTTGTCTCTGCCTACAAATCCAGGAATGCTGAATTCCGAAGATTGCCTCCTAAACTCACAGTTTCCTTACCAAAATTCACTCCTCAGAAGATTAACAAAGAACAGATTTATCAGCAGATTGGTTCTCTGTCAGCGTTATCAATCAAAACAGAAGAACATGGCTACACAATGGATTCTCCTGGTGCTGAGTCCTATCCCCCCAACAGACCACTCATTGATGTACCACAGATCATCACAGATATAAACACAGAGTATGGACAATCTAATAAATTATACAGCGTGTCCTGTCTGAGTGATGATGAGGTATGGACGTATGGTGAGGACAACATGATGAGACTCTACAACCTCCACGGTAAACTAGTGAAGTCAATCCAAACGAAGTCAGGGAACATACCATTTGACATAGCAGTGACACAGAGTGGTGAACTAGTTTATACTGATGGCAATGATAGAACTGTGAACATAGTGAAGAATACACAGATACAGACAGTGATCAGACTACAGGGGTGGATACCTCTCTATCTCTGTAGGACCTCCTCTGGTGACCTCCTGGTTGTCATGGTCACTGATGATAAGACACAAACAAAAGTCGTACGTTATTCTGGCTCCACAGAGAAGCAAACGATTCAATATGATGGCAAAGGACAGCCTCTCTATTCCTCTGATGAGACTGTTTACTCTAAATATATCAGTGAGAACAGGAACCTAGATATCTGTGTAGCTGACAATAAAGCCCGTACAGTAGTGGTGGTCAATCAGGCCGGGAAACTCCGGTTTACATACACCGGTCCTCCCTCTACTACCAAGGGACCATTTAATCCAATCGGTATCACTACAGACAGCCAGAGTCGGATCCTGACAGCAGACTATAACAACGACCGTATCCACATCCTGGATCAGGACGGACAGTTCCTCCGCTACATTGACAACTGTCGTTTACAGTTTCCATTGGGTTTATGTGTGGACACCAGAGACAACCTGTTTGTGACTGAGGTTAAAACAGGTAAAGTGAAGAAAATCCAATATTACATGTAAACAAACTGTGATCATAATGTTACCCGTCAACAAAGTTAACATCAAATAACAATGTAGATAATTATTAACTGATTAGATTTGTAAAATGTTTTATATCAATAAACTGTTTATATATATCAAAAGTAACACAAGTGTGTTTGTTGCATGTTTCATCAAACTATGAAGAATGTAATCATTGGGAGACTCTGTATTTATAGTTACATGTATGTATAATTATATGCATATGATTACTGTATGTTTCTATATTTTACATACTTTTCATGTATATATTAAAAAGGAATGAAATAAAATATAATTATTCAATATGTGTTCAAGAGGTATAGGATAATTTCTTTTCTCTGGAATTTTTTTTTTTTACATTTTTGAATGCCTGGGGATCTACATGTTTATACATATGTATTAGAACTTATAAATATTAGTACATTTGTATTATTTTAGATGCAACCTTTTGATATTTATTCAAGAAATAAGAATCAATATAATATGAATTGGTTAGACATGCATAGACTACCTTTTAAAAGATCTTGGGTCCTTTATGTATGTTAATTTTTGAAGGATAAGAAAAATGTGATATGAAAAAAATTACAGCATTGCCTTTCGCTAAATCTCTAGTACATATATTTTTATGATAGCATTCAAGTCGATGTCAAGAGTAGTTAAATTATCATTGATTCAAGCTTGATGTGTTGCAAAATAGAATAGATTCTAAAGATATTTAATGAACACGGAAATCTTGAAGGTCATGTGGGCCATGTCCAGAGTACATTGTAATTTGACCCTTGACTCAATCAGTAGTATTATCTACTTCCTATGGGTACCAGTGTACTAGTTTGATGTCTGTCCAGCAAAGAGTTCCCCACTTTTTTTGCAAATTTAGACCTATAACCATTAGGCACATAGCAGCACAGAGGGTTTAGCCCCCCACTTTTTCTTGCCGGAAATGTAATAGTTCCTAAATTTACCTTGAAAGATTGAGAAGTTGGAGTAATAGGCATCCTAACCCCCCCCCCCCCCCCCCCCCCCCCCCACGGATTAGGAATTTCATGATTCGGGAAAAAAATTTAGGTAAGAAATTTATTTTTAAAAGTATAGGTATCCCCCCCCCTCCCCCCTCCCACGGATTAGGATTTTCATGATTTTAGGAAAAATTTTTTTTTCTCAATATTTTTAAGGATTAGTCTAGCCCCCCCCCCCCACTTTCAATTTGCTTCCGACGCCGGTGATAGAGGGCTATGGTTATATCTAACTTGGCAAAAACTCGGTTTTATAGGATCAAACCTATTAATGAGTTATCTCCCTTTGATCAAATTCTCATCTTACGATCTGAAATTTTATTTCGATCGGTACTGGTAGGCCTGCATAAAGCTGAACACCGCTCGTAAATAGGCACCGTCACACAGATACCTGGTATATAAACCCTTCGATTCCGATACACCCGATTGCACACCTGAAACTCGTGGCCGACGTGTAGTATTCCTCTCGTGGTCTTTCGATTTTAGGCATTTATTTCTTATTCTATGTGCATACTCTGTTTGTAAATAATGCATTGACCAAATTATTTGATGTTTGTATTCTCCTGGCTTTAAAAAAGTGCGTAAAATTTGATAATTTCATCGCGACCGAGTAACACAGCGAGGCGAGATGTACGTCCACACAGGTGAGACCTCTACAGCAAAGTACTTTGAACTGTTTAGAGGTCTGTGCCTTATATAGGGGTTGTAGGGACAGCTGTGATGAAAGAGAAATATGGCGGACAGTGCCTATTTACGAGCGGTGTTCAGCTTTAAACTGCTGCTTAAACTGCTGTGGTAATAAACAATTTTTTTTTCAGAAATCATGTGGTATGCTTTGAAAATTTATGGTTGACATGGTAGTGTTTAAAAGAGAATGGGGGGGGGGGGGTAATAAACCGCATTTTAAAGTCAAGGTTACGGATTAACAAATTAATTGATCATAGATAATACATTTTTGTGCGTTGACATTAGACAAGACATATATAATACGACGGTTAATTCAAGAGAATTAAATTTCTGACGTACATGTACACCCGTCATTCATTCAATCATTCATCTCTTTTCATGAATAAAAATAGAGCGGCAATTAATTTGTTTAGAGCGGAAATTGTACATAATGGTGTACTTATCTTTTATTAACATGTCCTTAATGATTTAAAAATTCTTGTTATAATCATTTCACCTGCCACACCCCCCCCCCCCCCAGAAAAATTACCGTTGGATACGTTCGTAAAATTTATACATAAAAACATGGAAGCGTTTACTAAGGATACAGGCACGTAGCACATGGGGGGGGGGGGGGGGTCAGCAGAGGGCTCCTGCCCCCCTCTCCCCATCTTTTTGTCGCAGCAGAGATTTTTCGTCGACCGATCTATAAACTGGTTAAAACTGAATCGTTTAGATTTCAGTCCTGTCAGTTTCTTTAGAGCTGTGAATTACAATTAATTTCCGTAAGAAATAGAGAGAATCATACTAATGGGTGCTTGTTGACAGGACCGTGCACTCTCTCCCCCTTTTAATCAATATTTTTTTTTTAAATTTTTTATTTTCCATTTCTTATCTCTAACAACCTCTTATATAGTTTTTCTTCTCAAGTCGACAATAACAGAAATCTCAGGACTGGTTGTTATTGCCTATTAACTTTCGCTCTTCATATGTTGAACGTAGACGTCGGGCAAGTATTCGGCCGAGACATATAAATATAATCTCTGCTCATTGCAAAAAACATGAAATAGGAGATTAATTCCATTACATACTTAGAGCTCTGTAATTCATTGCAACAAGAACACATTCAAAATTTATTCGAAAAAAAATATCAAAATAAAAAATGCTGTTAGTTTTAAATTCATAATGTCTAGTTCAAAACAGTGTTGTTGTTGTTGTTTTGTTTTTTTTTGTATTTTTTGTTTTAATCTTTTTTAAAAAGGAAATTATGCTCTTTTATTAGAAAAATAATCAAGACCCCCCCCCCTCCCCTCGGGTAAACGGATTTAGCTTTTATACGTATTTTGTTTTTTTCTTTCGTGCATTCGTCCACCCCCCCCCCCCCCAGTATATATAGACCCCTGGAATTTTATTCATTTTGTTAAAGTAAATTATCCTTTCAGGACATATTTCTAATCCAATTTATACATTCATCGCACACAATTACCTAAAACAAACATTATTTTTAAAAAATCAGACCCGCTACATACATGTACATGTATATCATATACACAGATTAAAAAAAAATGTTTGTTTTAGGTAATTTTGGGCAATGAATGAATAAATTAGATTTGAAATATGTCATAAAAGGATAAGAATTTAATTTTAAAACAGAGTAAAGTCCCGGGGTTTTTTATAATTGGGGGGGGGGGTGGAAGGGGGAGGGTCGGTCCTATGATTTTTCAGACTAAGGTTCAATCAGAATAAAACATACATTTTGTGGTAAAGCATTTTTCATAGAAAATTTTTCGTTGTAAATTCCATAACAATCTGCACAGGATCGATAGTCTAAAAAAAAGAAGGTAACAATTATTTATACTTTATTCATGTACTTTAAAATTATGTATTTTCGGGGTCTTGTGAATGAATAACTAAAATGAATTGCAAATTCGACTTCTAAAAATGGATTGCATGAAAATAAATTGCTTTTAAAAATAAGATGAAAATTTAAAAAAATATATTTTAATTTACCAATTTAAATCAACATAACTACCCCCCCCCCCCCCCACCCCCCCAACCCCCCCCCCCCACAAACCGTTTATATAGTAGTCGGGTTCAGAAAACAAAAAACATCGAGATCGTCATACAGTGTTTTTTTCGCACAAAGTTGTTGGGAGAGGCTCCAAAAAATATTACTCATGAGAAACTTATTTGTTTGTTATTAGTGAGAAGGACATAGCCACATGTTTTATTCGGCGATATGTGTGACGTTAGCTGTTTTTATATCTTTGGTAAGTTAACGTTTTTATTGAGTTGGTCGATTATAGACATATTGTTTGTAAACATCTTTTCAAAATACAGGTAACAAATTGATAGATGTTTTGACGTCAAAATTGAACGTCAGTTGTATAAAGTTGAAAACCTGTGCATTGTTTGTGCTGAAAAATGCATCTTTGTTTTAAGTATCTTGATCAGTTACTCTTTCGTAAAGAAATAGATCTGACCCCCCCCCCCCCCCCCAAACAACAACAACACACAAGCCACATATGTCAGCCTTCAAGCTTAAAAACTTACAGTTTTGTATATAGGCTTACTATTAACTAAGAAAACGTTTGCTACAATGTGAAATTTTTATCAACATATTGATTGTTCATAACTTATGAATACCAGTTAAATCAGGTATCTTTTTACTTGCACACTAGAAAAAGAAAAGAAAACCCACTGAAAAATCACCAGGTCGTCCTTATCATTGAATGCATGTAAATGAAACAGCAATCACAGGTTTTGATCACGTTAATTGTCAGAGGTGTACTTGTATGCTGGTCAGTTTCTCGTAAACATGCTTAAAAATAAAAATGCATTAATATAGCAATTGTCATAAATGCATCAAAAGTTCATTTTGATATGGTAGAATGGGTTATTTTTAGTTTTGTAAATATCAATGTTTGGTAATCAATATGAATTTGAGCTGTCGCAGGAGTTCAAATTTCTCCCTTTGACCAATTAAGTCATCAACAAAAATACAGTATAAGTATTGCTGGTGTTCTTTATCATGATCATATTCATAGGGTTAAAAAGGTCATTTCCTGTCAAAGGTTAAGCGGGTCACTATGCATATTTTGAGTTTTTTGACATGTACATATATCATGTTTATAGTACATGTACATGTCAGATATGGGTAAAATCACACGAAGACAGGCTGAGTAAATTGCTTCATAATTTGTTTTAAAATATCATATTATTTACTAACTTGAAATTTAAAATCAGCTGTAATGAGGCTGGTTGATAAAGGATCAAATTAAAGTCTGATGTTATGCAGGGCAATGCTGATTTCTTTCTTCTGTTAGTTTGCAATTTTATTTGAAATCAATATTTAATTATTGTTGTATTAATATGTAGATAATGTATGTTGAAGTTTAAATTTGCCATGATTGTGAATACCATTATAATTAGTGAATTGCCATGATTACAGAGATTAATTGTTATTAATAATCAGAAATCAAAATTGGTTTATGTACGAAATTTTATGAAAGATTTATTGAGATTTGGAAAATACACATTGTGTATTTAATATGTTACTAATATTATTACAAGTGTACACATTCATGTACCAGTGTATACTTAAATTTGCTACTAACATGCCTGTATCCTTCACTATGGACAAATTTTATTATAAAGGGTACCTTGTACTTCTAAAAAATATCAGATATTCAATTACCTAGTTTTATTTTGAAAAACCATATCTTAAAGATATAGTCGTATGTAAGCAACAGATAATCTGATATCCACATAGTATGGAACCTATCATATTTCAAAGCTGGAGAATGGCTTATCCACGGATAACACTGTTGTATAAGGCAGGTGTGTCATGTATAGTGTAAATGGAGAAAAACAAGATCTCTTGATCTAAATACTTGATAATTTGGTTATATATACTTGGGTGTGATGAAGGACAAACATAGTACTTTACCCTTTAAAGTGTGACTTGTGAGAAATATATTTGTATGCATAGCAGATTGATTACAACTTTAATATTCATTAACCCCATAATCAAAGTGTCCTAGATTTGTTTATATAATAATATATATTTGATAAAAAAAAAATTTGAAAAAATGTACTCTAGAGATGCCTGTAGAAAACTTGCTTATTTTTAATATGCTGTATATGTGCACATATCAGCATGTAAGAGGAAGGTTAATGGTTTAAGCTTAGTTACCGAATTACCTTCCTACTGAACTATCAGAAGAATGCATTAAATGGTGGCAACACACTTTGCAACTTCATCCATTCATTCTTAAACACCTATTTGTGCACCCATTTTATAATGATACAACTCAGACAGCCTAGTTTCAGGAAGGTGGTAAAAGGGCTCATTTTTAATATAATATCTGTGTGTTGAATCAATTGAATATTGATTCAGTGACATATATATACATGTACATGTATAACAGTATGTTATTACTAGTATGTATCTGGATTCAATTTCATTTGCTTAGAAACATGTACCGTTGATGTTTCTGTGTATTTAAAGCAATGAATATGTTGAGGCTACAAAACACAGAGTGTTAATTCTCTTAACCAGCCATGCATCATCATGGCCCCTCTATATTCCATCGTCCAATGATTAAATCGTGACCAACAGACCAATAAACACAGATGACACATACACACACAGTGTACAAAGTACGTGGAGTAGAGTACTATAGTCTGTCCCAAGATATTTTTGCCGCATATTTTCTTAAATTATTCAATATTTATAAATTACTCTTGGTTCAGACGATGTTCATTCAATAGTATGAAAAAATCCCAAGATTTCCCCATTGAAACGCCCCCTCTAGCTTGTCGGGTATCAGTACACGGCTAAAAATAAAAAGTCTACGAGGTTTTTCCATTGCCAAGGAGATGAAGACGCCCGGATGATAACGTTGAAAAATTGCGCGAGGTGTCCCGAGTATTTCCGAATGGAGAAAAGATGTCAACATTCCCCATTATAAATCTCCGTAGGAAATCTGTTTTCGTTCCTGTGAATTTTTACGAGGGAAAAATGATAATGTGTGAATGAAGTTATCTTGGGAATTTTCCCTTTCATCGATTTTAATTGCACTTCAGTCACAGGTATGTGTATTTTTATTAAAAACCGTTCAAATATGCAGCATAAATATCTTGGGACGGACTATAGCTAGTATATAGACCAGGTAATAGAATACATCAATCCATGGATGTGCATAGTTGATTCATATAGACATGGTGGTCTATGAGTAATCATTGTTAATGATAGAAGAAACACCTGTAAGCAATATGTTACAATGTTACATGTACAGTAAAACAAGCTTATAACGAAGTCCCAGGGACGGGTAAGTTAACTTCGTTATAAGCGTAATTCGTTATATCCGTCAAGTTTACAACATGAAATAGAGACTTGGGGAATGAAATTCACTTCGCTGTAAGCGTCAATTCATTATAAGCGTGTTCGCAATAACCATGTTTTACTGTATTTTGTACAGTATCTCCCCCTCCCCAAGATCGTTGTAGTCAGAGGGGGTTTCAGGAATCCAAACATGCACGGATCCAGATAATTTTTCCATAGGGGGTCAAGTGATCATATTTTTTTTTTGGGGGGGAGGGGTTCAAGACATAAGTCAGTATCATACTAAACTATTTTTTTTTACATGTACAATTGTTAATTTGAATGAATAGGTCCACGACATCTTAGTATGAGCTGACGGTCAATATCACGGGCACTGACTTCCAGTAAACAGTACCGCCTGGGCTACGGAACCACCAACGGGAACCAGACCTGGATCAAGCTGGCCTGGGGTGATGCTGCCACCTACCTCCTGTACTCGGTCATTGGACTCAGCCCTGGGTCATGTATAGGGTCAAGGTTCAAAAGATCCGGGTATGAAATTTACAGCCAGGAGGTCACAACCAGTATATATATATATATATATATATATATATATATATATATATATATATATATATATATATATATATATATATATATATATATATATATATATATATATATATATATATATATATATCATGTATCTTTTTGATTATTGTGTTGTTTACATCCCTAAATTTTAAATCTTATAGAAAGAAAAACTAAGAACGGATGGGGAATTTGCAGGCTGACAGAATTCGAAGCTTACTTTGTTGTAAAATTTTATGTTTGAGTAAGCGTGAATATATGTATCAAGTGAAACACATGTACTCAATGTAGCAGAAGCTACAAGTGAAACACATGTACTCAATGTAGCAGAAGCTACAAGTGAAACACATGTACTCAATGTAGCAGAAGCTACATGTATTTAACAACAATATTGCTAATTGAAAATAGAAAATACAGCCAAATTTAATTTTAATACATAAATTAACTGTATTTGGTTTGTGAATTTTTTAGGGACTATCTTAATTATCACATGCTTTATATTTGAAGTTTGTAGGTTTTCTGTTTACATTGACGTAACATGTAATTGAAAACATGGAAGACGACAACAATATTGAAGACTAACAGTATCAGATCCTGTTTGTGTACATATATTTGGAATAACGACTATGTAAGTAAATGAGTGGATTTTGAAACAGCTGGTATAATAATAGTACATGTAATTTTTATGGCTTACGGCCATCTAGTTGCCGGATAATCTTTACGGCAAAGAGTTCAGTTATCTGAACATGCGCGACAAAAAATAGTTCTATTCGAATGTTGCAAAGTTAACTGTTTGTTGTTCAAAATAAATATCTTTTAGCAAGATTATATTTTCCATATGTTATTATCACTTATGTTATTGTAACCAATATGAATTGACTTTATTTAAATAAACTCGAAATCTAACGCGAATGAATATTAAATGCAGTGTTTTCCCTAGGCCGTTTTTGCATAGAGGTATAGGCCCCCGCCATGCATCACACAGTGTCGTCATGCTTTCCGCTATGCATACATGTATTATAAGCAAAAAATCTTTTCCCAATTATTTCAGATCCTAACAGTGATAAGTAAATGTAAATTTGTCGTTAATTCGTTCAATCTTCATAAAAACGTTTGCACCCACAGGGAGCGTCGCTAACTTCGATCGACATCGATCTCAGCAAGGGGGAAAGTGTTTAACGGTTAAAGGACTGAACTTATGATTGAGATATATTGAAACTGGGATTATAAATCGGTAATAAATGCATATATAAATGGGCAATTACTACTTGTTTTAATATAATGTGCCTTCTTCGACACCTCCGTCATTATCGAATGTTGGGGATTTTCCAAGATCTAAAAATAGCACAATGTTCCCTCGATGGAGTTACCTTGGTTGTGCTATGATTGAACTGTTTATTTGTCGTAAAAATATTGGAAACTTGAGACCAAATGTACTCAAATAAGAAAACAATATACAGTTAAGCTTGATTGCAAGTCATGTACAGAAGCGATGTCATATTACTATAACATAGAGACATCGTATAGTACTAGTATGCCTCTGAAAATGACTGTGTACACATGTCATGTGAAGAGAGATTGACTGCAAAGTTATAGTGCAGTAATTAATTTTAATTAAATTTGGTGTCAAAACAAGTTTGCTGTAATTGAATAGTTCTGCCTGTTTCTTGTCCCCCCCCCCTCCAAAGAGTTTATCTCTGTACAAAGGGGAAAAAAAATAAAACAGAAGGCGTTAGAACTGCCTTGTGAATCTATATTTCTTATAAAAGCTTGTGAAGGTCAGCCTCTTAAAAAAGTAGAAAAAACCCAGAAAAATATGAATAAATATACATTTATGAAATACAAATAAAATGGAATACATGTACTACTTGTTGGTGTAGATTTCATGAGAGTTCATTAATTATAGTACATAACATGCATTACTTTTCATCATTTGGTTATATTATTTTTACGCGCAGTGATTTCGCGCTGGCTGTGGCGCTGTTACTTCGCACCGTGCACCAACTCTCGCGCAAGTTTATAATGCGTAGGAATACAAGGTATATTTATATTTGAGAGCATGTTGTTTTTAAGTGTTTTTTGTGTCCTATATCGTTGTATGAATTTACAGTTAATGTACTTCAGTCGTTGGATAAAAGAAAGAAGCAAATTGTCTCATATTGGAGTTTGAGTCTGACATCATCATAATTATTTCATGCAGTCTATGATTTTCCTAAAAGCAATGGTGGTTTCAACCAATTGATAAAAGAGGCGTCTAGATTTCAATCCTGTCTGTTTCGGTCACTAAGGTTCGACCAATCAACAAATGGGGCATGTTGATATCGGTCCTGTTAGTTTCTATAGATCTATGAATTACATGTAGCTATAGTTACTTTCTATAGAGCT
Source organism: Magallana hongkongensis (assembly GCA_015776775.1). Lineage (NCBI taxonomy): Eukaryota > Metazoa > Mollusca > Bivalvia > Ostreida > Ostreidae > Magallana > Magallana hongkongensis. Next base: position 10,913,237 of record CM027471.1, read on the forward strand.
ATAAATAAACTAAAGTTTCCGTAAGAAATAGAGGGAATCATACTCGATCCATGTAAATATAGTCATATCAAACCAGTAAGCCATTATGGCCCTTCAGGCCTTTGATTTCAATGTTCTTAATGATCAAGAAATTCAGCTTTAGACCCATTATGTTTGCTTTTAATAAACAGAGAGGTATATAGGGAACTAAGTAGAAGTGTTTAATAGGCGTTAACTCCAGAAAAGTTTCTACGTAATCACTAATGTTTTAACTGACCTTTGTCCAATAAGATAGAAGCTCGGAAGAGTTAAGACATTGCCGCTCGTGACTTGAATGAGACAGAGAGAGAAGAGAGAGAAGAGAGAAATTTATTTGAGTAAGTTATGGGTGTTGCCGATGAAGAAATCATCATTAGTTGTAAACTGGCAAACAAATTAATTAAGATCTTTATATTACATGTTTATCCTTAAGTTTATTGGTCTAACTTTAAAGCATTTTATAGATCGATTGTGAAAAATCCTTTGGCTGTTGACACCAGTGTCTTCATACATGTATAACAAAGGCGTCGGAACGGGGGGGGGGGAGCCAATTTTTTTTTTAGCAAAGTTAGACCTAACCATCAGACACATAGCACCATGGAGGGCCAGCCCCTCTACTTTTTCTCACCATCAAAAATATTTTTTCTTAAAGTTACAAATGAAATATTGAAGTATCAGGAAGCGCCCCCCCCCCCTCCCCATTTCGGTGGAAAGTAGGAAATAGGGATTAGGAATTTCATGATTTTGGGAATATTTTAATTTCGTAGATATACATTTTGGAGCTATACGCTATCCCCCCCCCCCCCCCCCCACGGACTAGGAATCTCATGATTTTGGGAAATAGCCCCCCCCCCCAAAAAAAAATCCAGTTATTAAAATGGCGGGCGGGTGGGCGGCTGCCAAAAGGGTACCCTCATTGTACGGATAACTCCTCCTACAGTTTTTAAGATAGGAAGTTGTTCTTTTGCAAATCCATTGTAAGTATATCAGAAGTGTGCATATTGCTTGGAATTTGATTTCTGTTTATTTTTGAAAAAAATACCACACTGTCGTGTATCCGCGCCGGTAGTGACGTGTTTGGATAAAGTGAAAATGGTGGTTCCGTTTGCTTCTTGAACAGTTTTCGCGTTATTTAAGGCATACATTGTCTACTTTTACATGAAAAAGATCGTCAGATCTATTTAAAAGTGTATAAAATCTTTAAAGTTCTACGAAGTTTATGTTAAAATTATGTAAATAAGCAGTTTATGTCGATTAATTTTGAACAACGGAACAGGTTTGGATGACCTTGTTTTTCAAAACAGAACGGTTTGGATACGCATCTGATACGGTTTGGATGTAATTAATATGTGAGTGTAAACAGTTCCTTTAATTTCCCCTCGCGAAGGGGATATAGCATCGCTACTGTGCGATATACATGCCCTCATTGAAAAGCATGCTTTCAATATTATGGATATCATCATGTGATAGACATATAAAGTCACATTGTTTAAAAAAATAAACATACACGTTAAAGACTTGTGCATTAAAGCCAACAAAACTTACTATACCGTAATTTGAATTTAATTTTACACACGCTCCAAGTAACTTGCAATTGGCTTTTAAAATGGCATACAGAGTGCTTTACAAATATGTTAAGTCTGTTGTATAATCATATTAATTGTAGAAATTTCTTTGTCTAGCGATGTACAGGCTTGGTATTGAATGAAAACGAGGCTCGCTTTCATAGTAGTATTACCAAGCACGTTCTCCGTTCAACTTACTTCACGATTATAAATATCATTTCAGAATAACTAAAAAACACATCATATAGTCGCTTGCCATAAAAGTAGTAGATAGTTGTCTGTTAAAGGACATATCGCATGTTTTTCAATTTTCGGATTTTTTAAAATAAAAAGTTTCTATACTCATTAAAAATGAAGTTAATTATCGTTTTCATAAAATAATCTGGTTAATTCGTGAGTTTGAAAGCGATGAAATTCAAATGTCGCGATATGCATAGTTAATATGATGTATTGCTTTTCAGGTTAAAGGTGAAAATCTTTTTTTTTTCCTTTTTTTTTTTTTTTTTTTTTTTACATTTTATTGTGTTCCTCATGTTTCAACTCATATTTTCTTTATAATTTAAAATTAAAGAAAGTAGTCTTTTGAAATGTTAGTAAAAAAAACTTGATATAACTATATTTACAGTTTTCAGTGTTTTTTTTTCATGTGATAACACTAAGTATCAATTTGTTCATATTCAGTCCAGTAAATTCAAATGACGTTTGCTTATTCAAATATTTAAAAGTACAATTGCTTTGAATTAAATTAATATAAGTAATAAGAAATCATTCTTTCGATATTGTCAGGTGTAATTTCGTTTCAAGCTTTATTGGGTTTGACCACGCCCCGACCAAAATAATCAACTCATGATATTCGATCAAAGAATGATTCCTTATTTGTTAAATAGTCAATTTCTGATCAATTGTATACATGTACTTAATACATTTGTATACCATTTAATCAGAGGAAAAAACATGCTTGTCTAAAGAAATGAACCTAGTCATCCAGTTTTAGTTCCCTTCGAACATGTGGAAGTATTTTGGTTTCATCACATAATTTTATAAAAATGTCGGACAGGAAAGAAAAATTCATCGTCTGTACATTATGTTCTTTTTACCTGACTTAAAATACATCTTTTGCATGCTGTGTAATTGAATGACCCAATATTTTTTAAAAAGATGTATCTTCAGTTGCACACCGATAAAATGCAAACTGCTCTCTTTATGTCTAAAATATCAAAAATGCTATAACTTAAAATTATTCAAACCGTACCATTTGCACAATTTATATTTTAGCATCCAAACCGGAATAATTTATATATCCAAACCGTACTACTTCTTTAGCAGGTGCATGAAGTTATTGCTATTTTTATACATATTAATGTATTAAAAAAACATCGGTTTGATTTTATTTGGTTACTTTAATGTTTTAAATAAATTTTGGCTGCTTCAGATTTTTAGTATGTGTTATATTATCTACGTAATCTAGAAATAGTTCTTGGTTTTAGCGTTAAAATGACACGTTAACGATCGATTTTTCTACAAATAAGTCGTTTTTATTAACGATGAACAAAAATAACGCACACTTTTTTCAACTGCAAAACCTTCAGAAAAATATAAACGACTATTACGATATTTTAATTAATATTTACCTCGTTGTCGATAGAAAAAAGGACACAACACTCATTGTTTTTGCAATGGATACGCCATTTTCACGTTATCCAAACATGTCACTACCGGCGTGGATACACGACAGTGATACAAGCTTTTGAACTAAATCATTAATTAATCATTTTTTGGCAAAATATTGCACATAGGGTACCCTTATTGTACGGATAACTCCTCCCACAGTTTTTAAGATAGGAAGTTGTTCTCTTGCAGATCAATTGTAAATATATCAGAGGCATGCATATTGCTAGGAATTTAGTTTCTGATAATTTATGAAAAAATACCAGCTTTTGAATTTAGTCTTCTTTTTTTGGCAAAGTATTGCATATAGGGTACTCTATTTCACTGGATATGGTAGGTAGTGTTTATCAATTCAGGGTTGACATGGGTTATGGATACAGTTCACATAAAAGAAAACCTGGTTTGCTGTCACATTGACAGCTTTTCACTTGTTTGTTGCTTGTCGAGATTTCTAATAATTAGTCACCAACCCCCCCCCCCCCCTTTCAATTAGCTTCTGATGCCATTGTACAAGAATGGCGTAACTTACCAACTTAACTACCTGGCATTGAGTCCGAGAATACGGGTATTAAATATTTTGAAATGCGAACGAATGATCAGTCATGGAAACGGAAATGCAACGCAGGCGGATGCTTAGTGGAAAAATAAGACAATGGCAGACAAATTTGTCTAAAGAATGTTTCACACTGAGTAACCATGAAGACAATTTTATACAAAGTAATGTTACAACCTGTTTAATTCCAAGAAGATTCGGTTAACTTTGACTAGAATACTACCAGTAAGACTATAGGCTTATAATGAAAAACAGTTTCTTAAGTATTCGCACAATTTTCGATGTTTTACATTATCTATATAGTTACATAGACATAATTTCAAAACATATACATGTATTAACATAAACTTAATTTGAAGGATTTGTCCCTTTATGACTATTGATAGATAGTTCGCTCATCTATGTCATCTATAATTTATTTCATTATCTCTCTCTCTCTCTCTCTCTCTCAAAATAAGTCACGAGCGGTTATTATGTCTTAACTCAGTCCTACTTTGATCTGATTGGACAAAGGTCAGTCAAATCATTACGCTTAAACTTTTTTTGGAGTTAACGCCTATTAAACACTTCTACGTAGCTCGCTGTATGATAACAGTATTTTTTCCTGTTATTAACATGAATAGGGTTTTAAAAAATTAATTTTCAGATTAATTTACTTATTTATAAAAGAATGGTAAATTGTAATTTTATCTCCTGGTATCTATATTTTGCAATTTGTTAATTCCCATATCGAATTTCGTTCCTGTTGGTCACAAGGTCGAAGGTTAAATTACTCGATGCATCTATATTATACTAGTAGGTATTTTGTATTTTTTGCTCAGTATCTTTTTAAATCTTTTGTTATAATTTTTTGTTTTAATTACATTACGATGTTACAGTAACAATTACTTTTCAAAAGTTCCTTATGATATCAAATCAGCCGGGTGAGAAAGTTACTGGTAATCAATAAAAAACACCTAATATTTAGTCGAGTATCTCAAACCAGTAAAAATTGTTTGCAGTTTTTTTAAAAATGCAAGTATTGACTTGTATAAATAGTTATAGAGTATTTTTGTGATGATATAATCTTCAACTTTTGACATATATTATAATATTGCAATGTCAAAAATTTTACTGTGAACAAAAATACCAAAATTTTGTCTGCATGCCAGTGTAAACATGATAAATCTTTTGAAATTGTAAATATTGCAAATTCTAAAAAGCTACATCTGAAAAAAAGGATAAATTGTTTAAGACTTTTCAGTATTTAGCAAACAGTAATTATAGATATTGATAAACATGATATAAAGAAGATAAAATTAAAAATTTCTTTTTCTCTTCTTCGTAGGTAGCCGCCATTTATGAAGAGCAAGAAATCCCTGACCAATGGTAAAGTAGTTCATTCTGAGCCTGATGTGTTATGTTTGACATCGGATCCCAGTAGAAAAAGGCCTGTTCTAGTTATATGTGAGGTATTGTAATTATAGACATGTATCTCCCCATCATGAGTATATATCGTATACTTATAGAAAATATACCCTTTTTCGGCCCTGTGTGATATAAACCGAAAATGTGCCTACCCGTGTGGTATAAACCCTAGGGGTGTGATAGGGATGTGATATGAATATTGTAACACACTCCTCTTCGGCAGTCTTCGGATTTTATATCACACCCCTTTTCGTTAACCATTAGCTATTATGACGTAGAGTTCAGTATGCGTCGTGTAACTTCGATCTCCGAGTATGAAGTCAAATAGGACGTAGACGTCAACCCGCCATACAAACATCTGGCGCAAAATTCCTTGGTCGTCATATATCAGCGACCTCGGGCTAATATAGGATGCGATGTAAAAATTGCCATGTAATAATCTATATATATTGTATATAACATTGAATAGTGCCATATTATGCACTTGTTTTATGCATGGAATTTTTTTTACTAGAATGAGCAATTCTGTATTTTGTTACTTCAAACTTGCCAGTAAATATATTTGTCAATTCTATTTTTTTTGCAGGTAAAGAAAATTGAACCCGGAGAAAATACGCTAGACCATCCTAAGAAAAAGATCAGGTCACTGAATACATCTACCTCCAGTATATCAAATATACCCGACTCAAAATTTGCTCCACATATATGGGATCTCTTTGTTCATATGGAAAAATCAGTCTCAGCAATGGCTGTTCTTGGGGTGGCTGTTGATAAAACACACGTAAGACAATGCTATATCATTTTCATTGTACTTTTTAAAATGACGAAATAAAATTGAATTGTCTCCCAGAGAAAACAATTGTTGGTGGGAGAAAGCTAAGGCAAGCATTGGAGAGACAATTTGCAATATTACCCTTGCTGGTTTGCATACGCTATTCATTTTTTAATAACTAAATGTTGTAACATGAAAACATCTATTCTCAAAATATTTAAATTTTTAATTTTCCCCCTACAGGACTGTATTCCATAATATTTCCACACTATTTTTCCTATTTTAAATCGATTTGATTTATTAATCAGAAACAAGTAGAAAAAAAAGATTTGGCCACACAAATTTATTTATGTACCACCTAAAAATTTTGCCTAAAAAATAATAGTTTTATTATTGAATTGCTCACCTGCTTGTACTTTTTTTTCATCAGATGTCCGATGAACTAGAAATTATATTGTCATGGCCCTCCCTTACATGTACATTCGCATTGTCATTCCCTGGTTCAAATGCTTTATCTACTATCTTTATGACACACAATAATATCAAAAACTCATACACTAAACGGTGTCATTTTACTTCTTTTACAGGTCCGGTTTACTCTTCTTATTGTACATAAAACAACTAAGGAAATGTTGAAAACATCGGATGGAAAGGGACCTGTACATTTTGAGGGACTGGTGGAAAACCCTCGGATTTACTACAAAAAACAGATAAACTATCTTAAGAGAGAGGAAAGAGAGGAATTGTTGAAATGTATGCTTTATGTTGGAATGATGCAAAATAGATTTTAAAAATCGAATTGTGTCTTAAATATTTTTTAAAATATAATTTACATTTATCTGCATGGTACATGTACTTAAAGAGACTTGGACGTGATTTTAGATCAACAATTTTTTTTTTATTTTTTATGTATAAAAGGGTTTACTGGTGCATTTTAAATGATTGACCAAAATATAGAATGTTAAGTTAAATTACAAGCGAGGTACAGATGTAAGAATTGATTGTTATTTAAACAAAGCTCGAGTCTCATAGTTGTTTACGAAAAATGTAATGTTGAGAATTGCCATTTCTTAGACAAAATGACATGTAAAAACAATTTAAACTAATTCAATATCTTTATGAATACTTTTATCAATATAAGAAAGATGCATTTGATTGAAATTTACACCAATATAACACACATGTAAAAATGACAATATTTTAGCTTTGTTTACAAAACAAAGAATTAGGAACTCTGTATCTTGCTTATAACTTGATATTTGACTTTACAATTTTGACATAGCATTTGTGAAATTTATGTCTTGTACTCGTACTAATGTAAAAAAAAATCTGAACAAAATTATGTTATTTTATTATCAAAATATACAGTCTGATATAATAGTCTGTCTTCCATAATTCTACTTCATCCTTATTTCATTGTTTATATTGTATATTTATACTTATTCAATATTTATTTACTAATTATTTTTGCATTTATAAAATGCACCTCTGACTTGTGAACTGTATATATAATGACTGACCTCATGTACCATTTCTTGGTTTGAGTGAATAAACTGAACTGAATTGAATTGAATTGAGTTATCCCCCCTTCATCAATAGATAGAGTGTTCAACCTAATACCGCATCTTGGTTCGGTTTAATTTACAATTAAGAGATCTGGTGTATTTAATTTTTTTGGCTAGTTAATAGGTGTGTTACGGAGAAAGTAATTAGTAGGGCATTGTAATAAATCTTTACGCATGCTAACGATTAATTAAAAACATACGCATTGTTATTTTGAAAGATATATATATGCGAAATTTTAATCAGTTGTAAATTTATTATATATATATATATATATATATATATATATATATATATATATATATATATATATATATATATATATATATATATATATATATATATATATATATATATATATGACGATATTGACAGCATCTGATCGAAGACAATATTAATCTTTCTGTCAATGTATATAAATTATTAGATTAATAATAGATATTTATGTAATTAACATGATGTTAGAAACATCGCACAGTATGATGTAAAAATCTATAACTCTCTTGTACGACTGAATTAGGCACGGCACGTGCATTTGGAGGACGGAATAGCATTCTTTTGTTTATGAATGTGGTTAAGGGTTCGAGTCGCGGCCATGCACAACATTAGAATCACGGGCACTAATGCGCTTATATATCTACGTTGAATTTCAATCATCCCATATTATAACAGTAAACAAAAATACATGTAGCTATATGTTACATGTGTATTTAACAATAGGATGCATGCACGGAACCAGATCCAGAATATTTTTTCACTGGGGGGAGGGGGGGGGGGTCCAATGGATATGTGTGATTGCACGGGGGATGAGGTTGGGGGGGGGGGGGGAGTCCGAGGCCTATCTTAAGTTTACGACGTGAATTTAATAAAATTGATTATTACTTTTTTTTGGGGGGGGGGGGTAGGTGGGTGCCGCTCTTTTAATTTAGTGTACATGAGATTTTTACTTTTTTCGCAAATAAAAAAAATCGCTTAAAATAAAGCTGAGTTTGTAATGTTGGTTTGTATTCTATATAAACTTACATACAGTCATGTAAAAGGTTTGTGTGCAAAAATGTACAAAATTAGGTATAAGAAATGTTTACTCTAGCAGTAATAAATTATGTGGTATTCCGTTCACAGTTGGTCTGGGGTTTTTAAAGAGCTTCCTTCGGGATTTCATTCATGTATCTAAAATATGGGAAAGTGAACTGGAAGTTAGTAATTACAAGTACATGTTTAGGCTTAATCCAGCAGAATACCGTGTGTGATTTCATTAATAAATCGTCTCTGATATAATGTTGATATACACAATACATAATGTACTCCAAGTATACATATACCTGTATATACTACAATGTATAGGTTTTATCCTGATCAAAAAGTTAAAACTACTTATAATTAAGAGTATCCTTGTTTCCTTGAGAAGGGTGTGCCGGGTCAATACTGAGTAGGCCTATATGTATTTTTCACAGATAAACTGTGAAAAAAAATTGTAATTCCCCGGAGTTGGCAGAATGTTTACCCCCCCCCCCCCCCCGAACTTTCATCCTTTTAATCCACGTCATGTTTCAAGTTACGATGTAGTTACACACAATATAATCAGAGTCCAGTTCAATGATCTGCAAATAAGGTTGATGCTGGCAAAATGGTTTTGAAAAGAACCATTTGAAAAAAAAAAATCACCTACATGTATTCATATTACCTAGCTACATGTACCAAGTGATCTCTTTTTTTAATTTAACTAAAGAAACTATGGCGTTTATTTACACTTAAAAACATTTTACTTGCGGAAACGTGTGCCAGGCTTTGTTGAAATCAGTTCAAACGCTGTTAACACATTGTATTTACTGCGAATTAAACCAAGAAAGATAATTCATAATTTAAAAATGTCTGTTCGATAGATGATTACACCGACGTAAGATTTTATTACAAGCCTGCAGCGATTTGAAAGGGGGAAGGAGGGGTCAAAAAGAGATTTAATTGAAATATAATGTATCCCCCCCCCCAAAAAAAAAAAAAAACCTTTTTCGAAGCATATTTATATACATGTTTAAGGTTCTCTTTCAAAATCGATGCTACGTGGTTGTTATGTTGAATTCAATGATTCTTGTTTCAATTTTATTGTTTTTCTATCCAAACATAGGTTTTTTTTTCTCCAGTTTGAATTTCGCCCATCTCTTTCATTTAATTCTCTCACTATTCCACGTGATGAACAAGCAAGTTTCCAAATAAACTATTCAGACCCCCCCCCCCCAACCCGTCCCGTGCAATAACTCATATTTCTTTAAATTTTCATTGTAAAATTATCAAAAGTATGCCTCAAACCCCCTCCCCCCGGTCAAATTCAACAACCTTCGGACCCACCCCCTTGAAAAAAAAATTCTGGATGAGCTGAATCATTAAGTACTTCAAGCATTAATTGTTTGAATGCATATTTTGGATATTTTTACTATGTATTTAGATTTACAAAGGACGGTGGGGGGGGGGTCCGAATCTCTAAACCCTCCGCCTTTGTACATCCGCGCATGTTAATTTACCAAAAATCTCAGTTGGGGAAGAGGGAGGGTATAACGCGTACGTAGATACCTGTAAAGCAGGTAAAGGGATTTAGAGTCTACATGGAAAAAACCCCCAAATTAAATGATTATTTTTTGTTTTTGTTTTTAGAGGGGGTGCTTATAATGTTTGTAAGACAGGCACGTAGCATCGTTTTTGAAAGTAGGAAGGGTGGGGGGGCAGACTCATCCCAAAAAACTTGAAAAATCTTGACAAACAAAAGAAAAGAAAAAAAAGAAGGCAATTTTGCTTTTTCCAAAAATCTTCAAATCCCAATCCGGGGGGGGGGGGGGGGGGGGGGATGGTGGCGGTACCATAACCAAAACTTCAATTTCACTATAATTTCCTTATTTTCATACCATTTTTTTTTTTTTACATACTTCCAAAAAAGTGGGGGGGGGGGGGCAACTCCAAGATAATTCAGTTTTATATTGTAAATTTAAAACAATTTGTTGCTGCGAGAAAAAGAACTTCCCCCTCCGATGCTACGTGCCTGTAATGAATGCACGGAAACTTTCATAGAGATGGTATATAGACGCTCCCTCATATCCACCACAGCATTTTATCACGTGTCTAGACGGAGCGCATACCAATGCGTGTAGTGAGTAGCCATGTTGGAGAGAGATGGTTTGTGGTTTGTTTATAAACAAATAACCAGTGTTTAATGACTTATATATAATAAGTGTTGGTACTGTAGAATTTATCAGAGAAATGTCTTGTTTTATTTGTAATTGCTTAATCAAATCAAAATGAGCGAAATATTTATATTAATTATTTAAAGGTCATAATAAAGAACGTAAACTGGTTTATTTTCGACCTGCTAAAGTTCACCTTGGGTTTTTTTTTCCGGGGCGTTTTACAATAATTTGGTTGATGTACATATTCAAAACTTTATTTTAGTTGATTTTATGATTTTTTTTTCAGCATTCTCTAAACAAATCTGTCAAGGTGTCTGAGCATGGACCGCCGCACTTGGGCCCAGGATGTGTTACGGTGTCATCTCTGTGAGACACCGGGCCCCCCTATGTACTGTGACATATGTCACATACATATATGTGTAGCCTGCGTGGGAAAACACCTCTTAGACGAATCCAAAGAACACAAAGTGGTAACATTCAAAAAGCGGGGATTTGCACCTGAATGTTCAAAACATTCCAAAAAATTATGTGAACTTTATTGCGAACAATGTGACATTCCTATTTGTTTGCAGTGTGTTTCCTCTGGTAAACATCTAGGACACAAACAAGTTGAAATTTTCAAAAGTCTTGAAACTAAAAAAGAAGTATTACAGAGAGATTTACAAGAATTAGAGAACCTGATTTATCCTAAATACCAAGAAATTGTATCTAATATCCCAGTTCAGAAAGCTGATCTGAATAAAAACTCTAAGACAATAACAAAAGCTCTAGACAATCATGGAGAAAACTTGCACAGAGAAATAGACATTGCCATCCAAAACCTGAAATCTGACGTGGATGAAATGGAATCCAAACACCTGGTTTTACTTGATAAGCAGGAAAATGAAATCAAACGCAGCATTTTTGAAATTGAACAGAGCATTGCAGATTTGAAGAAATTACTGAATTCCAATGATGTCAGCCTTGTCTCTGCATATAAATCTAAGAATGCCAAATTCAGAAGATTGCCCCCTAAACTTACAGTATCCTTACCAAAATTCACCCCTCAGAAGATTAACAAAGAACAGATTTATCGGCAGATTGGTTCCCTGTCAGCATTATCTATCAAAACAGAAGAACATGGCAACCCACTTGATTCTCCCAGTGCTGAGTCCTCTCCCCCAGACAAACCACTCATTGATGTACCACGGATCATCACAGATATTAACACAGAGTATGGAGAATCTAATAGATTATACAATGTTTCCTGTCTGAGTGATGATGAAGTGTGGACGTGTGGTAGGGACAACATGATGAGACTCTACAACCTCCACGGTAAACTAGTGAAGTCAATCCAAACCAAGTCAGGGAACATACCAGGGGACATAGCAGTGACACAGAGTGGTGAACTAGTTTATACTGATCCCAATGATAGAACTGTGAACATAGAGAAGAATACACAGATACAGACAGTGATCAGACTACGGGGGTGGAGACCCTTCTTTGTCTGTAGTACCTCCTCTGGTGAACTCCTGGTTGTCATGATCACTGATGATAAAAAACAAGGGAAAGTCGTACGTTATTCTGGCTCAACAGAGAAACAAACGATTCAATACAATGACAAAGGACAACCTCTCTATTCATCTGAACTTTACTCTAAATACATCAGTGAGAACAAGAACCTAGATATCTGTGTAGCTGACAGTGGAACCTGTGCAGTAGTGGTGGTCAATCAGGCCGGGAAACTCCGGTTTACCTACACCGGTCTTCCCTCTACTACCAAGAAACCATTTTATCCAGTCGGCATCACTACAGACAGCCAGGGTCGGATCCTGACAACAGACACTAACAACCACTGTATCCACATCCTGGATCAGGACGGACAGTTCCTCCGCTACATTGACAACTGTCATTTACAGTATCCATGGGGTTTATGTGTGGACACCAGAGACAACCTTTTTGTGACTGAATGGAAAACTGGTAAAGTGAAGAAAATCCAATATTACGTGTAAACAAACTGTGGTCATAATGTTACGTGTCTACAAAGTGACTATCTAATAACAATGTAGATAATTGTTAACTGATTAGATTTGTAAAATGTTTTAAATCAATAAACTGTTTATATATATCAAAAGTAACAAATGTGTGTTTGTTGTATGTTTCATCAAACAATGAAGAATGTATACATTGAGAGACTGTATATTAGTTATGTATATATGCATATGATTACTGTATGTTTCTATATTTTACATACTTGACATGTATTAAAAAGAAATGAAATAAAATATAATTATTCAACATGTGTTCAAGAGGTAGAATATTTCTTATCTCTGGAAATATTTTTTTTTTACATTTTTGAATGCCTAGGGATCTACATGTATATATTAGAACTGATAAATATTAATATTATAAAAGATGCAATATTTTGACACTTATTTAAGAATTAAGAATCAAATGAATATAATATGAATTGGCTAGACATGCACAAACTACTCTTTAAAAGATCTTGGGTCCTTTATGCCTGTAAATAACTAAAGAAAAATATTACAACATTGCATTTCGTTAGATCTCTAGTACATATAATTTTTATGATAGTATTCAAATCCATGTCAAGAGTGGTTAAATTACCATTGATTTCAGTTTAATGTGTTGCAAGATAAAATAGATTATAAAGATATTTAATGAACATGGAAATCTTGCAGGTCATGTGGGCCATGTCCAAACTACATTGTAATTTGACCCTTGACTCAATTAGTAGACTACTTCCTATGGATACCAGTGTACTAATTTGATGTCTGTCCAGCAAAGAGTTTTTATATATCAGTGGCGTCGGAAGCAAATTTTAAGTTGAGGGGGGGTTGGGGGTTGACTTATCAGAAATCTTGACAAGCTAAATAAAAAGTATAAAAAAGGGTTATGGTTATATCTAACTTTGCAAAAAAGCCCCCCCCCCCTTTCTCTGTTCCGATGCTAACTGTCTATCAAACCAAGGCTTTATTTCATATTAATGAGTTATCTCCCTTTGATCAAATTCTCATCTCACGATCTGAAATTTAATTTCGATCGATGGTAGGCCTGCTTAAACTGCTGTGGTAATAAACAATTTTTTTCCAGAAATTATGTGGTATGCTTTGAAAATTGATGGTTGACGTGGTAGGGTTTTAAAGAGAATGGGGGGGGGGGGGCTACTAAACCGCTTACGGATTACCAAATTAATTGACCGTACTTGATACATTTTTGTGCGTTGACATTAGAAGAGACTTATATTTACTACGACTGTTAATTCAAGAGAAATGTTCGACATGTACACCCGTCATTCATTCATCTCTTGTCATGAATAAAAATAGAACGTAAATTAATTTGTTTTGAGCGAAAATTGTACATACTGGTTTACTAATCTTTTATTAACATGTCTTTAATGATTCCCTCGGTCTAGAACCCCATACTTCACATTTGTATTAAACGAGTCAGAGTTGATCTTTTATACGGTTTTTTTCTTTTCGTGGATTTGATGTATATATACCAGTAAGTAATACATGTAATATCATACAATGTATCATTATAATCTCTGTGTCTCTGTGTACCATTGTACACACACTGGCGTCGGAAGCAAATTGAAAGTGGGGGGGGGGGGGGCTAGACAATAGCTAATCCTCAGAAAGCTTATCAAGCAAAAAAAAAAAAATAAAAAAAACAAAAAACAAACCTAATTCCCAAAATCATGAAAATCCTAAACCGTGGAGAGGGGGGGAGGGGGGTTACATATAGTTCCAAAAAAATACTTACTACCAAAAATTTTTTTTCCAAATCATGAAATTCCTAATCCGTAATTTCACAATGCTGAACTAAATAGACAATCTCATATATAATCAGCCAAAAGTTTATTGGCAAGTTTTCGAGCGAGTTGTGATTTTAACTGATCGTAGAACTTATTTTTTTAATAATGATTCCTAAATGGAATTTTTTGTTGTTGAAATTTTCAGTTCTAATCGTGATCACGCCCCTATAAATTAAAAGTGCATGTACAATTTTAAGCGGTAACCAAGACTGACTTGAATTCCTCCTACATTAAGTTTAAATTGCATGTAGTCTGAAATATCTGAAGTTTTCCTGGCTTTTTTAACGATATTAATATTTTACTTGCCAGGAAAACTATTTTACGTGCCAGGAAAACGTTCATGGCAAGTAAAATCGTAAAAAAAAGCGAGAAAACGTCAGATATGTCGGACTAAGGTTAAATCAGAAGAAAACATATATTTTGTGGTAAAGCATTTTTCATAGAAAGTTTTTTTGTTGTAAATTCCATAAGAATATGCACAGGATGGATAGTCTAAAGAAAAGAAGGTAACAATGCTTTCTTCATGTACTTCATTATGTATTTGCGTGGTCCCGGGAATGAATAACTAAAATGAATTGCAATATTTCGACTTGTGAAAATATGGATTGCATAAAAATAAATTGCTTTTTAAATGAGATGAAAATATAAAAAAAATATTTTAAGTTACCGATTCAAATCAACACTACACCCCCCCCCCCCCAACACACAACCCGTTTATATAGTAGTCGGGTTCAGAAAAGAAAAAAAACATCGAGATCGTCATACAATATTTTTTTTCGCACAAAGTTGTTGGGAGAGGATCGAAAATATATTACTCATGAGAAACTTATTTGTTTGTTATTAGTGAGAAGGACATAGCCACATGTTTTATTCGGCGATATGTGTGACGTTAGCTGTTTTTATATCTTTGGTAAGTTAACGTTTTTATTGATTTGGACGATTATAGACATATTGTTTGTAAACATCTTTTCAAACACAGGGTAACAAATTTATAAATGTTTTGACGTCAAAATTGAACGTCAAACCTGTGCATTATTTGTGCTGAAAAATGCATCTTTGTTAGTATTTTGATCAGTAATTCTTTTGTATAGATATAGATCTGACTCTCCCCCCCCCCCTCCAACAACATACACACACCACATACATGTATGTCAGCCTTCAAGCCTAAAAAAATTACAGCTTTGTATATGGGCTTACTATTAACCAAAAAAAACGTTTGCTACAATGTGATTTTTTTAATCAACATATTGATTGTTCATAACCTATGAATACCAGTTAAATCAGAAAAACCACTGAAAACTCATCAGGTTGTCCTTATCATTGAATGCATGTAAATGAAACAGCAATCACAGGTTTTGATCACTATCCTTATCTTCAGTACATGTTAATTGTCAGAGGTGTACTTGTATGCTGGTCAGTTTCTCTTAAACATGCTTAAAAATAAATGCATCAAAAGTTCTTTTTGATACCCTATAAATGGTTGAATGTGTTATTTTTAGTTGTGTAAATATGTATGTTTGGTAAACAATATGAATTTGAGCTGTTGCAGGAGTTCAAATTTCTCCTTTTGACCAATTAAGTCATCAACAAAAATACAGTACTGCTGGTGTTCATTATCATGATTATATGATTAAAAAGGTCATTTACTGTCAAAGGTTAAGCAGGTCACTATGAATATTTTGAGCTTCTTGACATGTACATTTATCATGTTTGTAGTACATGTAAGACATGGGTTAAAAATCACACTAAGACAAACTGAGTAAATTTTTAAAATAATCATATATTATTTTCTATCTTGAAATTTAAAATCAGCTGTAATGAGGCTTGTTGATAAAGGGTCAAATTAAAGTCTGAGGTCATGTAGGACAATGCTGATTTCTTTCATCTGTTAGCATGGTTAGTGTGCAATCTTATCTGAAATCAGTACTTAATTATTGTTGTATTATTATGTAGATAATGTATGTTGAAGTTCAAATTTGCCATGATTATGAATATGATTAGTGAATTACCAAGATTACAGGGATAAATTGTTAATCATTCAGAAATCAAAATTGGTTTACGTACCAATTCTTTTGAAAGATGTAGTGACATTTGAAAAATACACATTGTATATTCAATATGTATTATTAACATTTACATGTTTATTTGTACAAATGTACAAGTATGTAATTGAATTTGCTTCATGACTGTAACCTTCACTATGGACATAAAAGAGGGCACCTTGTGCGTCTAGAAAACATCATATATACCCAGTGATATTAGGAATTACTGTATCTTAAAGATAAAGCATCATATGCAAGCAATAGATTATCTAATATCTACATAGTATGGAACATATTATATTTCAAAGCTGGAAAATGGCTTATCCACAGATTACATAGTTGTATAAGGCAGGTGTGTCATGTACAGTACGTGTTAAATGGAGAATAACAAACTGTATCTAATATAATACTTGACTATACGTGCATGCCATATTATTATCTGCATGGACTCATTTGCTAAAAACATGTACTGTTGATGTTTCTGTTCATTTAAAGCAATGAATATGTTGGGGCTACAAAACGCAGAGTGTTAATTCTCTTAACCAGCCATGCATCATCATGGCCCCTCTGTCTTTCATCTAGCTAGTATATAGACCACATAATAAAATACCTCAATCCCTGGATGTGCATAATTGATTCATATGGACATGGTGGTCTCTGTGTAATCATTGTAAATGATAGAAGAAACACATGTAGTCAATATGCTACAATGTTACATGTATTACGGTATCCAAACATGCACGGATCCAGATAATTTTTCCGATCATATTTATTTTTTTTATTTTTTTTGTTTTGGGGGGGGGGGGTTCAAGGCATAAGTCAATATTATACTTATCTATTTTTTTTCATGTACAATTTGTTAATTTGAATGAATAGGTCCACTCTCAAGAGACTGTCTTCACCTCGACCTCTTAGTATGAGCTGACGGTCAATATCACGGGCACTGACCACCAGTAAACAGTACCGCCTGGGCTATGGAACCACCACCGGGAACCTGACCTTGATCAAGCCGGCTAGGGGTGATGCTGCCACCTACCTCCTGTACCCGGTCATTGGACTCAGCCCCGGGGTCATGTATAGGGACAAGGTTCAAAAGATCCGGATCGGAAATCTACAGTCAACCAGTATGTGTATATAACTCGTGTATCTTTTTGAATTATTGTGTTGTGTACATCCCTAAATTTTAAATCTTAGTGAAAGAAAATCTAAGAAAGGATGGGGATATTGTATGCTGACAGAAGCTTACTTTGCTGTAAAATTTTATGTTTCAGTAAATGTGAATCTAAGTTATCAAGTAAAAAACATGTACTCAATCTAGCAGAAGCTACATGTATTTAACAACAATATTGCTAATTTTAAAAAGAAAATACAGTCAAAATTTATTTTTAAAACATAAATTGAGTGTATTTGGTTTGTGAATTTTTTAGGGACTATCTTTATTATCACATGCTTTATATTTGAAGTTTGTAGGTTTTCTGTTTACATTGAAAACATGGAAGACGACAACGATATTGAAGACTAACAGTATCAGATCCTGTTTGTCTACATATATTTGGAATAACGACTATGTAAGTAAATGAGTGGATTTGAAACAGCTGGTATAATAATACCAGTACATGTAACTTTTTCAATGTTCTTAATGATCAAGAAACTCAGCTGTAGACCCATTATGTTTGCTTTTAATAAACAGAGAGGTATATAGCTAACTAAGTAGAAGTGTTTAATAGGCGTTAACTCCAGAAAAGTCTCTACGTAATGTTTTAACTTACCTTTAAGATTGAAGCTCGGCAGAGTTAAAACATTGCCACTCGTGACTTGAATGAGAGAGAAAGAGAAGAGAGAGAGAAGAGAGAAAAATTATTTGAGTAAATTATAGGTGTTGGCGATGAAGAAATCATCATTAGTTATAAACTGGCAAACAAATTAATTAAGATCTTTATATTACATGTTTATCCTTTATTGGTCTTACTTATAAGCATTTTATAGAACGATTGTGAAAATTTCATTGCCTGTTGACAACAGTGTCTTCATACATGTACATGTATAACATAGGCGTCGGAACTGGGGGGGGGGGGGGGGGTCAGCCCACATTTTTTGGCAAAGATAGACCTAACCATCAGGCACATAGCACCAGGGAGGGCCAGCCCCTCTACTTTTTTTCGCCGTAAACAATTTTTTATCTTAAATTTACATATGAAATATTGAAGTATCAGGAAGCATATAGGGTCCTCTATTTCACTGGATACGGTAGGTAGTGTTTATCAATGCAGGGTTGACATGGATTATGATACAGTTCACATTAAAGAAAACATGGTTTGCTATCACATTGACAGCTTATCTCTTGTTTGTTGCTTGTCAAGATTTCTGATGATTAGTCACCACCCCCCTTCAATTTGCTTCTAACGCCACTGTACAAGAATGACGTAACTAACCAACTTAATTACCTGGACTGGAGTCCGAGAATACGGGTATTAAATATTTTTAAATGCGAACGAATGATCAGTTATGAATATAGATATAGTGAAAGGCAACGCAGGCGGATGCTTAGTGGAAAAATAACACAATGGCGGACAAATTTGTCTAAAGAATGTTTCACACTGTGTAACCATGAAGGAAAATTTTATACAAAGTAAATTATAACACTCTCTCTCTTTCTTTCTCTGTCTCTCTCTTTCCTCTCTCTCTCAAATGAAGTCACGAGCGGTAATTATGTCTTAACTGAGCCCTACTTCGATCTGATTGGACAAAGGTCAGTCAAATCATTACGCTTAAACTTTTTTTGGAGTTAAAGCCTATTAAACACTTCTACGTAGTTTGATGTATGATAACAGTAGTTTATCTGTTATTAACATGAATAGGGTTTCAAAAAAAATAATTTTCAGATTAATTTACTTATGTATAAAAGAATGGTAAATTGTTATTATATCTCATTGGTTTCTTTATTCTGCAATTTGTTAATTCCCATAGCAAATGTTGTCCCTGTCGGTCACAAGGTCAAAGGTTAAATTAGTCGAGGCATCTATATTATACTAAGTATTTTGTATTTTTGCTCCGTACCTTTTTTAATTTTTTGTTATAATTTTATTTTTTAATTACAATACAATGTTACAGTAACATAGTTTTCAAAATACCCTTATGGTATCAAATCACCCTGGTGAGAAAATTACTGGTAATCAATAAAAAACACTTAATATTTAGTCGAGTATCTCAAACCAGTAACAATTGTTTGCAGTGTTTTAAAAAATGCAAGTATTGAACTGTATAAATAGTTATAGACTCTGAGTATTTTTGTGATGATATAATGTTCACTTCTTGGCAGATATTATAATATTGCAATGTCAAAAATTTTACTGTGAAAAAAAATACCAAAATTTTGTCTGCATGCCAGTGTAAACATGTTAAATTCTTTTGAAATTGTAAAAACAGACATTTTGCAAATTTTAAAAAGCTACATATGAAAAAAAGTGGATAAATAGCATATTACTTTTCAGTATTTAGTAAATAGTAATTATAGATATTGATAAACATGATATAAAGAAAAAAGGACTAAACATTTCTTTTTCTCTTCTATGTAGGTAGCAGCCATTATGAAGAGGAATAAATCCCTGATCATGGGTAAAGCAGTTCATTCTCAGCCTGATGTGTTATGTTTGACATCGGATCCCAGTAGAAAAAGGCCTGTTCTAGTTACATGTATATGTGAGGTATTGTAATTGTGGACATGTATCTCCCCATCATGAGTATATATTGTATACTTATAGATGATATACCCTTTTTCGGCCCTGTGCGATATAAACCGAAAATGTGCGTACCCGTGTGGTATAAACCCTAGGGGTGTGATAGGGATGTGATATAAATCTTGTAACACACCCCTCTTCGGCAGTTTTCGGATTTTATATCACACCCCTTTTCGTTATCCATTAGCTACTATGACGTAGAGTTCAGTATGCGTTGTGTAACTTCGATCTCCGTGTATGAAGTCAAATAGTACGTAGACGTCAACCTGGCTTAGAAACAGCTGGCCCAAAATTCCTTGGTCGTCATATATCAGCGACCTCGGGCTAATATAGGATACGATGTAAAAATTGCCATATAATAATCTATATATATTGTATATAACATTGAATAGTGCCATATTATGCACTTGTTTTATGCATGGAATTTATTTTACTAGAATGAGCAATTCTGTATTTTGTTACTTCAAACTTGCCAGTAAATATATTTGTCAATTCTATTTTTTTTGCAGGTAAAGAAAATTGAACCCGGAGAAAATACGCTAGACCATCCTAAGAAAAAGATCAGGTCACTGATAATCTACCTCCAGTATATCAAATATACCCGACTCAATATTTGCTCCACATATATGGGATCTCTTTGTTCATATGAAAAAATCAGTGTCAGCAAGGGCTGTTCTTGGGGTGGCTGTTGATAAAACACACGTTAGACAATGCTATATCATTTTCATTGTACTTTTTTAAAATGACGAAATAAAATTGAATTGTCTCCCAGAGAAAACAATTGTTGGTGGGAGAAAGCTAAGGCAAGCATTGGAGAGACAATTTTCAATATTACCCTTGCTGGTTTGCATACGCTATTCATTTTTTTAAAAACTAAATGTTGTAAAATGAAAACATCTATTCTCAATCTATTTAAATTTTTAATTTTCCCTCTACAGGACTGTATTCCATACTATGTCCACACTATTTTAAATCGATTTGATTTATTAATCAGAAACAAGTAGAAAAAAAAGATTTGGCCACACAAATTTATTTATGTACCACCTAAAAATTTTGCCTAAAAAATAATAGTTTTATTATTGAATTGCTCACCTGCTTGTACTTTTTTTTCATCAGATGTCCGATGAACTAGAAATTATATTGTCATGGCCCTCCCTTACATGTACATTCGCATTGTCATTCCCTGGTTCAAATGCTTTATCTAATATCTTTATGACACAATAATTGAAATTGAACAATACCTGCCTCTTGATTGCAAGCTTTACAATAATATCAATAACTCATACACTAAACGGTGACACTACTTCTTTTACAGGTCCGGTTTACTCTTCTTATTGTACATAAAACAACTAAGGAAATGTTGAAAACATCGGATGGAAGGGGACCTGTACATTTTAAGGGACTGGTGGAAAAACCCTCGGTTTTACTACAAAAAACAGATGAACTATCTTAAGAGAGAGGAGAGAGGAATTGTTGAAATGTCTGCTTTATGTTGGAATGATGCAAAATAGATTTTAAAAATCGAATTGTGTCTTAAATATTTTTTAAAATATAATTTACATTTATCTGCATGGTACATGTACTTAAAGAGACTTGGACGTGATTTTAGATCAACAATTTTATTTTTATTTTTTATGTATAAAAGGGTTTACTGGTGCATTTTAAATGATTGACCAAAATATAGAATGTTAAGTTAAATTACAAGCGAGATACAGATGTAAGAATTGATTGTTATTTAAACAAAGCTCGAGTCTCATAGTTGTTTACGAAAAATGTAATGTTGAGAATTGCCATTTCTTAGACAAAATGACATGTAAAAACAATTTAAACTAATTCAATATCTTTATAAATACTTTTATCAACATAAGAAAGATGCATTTGATTGAAATTTACACCAATATAACACACATGTAAACTCTGTATCTTGCTTATAACTTGATATTTGACTTTATAATTTTGACATAGCATTTGTGAAATTTATGTCTTGTACTCGTACTAATGTAAAAAAAATCTGAACAAAATTATGTTATTTTATTATCAAAATATACAGTCTGATATAATAGTCTGTCTTCCATAATTCTACTTCATCCTTTTTTCATTGTTTATATTGTATATTTATACTTATTCAATATTTATTTACTAATTATCTTTGCATTTATAAACTGCATCTCTGACTTGTGAACTGTATATATAATGACTGTCCTCATGTACCATTTCTTGGTTTGAGTGAATAAACTGAACTGAATTGAATTGAATTGAATTGAGTTATCCCCCTTTCATCAATAGATAGAGTGTCCAACCTAATACCGCATCTTGGTTCGGTTTAATTTACAATTAAGAGATCTGGTGTATTTAATTTTTTTGGCTAGTTAATAGGTGTGTTACGGAGAAAGTAATTAGTAGGGCATTGTAATAAATCTTTACGCATGCTAACGATTAATTTAAAACATGCGCATTGTTATTTTGAAAGATATATATATGCGAAATTTTAATCAGTTGTAAATTTATTATATATATATATATATATATATATATATATATATATATATATATATATATATATATATATATATATATATATATATATATATTAAAAAAATTATGACGATATTGACATCAACTGATCGAAGACAATATAAATCTTTCTGTCAATTTATATAAGTTATTAGATTAATAATAGATATTTATGTAATTAACATGATGTTAGAAACATCGCACAGTATGATGTAAAAATCTATAACTCTCTTGTACGACTGAATTAGGCACGGCACGTGCATTTGGAGGACGGAATAGCATTCTTTTGTTTATGAATGTGGTTAAGGGTTCGAGTCGCGGCCATGCACAACATTAGAATCACGGGCACTAATGTGCTTATATATTGACGTTGAATTTCAATCATCCCATATTATAACAGTAAACAAAAATACATGTAGCTATATATTACATGTGTATTTAACAATAGGATGCATGCACGGAACCAGATCCAGAATTTTTTTTCACTGGGGGGAGGGGGGGGGTCCAATGGATATGTGTGATTGCACGGGGGATGAGGTTGGGGGGGGGGGGAGTCCGAGGCCTATCTTAAGTTTACTACGTGAATTTAATAAAATTGATTATTCATTTTTTTTTGGGGGGGGGGGGAGGAATTAGTGGGAGGGGGGGAGGGGGGTAGGTGGGTGCCGCTCTTTTAATTTAGTGTACATGAGATTTTTACTTTTTTCGCAAATAGAAAAAATCGCTTAAAATAAAGCTGAGTTTGTAATGTTGGTTTTTATTCTATATAAACTTACATACAGTCATGTAAAAGGTTTGTGTGCAAAATTGTACAAAATTAGGTATAAGAAATGTTTACTCTAGCAGTAATAAATTATGTGGTATTCCGTTCACAGTTGGTCTGGGGTTTTTAAAGAGCTTCCTTCGGGATTTCATTCATGTATCTAAAATATGGGAAAGTGAACAGGAAGTTAGTAATTACAAGTACATGTTTAGGCTTCATCCAGCAGAATACCGTGTGTGATTTCATTAATAAATAGTCTCTGATATAATGTTGATATACACAATACATAATGTACTCCAAGTACACATATACCTGTATATACTACAATGTATAGGTTCTATCCTGATCAGAAAGTTAAAACTACTAAGAGTATCATTGTTCCCTTGAGGAGGGGGTGCCGGGTCAATACCGAGTATAAATATTTTTCACAGATAAATTTTGAAAAAAAATTGAAAATCCCGGTAGTAGGCAGAATGTTTACCCTCCTCCACCCACCCTGAACTGTCATCCTTTACATCCGCGTCCATGTTTCAAGCTACGATGTATAGTTACACACGATATAATCAGAGTCAAGTTCAATGATCTGCAAATAAGGTTGATGCTGGCAAAATGATTTTGAAAAGGACCATTTGAAGAAAAAAAATCACCTATTCCTATTACCTACCAAGTGATCTCTATTTTAATTTAATTAAAGAAGCTATGGTTTTTATTTACAATTACACAACTTATAAACATTTAATTTGCAGAAACGTGTGCCAAGCTTTGTTGAAATCAGTTCAAACGTTGTTGACACATTGTATTTACTGCGAATTAAACTAAGAAAGGTAATTCATAATTCAAAAATGTCTGTTCGAAAGATTTCATCCGCATATTTACTACCATGATTACATCGACGTAAGATAATATTACAAGCACGCAGCAATGTGATGGGGGGGGGGGGGGGTGTTGCGAGGAGATTTTATTAAACATAATGTACCCCCCCCCCAAAAAAAAAAAAAAAAAAAACTTATTCAGAGTATATTTATATACATGTATACATGTAAGGTACTCGATCTTACAAAATCGAAGCTATATATGCGTTAGTCATATTGAATTCAACGATTTTTGTTTCAAATTTTTTGTTTTTCTATCCAAACACAGTTTTTTCTCTCCATTTTTTATTTCGCCCATCCCTTTCATTTAATTATCTCACTATTCCAGGTGATGAACAAGCAAGTTTCCAAATAAGCCATCCAGACCCCCCCCCCCCCCTGTCCCCTGCAATATTTAAATTTCTTTAAATCTTTATTGTAAAATTATCAAAAATATGCCTCCGCCCCCCCCCCCCCCCCCGGTGGATCTCTAAGTACTTCATTAATTATTTGAATCATATTTTGGTAATTTTACTATGTATTTGGATTTACAAACGATGGTGGGTGGTGGGAGTCCGAATCTCCAAACCCTCCGCCTTTGTAGATCCGCGCATGTTAATTTACCAAAAATGTCAGTTGGGGATGGGGGAGGGTATAGCGCTAACGTGCCTGCGTTTCAGTACGCAAGTTATCCAGTCCTTTAACCAACATTTTTTTTCTGAGATGCATTGTTCAGAAATAATATTTGTAAGCTCTTACTGAATGATTCTACCAAATCTATGAAAGTTACTGGACTTTCCACACTGTTATATAATCCCAACTTTTCAGTTGTTAAATTATTACGCCAATTTCTTTTTTGAAAAAAAAGGAATAAATAAATACACAGTAAATAAGGATTGTTCATACTGCATAATGTTTTAGACACGTAGAATTAGAGGCAACAGCGGGGGCCTGCCTAAACAACTTTCTTTTTCTAGTAACAAACATATTTATTAAGCATGTAAACAAAAATTTTAAATTATTGCGTTGCATCCCCCCCTACACACACACACTTTTGGCATGTAAATAAGTTGAAATGAAAGTACGAAGCAAACGATATAAAGATTATAAAAGTTTTAATATATTTAATTCATTAAACAGTTGCTGTGGAAGTCAAGCCACTAACTAAATGATTCAACTGATTGACAGAATGAGATATAGCGTCTGTGTACTCTTACCGTAAATACCTGTAAAACAGGTAAACAGATATTGAGTCTACGTGAAAAAAAATAAATGATATTTTTTTCTTTCGGCAGAGGAAGTGCTTATTGTATTTGTAAAAAATCAAATGCACGGAAACCTCTATGGAGAAGGGATAGACGCTCCCTTATATCCACCACGGCATTTTATCACGTGTCTAGACGGAGCGCAACCAACACCATAGTGACCAGACCAGGAAGTAAAATACCTGAGTCGCCATGTTGGAGAGTGAAGGTTTGTGGTTTGTTTATAAACAAATAACCGGTGTTTAACGAGTTATATATAATAAGTTTTTGTAGACTTTATCAGAGAAATGTCTTGTTGGATTTGTAATTGCTTATAGAAGTCAAAATGAGCAAAGTATTTATATCAATTATTTAAAGGTCATAATAAAGAACGTAAACTAGTTTACTTGCACTTGCTAATCCTCACCTAAATTTTTTTTACTGGGAGTTTTACAATAATTTGGTTAATGTACATATTTAAAACCTTATTTAAGTTGATTTTATGATTTTTTTTCAGCATTCTCTGACCAAATCTAACAAGGTGTGTGACCATGTACCCCCGTACTTGGGCCCAGGATGTGTTACGGTGTCATCTCTGTGAGACCCCGGGCCCCCCTATGTATTGTGACATTTGTCATATACATCTGTGTAAAGCCTGTGTTGGGGAACATCTTTCTGATGAATCCAAAGAACACAAAGTGGTAACATTCAAAAAGCGGGGATTTGCACCTGAATGTTCAAAACATTCCAAAAAATTGTGTGAACTTTATTGCGAACATTGTAACATTCCTATTTGTGTGCAGTGTGTCTCCTCAGGTGAACATTTAGGACACAGAGCAGTTGAAATTTTAAAAAGTCTTGAAACCAAGAAAGAAGTATTACAGAGAGATTTACAAGAATTAGAGAACCTGATTTATCCTAAATACCAAGAAATTGCATCAAACATCCCAGTTCAGAAAACTGATTTGCAAAAAAACTCCAAGAAATTGACAACAGCTTTAGATAAGCATGGAGAAGACTTGCACAGAGAAATAGACGTTGCCATCCAAAAACTGAAATCTGACATGGATGAAATGGAATCCAAACACCTGTTTGTCCTTGATACGCAGGAAAATGAAATCAAACACAGTATTTCTGAAATTACAAAGTGCATTGCTGATCTGAAGAAATTACTGACCTTCAATGATGTCAGCCTTGTCTCTGCCTACAAATCCAAGATTGCTGAATTTAGAAGATTGCCTCCTAAACTCACAGTTTCCTTACCAAGATTCACCCCTCAGAAGATTAACAAAGAACAGATTTATCAGCAGATTGGTTCTCTGTCAGCGTTATCCATCAAAAAAGAAGAACATGGCTACACAATGGAATCTCCCGGTGCTGAGTCCTCTCCCCTGGACAGACCACTCATTGATGTACCACGGATCATCACAGATATAAACACCGAGTATGGAGAATCTAATATATTACGCAGTGTGTCCTGTCTGAGTGAGGATGATGTATGGACGTGTGGTCGGGACAACATGATGAGACTCTACAACCTCCACGGTAAACTAGTGAAGTCAATCCAAACGAAGTCAGGGAAGATACCATTTGACATAGCAGTGACACAGAGTGGTGAACTAGTTTATACTGATTACGATGATAGAACTGTGAACATAGTGAAGAATACACAGATACAGACAGTGATCAGACTACAGGGGTGGGAACCTCTCTATGTCTGTAGTACCTCCTCTGGTGACCTCCTGGTTGTCATGGTCACTGGTGATAAAAAACAAGCAAAGGTTGTGCGTTATTCTGGCTCCACAGAGAAACAAACGATTCAATTCGATGACAAAGGACAACCTCTCTATTCATCTGAACTTTTCACTAAATACATCAGTGAGAACAAGAACCTAGATATCTGTGTAGCTGACAATGAAGCCAGTACAGTAGTGGTGGTAAATCAGGCCGGCAAACTCCGATTTATCTACACTGGTCCTCCATCTACTACCAAGGAACTATTCGATCCAATCGGCATCACTACAGACAGTCAGAGTCGGATCCTGACAGCAGACGGTTACAATCACTGTATCTACATCCTGGATCAGGACGGACAGTTCCTTCGCTACATTGACAACTGTCATTTAGAATATCCATATGGTTTATGTGTGGACACCAGAGACAACCTCTTTGTGGCTGAATGTGACACAGGTAAAGTGAAGAAAATCCAATATTACATGTAAACAAACTGTGATCATAATGTTACGTGTCAACAAAGTGAACATCAAATAACAATGTAGATAATTATTAACTGATTAGATTTGTAAAATGTTTTATATCAAAAACTGTTTATGTATGTCAAAAGTAACACATGTGTGTTTGTTGCATGTTTCATATAAAGAATGTAAACATTGAGGGACTCTGTATTAGTTAATATGTATATACATTTATGCAAATGATTACTGTGTGTTGCTATATTTTACATACATTACATGTAATTTAAAATAGACTTGTTATGAAACTTGTTTTGTTCTTGGTAGAATTAGCTCTATATCTATTATGAAATAAAAAAATAATTATTCCACATGTGTTCAAGAGGTAGTATAATGTCTTATCTCTGGAAATATATATATATATATATATATATATATATATATATATATATATATATATATATATATATATATATATATATATATATATATATATATATATTTTTTTTTTTTTTTTTTTTTTTTTTTTTTGAATGCCTAGGGATCAACATGTATATATTAGAACTTACTAGTAATATTAAATTAGATTAGATGCAATCTTTTGACACTTATTCAAGAATATTGTCACAGAAATAAGAATCAACATAATATGAAATGGTTAGACAAGCACACAGTACCCTTTAACATATCTTGGGTCCTGTTAATGTTAATTTTTAAAGGATAAGAAAAATGTGATAAGAAAAAAATTACAACATTGCATTTTGCTACAACATATAATTTTTATGATAGTATTCAAGTCGATGTCAAGAATTGTTAAATTACCAGACGAGTGATTGAAGCTTGATGTGATGCAAAATAAAATACATTCTAAAGATATTTAATAAACATGGATATCTATATGAATTGATCAGTGGCGTCAAGAGCAAATTTAAAGTTAGGGGTAGACCTTTCAGAAATCTTGACAAGCTGAAAGAAAAGTATAAAAAAAAAAGGGGGTTATGGGTATTTCTAACTTTGCAAAAAAGCTCCCCATCCCCTCTCCTTATCGGTTTCGACGCTTGTGTTGATTGGACAATACTTTTAATAGTCTATAAAACCAAGGCTTTTAGTTTATTATATATTTATGAGTTATCTCCCTTTGATCAAATTCTCTCATATTGAAATTCAATTTCGATCGAAATTGGTAGGCCTGCTTAAACTGCCTTGGTAATAAACAATTCTTCAGAAATTATATGGTATTCTTTGAAAAGCTATGCCAATTTCCTTTGTCATCTTTCAATGTATTTGATTGTTTGCTTTCATTGGGGGGGGGTGGTGTTTTAAAACGGGTGGGGGGCGCTACTTAACCACATTTTAAAGGCAAGGTTACAGATGACCAGATTAAATGACCATAGTTGATATTTTAATGTACATTTACATTAGACAAGACTTATATTTACCACGACGGTTAATTCAAGAGAAATGTCCGACAAACGTGTACACCCGTCTCTCATTCATCTCTTGTCATGAACAAAAATAGAGCGGAAATTAATTTGTTCCGGATGTACATAATGGTGTTCTAATCTTTTATTAAAATATCGTTAATGATTTACAAATTCCTGTTATAATCATTTCACTGTTCACATTTCCCCCAGAAAAAAATGCCGTTTGAAACGTTCGTAAAATTTATACATAAAAACATGGAAGCGTTTACTAAGGATACAGGCACCTAGCACATGGAGGGGGGAGGGGGCTGCCTCCCCCCTCCCCCTCCCCCACTTTTTGTCGCAGCAGAGATTTTTCTAAATTTACATATTAAAAAGTTATCCCCCCCCCCCCACTTTTTTTTTTTAGACCAAACGAAAAATTGGAGTAAAGAGAAGAAAATGAACAGGAAAATTGAAGTTATATGTGAACTACGCTACCGCTCCCCCTCCCCTGATTAGGATTTTCAGGATTTTGCTTTTACTTTTTTTTATTGTCACAAGAATTTTTGGATGAGTCAAGAAGTAAGTAAGAATGCCTACAGTCTTTCTAAAAACGGCATTTTAAACAAGCTCTTGACCTCCCCTTTCATTAAAATGCTGTCAAATTGAATATAGGTATCGGGATTACTTTTCCCATCACTTAATAAATAATAAGACTCCCCGCTTACCAACCCTCTCCCCAATTAATAAATATACAGCTGTTTTATACATTGCTTGATTTTTCCTAGCTTAAGTATTTTGTAAAAAAAATCAATATGAGTTTTATCAGGGACGTATATCCCAGGCACGTAGCTTCGTGTTTGATAAAACTCCCTGATTTGTTACTTATTTCCTTCATATTAGATAAAAAATGAAAGTAAAAAATTTGATTTTTCATCGGTTTTCAAAATATTTCAGCCCCGGTTCATCCTATCAAACACAGCTATTGTTATACAGCATTATTGAAATAATTTTATAACACGTATATATATCTTGAATTTCATAATCCTGTAGGCATGCGCATCTTTTATATTTACAAGATCTTGACCTTAAGTAAACTTTTTTTCTGCAATGAGCGCTATTCCTTCATAACCTGCATGTATCATAAAAAAAATATTTTATTGTTTATATTAACATCTTTCTTATAACATATATATATATTAATTTATTCTTCGTAAATATCAAGTACAATTAACTAAATTATTGTTAATATACATGTACATCATTACGTTAGATAAAAGAAATATACATGTAAACAATAAAATGCTTTCTTTGGTCATTCATGCAGGGTATGAAGGTAGCGACATATAAATAAAATAATGCTGTAATACCCGCGTTAGCAGGTTTTTTGTATTTTTTCTGCAATGATCACTTTCCTTCATAACACACGTGAATCGTAAAGAAATTTTATTAACTGTTTATATTTCTATCTTTTTTAACAAACCAATGAATTGATTATAAATAGTAAGAAAATTTAGAGTTTAACTAAATTATTGTTAATTTACATCAGTGTTTGTTTAGATGAAAGGAATAGCAAGTCGTCTTATATATAAATCTGAGTCTGTCATCGTCGAAGTAATTAATTTCGTGCAGTCCGTGATTTTTCATAGGTTGCTGAAAGCGTCGACTGATCTATAAACAGTGGTTAAAACTGGATCATTTAGATTTCAGTCCTGTCAGTTTCTTTAGAGCTGTGAATTACAATTAATTTCCGTAAGAAATAGAAATAATCATACTTAAGGGTGCTTGCATGTAGACAGGACGGTGCATCCCCTCTTTTAATCGATATTTTAAAAAGATATAGTTCTTTCATTTCATATCTCTAACAACCTCTTATACAGTTTTTTTTCTCAAGTAAAAAATAACAGAAATGTCACGACTGGATTTCATTTTCTATTCACATTTGATTCCGTATACAAATTGAACGTGGACGTTGGGCAAGGATTCGAAATATGAAAGAGTTATCTGTGGTTATTGCAATAGACACGAAATAGCTACAATTCATTGCTAAATCCCAAAATCATGAAAATTCTAAACCGTGGAAGTGGGGGGGGGAAGAGAGAGAGAGAGAGAGAGAGAGAGAGAGAGAGAGAGAGAGAGAGAGAGAGAGAGAGAGAGAGAGAGAGAGAGAGAGAGAGAGAGAGTTACCTATAGTTCCAAAAAAAATCTTACTACCAAAATTATTTTTTTTCCAAATCATGAAATTCCTAATCCGTAATTTCACAATGCTAAACTAAATAGACAATCTCATATGTGATCAGCCAAAAGTTTATTGGCAAGTTGTCGGTCGAGTTATGATTTTAACTGATCATAGAAAAATTTATTTTAGTAATGATTCCTAAATGGAACTTTTGTGTGTGAAATATTCAGTTCTAATCGTGACCACGCCCCTATAAATGATACATGCATGTACAATTTTAAGCAGTAACTAAGACTGACTTGAATAGCTCCTACATTAAGTTTAAATTACATGTAGTCTGAAATATCTTAAGTTTTTCTGGCTTTTTCAACGATGTTAATATTTTACTTGCCAGGAAAACTATTTTACGTGCCAGGAAAACGTTCATGGCAAGTAAAATCGTTAAAAAAAAAAAAGCCGAGAAAACGTCAGATATTTCAGACTATGGTTAAATCATAACAAGACATACATTTTGTGGTAAAGCATATTTCATAGAAAGTTTTTTTGTTGTAAATTCCATAAGAATATGCACAGGATGGATAGTCTAAAGAAAAGAAGGTAACAATGCTTTCTTCATGAACTTCATTATGTATATTTGCGTGGTCCCGGGAATGAATAACTAAAAAAATGAATTGCAATATTTCGACTTGTTAAAATATGGATTGCATAAAAATAAATTGCTTTTAAAATGAGATATAAAAAAAAAATTAAGTTACCGATTCAAATGAACATAACTACTACCCCCCCCCCCCCAAACACACAACCCGTTTATATAGTAGTCGGGTTCAGAAAACAAAAAAAACATCGAGATCGTCATACAATATTTTTTTTTCGCACAAAGTTGTTGGGAGAGGCTCCAAAAATATTACTCATGAGAAACTTATTTGTTTGTTATTAGTGAGAAGGACATAGCCACATGTTTTATTCGGCGATATGTGTGACATTAGCTGTTTTTATATCTTTGGTAAGTTTACGATTTTTATTGATTTGGTAGATTTTAGACATATTGTTTGTTCAAGTTCAAGTTCAGTTTATTCACTCAGACCAAATAATTTGGTATAAGAGGAACATATATATAATACATACAAATACAAATCGTCAGAGGTGCAGACACCTCAGGTACATTTTCATACAGGGAAAAAATATAAATAAAAAAGAACAGACTATAGAATCACTACTTATATTAGATTTAGCCCGCACATGTACCTCAGGTACATTTTCATACAGGGAAAAATTATAAATAAAAAAGAACAGACTATAGAATCACTACTTATATTAGATTTTAGTATAAAGGATCATAATAGGAAAACAACTAAGAGGAGCAGACAGCATCAAAAATTTTTGAAATAAATACACATAATTTTCTTAGCGATTTACAATTGCAATTCAGTCATGAGTTTGTAAACATTAAAAATACAGGGTAACAAATTGATGGATGTTTTGACGTCAAAATTGAACGTCAGTTGTATTAAGTTAAAAACTTAAGTTGCATTATTTGAGCTGAAAAATGCATCTTTGTTTTAAGTATCTTGATCAGTTACTCTTTCATAAAGAAATAGATCTGACCCCCCCCCCCCACAACACAACACAACACAACACAACACAACACAACACAACACAACACAACACAACACACACACCACATATGTCAGCCTGAAAACTTACAATTTTGTATATGGGCTTACTAATAACTAAGAAAGCGTTTGCTACAATGTGATTTTTTATCAACATATTGATTGTTCATAACTTGTGAATACCAGTTAAATCAGGTATATTTACTTGCACATTAGAAAAAGAAAAGAAAACCCACTGAAAACTCACCAGGTTGTCCTTATCATTGAATGCATGTTAATGAAACATCAAACACAGGTTTTGATCACTATCCTTATCTCCATGTTATTTGTCAGAGGTGTACTTGTATGCTGGTCAGTTTCTCTTAAACATGCTTAAAAATAAAAATCCATTGATATAGCAATTGTCATAAATGCATCAAAATTTTATTTTTGATATGGTCAAATGGGTTATTTTTAGTTTTGTAAATATGCATGTTTCGTAAAGAAAATGAATTTAAGCTGTTGCACGAGTTCAAATTTCACCCTTTAACAAAATAAGTCATCAACAAAAATACAGTATTGCTGATGTTCTTAATCATGATTATAGGGTTAAAAAGGTCATTTACTGTCAAAGGTAAAGCAGGTCACTATGAATATTTTGAGCTTCTTGACATGTACATTTATCATGTTTGTAGTACATGTAAGACATGGGTTTAAATCACACTAAGACAAACTGAGTAAATTGCTTCATGATTTGTTTTAAAATAATCATACATTATTTTCTAACTTGAAATTTAAAATCAGCTGTAATGAGGCTGGTTGATAAAGGATCAAATTAAAGTCTGAGGTCATGCAGGAGAATGCTGATTTCTTTCATCTGTTAGCATGGTTAGTGAGCAATCTTATCTGAAATCAGTACTTAATTATTGTTGTATAACTATTATTATGTTCAAATTGTTGTATTATTATGTAGATAATGTATGTTGAAGTTCAAATTTGCCATGATTGTGAATATGATTAGTGAATTACCATGATTACAGGGATAAATTGTTAATCATTCAGTAATCAAAATTGGTTTATGTACCATTTTTTTAAAAGATGTATTGACATTTGAAAAATACACATTGTATGTTCAATATGTATTATTAACATTTACATGTTTATTTGTACAAATGTACAAGTATATAATTGAATTTGCTTCATGACTGTTACCGTCACTATGGACATAATAGAGGGCACCTTGTGCTTCTAGAAAACATCAGATATACCCAGTGCTATTAGGAATTACTGTATCTTAAAGATAAAGCATCATATGCAAGCAATAGTCTAAGATTATCAAATACCACATAGTATGGAACATATTATATTTCAAAGCTGGAAAATGGCTTATCCACCAATTACATAGTTGTATAAGGCAGGTGTGTCATGTACAGTACGTGTTAAATGGAGAATAACAAGCTCTATCTAATATAATACTTGACTATACGTGCATGCCATATTATTATCTGCATGGACTCATTTGCTAGAAACATGTACTGTTGATGTTTCTGTTCATATAAAGCAATGAATATGTTGGGGGCTACAAAACACAGAGTGTAAATTCTCTTAACCAGCCATGCATCATCATGGCCCCTCTGTCTTCCATCGTCCAATGATTAAATCGTGACCAACAGTCCAATACACACAGATGACACATACACACACAGTGTACATAGTACGTGTAGTAGAGTACTAGCTAGTATAAATACCACGTAATAAAATACCTCAGTCCATGGATGCATGTGCATAATTGATTCATATGGATATGGTGGTCTATGAGTAATCATTGTTAATGATAAAAGAAACACCTGTAAGCAATATGCTACAATGTTACATGTATTTTGCACAGTACCCCCCCCCCCCCCCCCCCCCCAAAGGCTGTTGTATTCAGAGGGGGTTTCAGGTATCCAAACATGCATTGATCCAGATAATTTTTCCATAGAGGGTCAAGTGATCATATTTATTTATTTCATTTTTTTTCGGGGGGGGGGGGGGCGGGTTCAAGGCATAAATCAATATTATACTTACCGGTAACTATTTTTTTTACATGTACAATTGTTTATTTGAATGAATAGGTCCACTCACAAGAGCTCTTAGTATGAGCTGATGGTCAATACCATGGGCACTGACCCCCAGTAAACAGTACCGCCTGGGCTATGGAACCACCCCCGAGAACCTAACTTGGGTTAAGCAGGCCGTTGGTGATGCTGCCACCTACAATTGAACCTTCTTGTACCCAGTGATGCTACCTCCTACCTCCTGTATCTGGTCATTGGACTCAGCCCCGGGGTAATGTATAGGGTCAAGATATAGATATATATATATATATATATATATATATATATATATATATATATATATATATATATATATATATATATATATATATATATATATATTGTGTGTCTTTTTGAATTATTGTGTTGTTTACATCCCTAAATTTTAAATCTTAGTAAAAGAAAAACTAAGAAAGGATGGGGAATCTGTATGCTGACAAAAGCTTACTTTGTTGTAAAATTTTATGTTTGAGTAAGCGTGAATCTAAGTTATCAAGTAAAAAACATGTACTCAATCTAGCAGAAGCTACATGTATTTAACAACAATATTGCTAATTTTAAAAAGAAAATACAGTCAAATTTTATTTTTAAAACATAAATTTACTGTATTTGGTTTGTGAATTTTTTAGGGACTATCTTTATTATCACATGCTTTATATATTTGAAGTTTGTAGGTTTTCTGTTTACATTGAAAACATGGAAGACGACAACGATATTGAAGACTAACAGTATCAGATCCTGTTTGTCTACAGATATTTGGAATAACGACTATGTAAGTAATTGAGTGGATTTTGAAACAGCTGGTATAATAATAGTACATGTAATTTTTTCAAAGTTCTTAGTGATCAAGAAATTCAGCTTTAGACCCATTATGTTTGCTTCTAATAAACGGAGAGGTATATAGCGAACTAAGTAGAAGTGTTTAATAGGCGTTAACTCCAGAAAAGTGTCTACGTAATGTTTTAACTGACCTTTGTCCAATAAGATTGAAGCTCGGCAGAGTTAAAATATTACCGCTCGTGACTTGAATGAGAGAGAGAGAGAGAAGAGAGAAAAATTATTTGAGTAATTATAGGTGTTGCCGATGAAGAAATAATCATTAGTTATAAACTCGCAAACAAATTAATTAAGATCTTCATATTACATGTTTATCCTTTATTGGTCTAACTTTAAAGCATTTTATAGAACGATTGTGAAAATTTCTTTGGCTGTTGACAACAGTGTCTTCAGACATGTACCTGTATAATATAGGCATCGGAACTGGAAGGGGGGGGGGGGGGGCTAAGTCCAGATTGTTTTTGCAAATTATCTTTTTACATATGAAATATTAGAGTATCAGGAAGCCCCCCCCCCCCAGTAAAAGACAAGGAAAGTAGGAAATACGGATTAGGAATTTCTTGATTTTGGGAATATTTTTATTTGGTAGGTAAACCTTTTTGGAACTATATGCTGATTTTTGATAATTTATGAAAAAATACCAGCTTTTGAACTAAATCAAAATATTGCATATAGGGTATTCTGCTATTTCACTAGATACGGTAGGTAGTGTTTATCAATTCAGGGTTGACATTGATTATGGATACAGTTCACATAAAAGAAAACCTGGTTTGCTTTCACATTGACAGCTTTTCAATTGTTTGTTGCTTGTCAAGATTTCTGATGATTAGTCGCCCCCTCCCTTTTAATTTGCTTATGACGCCACTGTACAAGAATGACGTAACTAACCAACTTAATTACCTTACATGGAATCCGAAAATACGGGTATTAAATATTTTGAAATGCGAACGAATGATAAATTATGAATATAGATATTGTAAAACGGAAAGGCAACGCAGGCGGATGCTTAGTGGAAAAATAAAACAATGGCAAACAACTTTGTCTAAAGAATGTTTCACACTGAGTAACCATGAAGAAAAATTTTATACAAAGTAATGTTACAACCTGTTTAATTCCAAGAAGATTCGGTATACTTTGATTAGAATACTACCAGTAATACTTATAATGAAAAGCAGTTTCTTAAGTATTTGCACAATTTTTGATGTTTTACATTATCTATATAGTTTTTCCCTGGTGAAAGAATTTCAAAACACATACATGTATTAACATAAACTTAATTTGAAGGAGTTGTCACTTTATGACTATTGATAGATAGTTCGCTCATCTGCGTAATCTATAATTTACTTCACTAACTCTGTCTCTCTCTCTCTCTTTCTCTCTCTCTCTGAGTCACGAGCGGTAATTATTTCTTAACTGAGCCATACTTCGACCTGATTGGACAAATCATTACGTTAAAACTTTTCTGGAGTTAACGCCTATTAAAATGCTTCTACGTAGTTCGCTGTATGATAACAGTATTTTTTCCTGTTGTTAACATGAATAGGCTTTACAAAAATAATTTTCAGTTTAATTTACTTACTTATAAAAGAATGGTAAATTGTTATCATATCTCCTTGGTTTCTTTATTTTGCAATTTATTAATTCCCATATCGAATTCTGTCCCTGTCGGTCACAAGGTCAAAGGTTAAATTAGTCGAGGCATCTATATTATACTAAGTATTTTGTATTTTTGCTCCGTACCTTTTTTTAATTTTTTGTTATAATTTTATGTTTTAATTACATTACATTGTTACAGTAACATAGTTTTCAAAATACCCTTATGGTATCAAATCACCCTGGTGAGAAAGTTACTGGTAATTAATAAAAAACACTTAATATTTAGTCGAGTATCTCAAACCAGTAACAATTGTTTGCAGTGTTTTAAAAAATGCAAGTATTGAACTGTATAAATAGTTATAGAGTATTTTTGTGATGATATAATGTTCACTTCTTGACAGATATTATAATATTGCAATGCCAAAAATTTTACTGTGAAAAAAAAATACCAAAATTTTGTCTGCATGCCAGTGTAAACATGTTAAATCTTTTGAAATTGTAAAAACAGACATTTTGCAAATTTTAAAAAGCTACATATGAAAAAAAGTGGATAAATAGAATATTACTTATCAGTATTTAGTAAATAGTAATTATAGATATTGATAAACATGATATAAAGAAAAAAGGACTAAGCATTTCTTTTTCTCTTCTATGTAGGTAGCAGCCATTATGAAGAGGAATAAATCCCTGATCATGGGTAAAGCAGTTCATTCTCAGCCTGATGTGTTAAGTTTGACATCGGATCCCAGTAGAAAAAGGCCTGTTCTAGTTACATGTATATGTGAGGTATTGTAATTATGGACATGTATCTCCCCATCATGAGTATATATCGTATACTTATAGATGATATACCCTTTTTCGGCCCTGTGCGATATAAACCGAAAATGTGCGTACCCGTGTGGTATAAACCCTAGGGGTGTGATAGGGATGTGATATAAATCTTGTAACACACCCCTCTTCGGCAGTCTTCGGATTTTATATCACACCCCTTTTCGCTAACCATTAGCTACTATGACGTAGAGTTCAGTATGCGTCGTGTAACTTCGATCTCCGAGTATGAAGTCAAATAGTACGTAAACGTCAACCTGGCATAGAAACAGCTGGCGCAAAATTCCTTGGTCGTCATATATCAGCGACCTCGGGCTAATATAGGATACGATGTAAAAATTGCCATGTAATAATCTATATATATTGTATATAACATTGAATAGTGCCATATTATGCACTTGTTTTATGCATGGAATTTATTTTACTAGAATGAGCAATTCTGTATTTTGTTACTTCAAACTTGCCAGTAAATATATTTGTCAATTCTATTTTTTTGCAGGTAAAGAAAATTGAACCCGGAGAAAATACGCTAGACCATCCTAAGAAAAAGATCAGGTCACTGAATACATTTACCTCCAGTATATCAAGTATACCCGACTCAATATTTGCTCCACATATATGGGATCTCTTTGTTCATATGGAAAAATCAGTGTCAGCAAGGGCTGTTCTTGGGGTGGCTGTTGATAAAACACACGTTAGACAATGCTATATCATTTTCATTGTACTTTTTAAAAATGACGAAATAAAATTGAATTGTCTCCCAGAGAAAACAATTGTTGGTGGGAGAAAGCTAAGGCAAGCATTAGAGAGACAATTTCCAATATTACCCTTGCTGGTTTGCATACGCTATTCATTTTTTAAAAACTAAATGTTGTAAAATGAAAACATCTATTCTCAGTCTATTTAAATTTTTAATTTTCCCTCTACAGGACTGTATTCCATACTATGTCCACACTATTTTTTTCTATTTTAAATCGCTTTGATTTATTAATCAGAAACAAGGAGAAAAAAAAGATTTGGCCACACAAATTTATTTATGTACCACCTAAAAATTTTGCCTAAAAAATAATAGTTTTATTATTGAATTGCTCACCTGCTTGTACTTTTTTTCATCAGATGTCCGATGAACTAGAAATTATA
Organism: Magallana hongkongensis; assembly: GCA_015776775.1. Classification (NCBI taxonomy): domain Eukaryota; kingdom Metazoa; phylum Mollusca; class Bivalvia; order Ostreida; family Ostreidae; genus Magallana; species Magallana hongkongensis. Next base: position 10,952,793 of record CM027471.1, read on the forward strand.
TTGTCATGGCCCTCCCTTACATGTACATTCACATTGTCATTCTTTGGTTCAAATAATTTATCTACTATCTTTATGACACAATAATTGAAATTGAACAATATCCGCCTCCTGATTGCAAGCTTTACAATAATATCAATAACTCATACACTAAACGGTGCCATTTTACTTCTTTTACAGGTCGGGTTTACTCTTCTTATTGTAAATGAAACAACTAAGGAAATGTTGAAAACATCGGATGGAAGGGGACCTGTACATTTTGAGGGACTGGTGGAAAACCCTCGGTTTTACTACAGAAAACAGATGAACTATCTTAAAAGAGAGGAGAGAGAGGACTTGTTGAAATGTCTGCTTTATGTTGGAATGATGCAAAATAGATTTTAAAAATCGAATTGTGTCTTAAATATTTTTTAAAATATAATTTACATTTATCTGCATGGTACTTCAAAAGACTTGGACGTGATTTAAGATCAACAATTTTATTTTTATTTTTTATGTATAAAAGGGTTTACTGGTGCATTTTAAATGATTGACCAAAATATAGAATGTTAAGTTAAATTACAAGCGAGATACAGATGTTATGTAAACAAAGCTTGAGTCTCATAGTTGTTTACGAAAAATATAATGTTGAGAATTGCTATTTCTTAGACAAAATGACATGTAAAAACAATCTAAACTAATTCAATATCTTTATAAATACTTTTATCAACATAAGAAAGATGCATTTGATCGAAATTTACACCAATATAACACACATGTAAAAATGACAATATTTGAGCTTTGTTTACAAAACAAAGAATTAGGAACTCTGTATCTTGCTTATAACTTGATATTTGACTTTATAATTTTGACATAGCATTTGTGAAATTTATGTCTTGTACTCGTACTAATGTAAAAAAAAATCTGAACAAAATTATGTTATTTTATTATCAAAATATTCAGTCTGATATAATAGTATGTCTTCCATAATTCTCCTTCATCCTATTTTCATTGTTTATATTGTATATTTATACTTGTTCAATATTTATTTACTACTTATCTTTGCATTTATAAAATGCACCTCTGACTTGTGATCTGTATATAAAATGACAGACCTCATGTACCATTTCTTGGTTTGAGTGAACATACTGAACTAAATTGAATTGAATTGAGTTATCCCCCTTTCATCAATTGATAGAATGTCCAACATAATCCCTCATCTTGGTTCGGTTTAATTTACAATTAAGAGATCCGGGAGTTTTAATTTTGTTTGGCTAGTTAATAGGTGTGTTACGTAGAAAGTAATTATAAGCGCATTGTAAAAAATCTTTACGCATGCTAACGATTAATTTAAAACATGCGCATTGTTATTTTGAAAGATATATATGCGAAATTTTATCAGTTAGAAATTTAATATATACATATTTAAAAAATTATGACGACATTAACAGCAACTGATCGAGGACAAGAATTGTTTTCTGTCAATTTAAGTTATTAGAATAATATTACATATTTCTATAATTAACATGGTGTTAGAAACATCGCACAGTATGATGTAAAATTCTATAACTTTATTGTTCGACTTAATTAGGCACGGCACGTGCATTTGTAGGACGGAATAGCATTCTTTTGTTTTTGAATATGGCTAAGGGTTCGAGTCGCGGCCATATGCTCAACATTAGAATCACGAGCACTAGTGCGCTAATAAATTTACGTTGAATTACAATAATCCCATATTATAACAGTAAACAAATTACATGTAGCTAATTATTACATGTATAGTAAACAATGGGATGCATACACGGAACCAGATCTAGAAAATTTTTCACAGGTAGGGGGATGGGGGTCCGATTGGTATTTGTGCTTGCCCGGGGGATGGGGGGGGGGGGGTCCGAGGCCTAACTCAAGTTTCCTATGTGCATTTAATAAAATTGACTATTTTTGAGAGATAGGGGTGGGGGGGGGGTAGGTCGATGCCGCTCCTTTAATTTAATGTACATAAGATTTTTATTTTTTACGCAAATAAAAAAATCGCTTAGAATAAAGCTAAGTTTGTAATGTATGTTTATAATCTATATAAATTTACATACAGTCATGTAAAAGGTCTATGTGCGAAAACAGATGTACAATATTATGTATAAGGAACGTTTACCCTAGCAGTAATACATTATGTGGTATTCCGTTCTGTCAAATAGGATCACAGTCGGTCTGGGTTTTTTAAAGAGCTTCCTTCGGGATTTCGTTCATGTATTTAAAAATATGGGAAAGTTAACTGGAAGTTAGTAATTACAAAAACATGTTTAAGGGTTACTCCAGCTGAATTCAGAGTGTGATTTCGTTAATAAATCGTCTCTGATATTATGTAAACATACACAATACATGATGTACTCCAAGTACACATATGCCTGTATATACTACAATGTATAGGTTCTATCAAATCAGAATGTTCTTACTCCTACAGATAAACAGTAGTAAGCTAACCCCACTTAAAATAACTTTAAAAATTGATTATGTGAAGATCAAACCGCAAATTTAACCGTTCTGCACATAAATGTAATTTTAGATCATATTCAAAGAACACGTTAAATACTAGTATATATATTTAATACCTAGACGAGGATCTATCTTGCAGGAGAGGGTTCCGGGTCTATACTGAGTATCTTTATTTTCACAGATAAATTTCAAAAATTTGAAATTTCCGGTAGTAGGCAGAATGTTTACCTCCCCCACCCCAACCTTTAATCCTTAAGATCCGCGCCCATGTTTAAAGCTACAATGTAGAACTTAAACACCATAATCAGAATCCAGTTCAATGATCTGCAAATAAGGTTGATGCTGGCAAAATGGTTTTGTAAAGGAAAAAAAATCACCTATTCCTATTACCTACCTAGTGATCTCTATTTTGATTTAATTAAAGAAGTCATGGTGTTTATTTACAATAACACAAGCTTAAAACATTTTACCTGCGAAAACGTGTGCCAAGCTTTATTAAAATCAGTTCAAATGCTGTTGACACATTGTATTTACAGCGAATTAAACCAAGAAAGATATATTCATAATTTAAAAATGTCTGTTCGATAGATTTCATCCGCATAGCTACTACCATGATTATATCGACGTAAGATTTTATTACAAGCTCGCAGCAATTTGAAGGGGGGGGGGGGGGATGGTCGCGAAAAAAACCTTTTTCGGAGCATATTTATATACATGTATAAGGTTCTCTTTCAAAATCGATGCTACGTGTTTGTTATGTTGAATTCAATGATTCTTGTTTCAAATATTGTTTTTCTATCCAAACACAGGTTTTTTTTCATTTTTAATTTCGCCAGTCTCTTTCATTTAATTATCTCATTAATTAACGTGATGAACACGCAAGTTTCCAAATAAGCCACCCAGACACACCCCCCCCCCCACCTACCGTCCCCTGCAATATTTATATTTCTTCAAATTTTCATTGTAAAATTATCAAAAATATGCCTCAGACCCCCACCCCCACCCCACCCCCGGGAAAACTCGAAAAACCGTCGGACCTGTCCAAAAGCTGGAATATTAAGTACTTCATTAATTGTTTGAATATATGTTTTGGTAATTTAACAATGTATTTGGATTTACAAACGATGGTTGGGGGGGGGGGGGTCCAAATCTCCAAACCCTCCGCCTTTGTAAATGAGATGGATTGTTCAGAATTTATATTTGTAATCTCTTACTGAAAAAAATTACCAAATCTATGGAAGTTTCTGGACTTTTCATACTGTTATATAATCCCATCTTCCCATTTGTTTAATTATTACGTCAAATCTTTTTGAAAAAAAAAGGAATAAATAAATACACTTTAAATAATAATTTTACATATTGCATCCCCCCTTTTTTGGCATGTAAATAAGTTGAAATGAAATTAGCGAGCAAACGATGTAAAGATTATAAAAGTTTTAATTTATTTAAATCGTTATCCAGTTGTTGTGGAAGTCAAGTCACTAACTAAATCTGATCCAATTGATTGACAGAATGAGATATAGCGTCTGTGTACTCCTACAGTAGATACCTGTAAAACAGGTAAAAGGATATAGAGTCTACATGAAAAAAACAACAAATTAAATGATTTTTTTTCTTTCGGTAGTGGAAGTGATTATTGTATTTGTACGAAATACATGGAAACTTCTATAGGAATGGGATGGACGCTCCCATATATCCACCACGGCATTTTATCACGTGTCTAGACGGAGTGCATACTAACACCATAGTGACCAGACCAGGAAGTAAAATACCTGAGTCGCCTTGTTGGAGAGTGAAGGTATGTGGTTTGTTTATAAACAAATAACAGGTGTTTAACGAGTTATATATTATAAGTTTTTGTAGACTTTATCAGAGAAATGTATTGTTTGATTTGTAATTGTTTATATTAATTATTTAAAGGTCATAATAAAGAACGTAAACTGGTTTATTTACGACTTGCTAAAGTTCACCTGGGTTTTTTTCCGGGGCGTTTTACAATGGTTTGGTTGATGTACATATTAAAAACCTTATTTAAGTTGATTTTATGATTTTTTTTTCAGCATTCTCTAAACAAATCTATCCAGGTGTCTGACCATGTACCCCCGTACTTGGGCCCAGGATGTGTTACGGTGTCGTCTCTGTGAGACCCCGGGCCCCCCTATGTACTGTGACATTTGTCAGGTACATCTGTGTAAAGCCTGTGTAGGGGAACATCTCTCTGATGAATCCAAAGAACACAAAGTAGTAACATTCAAAAAGCGGGGATTTGCAACTGAATGTTCAAAACATTCCAAAAAATTGTGCGAACTTTATTGCGAACAATGTGACATTCCTTTTTGTTTGCAGTGTGTCTCCTCTGGTGAACATTTAGGACACAAAGCAGTTGAAATTTTAAAAAGTCTTGAAACCAAGAAAGAAGTGTTACAGAGAGATTTACAAGAATTAGAGAAATTGATTTATCCCAAATACCAAGAAATTGTATCTAATATCCCAGTTCAGAAAGCTGATCTGCATCAAAACTCCAAGAAATTAACAACAGCTTTACACAAACATGGAGAAGACTTGCACAGAGAAATAGACATTGCCATCCAAAAACTGAAATCTGACATGGATGAAATTGAATCCAAACACCTGGTTGTCCTTGATAAGCAGGAAAATGAAATCAAACACAGTATTACTGAAATTAAACAAATCATTGCTGATTTGAAGAAATTACTGATTTCCAATGACGTCAGTCTTGTCTCTGCATACAAATCAAGGATTGCTGAATTCAAAAGGTTGCCTCCTAAACTCACAGTATCCTTACCTAAATTCACCCCTCAGAAGATTAACAAAGAACAGATTTATCAGCAGATTGGTTTTCTGTCACCTTTATCTATCAAAACAGAAGAAGATGGCGGCTATGCAATGTAATCTCCCGGTGCTGAGTCCACTCCCCTGGACAGACGCATTGATGTACCACGGATCATCACAGATATAAACACCGAGTACGGAGAATCTAATATATTAGGCAGTGTGTCCTGTCTGAGTGATGATGAGGTGTGGACGAGTGGTGATGACAACATAATGAGACTATACAACCTCCACGGTAAACTAGTGAAGTCAATCCAAACCAAGTCAGGGAACATGCCATGGGACATAGCAGTGACACATAGTGGTGAACTAGTTTATACTGATAACCATGATAGAACTGTGAACATAGTGAAGAATACACAGATACAGACAGTGATCAGACTACAGGGGTGGTATCCTCTCAATGTTTGTAGTACCTCCTCTGGTGACCTCCTGGTTATCATGGTCGGTGGTGTTAAGAAACAAGCAAAAGTTGTGCGTTATTCTGGCTCCAAAGAGAAACAAACTATTCAATACAATGACAAAGGACAATCTCTCTATTCATATGATGCTCACTTTAAATACATCAGGGAGAACAAGAACCTAGATATCTGCGTAGCAGACTATATGGCCTGTGCAGTAGTAGTGGTCAATCAGGCCGGGAAACTCCGGTTTACTTACACCGGACCTCCCTCTACTATCAAAGAACCATTTTTTCCAGCCGGCATCGCTACAGACAGCCAGGGTCTGATCCTGACAGCAGACCGTATCAACTACTGTATCCACATCCTGGATCAGGACGGACAGTTCCTCCGCTACATTGACAACTGTCATTTACAGAATCCATGGGGTTTATGTGTGGACATCAGAGACAACCTCTTTGTGGCTGAATATAAAACAGGTAAAGTGAAGAAAATCCAATATAACATGTAAACAAACTGTGAACATAAAGTGAACATCTAATAACAATGTAGATAATTATTAACTGATTAGATTTGTAAAATGTTTTATATCATTAAACTGTTGATATATATCAAAAGTAACAAATAATTTTTAAAGTGTGTTTGTTTTATGTTTTATGTTACATCAAACAATGAAGAATGTAAACATTGAGAGACTCTGTATTATTTATGTATATACATGTATGCATACGATTTCTGTATGTTCCTATATTTTACATACATTACATAAATAAAATAGAATTGTTATGAAACATTTTTTTTATTCTTGGTAGAAAGTTCTATATCTACCGGTACTATGAAAAGAAAAAAATTTAATTATTCAACATGTGTTCAAGAGGTAAGATAGTTTTCTTTTCTCTGGAAATACTTTTTTCACATTTTTGAATGCTTGGGATCTACAAGTTTATATTAAAACTTATAAATATTAATATTAAATTAGATGCGATCTTTTGATATTTATTCATGAAATAAGAATCAACATACATGTAATATGAATTGGTTAGACATGCACACACTACGCTTTAAAAGGTTTTGGGTCCTTTATGCATGTTAATTTTTTAACAATAAGAAAAATCTGATAAGAGAAAAATTACAACAGTGCATTTCGCTAGATATCTAGAGCATATAATTTTTATTATAGTATTGAAGTTGATGTCAAGAGGGGTTAAATTACCAGTGATTGAAGCTTGGTGTGTTGCAAAATAGAATATATGCTAAAGATATTTAATGAACATGGAAATCTTGGTCATTTGGGCCATGTCCATAGAATATTGCAATTTGACCTTGACTCAATCAGTAGTGGTTATCTTCTTCCTATGGGTAGTACCAGTGTACTAATTTGATGTCTGTCCAGCTTAGGATTCTTTTTATATTGATCAATGGCGTCGGAGGGAAATTTAAAGTTGGGGATAGACTTATCAGAAATCTTGACAAACTAAATAAAGAGTATAAAAAGGGCTATGATTATATCTAACTTTGCAAAAAAGCCTATCCCTCCCCCATCACCCGGTTCCCACTCTTGTCTTAATAGGACAAAGGTCTATCAAACCAAGGCTTTATTTCATATTAATGAGTTATCTCCCTTTGATCAAATTCTCATCTCATCTGAAATTTAATTTCGATTGAAATTGGTAGGTCTGCTTAAACTTCTGTGGTAATAAACATTTTTTTCAGAAATTATTTGGTATGCTTTGTAAATTAAAAAGCTACATGTATGCCAATTTGCTTTGTCGTCTTTCAATGTATATGGCTTTTTGATTTCATTGAGGGGAGGGGGGATTCACGTGGTAGTGTTTTAAAAAGAAGTGGAGGGGGGGGCTACTAAACCGCATAGTAAAGTCAATGTTGCCGATTACCAAATTAATTAACCGTAGTTGATACATTTTTGTGCGTTGACATTAGACAAGCCTTATATTTACTACGACGGTTAATTCAAGAGAAATGTCCCGACGTACGTGTACACCCGTCTCTCAATCATCTCTTATCATGAATGAAAATAGAACAGAAATTAATTATAATTATAATTATATATCATCTTATCTGTCACATTTTCCCCCAGAGAAATTGCCATTTGAAACGTTCTTAAAATTGATGTATAAAAACAGGAACACGTATGCTAAGGATATACATCGAACCCTGATAAAACTCATATAAGATGAGTTGACAGTAAAAGAAATATGATTTTTCATTGTGCTTTCCAAATATTTAAGCGCCGGTTCTCCCAATCAAACACAGCTATTGTTATACAGCACCATTGAAAGAGTTTTATAACTCGTATATCCTGAATTTCATAAACCTGTAGGCATCTATCTTGACCTTAAGTAAACTTTTTTTCTGCAATGATCGTTATTCCTTCATAACCTGCATGAATCATCAAAAAAGCATTTTGTTGTTTGATCATATTAACATCTTTCTTTTAACATTTATCCATTTTTTGTTCGTAAAGATTACAGTCTGTCCCAAGTTATTGCTTCATCACTTTTTGATGATTTTTAATAAAAATACACATACCTGTGAAAGAAATACAGTTGAAATCGATGAAGGGGAATATATCTAAGATATCTTTATTGAACAATTATCATTTCTCACTCATAAAAGTTCACAGGAACGAAAACAAATTTCTTACGGAGATTTATAATGGGAATTGTTTACATATGTCCTCCATTCGGAAGTACTCGGGATATCTCGCGCAATTTTTTAACGTTATCATCCGGGCTTATAAATGGCTGATGCAATGCAAAATTCCCGTAGACTTTTTATTTTGGGATGTGTATTGAAGCCTGAAGCGGTAGAGGGAGCGTTTCAAAACAGATAATGTGGACATTTTTCATATTAGTGGATGAGGGTAGTTTGAGCACAAAGGCGTTTAACTAAATTATTGTTAATAAACACCTTTACGTTAGATATAAAAAAAAATTAAACAATAAAATGCTTTCTTTGGTAATTCATGCAGGGTATGAAGGTAGCGACATTGCAGAAAAAAATACAAATTGCAATTTTGTAATACCCGCGTTAGCGGGTTTTGTATTTTTTCTGCAATGATCGCTTTCCTTCATAACAGGCGTGAATCATCAAGAAAAACATTTTATTGTTTATATTTCTATCTTTCTTTTAACAAATCAATGAAATGATCGTAAACAGTACGTAAATTAAGAATTTAACTAAATTATTAATAATGCACTTTAGTACATCTACATGATTTTTCATTAGTTGCTGAAAGTGTCGACCGATCTATAACTGGTTAAAACTGGATCGTGTAGATTTCCGTGGATGCTTGTGGACAGGACCGTGTACTCTCTCCCCCGTTTAATCAATGTTTTTTTTTTAAATTTAATCTTAATTTATTTATTTCATTTCTTATCTCTAACAACCTCTTACATGTATAAATTTTTTCGTCTCAAGTCGAAAATAACAGATATGTCACGACAGGATTTCATGTTCTATTCACATTCGTTTTCCGTACACGAATTGAACGTCGACGTTTGGCAAGTATTCGAAATATGAAAGAGTTATCTGTGGTTATTGCAATAGACACGAAATAGGAAATTGGTTTCATTACATTCTCAGCTACAATTCATTGCAACAAAGACGCATTCAATGTTAATTAGAAAAAAAAATAATCAAAATTAAAAATACTGTTAGTTTTACATGTAAATTTAAATATCTGTATAAAGTTCAAAACACTGTTGTTGTTGTTGTTTTTTTTTTAAAGAAACTATGCTCTTTTAACAGAAAAATAAATCAGAGATGTCCCTCGGTCTAGAACCCCCATACTTCACATTTGTATTAAAATGATTTCGAGTTGATCTTTTATACGTACGTTTTTTTCTTTTCGTACATGTGAGGTCTATATCAGTAAGTAATATGTGTAATGTCATACATTGTATCATTATAATATCTGTGTACCATTGTACACGTCATGCACAATATGAGCTGCATCTAATTTCACAATGCTAAGCTATTTATTTAAGTAAAAGACAAGCTCATATGGTCAGCCAAAAGTTGATTGGCAAGTTGTCAGTCGAGTTATGATTTAGACTGATCATAGGAAAAATCTTTTTAGTAATCATTCCTTAATGGAAAAACAGAATTTGAAATTTTCACTTCTTATCGTGACTACGCCCCTATGAATTATGAATGTACATTTTTAAGCGGTAATTTAGACTGACCTGAATTTCTCATACATTAAGTTTAAATTGCATGCAGTCTGAAATATCTGACGTTTTTCTGGCTTTTTGAACTATTTTGATATTTTACTTGCCAGGAAAACTGGTTTACGTGCCAGGAAACTTTTATGGCAAGTAAAATATTTTTAAAATCGAAAAAAAAACCGGGAAAGTAAGATATTTCGTACTAAGGTTTAATCAGAACAAACTGACATACATTTTGTGATAAAGCATTTTTCATAGAAAGTTATTTGTTGTAAATTTGTTGAATATGCACAGGATGGATATTCTAAAGAAAAGAAGGTAACAATACTTTCGTCATGTACTTAATTATGTATTTTCGTGGTCCCGAGAATGGATAACTAAAATGAATTGCAATTTCGACCTGTAAAAACATGGATTGCATAAAAACAAATTGCTTTTACAAATGAGATTAAAAAAAAATTAATTCACCGATTTTAATCAACATAACTACCCCCCCCCCCCCCCCGGCAACAGTTCAGACAGATCAACTGTTGTCCTCGACCCAAGTAATCAACTGTATCCTATTACCCTCAGCGTTAGCAACACACTTCGCAACGGGTTACACAACGAATTGTTACATGCGCGTAAATATGCGCGTACGGTTAGCCGAAGAATTCAAGTCATTTCTATAGAAAAGCAGTAAAAATTTTTGAAAATTAAGACATTCAGTATCGTAAAATAAATAGTGGCTGTTTGGGAGGGTAACAGTTGAAATTGTTAAAAAATCTCAACCGCTTCGCGTCGGTTGACAATTGTTTTCTCGCGGTGTCAATTTCAACTGTAACCCTCCTAAACAGGGACTATTTATAAAATGTTTTTGCACTTTTAAATACTCAAAAGTGAAATGATAAAAAGTTATTGTCACAAAAACATGTTAGTGTATTAGTATAATAAGAACAGATTACAGAAAATCTCTCTCTCTCTCTCTCTCTCTCTCTCTCTCTCTCTCTCTCTCTCTCTCTCTCTCGTAACAATTCTACAGATATTATATGATATGATTTGAAAAGCTATTGTCAAATTACTGTGTCGCCCTGAAATGTATATGATTGAATGATTTCATTTGGAAGGGGTGGTGTTTAAGTGGTGATGTTTTGTGTTCGTATTTTTAAAAGGGGGAGCTATTAAACCACAAATCCGAAACCATTATGGTGTTCTAATCTTTTATTAACACAACCTCACCTTGAACATTTAGAAATGTCTTGGTTTGATCATTTCACCTGCCACATTAATTTTCTTTTTTGAGAAATACATGTAATAACGTTTGAAGCGTTCGTCAATTTTTTATGTAAAAGCATGGACGTATATAATCTAATTAAGTATATACTTCCCTGATAAAAATCATATTGGTCTTTTTACGAATTATTTTGAAAAAATCAATGATAAACTTTATTGGGAGGTGGTCATCTTCGCTAGCCAAGGGATGTAGAGGAGCAGAGTGGATCGTAAACCATTGGCTAGCGAAGATGGTGGAGGGTTAGCGGGGAGTCTTTCTACAGCGAGGATGAAGGTGGAAACAGAACGTTGCAGTGTAAAATTATTTGTCATAAACTTCTTTCGGTTTTTTTTAAGACATCATCTTGACCTTTACAATTTTTATCTCGTATTCCTCCATATTATATGACAACTGCCATGTGATCAATAAAAGTCACGAGGTAAATGCCCTTTCTGCCTTTACGTGGATTGTAAATTCTGCACGATATCGATCATTGTGTATTGTCAGCTTACCGAGAAATAGTATTGTTTTGTGGCTTAAGCTCGGAATTCAGAAACAAAATTGAAAAGAAAAATTTAAGATTCCGTCAAAATAACAAGATATTGTTGTGAAATTTTAAAATTTCGATGATCTGCATCCGATTAGCAGTCGCTAGCACACATTTGATATACATTTAGGTAATATCAATTTTGAGCTCAAAAGTTGTTTTCAATGCTTTGACTACATTTGAAAGTCAAATATCGAATTACAAACGAGTTACAGGGGTTAGAATTCTTTGTTTTGTAAACAAAACTTGAGTTGTGTTAATGTTTACATATTTGTTGTATTGGTTTAAGTTTCAATCTAATGTTGCTGTTTGCTGTTATGAAATTATTTATAAACCTATTTAATCGGTCTTTCTTGTTTCCACAAGTTATTTTATAAATATCATTGTTTTAAGGAGGTAAAGGCATACATATTGGGTAATGAGAGTGGGTCAAGGTGGTTCGGACCCCCCCCCCCCCAATCCCCCGAAAAAAAAGATTTATTTTATTTTCAAACTAACATTTACCAAAATAAAGCCCCCTCCTTACTCCAATAAAAGAAATTCTTGAACCCACTCTGGGGTAATAAAACTGCGCAAACGTTCCTTTCTCATGAGATGCAAAAGAATGCAAACTTAAGTTGAAGAAAAACTATTTTTATAGGGTTGGGGGCATTTTGTTTTTCATTTTCTTTAATACTTATGTTTTCTTATTTCGTCACAAAACGTATTATCCGATAGAAGAGATGTACATGTATAACTTTATATTCCTCTCAAATTGAGAAAAAATATGCATCACATTTTCATTCTAGCTAGTTTTGAAAAGTTGAGTTTTAAAAATTTAGTTCTACTACACAGTTCATTAAATATGGAGACTGAAACCCAAAGCGTCAACCATATGTTATTTTTTTTTAATTGGCATCAAAACTGGAAAGTTTATTTTGAGATGCTCAAATTCAGTCATTTCTTTATTTTAATAACAAAAGGAAGATATTTAGTTCATTTGATTTATCACATATTTTTATTATTACATGATTTTTAGGTGGAAACTGTTGAAAAATCGCGGCGACAACAAGAAGGACGTGAAGTTTCTAGAAGTTAAAGGCGTCACGATCAAACACGAGTCTGTCCAAATCGCTACGTCCAACAACCGTTCGAGTTTCACGGAAACGGGTTTTCAAGGAACCGCACGGAACGACCCCTGAAGAACGAGCAGGGCCGCCCTCTGTACTATTCCTATAAGCATTACGTACAGGTACCAGCCATTCTCGCAGAACCCGTTGTACCGTCAAAAGATTACAAGTCGGTGGACGCTTACAAACAATACGTGGACATTTTTCAAAATAACGTGATTGTCGAGGGATGGAAAACCAGTTTCCCTCGGGAAAGAGAGAAAACTGACCTGTCTCAGTTCGGACAGGAGAACCGACTTCTCCAGTCGTTGATCAATGTCAACCATCCCGGAGATGTGAGCGACGCGCAGGAAAATGGTGACCTCAGACTCGAAAATGACGTAATGGAAGCCCAAACCAACAGATCGAACTTATCTCTGAACAAAAATGAGGAGGCATATCGAATAAGTCTATAGTGGTAGAGATCAAGGCCACGTGGAAGGAAAGAGAGAAGACGGAGGAAAACGAAATTCAGGAGCAGGTTGAAGTTCCAGCAAACGATTCACAACCCGCGGAGCAGGAAAGTAGAGCGCAGGAAGATCAACCAACTGAAAGCACATGAGAGGAATTTTTTTTAATGTTGTCTGATACGGACTCGGGAGATTACATGTAACACGTCGCCAAGAAATTCAAACGCGCTTCCGCGTTTTATGTCATTATGAAATGCACGAATTTGTGTACATACACTACAAATGTATGTGATCATTTTCAATCTGAACATTTTTTGGCCTTAACGATTTATTTTCTTATTTTTCTACAACATTGATTATATCCTTTGACAAAGATGTAAAAACGAATACAAATACCCATGAACAAGTACATGTACCCACGCTTTAAAATTACTTTGCTCAATAATTTGGTTTTAAACATGTAGGGTGATTTAACCATGCATCGGACACATACCTTGGATCGGACAACTTTGTTTATAAATATACAAATAAATGTGCATGCGCTCATGTGTTGTTTCGTATATTCCTGAATTAGAACAAATGAACTTTATCATTATTAAGAATTTGACAGTCACATTGTCAAAGAAATAGCAATATAGACATCGTAAAATGACATCAAATACGCCATTATTGAAAATTTAGTTACGAAGATTTTACACTAAAGCATGATTTGAATGTTGTGCGTTTGATTGTAAATTAGTGAAAATGCACTCTCTGCGTAAAATAATTAGAAAGAAGTAAGTTTTGAAACAAAATTTGATTTAAATAAGTCCAAGAAATTTGAACAATTAATGTCAAGGTCATTATTGCACCATATGTTCATTTCACCATGGATCGGACACAAATTAACCATGCATCGGACAGTTTTCATTGCATGATTTCTTCTAATAATATGGAGATTATGTGCCCATTCCTTGTGATATACTTTAAATGTGAAGTAAAATAAAAATTTAAAAAATAATTGATACAAACATTTCCCTCAAACCACTTAAAAATTGAGTTTTACGGACACACCATTTTTAGTCCAAAGTTCCTGTAGGAGCTGGCACGATAAAGAACCCCTTATGATAAATATTCCTTTAAACAGAAGCACTAGTCTTAATTCCTATATGTATATTTGAGGATTTACATTAAAAGAAATATGAATAGCAATTGAATAAATTAATATTTCCGAACCTTTGTATTTTTGCATTAAAACCAGAAAATGTTGTTATTTTTAATCTCTACTGCACTGCTATAGCTGTCCGATGCTTGGTAAATATTGTCCGATCCATGGTGAAATAGTTCAACACTTCATTAATTTGCTTTATTTTCTACATTTTTAACAATTTCACAATTTTTTCTCCAATAATTAAGCAAGGGAAAAACCTGTACCTTTTAATACAAGTTTTATTTATATTTGGACGATATTTAATGCGTGAACAAAGGGAAAAATCCAAAGGTGTCCGATGCATGGTGAAATCACCCTATGTAATATATATGCATACACACTGCATGTATGAATACTTTCCATTTAAATTCAAATGTGCATTTTTATTCTTCATTTATTTCAGGGTATGTTTCGTTGGGACATATTCGCAATTGTTATAAAAAGTGTTATGTACATCCTAAATAAATATTAATTCATCAAATAATAGAGTATTATTTAGCTAATGCAACGATTAACGGAACACGTACGCGTTTTGAATGAACGTTTTAAAGACTGGTCAAATCCCGCACCTTGCTTCGGTTTAATTAACAAAAGATATGGGGTATTTAATTTTTTTTGGCTAGTTAATAGGTGTGTTTCGGAGAAAGTAATTATAAGCGCATTGTAACAAATCTTTACGTATGCTAACGATTAATTTAAAACATGCGCATTGCAATTTTGAAAGATACATATCCGAAAAATTAATCAGTTCTAAATATATACATATTTAAAAATCATGACACCATAAGCAGCAACTGATCGAGGACAAGATGAGTTTTTCTGTCAGTTTAAGATATTAGATTAATATTAGATATTTATATAATTAACATGTTAGAAACAGTGCACAGTATGATGTAAAAATAAAAAAAACTGTAATTCTTGTTGACTGAATTAGGCGTCGCACGTGCATTTGGAAGACCTAATAGCATTCTTTTGTTTATGGATGTGGCTAAGGGTTCGAGTCGCGGCCATGCACAACATTACAACCACGGGCACTAATGCGCTAATATTTACGTTGAATTTCAATCATCCCATATTATAACAGTAAACAAAAATACATGTAGCTATATATTACATGTATAGTAAACAATTGGATGCATACACTTTTTTTTCACGGGGGGAGGGGGGGTCCGATGGATATTTGTGCTTGCCCGGGGGATGGGGGGGGGGGTTTCAGAGGCCTATCTTAAGTTTACTATGTGAATTTAACAAAATTGATTATTATTTTTCTGGGGGTGGGGGAAGGGGGGGGTAGTTGAGTGCCGCTCCTTTAATTTAATGTACAATGAGATTTTTACGCAAATAAAAAATCGCTTAGAATAAAGCTTAGTTTGTAATGTAGGTTTGTAATCTATAGAAATTTACATACAGTCATGTAAAAGGTCTATGTGCGAAAATAGATGTACAATATTACGTATAAGGAACGTTTACCCTAGCAGTAATACATCATGTGGTATTCCGTTCTGTTAAATTGGGTCCCAGTTGGTCTGGGGTTTTTAAAGAGCTTCCTTCCGGATTTCATTCAAGTATCTAAAAATATGGGAAAGTGTACTGGAAGTTAGTAATTACAAGTACAAGTACATGTTTTAGGCTAAATCCAGTAGAATACAGGGTGTGAATTCATTAATAAATCGTCTCTGATATAATGTTGATGTACACAATACATAATGTACTCCAAGTATACATATACCTGTATATACTACAATGTATAGGTTCTATCCTGATCAGAAAGTTAAAACTACTAGGAGTATCATTGTTCCCTTGAGGAGGGGGTGCCGAGTCAATACTGAGTATATATATTTTTCACAGAAAAAATTTGAAAAAAATTAAAATTCCCGGTAGTAGGCAGAATGTTTACCCTCCCCCACCCACCCTGAACTTTCATCCTTTAGATCCGCGCCCATGTTTCAAGCTACGAAGTAGTTACACACGATATAATCAGAATCCAGTTCAACGAATAAGGTTGATGCTGGCAAAATGGTTTTGAAAAGGACCATTTGAAAAAAAATTACCTTTTCCTTTTACCTACCAAGAGATCTCTTTTATAATTTATTTAAAGAAGCTATGGTGTTTATTTACAATTACACAAACTTAAAAACATTTTACTTGCGGAAACGTGTGCCTGTTCGATAGATTTTATCCGCATAGTTACTACCATGATAACATCGACGTAAGATTTTAATACAAGCCCGTAGCCATTTGGGTGGGGGGGGGGTCGCGAACAGATTTTCTTGAAATCTAATGTATCCCCCCCCAAAACAATCTTTCTCGGAGCATATTTAAATACATGTATAAGGTTCTCTTTCAAAATCGAAGCTACGTGTTTGTTATGTTGATTTCAATGATTCTTGTTTCAAAAAATAGTTTATCTATCCAAACACAGTTTTTTTTTTCTCTATTTTTAATTTTGCCCATCTCTTTCATTTCATTATCTTACTATTCCAGGTGATGAACAAGCAAGTTTCCAAATAAGCCATCAGACCCCCCCCCCCCTCACCCGTCCCCAGCAATATTTAAATTTCTTTAAATTTTCATTGTAAAATTATCAAAAATATGCCTCAGACCCCCACCCCCGGGGAAACTAAAAAAAAAAAACTATCGGATCCTCCCCCTGGAAAAAAAATTTCTGGATTTCTGAATCCACGCATGAGCTGGATCACTAAGTACTTCATTCATTGTTTGAATACATATTTTGGGTAATTTTACTATGTATTTGGATTTACAAAGGATGGTGGGGGGGGGGGGGGGGGTTCGAATCTCCAAATCCTCCGCCTTTGTAGATCCGTGCATGTTAATATACCAAAAATGTCAGTTGGGGAAGGGGGAGGGTATAGCGCTAATGTGCCTGCGTTTCAGTACGCAAGTTCTCCAGTCCTTTAACCAACATTTATTTCTGAGATGCATTATTCAGAATTAATATTTGTAAGCTCTTACTGAATACTTCTACCAAATCAATAGAAGTTTCTAAACTATTCAGACTGTTGTATTATCCCAACTTCCCATTTGATTAATTATTTCGTCATTTTTTTTCTGGAAAAAAGGAATAAATAAAAACACTGAAAATATGAATTTTACATACTGCATAATGTTTTTGACACGTACATGTAGCATTAGAGAGGCAAGAGCGGGGGCCTTCCTAAACAACTTTTTCTCGTAAAAAACCTTTTAATTAAGCAATTAAAAAAAATATCATTGCGTTGCACCCCTCCCCCCCCCCCCCCCCCCCACTTTTTCCATTTAAATAAGTTGAAAAGAAAGTAACGAACACACGATGTAAAGATTATAAAAGTTTTAATTTATTTAAATTGTTTTTCAGTTGTTGTGGAAGTCGAGACACTGAATGAATCTGATCCAACTGATTGACAGAATGAGATATAGCGTCTGTGTACTCCTACCGTAGATACCTGTAATACAGATAAAAGGATATAAAGTCTACATGCCAAAAAAAAAAAAGAAACCCGACAAATTGAATGATTTTTTTTTCTTTCAGTAGAGAGAGTGATTATTTTATTTGTAAGAAATGCACGGAAACTTTCATAGTATATATGTATAAATAGACGCTCCCTCGTATCCACCACTGCATTTTATCACGTGTCTAGACGGAGCGCATACCAAGGCCATAGCGGCCAGACCAGGAAGTAAAATACATGTACCTGAGTCGCCATGTTGGAAAAAGAAGGTTTGTGGTTTGTTTATAAACAAATAACCATTGTTTTTATTAGCTTTTCATAACAGGCGTTATAGATTTTATCAGTAAAATGTCCTGTTTTATTTGTAATCGCTAAATGGAGTTAAAATGAGCGAAGTGTATATAGATTAATCAAAGGTCACAATACAGAACGTAAACTGGTTAATTTACAACTTGCTAAAGTTCACCTGTTTTTTTTTTCGGGGCGCTCAGAAATATCCAGGTTAATGTACATATTGGATACTTAATTTAGTTGATTTGTGATTTGATGATTTTCAATTATTTTCAGCATTTTCTAAACCAATCTATCAAGGGGTCTGACCATGGACCGCCGTACTTGGGCCCAGGATGTGTTACGGTGTCATCTCTGTGAGACCCCGGGCCCCGCTATGTACTGTGACATTTGCCGAATACATCTGTGTAAAGCCTGTGTGGGGGAACATCTCTCTGATGAATCCAAAGAACACAAAGTGGTAACATTCAAAAAGCGGGGATTTGCACCTGAATGTTCAAAACATTCAAAAAAATTGTGTGAACTTTATTGCGAGAAATGTGACTTTCCTCTTTGCGTGCAGTGTGTCTCCTCTGGTGAACATCTAGGACACAAAGCAGTTGAAATTTTAAAAAGTCTTGAAACCAAGAAAGAAGTATTACAGAGAGATTTACAAGAAATAGAGAACCTGATTTATCCTAAATACCAAGAAATTGTATCTAATATCCCAGTTCAGAAAGCTGATCTGCAAACAAACTCCAAGAAATTGACAACAGCTTTACACAAACATGGAGAAGACTTGCACAGAGAAATAGACACTGCTATTGAGAAATTGAAATCTGACGTGGATGAAATGGAATCCAAACACCTGGTTGTCCTTGATAAGCAGGAAAATGAAATCAAATGCAGTATTTCTGAAATCACACAGTGCATTGCTGATCTGAAGAAATTACTGAACTCCAATGATGTCAGCCTTGTCTCTGCCTACAAATCCAGGATTGCTGAATTCAGAAGATTGCCTCCTAAACTCACAGTTTCCTTACCAAGTTTCACCCCTGAGAAGATTAACAAAGAACAGATTTATCAGCAGATTGGTTTTCTATCAGCATTATCTATCAAAACAGAAGAACATGGCTACACAATGGATTCTCTCGGTGCTGAGTCCTCTCCCCCGGACAGACCGCTCATTGATGTACCACGGATCATCACAGAAATAAACACAGAGTATGGAGAACCTAATCAATTATGGTGTGTGTCCTGTCTGAGCGATGATGAACTGTGGACGAGTGGTGCGGACAACATGATGAGACTCTACAACCTCCACAGTAAACTAGTGAAGTCAATCCAAACCAAGTCAGGGAACAGACCAGGGAACGTAGCAGTGACACAGAGTGGTGAACTAGTTTACACTGATTACAATGATAGAACTGTGAACATAGTGAAGAATACACAGATACAGACAGTGATCAGACTACGGGGGTGGGGACCTCTCAATGTCTGTATTACATCCTCTGGTGACCTCCTGGTTGTCATGATCACTGATGATAATAAACAAACAAAAGTTGTACGTTATTCTGGCTCTACAGAGAAACAAACAATTCAATACAATGACAAAGGACAACCTCTCTATTCATCTGAACTTTACACTAAATACATCAGTGAGAACAAGAACCTAGATATCTGTGTAGCTGACAATAAAGCCTGTGCTGTAGTGGTGGTCAATCAGGCCGGGAAACTCCGGTTTACCTACACAGGTCCTCCCTCTACTACCAAGGAACCATTTAGTCCAATCGGCATCACTACAGACAGCCAGAGTCGAATCCTGACATCAGACATTAACAACAAACTAATCCACATCCTGGATCAGGACGGACAGTTCCTCCGCTACATTGACAACTGTCATTTACAGCTTCCATGGGATTTATGTGTGGACACCAGATACAACCTGTTTGTGGGTGAATATAGAACAGGTAAAGTGAAGAAAATCCAATATTACATGTAAACAAACTGTGATCATAATGTTACATGTCTACAAAGTGAACATCAAATAACAATGTAGATAATTATTAACTGATTAGATTTGTAAAATATTTTATATCAATAAACTGTTTATATATATCGAAAGTAACACAAGTGTGTTTGTTGCATGTTTCATCAAACTATGAAGAATGTAATCATTGAGAGACTCTGTATTTATAGTTATGTATAATTATATGCATATGATTACTGTATGTATCTATATTTTACATACTTTTCATGTATATATTAAAAAGGAATGAAATGAAATATAATTATTCAACGTGTGTTCAAGAGGTAGGATAATTTCTTTTCTCTGGAATTTTTTTTTGTTTACATTTTTTAATGCCTGGGGATCTACATGTTTATACATATGTATTAGAACTTATAAATATTAGTATTATTTTAGATGCAACCTTTTGATATTAATTCAAGAAATAAGAAGCAACATAATATTTATTGGTTAGACATGCACAAACTACCTTTTAAAAGATCTTGGGTCCTTTATGTATGTTAATTTTTGAAGGATAAGAAAAATGTGATATGAAAAAAATTACAGCATTGCCTTTTGCTAAATCTCTAGTACATATATTTTTATGATAGCATTCAAGTCGATGTCAATAGTAGTTAAATTACCATTGATTCAAGCTTGATGTGTTGCAAAATAGAATAGATTCTAAAGATATTTAATGAACTATCTACTTCCTATGGGTACCAGTGTACTAGTTTGATGTCTGTCCAGCAAAGAGTTCTTTATATATCAGTAGCGTCAGAAGCAAATTTTAAGTTGGGGGGGGGGGGGGGTTGACTTATCAGAAATCTTGATAAGCTAAATCAAAAGTATAAAAAAGGGTTATGGTTATATCTAACTAATATGCAAAATGCTTCCACCCCTTCTCTGTTCCGACGCTTGTGTTTTTCAGGACAATGGTCTATCAAACCAAGGCTTTATTTCATATTAATGAGTTATCTCCCTTTGATCAAATTCTCATCTCACGATCTGAAATTTGATTTCGACCGATACTGGTAGGCCTGCTCAAACTGCTGTGGTAATAAACAATTTTTTCAGAAATTACGTGGTATGATTTGAAAATTGATGGTTGACGTGGTAGTGTTTTTAAAAGGAGAATGGGGGGGGGGGGGTGTACTAAACCGCATTTTAAAGTCAAGGTTACGGATTAACAAATTAATTGATCGTGGATGATACATTTTTGTGCGTTGACATTAGACAAGACATATTTAATACGACGGTTAATTCAAGAGAATTAAATTTCTGACGTACATGTACACCCGTCATTCATTCATTCATCTCTTTTCATGAATAAAAATAGAGCGGCAATTAATTTGTTTAGAGCAGAAATTGTACGTAGTGGTGTACTTATCTTTTATTAACATGTCCTTAATGATTTAAATTTTTTTGTTATAATCATTTCACCTGCCACATTTTCCCCCAAGAAAAATTACCGTTGGCTACGTTCGTAAAATTTATACATAACATGGATAAACATGGAAGCGTTTTCTAAGGATACAGGCACGTAGCACATGGGGGGGGGGGGGGGGGGGCAGAGGGCGCCTCCCCCCTCTCCCCCACTTTTTGTCGCAGCAAGGAGTTTTCTAATTTTACATACTCGTATTAAAATGTGAATTGCCCCCCCCCCCTTTTTTTTTTTAAACCAAATGAAAAATAGGAGTAAAAATAAGAAAATGAACAGGAAAATTGAAGTTATATGTGTACTACGCTACCGCTCCCCCTTCCCTGATTAGGATTGTCATGATTTTGCTTTTCCATTTTTTTTTTGTTACAAGAATTTTTGGATGAGCCTGGCCTTTTTGAAAAACGATACTACGTGCCCGGGATATACGTCCCTGATAAAACTCATATTGATCTGTTTAATTTTTACTTATGAATAAGTAAGAATGCCTACAGTCCTTCCAAAAACGGAATTAAACAAGCTCCCGACCTCCCCTTTAAAATGATATCAAATTAAATATACATGTGGGTATCGGGATTACTTTTCCCATGACTTAATATAGAATAAGACTCCCGCTAACCAATCCTCTCCCCAATTAATAAATATACATTTGTTTTATACATAATGTATGCTTGATTTTTTCTAACTTAAAGTATTTTGCAAAAAGATCAATATGAGTTTTATCAGGGACGTATATCCCAGGCACGTAGCATCGTGTTTGATAAAACTTCCTGATTTGTTACTATTTCCTTTATACATTGTATTAGATACAAATTGATAGTAAAATATATGATTTTTTACTGCGTTTAACAAATATTTAAGATCCGGTTCACCCTATCAAACACAACTATTGTTATACAGCATCATTGAAAGAATTTTATAACATGTAAATCCTGAATTATATAAACCTGTTGGCATGCGCATCTTTTATATTTACAAAATCTTGACCTTCAGTAAACTTTTTTTCTGTAATGATCGTTATTCCTTCATAACCTGATGCATGAATTACCAAAAAAGCATTTTGTTGTTTAATATTATAATATTAATCATATAACATATCAATTTATTGTTCGCAAATATTAAGTACAGTTAACTAAATTATTGTTAATATACATCATTACGTTTAATATAAGAAATATAAACAATAAAATGCTTTCCTTGGTCATTCATGCAGAGTATGAAGGTAGCGACATTGCAGAAAAAAAATCAAATTACAATACTGTAATACCTGCGGGTAATGCAATTTTTCTGCAATGATCGCTTCCTACATAACACGAATGAATCATCAGGAAAAAACATTTTGTTTATATTTCTTTCTTTTAACAAATCAATGAATTGATCGTAAATAGTATGTAAATTTAGAGTAATTAAATTATTGTATATGTACATCAGTGTCCGTTTAGATGAAAGGAATAGTCAAGTCTTCGTATATGGGAATTTGAGTCTGTCATCATCGAAGTAATTTCGTGCAGTCCGTGATTTGTTTTCAAAGGTTGCTGAAAGTGTCGACTGATCTAAACTGGTTAAAACTGGATCGTTTAGATTTCAGTCCTGTCAGTTTCTTGAGAGCTGTGAAATACAATTAATTTCCGTAAGAAATAAAAGGAATCATACCTTAGGGTGCTTGCATGTGGACAGGACGGTGCATCCCCCTCCCCTTATTTTAATCGATATATTTTTTAAAATTTTTATTTCTTTCATTTCTTTTTTCTAACAACCTCTTATATAGTTTTTCGTCTCAAGTCGAAAATAACAGAAATGTCACGACTGGATTTCATTATCTATTCACATTCGATTCCGTATACAAATTGAACGTGGACGTTTGGCAAGTATTCGAGATATGAAAAATTTATCTGTCGTTATTGCAATAGACACGAAATATGAGATGGGTTCCATTACATTCTTATATTTAGCTACAATTCATTGGAACAAAAACGCATTCAATGTTTATTAGAAAAAAAATCATCAAAATAAAAAATACTGTTAGTTTTAAATTCATAATATCTGTATAAAGTTCAAAACACTGTTGTTGTTGTTGTTGTTGTTGTTGTTGTTCTTGTTCTTTTAAAAGAACGATGCTCTTTTATCAGAAAAATAAATCAGAGATGTCCCTCGGTCTTGAACTCCCATACTTCACATTTTTATTTAAACGAGTCAGAGTTGATCTTTTATACGTTTTTTATCTTTTCGTGCATGTGGGGTCTATACCAGTAAGTAATACATGTAATATCATTCATTCTATCATTATAATATATCTAGGCCATTGTACACGTCATGCACGATATGAGCTGCATCTAATTTAACAATGCTAAACTTTTTTTTTTAAGTAAAAGACAATTTCAAATGGTCAGCCAAAAGTTGACTGGCAAGCTATCAGTCGATCCGCGAGATAAGATTTTGACTGATCATAGGAACATTTTTTTATGAAGTATTCCTAAATAAAAAATTTAATTTGAATTTTTCACTTCTAATTATGACCACGCCCCTATAAATTATACATGTACATTTTTAAGCGGTAACTAAGACTGAGTTAAATTCCTCATACATTAAGTTTGAATTACATGTAGTCTGAAATATCTGACGTTTTCAACGATTTTGATATGTTACTTGCCAGGAAAACTATTTTACGTGCCAGAAAAACTTCCATGGCAAGTAAAATATTTAAAATCGTAAAAAAAAAAAACCTGAGAAAACGTCAGATATTTCGGACTAAGGTTAAATCAGAACAAACTGACATACACTCTATGGTAGAGCATTTTTCATAGAAAGTTTTTTTTGTAAATTCCATTAGAATATGCACAGGATGGATAGTCTAAAGAAAAGAAGGTAACAATACTTGCTTCATGTACTTCATTATGTATTTTCGTGGTCCTGGGAATTAATAACTAAAATGAATTGCAATTTCGACTTGTTAAAATATGGATTGCTTAAAAACAAATTGCTTTTACAAATGAGATAAAAAAACAAGTTCACCGATTTTAATCAAGATAACTACCCCCCCCCCCCCCCCCATGGCAACAGTTCCAAAAGATCAACTGTTGTCCTCGACCAAAGTCATCAACTGTATCATATTACCCTCAGCGTTAGCAAAACACTTTGCAACGGGTTACGCAACAAATTCTTACATGCGCGTAAATATGCGCTTGCGGTTCGCCGAAGAATTCAAGTCATTCCTATAGAGAAGCAGTAACCTTTTTTTTGAAAATTGAGACATTCAGTAGAGTAAAATAAATAGTGGCTGTTTTGGAGGGTAACAGTTGAAATTGTTTAAAAAATCTCAACCGCTTCGCTTCGGTTGACAATGGCTTTCTCGCAGCGTCAATTTCAACTGTTATCCTCCTAAACAGGGACTATTTATATAATGTTTTCGCACTTTTAAATGCTCAAAAGTGAAATGATAAGAAGTTAGTGTCACAAAAACATGTTAGTGTATTAGTATAATAAGAACAGATTACAGAAATTCTCTCTCTCTCTCTCTCTCTCTCTCTCTCTCTCTCTCTTTCTCTCTCTCTCTCTCTCTCTCTCTCTCTCTCTCTCTCAGAAATTGCATGATATGATTTGAAAAGCTATTGTCAATTAACTGTGTCGCCCTGAAATGTATATGATTGAATGATTTCATTTGGAAGGGGAGGGGGGGGGCTGGTGAAGTGTTGATGCTTTTGTGTTCGTATTTTTAAAAGGGGGAGCTCTAAAACCGCAAATCCGAAACCAATTTGTTTGGATGTATATTATGGTGTTCTAATCTTTTATCAACACACCTCACTTTGAAAATTTAGAAATTTCTTGGTTTAACCATTTCAACTTTCACATTAATTTTCTTTTTTGAGAAATACATTTTATAACGTTTGAAACGTTTGTCAAATTTTTAATGTAAAAGCAGGGACGTATATAATCTAATTAAGTATATACGTCCCTTATAAAAATCATATTGGTCTTTTTACGAATTATTTAGAAAAAAATTCAATGTTTAGAACAACTTTCTCGGGAGGGTGTTTGTGAGCGGGGAGTCTTTCTACAGCGAGGATTAAGGTGGAAACAGAACGTTGCAGTGTAAAATAATTTGTCAATCATAACACATCAACTTGACCTCTACAATTTTTATCGCGTATTACTCCATATTATATGAAAACTGTCTATGATGTCTATATTGTTAATATAGTTTTCAATGCTTTGACTAAATTTGAAAGTAAAATATCAAATTACAAGCGAGTTACAGAGGTTAAAATTCTTTGTTTTGAACAAAGCTCGAGACGTGTTAATGTTTACGCATTTGTTGTATTGGTATAAGTTTCAATCTAATATTAATGTTGCTGTTTGTTGTAATGAATTCATTTATGAACCCATTTAATCATCTATCTTGTTTCCACAAGTTACTTTGATTAAGAAATGGCAAACTGTATCTGGCTGGTAACTTGAATTCTAACATTCAAATTTTTGTGAATCATTCAAAATACAAAAGTGAAATATTTTATGCATAGAAATGAAAATTTGATTTCATCAGAAATCGTGTCCAGGTTCCTGTTCATTAATTTCACATGTACACTCCCATGAACGTAACGATAAAAGTTGTGATTTAATAAATCATTGTTTGGAGGTAAAAGCATACATATGGGGTAAAGAGAGGGGTCAAAGTGGTCTGGACCCCCCCCCCCCCAAAAAAAAAAAAAAAAAAAAAAAATAGATTTATTTTATTTTCAAACTAACAATTACCCAAATATAGCCCCTTTCCTACTCCAATAAAAAAAAATTCTTGAACCCAACCTGGGGTAATAAAACTGCTAGAACGTAACTTTCTCATGAGATGCAAAAGAATGCAAACTTATGATGATGAAAAACTGTTTTTTATGGGGTTGAGGGCATTTCGTTTTTCATTTTCTTTAATACCTATGTTTTCTTATTTCGTCACAAAACGTATCATCCAATAGAAGAGATGAACATGTATTACAGAATATTATATTCAAATTGAGAAAAAATATACATCCTATTTTCTAGTTTTGAAAAGTTGAGTTTTAAAAATTTAGTTCTACTACACAACTCATTAAATATGGAGACTCAAACCCTAAACTTCAACCTCATGTAGTTTTTTTTTTATTGGCATCAAAACTGAAAGGTTTATTTTGAGATGCTCAAATTTAGTTATTTCTTTATTTTAATAACAACTGGAAGATATTTAGTTTATTTGACTTATCACATACTTTTATTATTACATGATTTTCAGGCGGAAACTGTTCAAAAATCGCGGCGACAACCGAAGGACGTGAAGTTTATAGAAGTTAAAGGCATCACGATCAAAGACGAGTCTGCCCAATACGCTACGTCCAACAACCGTTCGAGTTTCACGGAATCGGGTTTTCAAGGAATTGCATGGAACGACTTTTGAAGAACGAACAGGGCCGCCCTCTGTACCATACCTATAAACATTACGTACAGGTACCAGCCATTCCCGCGGTACCCGTTGTACCATCAAAAGAAATTAAGTCAGAGGACGCTTTCAAACAATACGTGGAAAATTTTCAAAATAACGTGGTTGTCGAGGGACGGAAAACCAGTTTCCCTCGGGAAAGAGAGAAAAGTGACCTGTCTAAGTACGCACAGGAGAACCGACTTCTCCAGTCGGTCATCAATGTCAACCAACCCGGAGACGTGAGCGACGCGCTGGATAATGGTGACGTCAGACTCGAAAATGACGTGATGGAAGCCCAAACCAACAGATCGAACGTATCTTTGAACAAAAATGAGGAGGCGAACACAAACAGATCGAATAAGTCTATAGTAGTAGAGATCAAGGCCACGTGGAAGGAAAGAGAGAAGACGGAGGAAAACGAAATTCAGGAGCAGGGTGAAGTTCCAGCAAACGATTCACAACCCGTGGAGCAGGAAAGTAGAGCGCAGGAAGAACAACCCATTGAAAGCACATGAGAGGATATTCTTTAAATTTGTCTCAATTAGCATTGTCAGGCAGTGCGAGATGGCATCTCGGAATGAATAATGTTGTCTGATACAGAGAATACCACTCCGCCAAGAAATTCAAACACGCTTCCGCATTTTACGTCATTATGAAATGCACGAATTTGTGTACATACACTACAAATGTATGTGATCATTTTCAATCTGAACATTTTTAAAAACTTGTTTGCCTTAGCGATGTATTTTCTTATTTTTCTACAGCTTATATACAAAGATTAAAACACGAATACAAATACCCATGAATAAGTTCATGTAATTATGCTTTGACATTTCTTTGCTCAATAATTGGTGGTTTTAAATATGCATGTAATATATATGCATAAACACTGCATGTATGAATGCTGTCCATTTAAATTCAAATGTGCATTTTTATTCTTTATTTATTTCAGGGTATGCTTCGTTGGGACATATATTCGCAATTGTTATAACAAGTGTTATGTACATCCTAAATAAATATTAATTCATCAAATAATAGAGTATAATTTAGCTAATGCAAAGATCAACTTCTTGACGGAACGCATACGCGTTTTGAATTAACATTTTTAAAAGACTTGTCCAATCCCGCACCTTGCTTCGGTTTAATTAACAAAAGATATGGGGTATTTAATTTTTTCGTCTAGTTAATAGGTGTGTTTCGGAGAAAGTAATTATAAGCGCATTGTAAAAAAAAAAAACTTTACGCATGCTATCGATTAATTTAAAACATGCGCATTGTTATTTTGAAAGATATATATGCAAAAATTTAATCAGTTGTAAATATATATACATATTTAAAAAAAATTATGACGACATTGACTGCAACTGATCGAAGACAATACAAATCTTTCTGTCAATTTAAGTTATTAGATTAATAATAGATATTTATATAATTAACATGATGTTAGAAACATTGCACAGTATGATGTATAAAAGCAAAAACTTTCATGTTCGGTTGAAATAGGCGCGGCACGTGCATTTGTAGGACGGAAGAGCATTCTTTTGTTTATGCATATGGCTAAGGGATCGAGTCGCGGCCATGCACAGCATTAGAATCACGGGCACTAATGCGGTTATATATATATTTACGTTGAATTTCAATCATCCCATGTTATAACAGTAGTAAACAAAAATAGCTATATATTACATGTATATTAAACAATAGGATGCATACATGGAACCTGGATCCGGAATTTTTTTCACGGGGGGGGGGGGGGGGGACGCGATGGATATTTGTATTTGCCGGGGAGGGGTCTGAGGCCCATCTTAAGTTTAAAAAATCGTTTTAAATAATGCTGAGTTTGTAACGTATGTTTATAATCTATATGAATTTACATAGTCATGTAAAAGGTCTATGTGCGATAATAGATGTACAGTATGATGTATAAGAAACGTTTACCCTAGCAGTAATACAGTATATGAAATTTCGTTCTGTCAAATTGGGTCACAGTCGGTCTGGGGGTTTTAAAGAGCTTCCTTCCGGATTTCATTCATGTATCTAAAAATATGGGTAAGTTAACTGAAAGTTAGTAATTACAAGTACATGTTTTAGGCTTAATCCACCAGAATACAGCGTGTGATTTCATCAATAAATCGTCTCTGATATAATGTTGATATACACAATTATGAATTAATAATGTACTCCAAGTACACATATACCTGTATGTATACTACAATGTATAGGTTCTATTATGATCAGAAAGTTAAAACTGCTAGGAGTATCATTGTTTCCTCTAGGAGGGGTGCCGGGACTATACTGAGTATATATATATATTTTTCATAGATAAATTTTGAAAAAAAATGAAATTCCCAGTAGTAGAAAGAATGTTTTCACCACCACCCCGAACTTTCATCCTTTAGATCTGCGCTGATTTTTCAAGCTACGATATAATTACACACGATATAATCAGAATCCAGTTAAATGATCTGCAAATAAGGTTGATGCTGCCAAAATGGTTTTGAAGAGGACCATTTGAAATTTTTTTTACCTTTTCCTATTACCTACCAAGTGATCTCTTTTTTAATTTAATTAAAGGAGCTATGGTGCTTATTTACAATTGTAAATTTACACAAACTTAAAAACATTTTACTTGCGGAACCGTTTGCCAAGCTTTGTTGAAATCAGTTCAAACGCCGTTGACACATTATATTTACTGCGGATTAAACCAAGAAAGATAATTCATTAGTTAAAAATGTTTATTACAGAGATTTTATTCGCATAGTTACTATAATGATTACATCGACGTAAGATTTTATTACAAGAACGCAGCAATTTGAGGAGGGGGGAGGGGGGTCAAGAAGAGATTTTATTGAAATATAATGTATCCCCCCCCCCAAAAAAAAAACTTTTTCGGAGCATATTTATATCCATATAAGGTTTTCTTTCAAAGTTGATGCTACATGTTTGTTATATTGAATTTAATGATTCTTGTTTCAAATTTATTGTTTTTCTGTCCAAACACTGTTTTTTTTTCATTTCTAATCTCGCAAATTTCTTTCGTTTAATTATCTTACTTTTCCAGGTGATGAACAAGCGAGTTTCCAAATAAGCCACCAATAACCCCCCTCCCCTCCTGTCCCCTGCAATATTTATATTTCTTTAAATTTTATTGTAAAATTATCAAAAATATACCTCAGATCCACCCCCCCCCCCCTGGCAAACTAAAAAAAACCCGTCGTACCCTCCCTGGAAAAAGAATTATGGATCCACGCATAAGCATCAATTAAAAACATTTTGATTAAGCATGCAAAAAAATATCATTGCGTTGCACCCCCTTACCTTTTGCATGTAAATAAGTTAAAACAGAAAGAAAGGAAAAAACGATATGAAGATTATGAAAGTTTTAATTTATTTAAATCGTTTCAGTTGTTGTGGAAGTCGAGACGTTAACTGAATCCGATTCAACTGATTGACTGAATGAGATATAGCGTCTGTGTACTCCTACCGTAGATACCTGTAATACAGGTAAAAGGATGTAGAGTCTACATGCAAAAAAACCCAACAAATTATATGATATTTTTTTTCTTTCAGTAGAGGGAATGCTTATTGTATTTGTAAGAAATGCACGGAAACCTCAATAGAGAAGGGATAGACGCTCCCTCATATCCACCACGGCATTTCATCACGTGTCTAGACGAAGCGCATACCAACGCCATAGTGACCAGACCAGGAAGTAAAATACCTGAGTCGCAATGTTGGAGAGTGAAGGTATGTGGTTTGTTTATAAACAAGTGACTGGTGTTTAATGAGTTATATATAATAAGAGTTTGTTGACTCTATCAGAGAAATGTCCTGTTTTATTTGTAATCGCTAAATTAAGTCAAAATGAGCGAGGTATTTATAAATTATTTAAAGGTCATAATACAGAGCGTAAATTTGTTTACTTGCACTAGGGTTTATTTTTTTCTGAGCGCTTAATAATAAATAAGTTAAGTTTTTGCATATATTGAAAACTTAATTTAGTTTGATTTAAGATTATTATTTGTTTTCAGCATTTTCTAAACCAATCTATCAAGGTGTCTGACCATGGACCGTCGTACTCGGGCCCAGGATGTGTTACGGTGTCATCTCTGTGAGACCCCGGGCCCCCCTATGTACTGTGACATTTGTCATATACATCTATGTGTAGCCCGCGTTGGGAAACACCTCTTAGATGAATCCAAAGAACACAAAGTGGTTACATTCAAAAAGCGGGGATTTGCACCTGAATGTTCAAAACATTCCAAAAAATTGTGTGAACTTTATTGTGAACAATGTAACATTC
Organism: Magallana hongkongensis; assembly: GCA_015776775.1. NCBI lineage: Eukaryota > Metazoa > Mollusca > Bivalvia > Ostreida > Ostreidae > Magallana > Magallana hongkongensis. Next base: position 10,984,166 of record CM027471.1, read on the forward strand.
CTATTTGTGTGCAGTGTGTCTCCTGTGGTGAACATCTAGGACACAAAGCAGTTGAAATTTTCAAAAGTCTTGAAACCAAAAAAGAACTATTACAAAGAGATTTACAAGAATTAGAGAAACTGATTTATCCTAAATACCAAGAAATCGCATCTAACATCCCAGTACAGAAAACTGATCTGAATAAAAATTCAAAGAAATTAACAAAAGCTCTTGACAAACATGGAGAAGACTTGCACAGAGAAATAGACATTGCCATCCAAAAACTGAAATCTGACGTGGATGAAATGGAATCCAAACACCTGGTTTTTATTGATAAACAGGAAAAGGAAATCAAGCGCAGTATTTCTGAAATTAAACAAAGCATTGCTGATTTAAAGAAAATACTGATTTCCAATGATGTCAGTCTTGTCTCTGCATACAAATCAAGGAATACTGAATTCAAAAGATTGCCTCCTAAACTTACAGTATCCTTACCAAAATTCACCCCTCAGAAGATTAACAAAGAACAGATTTTTCAGCAGATTGGTTCTCTGTCAGCGTTATCTATCAAAACAGAAGAAGATGGCTATACAATGGATTCTCCTAGTGCTGAGTCCTCTCCCACGGATAGACCGCTCATTGATGTACCACGGATCATCACAGAAATAAACACCGAGTATGGAGAATTTAATGAATTAGACAGTTTGTCCCGTCTGAATGATGATGAGGTATGGACGAGTGGTCATGACAACATGTTGAGACTCTACAACCTCCACGGTAAGCTAGTGAAGTCAATCCAAACCAAGTCAAGGGAGATGCCATGGGACACAGCAGTGACACAGAGTGGTGAACTAGTTTATACTGATCACAATGATAGAACTGTGAACATAGTGGAGAATATACAGATACAGACAGTGATCAGACTACAGGTGTGGGCACCTCTCTTTGTCTGTAGTACCTTCTCTGGTGACCTCTTGGTTGTCATGATCAGTGATGATATGAAACAAGCAAAAGTTGTGTGTTATTCTGGCTCCACAGAAAAACAAACGATTCAATACAATGACAAAGGAGAGCCTCTCTATTCATCGGATACTTACTTTAAATATATCAGTGAGAACAAAAACCTAGATATCTGTGTAGCTGACAGCGGAGCTGATGCAGTAGTGGTGGTCAATCAGGCCGGGAAACTCCGGTTTACCTACACCGGTTCTCCCTCTACTACCAAGAAACCATTTAATCCAGTCGGCATCACTACAGACAGCCAGGGTCGGATCCTGACAGCAGACCTCAACAACCACCGTATCCACATCCTGGATCAGGACGGACAGTTCCTCCGCTACATTGACACCTGTCATTTACAGTATCCATCAGGTTTATGTGTGGACACCAGAGACAACCTCTTTGTGGCTGAATTGAAAACTGGTAAAGTGAAGAAAATCCAATATTACATGTGAACAAACTGTGATCATAATGTTACATATCAGCAAAGTGAACATCAAATAACAATGTAGATAATTATTTACTGATTAGATTTGTAAATGTTTTATATCAATAAACTGTTTATATATATCAAAAGTTACAAAAGTGTGTTTGTTTTATGTTTCATCAAACTATGAAGAGTGTAAGCATTGAGAGACTGTGTATTAGTTATGTATATACATGTATGCATACGATAACTGTATGTTCCTATACTTTACATACATAACATGCATTAAAAGAATTGTGAAACATTTTTTTTTTATTCTTGGTAGAAAGTTCTTTATCGGTTATGAAATGAAATAAAAAAAATAATTCTTCAACGTGTTCAAGAGGTAAGATAATTTCTTATCTCTTGAAACATTTTTTTTTTTTTTTTTTTTTTTTTTTTTTTTTTTTTACATTTTTTAATGCCCGGGGATACACATGTATATATAAAAATTAATAAATATTAATATCATATTACATGTAAAAATTTTTTATATTTATTCAAGAATATTGTCACTGAAATAAGAATCAACATACTATGAATTGGTTAAACATGCACAAACTACCCTTTAAAAGATCCTGGGTCCTTTATGCGTGTTGATTTTTGAAGGATCAGAAAAATGTAATAACTAAAGAAAACACAACATTGCATTTAGTTACATCTCTAGTTCATACGAATATGATTTTTATGATAATATTCAAGTCGATGTCAAGAATGGTTACATTATCATTGATTTAAGTTTAATGTGTTGCAAGATAAAATAGATTCTAAAGATATTTAATGAACATGGAAATCTCACAGATCATGTTGGCCATGTCCAGAGTACATTGTAATTTGACCCTTGACTCAATCAGTAGTGTTATCTACTTACACGAATTTTTGGATGAGCCTGTCCTTTTTGAAAAACGATGCTACGTGCCTGGGATATACTTCCCTTATAAAACTCATATTGATCTGTTTAATTTTTGACTTATGAATAAGTAAAAAAGCCTACAGTCTTTTCAAAAACGGCATTAAACAAGCTCTTGATCCCCTTTAAAATGATGTCAAATTACATATAGGTATCGGGATTACTTTTCCCATGACTTAATATAGAATAAGACTCCCCGCTTACTAATCATCTCCCCAATGAATAAATAAACAGTTGTTTTATATATGCTTGATTTTTTTTTCAACCTTAGGTATTTTGTAAAAAGATCAATATAAGTTTTATCAGGAACGTATATCCCAGGCACGTAGCTTTGTGTTTGATAAATCTCCCTGATTTGTTACTTATTTCCTTCATATTACATGTAGATGAAAACTGACAGTAAAAAATATGATTTTTCACTGCCTTTAACAAATACTTAAGATCCGGTTCACTCTATCAAACACAACTATCTTTTATATTTACAAGATCTTGACCGTAAGTAATTTTTTTTCTGCAATGGTTGTTATTCCTTCATCACCTGCATGGTTCATCAAAAAAGCATTTTGTTGTTAAAAAAATAACATCTTTCTTATAACAAATTTATTTATTGACCGTAAAAACTAAGTACAGTTGACGAAATTATCGTTATGTACATCATTACGTTATATAAAAGAAATATTAACAATAAAATGCTTCCTTTGGTAATTCATGCAGGGCATGAAGGTAGCGACATTGCAGGAAAAAAAATAAAATAACAATTCTGTAATATCCGCGTCGGCGGGTTTTGTATTTTTTCTGCAATGATCGATTTCCTTAATACATGTAACACGCGTGAATCGTCTAGAAAAACTATTATTAATTGTTTATATTTCTATCTTTCTTTTAACAAATTAATGAAATGGTCATAAATAGTAATGTAAGTAGATTTAGAGTATAACTGAATTATTGTTTATGTACATCAGTGAACGTTTAGGTGAAAGGAATAGTCAAGTCGTCTTATGTTGGAATTCGAGTCTGTCATCATCGAAGTAATTTCGTGCAGTCCGTGATTTCTTTTCATAGGTTGCTGAAAGTGTCGACTGATCTATTAAATGGTTAAAACTGGATCGTTTAGATTTCAGTCCTGTCAGTTTCTTTAGAGCTGTGAATTACAATTAATTTCCGTAAGAAATAGAAATAATCATACTTAAGGGTGCTTGCATGTGGACAGGACGTTGCACCCCCCACCTTTTTTAATCGAGATATATTTTTTAAAATTTTTATTTCTTTCATTTCTTATCTCTAACAACCTCTTATATAGTTTCTCGTCTCAAGCAGAAAATAACAGAAATGTCACGACTAGGTTTCATTTTCTATTCACAATTGATTCCGTATACAAATTGAACGTTGACGTTGGGCAAGTATTCGAGATATGAAAGATTTATCTGTGGTTATTGCAGCAGACACGAAATAGGAGAGGGGTTCCATCACACTCTAAGCTATGATTCAATGTCACTTTTATTCAATGTTTATTAGAAAAAAATCATCGAAATAAAAAATACTGTTAGTTTTAAATTCAAAAAATCTGTATAAAGTTCAAAACACTATTGTTGTTGTGGTTTTTAAAAAAAAAAACTATGCACTGATCAAAAAAAAAAATCAGAGTTGTCACTCGGTCTAAAATCGCTAGGCTCTTTTTATTTCATAATTTATACTATGAATGTGCAATGTACCAGAGAAATAAATAACATTTATGTCCCTGATTGTACATTGTATTATCAAAGTACAATTAAATATTTCTGGATCGGCTAGATATATAAGCTGTTCTATCTGATTGATTACTATATAATTATATTTCTGAATAACGTCTGCGTCGTTTGCACTATTTCAGTCGTATAACCTCTACTCCACCCTTTTCCCCATTTAACCAATTTACTATTCGTAGGTCTCGGATGCCTCGCGATCTCAACAATCAGTTTATTGTTGTTTGTGCAAGGTATTTGTTATTAATCGAAGTACCGATAGTACTTGAAAGTGGTAAGCAGACTTATTGACAGTTTTATATCCGGGTACTGTTTGGTTCATGTGCATGAGTACAAGATCAGTGAAAATATTAACATTTAACTATATATAAGCTTATCTAATATCTTGGCTTGAATATGATTACTGTACATTCCTTATTTTACACGAGTACTTAATTCTGCGATTCAACGATTTACCATCAAATTGCAAGAATATAAAATCGCAAATGCCGAAATGTTATCTTACTTTCGTGTTGTTTACACGTGTCCCAAAATTAAAAAAGAGATTTTAAAATTCTCGAGACGGTCTTCTCATGATTTTTCGTGGATATTAATTCCTCGCGTTTAATTAGGAATTTACAGTATGCATCGGGTAAAAAAACAATTGGTATATAATAATGCACAGATGCAGATATCTTCTGTTGATTTTAGTCCTTTCCCAGGAGTTAAACATGATTTGAGAGACCTAACCCTGGTGACTGGTAAACGCATTCTGCATCAAATCGTTTACCACAGAAAGGGCCGTCTACTCGTCCATACTCACCGTAACTGTCTTTACAATATAACGACAGGTGACCATACGTCACCCAGTGAGATTCCACAAGTTGTCCAACTTGTGGCGAGCTGTCAAAGAGATTTAAGTGATCTGGATTCTGTCCATTCTGCGTACCCTTCCTTACCGAATTCAAATTCGGACGTTCTTCGAGATGACATCCCAGATAGCAAGCTAACGTTGGCCCAACGTTGGCTTATGGTTGTAAGGTTGGCTACATATCGCTGTTGGTAGAACGACGTTGGACCAACATTGGGCCAACCTTGTATTTATCACTGTTGGTGCATTGGCATCGTTCCAATATTGGATCAACGTTGTTCATCCAACGTTGGAACATAAACATTGAGCCAACATTGGGCCAATATCAAATTGATCTCGGTGGGCGCGAATACACTGCACCGATGTCGGGCCGACGGACTAAAATGTGTGAAATGTGTAAAATATAACGGTTACTATAAATATAAATGTATTCAAATTAATTTCAGATTTAGAATTTTAGTTGTTTATTTTTTTAAAAATGTACATGACTATATTATGTGTGTCCATCATGAAGCATTTTACTTGTCTACACTTTGAATGAAATGCAGTTACAATGCATAGTAACTTTTCTGCACTCGTGAATGAAACATTACCGCCAAAAGAACTGTGATGTCATTAATGACAAATCCATCAGAGTAACTTGATCTTATGTTATCATCATGGCTGCCTGTAGGAATAATGTAAGTAGGCAGATGTTCTTTTACAGATTTTTATTATATATGGGTGATTATTATACAATAATGTTCTCAACACTTTTAAATGAAAATCTGAAAGCAAATTAAAGGCAATTTTTTTGTACAGACATCCTCCTGCTGATGTTCAAACTCGGTGACATGGCTGCCTCCTATATTATTTGTGAAGATGAATAGAACCATGCAGTTTATCGGCTCAAGTTAAGGAACATCTAAGGTAACTGAATTTAATATTATGATAATATTCAATATTTAGGGTAGGAATTAAAGGCACAATTTTTTATCAATGATGTGAGATGATCAGAATATGTCATATATGCATGATATGCATGATTGGGATAACGCTGTATAATTCAGAGGTTATCGGCGTTGGCAAAACTCACCGGAAGGTGTCGCTCAAAGTAAGAAGTCGTCAGTGCAACAAAGGCCCGGAAGTTGGTAATAAAGACGCTAGGTAATATTAATTAAGCTTACTATATTATATGTATACCTCAATATGATTATTCTAGATGTAACCGAGCAGTCAAGGAAAATGAAGGTGGTGCACTGTGTATCTGATGACTTTATTTTTATTTTGAATGCAGAGGCATTGACCTTCAAAATATTATATTATATGAGAAAACTGACAAATTGAAAGAAAATACATTAGCTATAAGTTACCACAAATTCATTATACGTTTCATAAAAAATCAATTACAGTGCGTACTGTAAAGAAAGCTAACCTTTGAACTTTACAGACACATTCCAAGTATAGACCAATCCACACTTTACAAAAGTTATGTCCCTTGGCCGCCATCTTTGGGGAAAACCCATATATTTCTCACAGTAGCCTTTGTAGTTTGGAGGGTTGTAACTTTGTCATTTGACATTAGAAATCTGTTTCCGCCGTGAATTTTATTGCCCCAAGTTTGGGCAACCCACACATCGAAGGACTTAATTAAATTCCAAGAAATTTCTTTACAGGACGCCCAAATATTTGGTTGCATAAAGAAGGGAAAAGTTGTTTTTTCCCCTTTGACCTTTGGGTTGACCCCGCAAAGGGGAACAACTTTTGCAAAGTGTGGATTGGACTATTGTAACTTTAATTACAAAAATACACTTTAGTATTGACAATGCAATTAAAATAAAACCAGAGACTAAACATTTACACTGATAAGTAAAACATAAGTTAATATGAAATTTACATACCATAAGATATCACGGATATCAACTGGGTGGTATTTTCTTGAAACGGTATACTGCTCTAACTTTATTAGAATTATAGGTAACTTATTCATCTACCTAGCTTCAATATAATTGGATGCTATTATGAACCAATGAAATTACAGATAGGAAGAACATAAATTTACTTGCGCAGTAAAACTTTGACTGATATAATTTTCAGATTCTATTTAACAAAACGAAAAATACAAAATACAAAACGAATAAATACACATAGACATATTACTCTACTATCACATATATAACGAGTTATCTGCATGGTTCTAGACAATCACGTACGTGCCAGGGCAATAAAACTTCATATTTCCCTGTCATCGTCATATTTTTCATCATATTCCCTTCCCTCGATTTTTCATCCATGCTTATGAAAAATCCCGAAGATGAGCATACAATGTAAATAAATGATGAATTCTATTAAAAAATCGTTTTCAATCCTTTTTTATCAGAAAACTGTTGTAAAACGAAACCTGTAAACATAATAACAATTTTTAACGTAATTGCTTTACTTGAATTTAAAAATAAAGATTAGAAACTGACGTATTCTAAACTATCACCTGTTGTTCGGTATAATAAACAATTTATTGCATGATTGTGAGGGAAATATGAAGATTTATTCTCCCAGAAAAATTATATTTTCCGGGCGTTGCCCTCAGTAAACATGATTTTTCTTGGGGGAATAAATTTTCATATTTCCCTCACAATCATGCAATAAATGTATAATATTTTGTAGCGAATGGTTATTCTATTTTGTGTCAGCCAGGCTACATCGGCTGTCTGTTTTTAACTAAAATAAAGACCCAACGTTAAAAATTTCGAAATTCGGATAACGATCTTTTGTACGACTCATTGATCTGTTTTTAAATTTATATAATTCGAAATATATTCCGCGATGTATATGAACTATTTATTTAATGAGGTTTATGTATCGTATCTGTGTGTCTGTCTCTCTTTAACATTTTTCACCGAATAATTAAATGAAAAATTTTAATTCATTTATAATGGTTCAGAAAAACTTCAAACATGTTGATGAAAAACTAGGGGTGAGATCATTTTGTTTTTCATTGTCTTTAATACGTATGTTTTCACATAATTGTTACAAAACGTATTATCCAAAAGAAGAGATGTACATGTATTACGGTATATTCCTCTCAAATTGAGAAAACATATGCATCACATTTATATTCTATTTAGTTTTGAAAAGTTGAGTTTTAAAAAATTCAAATTAGTTCTATTACACAATTCATTGAATATGGAGACTCAAACCCAAAACTTCAATTTATGTCATTTTTTTATTGGCATCAAAACTGAAAAGTTTATTTTGAGATGCTCAAATTCAGTCATTTATTTATTTTAATAACAACTGGAAGATATTTAGTTTATTTGACTTATCACATAGTTTTATTATTACATGATTTTCAAGCGGAAACTGTTCAAAAATCGCGGCGACAACCGAAGGACGTGAAATTTCTAGAAGTTAAAGACATCACGATCCAACACGAGTCTGGCCAATACGCTACGTCTAACAATCGTTCGAGTTTCAAGGAATCGGGTTTTCAAGGAACCGCACGGAACGACCCCTAAAGAACGAGCAGGGACGCCCCCTGTACCATACCTATACGCATTACGTACAGGTACCAGCCATTCCAGCAGCACTCGTTGTACCTTCAAAAATTTTCAAAATAACGTGGTTGTCGAGGGACGGAAAACCAGTTTCCCTCGGGAAAGAGAGAAAAGTGACCTGTCTCAGTTCGGACAGGAGAACCGACTTCTCCAGTCGGTGATCAATGTCAACCAACCCGGAGAGGTGAGCGACGCGCGGGATAATGGTGACGTCAGACTTGAAAATGACGTAATGGAAGCCCAAACCAATAGATCGAACTTATCTTTGAACAACAATGAGGAGGCGAACACAAACAGGTCGAATAAGTCTATAGTAGTAGAGATCAAGGCCACGTGGAAGGAATTCAAAAGAGAGAAGACGGAGGAAAACGAAATTCAGGAGCAGAGTGAAGTTCCAGCAAACGATTCACAACCCGCGGAGCGGGAAAGTAGAGCGCAGGAAGAACAACCCATTGAAAGCACATGCGAGGATATTCTTTAAATTTGTCTCAATTAGCATTGTCGGGCAGTGCGAGATGGCATCTCGGAATGAATAATGTTGTCTGATACATAGAATACATGTACCACGTCGCCAAGAAATTCAAACGCGCTTCTGCATTTTATGTCATTATGAAATGCACGAATTTGTGTACATTGTACATACACTACAAATGTATGTGACAATTTTCAACCTTAACATTTTATTAAAACTTTTTTTTTGCTTTAGCGATGTATTTTCTTATTTTTCTACAACATTGATTATATCCTTTGACAAAGATGAAATAAACGAATACAAATACCCATGAACAAGTACATGTACCCACGCTTTGAAATTACTTTGCTCAATAATTGGTTGTTATAAACATGTATGTAATATATCTGCATACACTATGCATATATAAATGGGCTGTTCATTTAAATTTTATTCTTCATTTATTCGCAATTGTTATAACAAGTGTTATGTACATCCTAAATTAATATTAATTCATCAAATAATAGAGTATTATTTAGCTAATGCAACGATCAACTTCTTAACGGAACGCGTACGCGTTTTGAATGAACGTTTTAAAGACTGGTCAAATCCCGCACCTTGCTTCGGTTTAATTAACAAAAGATATGGGGTATTTAATTTTTTTTGGCTAGTTAATAGGTGTGTTTCGGAGAAAGTAATTATAAGCGCATTGTAAAAAAAAATCTTTACGCATGCTATCGATTGATTTAAAACATGGGCATTGTTAGTTTGAAAGATATATATGCGAAAATTTAATCAATTGTAAATATATATACATATTTTAAAAATTATGACGACATTGACAGCAACTTAAGTTATTAGAGTAATAATAGATAGTTATGTTATTAACATGATGTTAGAAACATTGCACAGTATGATGTAAAAATCTATAACTCTCTTGTACGACGGAATTAGGCACGGCAAGTGCATTTGGAGGACGGAATAGCATTCTTTTGTTTATGAATGTGGTTAAGGGTTCGAGTCGCGGCCATGCACAACATTAGAATCAAGGGCACTAATGCGCTAATATATTGACGCTGAATTTCAATCATATGCATCCCATATTATAACAGTAAACAAAAATACATGTAGCTATATATTACATGTGTATTAAACAATAGGATGCATGCATGGAACCAGATCCAGAATTTTTTCTCGGGGGGAGGGGGGTCCGATGGATATTTGTGCTTGCCCGGGGGATGGGGGGTCTAGGCCTATCTTAAAGTTTACTATGTGAATTTAATAAAATTGATTATTATTATGGGGGGTTTGAGTTGAGGGAAATGGGGGGGGGGGTTAGGTCGGTGCCGCTCTTTTTATTGAATGTACATGAGATTTTTTCCTTTTTACGCAAAAAAATCGCTTAAAATAAAGTTTGTAATGTAGGTTTGTAATCTACATACAGTCATGTAAAAGGTCTATGTGTGAAATTAGATGTACAATATGACGTATTAGGAACGTTTACCCTAGCAGTAATACAGTATGTGGTATTCCGTTCTGTTAAATTGGGTCACAGTTGGTTTTGGGGTTTTAAAGAGCTTCCTTCCGGATTTCATTCATGTATCTAAAAATATGGGAAAGTGAACTGGAAGTTAGTAATTACAAGTACACGTTTATTGGCTTAATCTAGCAGAATACAGGGTGTGCTTTCATTTATAAATCGCCTCTGATATAATGTTTATAGACACAATACATAATGTACTCCAAGTACACATATACCTGTATAAACTACAATGTATAGGTTCTATCCTGATCAGAAATTTGAAACTACTACATTTTGTAGGAGTATCATTGTTTCCGGGTTTGGTGTTTGGGGTGCCGGGTCAATACTGAGAAAATATATTTTTCACAGATAATTTTTGAAAAAAAAATTAAAATTCCCGGTTGTAGGCAGAATGTTTACCCTCCCCCCACCCACCCTGAACTTTTATCCTTTAGATCCGCGCCCATGTTTCAAGCTACGATGTAGTTACACACGATATAATCAGAGTCCAGTTCAATGATCTGCAAATAAGGTTGATGCTGGCAAAATGGTTTTGAAAAGGACCATTTGAAAAAAAAATCACCTATTCCTATTACCTACCAAGTGATCTCTTTTTAAATTTAATTAAAGAAGCTATATGGTGTTCATTTACAATTACAAAAACTTAAAAACATTTTACTTGAGGAAACGTGTGTCAGGCTTTGTTGAAATCATCAAACGCTGTTGACACATTGTATTTACTGCGAATTAAACCAAGAAAGATAATTCATAATTTAAAAATATCTCTTCGATAAATGATTACACCGACGTAGGATTTTATTACAAGCCCGCAGCGATTTGAAAGGGGGAAAGGGGGGGGGGGGTCACGAAGAGATTTTATTGAAATATAATGTATCCCCCCCCCCAAAAAAAAACTTTTTCGGGGCATATTTATATACATGTTTAATTTAGGTTCTCTTTCAAAATCGATACGTGGTTGTTAGGTTAAATTCAATGATTCTTGTTTCAAATTTATTGTTTTTCTATCCAAACACAGGTTTTTTTTCACCATTTTTAATTTCGCCCATCTCTTTCATTTAATTCTCTCACTATTCCACGTGAAGAACAAGCAATAATTCATATTTCTTCAAATTTTCATTGTAAAATTATCAAAAATATGCCTCAAATCCCCCTCCCCCCGGTCAAATTCAACAAACTTGGGACCATCCCCCAGGGGGGGGGGGGGTGGCGGTACCATAACCAAAACTTCAATTTCACTCCAAATTTCCTTATTTTCATGCGATTTTTTTTTGCATACTTCCAAAAAAGTGTGGGGGGGGGGGCAACTCCATGATAATTCAGTTTTTATTGTAAATTTAAAACAATTTGTTGCTGCGAAAAAAAAAATAAATTATCCCCCCCCCCCCGATGCTACGTGCCTGTAAGAAATGCACGGAAACTTTCATTGAGATGGTATATGGACGCTCCCTCATATCCACCACTGCATTTTATCACGTGTCTAGACGGAGCGCATACCAACGCCATAGCGGCCAGTCTAGGAAGTAAAATACCTGAGTCGCCATGTTGGAGTGAGAAGGTTTGTGGTTTGTTTATAAACAAATAACCAGTGTTTAATGACTTATATATAATAAGTTTTTGTAGACTTTATCAGAGAAATGTCTCGTTTTATTTGTAATCGCTAAATTAAGTCAAAATGAGCGAGGTATTTATAAATTATTTAAAGGTCATAATACAGAGCGTAAAGTTTACTTGCACTTGCAAAAGCTCACCAGGGTTTATATTTTTCTGAGCGCTTAACAATAATTAGGTTAAGTTTGTGTATATATTGAAAACTTAATTTAGTTTATTTATGATTATTATTTATTTTCAGCATTTTCTAAACCAATCTATCCAGGTGTCTGACCATGTACCCCCGTACTTGGGCCCAGGATGTGTTACGCTGTCAACTCTGTGAGACCCCGGGCCCCCCTATGTACTGTGACATTTGTCACGTACATCTGTGTAAAGCCTGTGTGGGGGAACATCTCTCTGATGAATCTAAAGAACACAAAGTGGTAACATTCAAAAAGCGGGGATTTGCACCTGAATGTGCAAAACATTCAAAAAAATTGTGTGAACTTTTTTGCGAACAATGTAACATTCCTATTTGTTTGCAGTGTATCTCCTCTGAACATCAAGGACACAAAGCAGTTGAAATTTTAAAAAGTCTTGAAACCAAGAAAGAAGTATTACAGAGAGATTTACAAGAATTAGAGAAATTGATTTATCCCAAATACCAAGAAATTGTATCTAATATCCCAGTTCAGAAAGCTGATCTGCATCAAAACTCCAAGAAATTAACAACAGCTTTACACAAACACGGAGAAGACTTGCACAAGGAAATAGACACTGCTATTGGGAAATTGAAATCTGACGTGGATGAAATGGAATCCAAACACCTGGTTGTCCTTGATAAGCAGGAAAATGAAATCAAACACAATATTTCCGAAATTACAAATTGCATTGCTGATCTAAAGAAATTACTGAACTCCAATGATGTCAGCCTTGTCTCTACCTATAAATCCAGGAATGCTGAATTCAGAAGATTCCCTCCTAAACTCACAGTTTCCTTACCAAAATTCACCCCTCAAAAGATTAATAAAGAACAGATACATCAGCAGATTGGTTCTCTGTCAGCGTTATCCATCAAAACAGAAGAACATGGCTACACAATGGATTCTCCCGGTGCTGAGTCCTCTCCCCCAGACAAACCGCTCATTGATGTACCACAGATCATCACAGATATAAACACAGAGTATGGACAATCTAATGATCTATGTTGTGTGTCCTGTCTGAGTGATGATGAACTGTGGACGAGTGGTACAGACAACCTGATGAGACTCTACAACCTCCACGGTAAACTACTTAAGTCAATCAAAACCAAGTCAGGGGAGACACCACATGACATAGCAGTGACACAGAGTGGTGAACTAGTTTATACTGATGTCATTGATAGAACTGTGAACATAGTGAAGAGTACACAGATACAGACAGTGATCAGACTACGGGGGTGGATACCTCTCTATGTCTGTAGTACCTCCTCTGGTGACCTGCTGGTTGTCATGATCACTGATGATAAGAAACAAGTGAAGGTTGTGCGTTACTCTGGCTCCACAGAGAAACAAACAATTCAATACAATGACAAAGGACAGCCTCTCTATTCATCCGATATTTTCACTAAATACATCAGTGAGAACAAGAACCTAGATATCTGTGTAGCAGACAATGACGTCCGTGCAGTAGTGGTGGTCAATCAGGCCGGTAAACTCCGGTTTACCTACACCGGTCCTCCCTCTACTACCAAGAAACCATTTTATCCAGTCGGCATCACAACAGACAGCCAGGGTCGGATCCTGACAGCAGACAGTTACAACCACCGTATCCACATCCTGGATCAGGACGGACAGTTCCTCCGCTACATTGACAACTGTCGTTTACAGTTTCCATTGGGTTTATGTGTGGACACCAGAGACAACCTGTTTGTGACTGAGGTTAAAACAGGTAAAGTGAAGAAAATCCAATATTACATGTAAACAAACTGTGATCATAATGTTACGTGTCAACAAAGTGAACATCTAATAACAATGTAGATAATTGTTTACTGATTAGATTTGTAAAATGTTTTATATCAATAAACTGTTTATATATATCTCAAAAGTAACAAAAGTGTGTTTGTTGCATGTTTCATCAAACTATGAAGAATGTAATCATTGAGAGACTCTGTATTTATAGTTATGTATAATTATATGCATATGATTACTGTATGTTTCTATATCTTACATACTTTACATGTATATATTAAAAAGGAATGAAATAAAATATAATTATTCAATATGTGTTCAAGAGGTATAGGATAATTTCTTTTCTCTGGAATTTTTTTTTTTACATTTTTGAATGCCTGGGGATCTACATGTTTATACATATGTATTAGAACTTATAAATATTAGTATTATTTTAGATGCAACCTTTTGATATTTATTCAAGAAATAAGAATCAATATAATATGAATTGGTTAGACATGCATAGACTACCTTTTCAAAGATCTTGGGTCCTTTATGTATGTTAATTTTTGAAGGATAAGAAAAATGTGATATGAAAAAAATTACAGCATTGCCTTTCACTAAATCTCTAGTACATATATTTTTATGATAGCATTCAAGTCGATGTCAAGAGTAGTTAAATTATCATTGATTCAAGCTTGATGTGTTGCAAAATAGAATAGATTCTAAAGATATTTAATGAACACGGAAATCTTGAAGGTCATGTGGGCCATGTCCAGAGTACATTGTAATTTGACCCTTGACTCAATCAGTAGTATTATCTACTTCCTATGGGTACCAGTGTACTAGTTTGTTGTCTGTCCAGCAAAGAGTTCTTTATATATCAGTGGCGTCAGAAGCAAATTTTATGTTGGGGGGGGGGGGGGTGGGGGGGTTAGACTTATCATAGGCTTATCTAAATCTTGACAAGCTAAATAAAAAGTATTATAAACATAGGTGTCGGAACCAGGGGGGGTTTAGCCCCCCCCCCCCCCCCCCCCACTTTTTTTGCAAATTTAGACCTAACCATTAGGCACATAGCAGCACAGAGGGTTTAGCCCCCCACTTTTTCTTGCCGGAAATGTAATTGTTCCTAAATTTACCTTGAAAGATTGAGAAGTTGGAGTAATAGGCATCCTAACCCCCCCCCCCCGGATTAGGAATTTCATGATTCGGGAAAAAAAATTTAGGTAAGAAATTTATTTTTAAAAGCCCCCCTCCCCCCCTCCCACGGATTAGGATTTTCATGATTTTAGGAAAAAGTTTTTTTACTCAATATTTTTAAAGATTAGTCTAGCCCCCCCCCCCCACTTTCAATTTGCTTCCGACGCCAGTGATAGAGGGCTATGGTTATATCTAACTTGGCAAAAACTCGGTTTTATAAGATCAAACCTATTAATGAGTTATCTCCCTTTGATCAATTTTCAGAAATCATGTGGTATGCTTTGAAAATTTATGGTTGACATGGTAGTGTTTAAAAGAGAATGGGGGGGGGGTTATAAACCGCATTTTAAAGTCAAGGTTACGGATTAACAAATTAATTGATCGTAGATAATACATTTTTGTGCGTTGACATTAGACAAGACATATATAATACGACGGTTAATTCAAGAGAATTAAATTTCTGACGTACATGTACACCCGTCATTCATTCAATCATTCATCTCTTTTCATGAATAAAAATAGAGCGGCAATTAATTTGTTTAGAGAGGAAATTGTACATAATGGTGTACTTATCTTTTATTAACATGTCCTTAATGATTTAAAAATTCTTGTTATAATCATTTCACCTGCCACATCCCCCCCCCGAAAAATTACCGTTGGATACGTTCGTAAAATTAATACATAAAAACATGGAAGCGTTGACTAAGGATACAGGCACGTAGCACATGGGGGGGGGGGGGGGTCAGCAGAGGGCTCCTGCCCCCCTCTCCCCATCTTTGTGTCGCAGCAGAGATTTTTCGTCGACCGATCTATAATTAAACTGGTTAAAACTGAATCGTTTAGATTTCAGTCCTGTCAGTTTCTTTAGAGCTGTGAATTACAATTAATTTCCGTAAGAAATAGAGAGAATCATACTAATGGGTGCTTGTTGACAGGACCGTGCACTCTCTCCCCCTTTTAATCAATATTTTTTTTTTAAAATTTTTATTTTCCATTTCTTATCTCTAACAACCTCTTATATAGTTTTTCGTCTCAAGTCGACAATAACAGAAATGTCAGGACTGGATGATATTTTCTATTCACTTTCGCTCTCCATATGTTGAACGTAGACGTCGGGCAAGTATTCCGAGACATATAAATATAATCTCTGCTCATTGCAAAAAAAACATGAAATAGGAGATGAATTCCATTACATACTTAGAGCTCTGTAATTCATTGCAACAAGAACGCATTCAAAGTTTATTCGAAAAAAAATATATCAAAATAAAAAATGCTGTTAGTTTTAAATTCATAATGTCTAGTTCAAAACAGTGTTCTTGTTGGTTTTTTTTTTTTTTTGGTATTTTTTTAAAATCTTTTTTAAAAAGGAAATTATGCTCTTTTATTAGAAAAATAATCAAGACCCCCCCCCCCTCCCTTCGGGTAAACGGATTAAGCATTCGTCCACTCCCCCCCCCCCCCCAGTATATATAGACCCCTGGGATTTTATTCATTTTGTTAAAGTAAATTATCCTTTTAGGACATATTTCTAATCTAATTTATACATTCATCGCACAAAATTACCTAAAACAAACATTTTTTTTTTAAATCAGACCCGCTACATACATGTACATGTATATCATATACACAGATTTAAAAAAATGTTTGTTTTAGGTAATTTTGGGCAATGAATGAATAAATTAGATTTGAAATATGTCATAAAAGGATAATTTAATTTTAAAACAGAGTAAAGTCCCGGGGGTTTTTATAATTGGGGTGGGGGTGGAAGGGGGGGGGGGGCAGTCCTATGATTTTTCCGACTAAGGTTCAATCGGAATAAAACATACATTTTGTGGTAAAGCATTTTTCATAGAAAATTTTTTGTTGTAAATTCCATAACAATCTGCACAGGATCGATAGTCTAAAAAAAAGAAGGTAACAATTATTTATACTTTATTCATGTACTTTAAAATTATGAATTAGCGTGGTCCCGGGAATGAATAACTAAAATGAATTGTTTTTGTTTGTTTTGAACATATTTTATTGAATAAACAAAAGGATCAGAAACAAGTTCTAACAACTTACAAGTTCCTCTCCTTAAATATAACAATAGTTGTCATGCATATGAGTATAGAACAAAAGAATATAATATTGATATACACAAAGAAATATTATTCAAATCTCAAGGATTCGTCTATAAACTTTTGTACAGAAGCAAAAATGCTTTTGTTGATATGTAAAGGAAGGTTATTGTTGCCATATAAAAGTAAATCAGTATCAATATTGACTAAATCTAACATAAACAATTGATCAAACATGTTGTTTCTCGCTCTAGAGTATTTTTTACAAGAAAAAAAGAAATGATACACATCTTCTGTTTTACCACATAAACACAACGGATTATTTATAATATTACGTTTACAAAGATCATAGTTTAATACACAGTTATGTCTCAGCTTTGTATGAATAATGTTGGTACAGCGTTTACCAAGAGAAAAATAAATAGGGGGTTTCGTAACTTTAGGCATATGTTTGCAAAACAAATTGATTGAGGTGGCTGTTCTGGCTTCTATATTTAGTGAATTCCATTGATTGACAGCATTGGGTACAAATGATTTTTTAAGTAAATCTAACCTGCACTTAGGTACATTAAACTGATCCTTGTTTCGTGTGTTGTATCGCGATATATTTTCCCTCTTATTAGGAATAATGTCACATAAATAATCAGGGAGACTCCCCATGTTAAATTTGAACATAGTTTTCATCTTGGCGATGTATCGTCTAGTTTGTAAAATTTCCCACCCTGTTTCTAAGTAAAGCGCTTCCCTTGGTACAAAAATTGGCAACCCAGTGACAATTCGTGCAGCACACAATTGAACCTTTTCAAGTTTGTCTGCATCATGCACAGAACAGCCATCCCACACAATCGAAGCATATTCAAGGGTAGGTCTAATGAATGAAATGTATAATTTAGAGAGATGCTCTCTACCCAATTTAAAATGAATTGCAAATTCGACTTCTAAAAATGGATTGCATAAAAATAAATTGCTTTAAAAAATAAGATGAAAATTTAGAAAAAAAATATTTTAATTTACCGATTTAAATCAACATAACTACCCCCCCCCCCCCCCCAAAAAAAAACAAAACAAAACAAAACAAAACACCCACACAAACCGTGTATATAGTAGTCGGGTTCAGAAAACAAAAAACATCGAGATCGTCATACAGTGTTTTTTTCGCACAAAGTTGTACCAAAGTCAAGCTAGCACGCACTAACTTCAACGCACTAACTCCGTTCTAAATATGCTTATCGACTAGTTTTTCGATCCCGACGGGAAAATATCCCTCTGTAAATAGGCGCAAGGCGCCTAAACTAGGACTTGTGACAATTAGGTGACCCCGGATTCCTGAGGGTGGGGGTCCTGCCCGGGGGTGACCGGTCTCAGAACCTTCAATAATTATGCCGTTCTTGGCGCCACGGCCCCCTGAATAATCGTTATAATAACTATATTATCATATTATAAAGGGACATAAACAAGGCGCAGGGCGCCTAAACTAGGACTTGTGACAATTAGGTGACCCCGGATTCCTGAGGGTGGGGGTCCTGCCCGGGGGTGACCGGTCTCAGAACCTTCAATAATTATGCCGTTCTTGGCGCCACGGCCCCCTGAATAATCGTTATAATAACTATATTATCATATTATATAGGGACATAAACAAGGCGCAGGGCGCCTAAACTAGGACTTGTGACAATTAGGTGACCCCGGATTCCTGAAGGTGGGGGTCCTGCCCGGGGGTGACCGGTCTCAGAACCTTCAATAATTATGCCGTTCTTGGCGCCACGGCGCCCGGAATAATCGTTATAATTCTTTATTTTTCATTTTCATAAATATTTTTTTATAATCGTTATAATTCTTTATTTTTCATTTTCATAAATATTTTTTTCCAAAAAAATTAGGACGTCTATTTGGTCGTCCTTGATATGCATTTATAGATAATCGTATTTTGCATAAATTGGTACCATATTTTCAGCCCTATATTATTTAGTTCGCAGCCAAAACGAAACTTCCGGTTTTCGTTAAAATTGTAAAGGAAATTGGAAAAGTCACGGGGTGTGGAGGAACCTTAAGGTGGATCTACTGTGGTCATTATGATTTAAAACCTTTTCCACTATCAAATTTAAAAGTTGCCTGAATCTATCCTAATAAAAGCTGTTGTCAACTCTAACTTCATTAGTACTTGGACATTTAAATCTCCAGCTGTACAGGTGACTACTGATTTTTATACGACCGCAAAAATTATGGTATGGCGCAGTCGTCGTCGTCCGTGCACATTCGTTTTTGTGGAATAACTTTTGTTTTAGTGGAGGGATCAACATGAAATTTTCACACAATGTACCATGGCATAAAACGAAGCTGTATAAGAAATAAGGAATTTATGGCCTCACCCATTTCAGAAAAAAATACCAAAAAGGGCCACTTTGGGTGTTTTTCGCAAATATAGTTGCCAAATGTTTATTTTTTATTGAATTTTAATGGGGTTTCTTTTATTTTGTTGCTTATATAATTGCGCTTCAGTAGTATTCATGATTTGTATCTTTACATTCATCTTATGTATTCCTCTAGATGCAAGCTTTTAGTTGGGAGTCAGCAGATTCTGTGTGCCTCTGTGTCAAGTTCTTTATCGTGTCCATCTAATTATTGTGTCAACCTCTTTACTGTGTCCACATTCACTTCATATTACACTTGTTCGAATTTCAGTGGTCGACATGCTGCGGTCGTATCTGCTGCGCTCAGCGTAGCCTTTTATTAGGTCTTTCCACCTTTCAGGTGAAAGACCTCTTGTTTTCTTTATGTTTTTAGGTCTTTCCACCTTTCAGGTGAAAGACCTTTTGTATTTCTTATGTTTTTAGGTCTTTCCACCTTTCAGGTGAAAGACCTTTTGTTTTTCTTATGTTTTTTATTATTATTCTTATTTTTTTTCTTCTCTTTTTTTCCAGAGACAGCTTTTTTATTTCAAGAGATATTGAAACAATTTTTTCTTTATGTTATTGGCCATTAAAAGTTATGGTACCAAATGACCCTTTGCTTGATAACTCCCAGAACTTACAAAGTTATTGCCCTTGTGTACGAAAAGCTTGTTATTGCTACTCCTCTGAAACCATTAGAGATAGAGACTTGGAACTTTTACCAATGTCTTCAGTACACTTAGAGGGTTCTTCAATCTACTAACACCGAAAGGATCCGAGACCCCCTTCTATCAGTTATTGCCCCTGAAAGTATTTAAGTTTCCATAAAATCCCTTCCAACTTTTTTATTATTTATCATAGAGACTTCGGAGCACTTGGAATGGAAGCGTCTTCCTTGGCCAAACAAAATGACATAAAGGTCAAAGGTCAAGATCATCTGAAAATATGTTAATTAATGAGTTTTTAGATCTCTTTTGTTTAGTGTAGTAAAGAAAAACTTTTTCATGGATGTAATAGGACATCTTAAGACATTTTAAAATATATCCCCTTGGCTCCTTCTTTTAAATAGTTACAGAGTTATTGCCCCTTTAGTACAAAAAGCTTGTTATTGCTACTCCTCTGAAACCATAAGAGATAAAAACTTGGAAATTTTACCTATGTCTTTAGTACACTTAGAGGGTTTTTCAATCTTTTCATACCGAAAGGATCTGAGCCCCCTTTCTAGTAGTTATTGCCCCCGAAAGTATTTACATTTCCATAAAATCACTTCCAACTTTTTTATTACTTATCATACAGACTTCGGACCACTTGGGATAGAAGCGTCTACCTTGGTCGAACAAAATGACATACAGGTCAAAGGTCAAGGTCATTTGGAAATCTCTTTTTTAATGAGTTTTAAGATCTCTTTTGTTTAGGGTGGTAGAGAAAAACGTTTTCATGGATGTAGTATGACATCTTAAGACATTTCAAAATATAACCCTTTGACCCTTACCATGTAACAATTATAGAGTTATTGCCCCTATTGTACAAAATGCTTGTTATCGCTACTCCTAATTAACCGTTAGAGATAGAGACTTGAAACTTTTACTAATATATTCAGTATACTAAGACGCTTCTTCAAACTATTCATACCGACAGGGTCCAAAGTCCCTTTCTAGCAGTTATTGCCCCTGAAAGTTTCGAACATTCAATAAAAAACACAAAAAAACTTTTGAATCAATAATCATAGCTACATCGGACCACTTTGTATTGAAGCGTCTACCTTGTCCCATGAAAATGACATAAAAGTCAAAGGTCAAAGGTCAAGCAATAAAAAATTGCAAACTTAATCATTTGACACTTTTTTTATGAAGCAACGCAGAAAAAATTCTTTATTCTATTGATGCCATCTTATTTCAAACATAAAAAACAATGAGGTGGAAAGACCTCTAATTGTTCGAGAACAATTAGTCTACTAGTTCTTATTATTTTTCTTTTCTATTTTCCAAGGGACACCTTTTTTATTATAAGACATATTGAAACATTTTTTTCTTTATGTTATTGGCCATTAAAAGTTATGGTACCAAATGACCCTTTGCTTGATAACTCCCAGAACTTACAGAGTTATTGCCCCTGTGTACGAAAAGCTTGTTATCGCTACTCCTCTGACATCATAAGAGATAGAGACTTGAAACTTTTACCAATGTCTTCAGTACACTTAGAAGGTTCTTCAATCTACTAATACCGAAAGGATCCGAGACCCCCTTCTATCAGTTATTGCCCCTGAAAGTATTTGAATTTCCATAAAACCACTTCCAACTTTTTTATTATTCATCATAGAGACTTCGGACCACTTGGGATGGAAGCGTGTACCTTGGCCGAACAAAATGACATAAAGGTCAAAGGTCAAGGTCATTTAGAAATCTGTTAATTAATGAGTTTTTAGATCTCTTTTGTTAAGGGTGGTAGACAAAAACTTTTTGATGGATGTATTAGGACATCTTAAGACATTTTAAAATATAGCCCCTTGGCTCCTTCCATTAAAAAAGTACAGAGTTATTGCCCCTATTGTACAAAATGCTTGTTATCGCTACTACTCGTTAACCGTAAGAGATAGAGACTTGAAACTTTTACTAATGTCTTCAGTACACTTAGAGGGTTCTTCAATCTATTCAAACCGAAAGGATCTGAAGCCTCCTTCTAGTAGTTATTGCCCCTGAAAGTATTTACATTTCCGTAAAATCACTTCCAACCTTTTTAATACTTATCATAGAGACTTCGGACCACTTGGGATGGAAGCGTCTATATTGGCCAAACAAAATGACATAAAAGTCAAAGGTCAAAGTTATTTGGAAATCTCTTAATTAATGAGTTTTTGTATCTCTTTTGTTTAGGATGGTAGAGAAAAACTTTTTCATGGATGTAGTAGGACATCTTAAGACATTTCAAAATAAAACCCTTTGACCCTTACCATGTAACAATTATAGAGTTATTGCGCCTATTGTACAAAATGCTTGTTATCGCTACTCCTCATTAACCGTTAGAGATAGAGACTTGAAACTTTCACTAATGTATTCAGTATAATTAGACGCTTCTTGGATCTTTTCATACCGACAGGGTCCAAAGTCCCTTTCTAGCAGTTATTGCCCCTGAAAGTTTCGAACATTCAATAAAAAACACAAATAACTTTTGAATCAATAATTATAGATACATCGGACCACTTGGTATTGAAGCGTCTACCTTGTCAGATCAAAATGACATAAAGGTCAAATGTCAAGGTCAAGCAATAAAAAATTGCAAACTTAATCGTTTGACACTTTTTTTATGAAGTAACGCAGAAAAAATACTTTATTCTATTGAAGCAATCTTATTTCAAACATAAAAAACGATGAGGTGGAAAGACCTCTAATTGTTCGAGAACAATTAGTCTACTAGTTTATTATTATTATTAGGTCTTTCCACCTTTCAGGTGAAAGACCTTTTGTATTTCTTATGTTTTTTTTTATTATTATTATTATTATTATTATTATTTTTCTTCTCTTTTTTTCCAGGGACAGCTTTTTTATTTCAAGAGATATTGAAATAATTTTTTCTTTATGTTATTGGCCATTAAAAGTTATGGTACCAAATGACCCTTTGCTTGATAACTCCCAGAACTTACAAAGTTATTGCCCTTTTGTACGAAAAGCTTGTTATCGCTACTCCTCTGAAACCATAAGAGATAGAGACTTGGAACTTTTACGAATGTCTTCATTACACTTAGAGGGTTCTTCAATCTATTCATACCGAAAGGATCTGAGCCCCCCTTTTAGTAGTTATTGCCCCTGAAAGTGTTATAATTTCTATAAAATCACTTCCAACTTTTTTATTATTTGTCATAGAGACTTCGGACCACTTGGGATGGAAGCGTCTACCTTGGCCGAACAAAATGACATAAAGTTCAAAGGTCAAGGTCATTTGGAAATCTCCTAATTAATGAGTTTATATATCTCTTTTGTTTAGTGTGGTAGAGAAAAACTTGTTCATGGATGTAGTAGGACATCATAAGACATTTCAAAATATAATCCTTTGACCCTTATCGTTAAACAATTCTAGAGTTATTGCCCCTATTGTACAAAATGCTTGTTATCGCTACTCCTCTTTAACCGTTAGAGATAGAGACTTGAAACTTTTACCAATGTCTTCAGTGCACTTAGGGGGTTCTTCAATTTATTCATACCGAAAGGATCTGAGGCCCCCTTCTAGTAGTTATTGCCCCTAAAAGTATTTACATTTCCATAAAATCACTTCCAACTTTTTTATTACTTATCATAGAGACTTCGGACCACTTGGGATGGAAGCGTCTACCTTGGCCGAACAAAATGACATAAAGTTCAAAGGTCAAGGTCATTTGCAAATCCGTTAATTAATGAGTTTTTAAAACTCTTTTGTATGGTGTGGTAGAGAAAAACTTTTTCATGGATGTAATAGGACATTTTAAGACATTTTAAAATATAGCCTTTTGGCTCCTTCCTTTCAATAGTCACAGAGTTATTGCCCCTATTGTACAAAATGCTTGTTATCGCTACTCCTCTTTAACCGTTAGAGATAGAGACTTGAAACTTTTACCAATGTCTTCAGTACACTTAGGGGGTTCTTCAATTTATTCATACCGAAAGGATCTGAGGCCCCCTTCTAGTAGTTATTGCCCCTAAAAGTATTTACATTTCCATAAAATCACTTCCAACTTTTTTATTACTTATCATAGAGACTTCGGACCACTTGGGATGGAAGCGTCTACCTTGGCCGAACAAAATGACATAAAGTTCAAAGGTCAAGGTCATTTGCAAATCCGTTAATTAATGAGTTTTTAAAACTCTTTTGTATGGTGTGGTAGAGAAAAACTTTTTCATGGATGTAATAGGACATTTTAAGACATTTTAAAATATAGCCTTTTGGCTCCTTCCTTTCAATAGTCACAGAGTTATTGCCCCATTGTACAAAATGCTTGTTATCGCTACTCCTCTTTAACCGTTAGAGATAGAGACTTGAAACTTTTACCAATGTCTTCAGTACACTTAGGGGGTTCTTCAATTTATTCATACCGAAAGGATCTGAGGCCCCCTTCTAGTAGTTATTGCCCCTAAAAGTATTTACATTTCCATAAAATCACTTCCAACTTTTTTATTACTTATCATAGAGACTTCGGACCACTTGGGATGGAAGCGTCTACCTTGGCCGAACAAAATGACATAAAGTTCAAAGGTCAAGGTCATTTGCAAATCCGTTAATTAATGAGTTTTTAAAACTCTTTTGTATGGTGTGGTAGAGAAAAACTTTTTCATGGATGTAATAGGACATTTTAAGACATTTTAAAATATAGCCTTTTGGCTCCTTCCTTTCAATAGTCACAGAGTTATTGCCCCTATTGTACAAAATGCTTGTTATCGCTACTTCTCATTAACCGTTAGAGATAGAGACTTGAAACTTTTACCAATGTCTTCAGTACACTTAGAGGGTTCTTCAATCTATTCCCACCGAAAAGATCTGAGGCCCCCTTCTAGTAGTTATTGCCCCTTAAAGTATTTACATTTCCATAAAATCACTTCCAACTTTTTTATTACTTATCATAGAGACTTCAGACCACTTGGGATGGAATCGTCTACCTTAGCCAAACAAAATGACATAAAGGTCAAAGGTCAAGGTTGTTTGGAAATCCGTTAATTAATGAGCTGTTGCATCTGTTATCACAGAGTTATTGCCCCTATTGTACAAAATGCTTGTTATCGCTACTTCTCATTAACCGTTAGAGATAGAGACTTGAAACTTTTACCAATGTCTTCAGTACACTTAGAGGGTTCTTCAATCTATTCCCACCGAAAAGATCTGAGGCCCCCTTCTAGTAGTTATTGCCCCTTAAAGTATTTACATTTCCATAAAATCACTTCCAACTTTTTTATTACTTATCATAGAGACTTCAGACCACTTGGGATGGAATCGTCTACCTTAGCCAAACAAAATGACATAAAGGTCAAAGGTCAAGGTTGTGTTGCATCTGTTATCACAGAGTTATTGCCCCTATTGTACAAAATGCTTGTTATCGCTACTTCTCATTAACCGTTAGAGATAGAGACTTGAAACTTTTACCAATGTCTTCAGTACACTTAGAGGGTTCTTCAATCTATTCCCACCGAAAAGATCTGATAACAGATGCAACAGCTCATTAATTAACGGATTGACCTTTATGTCATTTTGTTTGGCTAAGGTAGACGATTCCATCCCAAGTTTATTCATACCGAAAGGATCTGAGGCCCCCTTCTAGTAGTTATTGCCCCTTAAAGTATTTACATTTCCATAAAATCACTTCCAACTTTTTTATTACTTATCATAGAGACTTCAGACCACTTGGGATGGAATCGTCTACCTTAGCCAAACAAAATGACATAAAGGTCAAAGGTCAAGGTTGTTTGGAAATCCGTTAATTAATGAGTTGTTGCATCTGTTTTGTTTAGGATGGTAGAGAAAAAACTGTTGCATGGAGAAAATTAATGAAGTTGCATTGAAATATGGCAGTATTTAAATTTGTTAGAGTTATCTCCCGTGTTTTCTTTGATGGACATATATGTAGCAAATATCCAACAAGAAAATATATTGACGCAAGCGTCAAATGGGCCGCAAAAAATATAATTGTTGTATGAATCATTGGTTGTTTACATAAAAACACACCACAAAGAAGAAAAAAAAAGTTGGTCGTACTAATTTTTATGGTAAATTTTAATATACTTTCAGCAACTTGTTTTGAAGTTTAACATTTTACTATTATCAGAAAGAATCGAGTTCGTTACTGTAAGCATTTCTAACTGTAATTGTATGATCATTGCCCTAATATGAAGTAATGGAGAACACATTGATTTGTATATTACTCTAATACAAAGTTTAACTCATCATTTTTCTCTTGGAGATTATGTATTTCAAACCATTTTGGTTTTTTGGTTGTTGCATTGTATTGAATGAAAACTTAATGCATTAGTTTATATGATTTAAAGGGACCACATAATAAAATAAAAATGGATTAGTTCAAATTTTCCAGTCAATTCAAAATTTCAGTTCTCTCATATTTTTGCGTGAATAATTGATATGGATGTCATTTTATGATATATATTTTGTCTTTAGTATTTCAGGTCTTTAGTATGTCCCGCATACCGATGCAGATGCATTGTTTTGAAAAGATAAAGAACTCCGAAATTTTCCGAATAGATTATAGTCTCGATAAAAACGCGCCAAACACGACAGTCTATCAAGTATGACCTATTTTTCATTTACGAGTAAAACCAAAAAGATGTGATATTTTTTAAAATACATAAAACATATTTCTACATGCAAATTTACTTTTAATTCTTAAAAAGAAGCATAATATTAATCCTTTTGAAAAAGCGCTATCCCGCAGAAACGCAGTAACAATATTTAAATGTATATCAAATAACGGACCACCTTCCGGCGGCCCGTAATGAAAATTTACATGTATTTGTATTAATGTTTCTAAGTTTATCCATGCAAATGTGATATATTGGAAACATAAACTAAAAATCCTCCCGTGATTTAGAGTAAATGCGCATGCTCAAGATTGTAAAAAAAATTCCAGATTATTTCCGGAATTTTTGGAGCAATTTTCGTTGATAATTGCTCAAATATTCGAGTCTATTAATTTAATTATGTTAATCAAGGCTTGTAGTATAGATTTTTTCACAAGAACGTACAAAATATGTATTTTTAATTCGATTTTCATGTTATTTTTTTATTGATTTTAATATATCTTTAGTAACCTAACTCATATTTAATTTCAATGAAAATCACTGTTCTAGACCATACAATTTAATCGGGATCGGAAATCATGAAAAATAGTCGATAAAAATACGGTCAAACTCAACACGAGCTAAAACTTGCACGTGGACCTGAAGTTCCTGTACGTATTATACAGTATAGAACACTCGCTATACCAAGATTTACAGAACACTGAAGATATCCATTGTTGTAAGTAAATATTTGTCCGTATGCCTTGTTTGCCCCTAGCTTTAAGATTTATGGTGGCATATAGTACTGTCTGCCACGTTGCCATATATAATACACCGATGTTTTACGGTGCTACCGTTCTGGCGAGCGCAGCAAGAATTGTATACACATACCTTGCAATGTTGTCAATATAGTGTTATTTAGGTGTCAACGAACGTCAACGAATTTTTGAGAGAGTATTGCTCTACAATAAGTATGCTAAAGGTACTAATTTTAATGGTCATGATACACACATGTACAGCGCAACCCCCTACAGAGAGAGAGAGAGAGAGAGAGAGAGAGCACGGTCCCTGTGTAGGTGTTTAAGTTCCCACTTTTAAATTTAATGGCCTGACTATATGCAATATCTACATTAATATATTTTTTTAATTTCATTCCTTTTTATTTAGTTCAAAATGTCCCATTGTTTATTTCCTCCCTACTCATATATACTTATCTGCCTACTGTGCATGCATGTACAATTAGCTTAAAAATGGATCGATATGACAGTAAAGTATGGCTCTTGCTAGTATATATTTATTTAATTAAAAACAAATCATATGTCAATGAGGCAGGTATCGCAGTCTATCCTGAAATAGCTAGTACACTTATTACAGATGTTTGATCCACCTCTAAATTGATTGCAAGATATAGCGCGAGAGCACTGTGACATCATCCATGACTTTGTTCATCTTTGTTTACGTATCTCGACTCAATACAAAGGTATGGAAGCATGTAACAAATTTTTTGAGTCTCACCAAAGCACATGCGGTACTCAAAACGTGTCTTTAAAATTTAAAACACCGTAAATTACGAGTTAAAATTCCGCCATTTTTGGCATAGCACCACATGTGAAAACATTAGAGTGCATTATGGGACATAGACAAACAATTTTGTTTGATAAACTGTAGGTTTAGCTCGTTCTTTTTCCCGCACACACTGGTTCTTAGAGCTCGCTTCGCTGCGCCGCCAAGCTGCGCTCGCTATTATACAGTGAGTTCACCTTTAACGAATCAGTTAATTTGTGTTTATAGTACGTAACCAAGCCCGAGTTAAATTCATAATAAAACATTGTTTTTGACTCATAACATCATATATTTCTTTCCCAACAGCCAATGATTAAACAAAAATTATCGCTGTACTTTGATGAGCGATCTTTTCTCCTTTAGCGGATCATTTTCTCCATTACCAAATTACGTGATATACAGCTGATTATTTTTGTTAGGGACAGTGTCGAAATATTTTTTTTAAGTTTTAATATGCTTTAAAGCATGAGTAAGAAAAATGGAAAGGCTAATATTTTTATCCATTTTAAGTGAAGTGTTCATTCTATTGAACCCGACAATTGATGAAAAAATAACAATAAATTCAATGGAAAAAAAAAGTGACCGCATGATTTGTAAACTTTGATCCACCAATTTATTAAAAATCATTTAGTTTTTAGTCATTGTAAGTCATCAATATTGTTAATTTAATGAAAGAACGTGTATATGAACATCTTTTCATGAAATTACAAAGAAATATACAATGGCACGTAAATGGATCGAGAAAAACAGACATACGACATACAAGGGTTTTCCCAAAATTGAATAGACAAGCGACGTTATTCAGTTCAAAGAACTCACAGAAGGATGAAGTTTGTGTCGCAACGGGTTTAGGTTATTTGCAATGAAATTATGTGTCGATATTAATTAATACTGTATCAGATTGGGTTTTTATAACATATATGTACTACATCATAGATTTTTCATGCAGCGCAACAACACTTAAAAAAATTAAAAATATAGAAAATTGAAAAATATCATGAGAAAAATAGCTCATCAAATAAAAAGTAAAAAAAAAAAAAAAAGGGAAATTTTATTTAGATTTCTGCATTGTTTTTTTTATTTATTAAAAAAAAATAGCCATTCCGAATATTTTAAAGATTTTTAACACGTACGTTAGAAAAGTTCAAGTTTGAATACACATGGTAATTAATTATAAAAAAGGTTTTAAAAGATCTAGAAGCATATCCTAGGGCGATTTTAAAGTAAACAAAATAAAATACACAAAATTGCCTAGAAATGAGTTTATAGTGATTGTATAGCTAAGCAACCAAAAACAAAAAACAAAAACAGGACCCAGTTAAGACATCCAGCAAAAAAAAAAAAAGAAAGAAAGAAACCTCCATCAATAGAAATGGAAGAACAAATACCGGGAAGACAGACATTTTGAATTGGCGATCATTAGTAGTACAAAATATTTTAAAACAAATCTAGAAATGTATAGTGAATGACTGAATGTGCAAACTGGATAGATGTTCAAGGAAAATAAATATTTTCCATGACCTGTACATGTATGGAATCAGCAATCGTTTGTACTTATGAAATATTTTTAAAACCAAATTTAAAAAGTATAGTGAATCTGCAAACTGGATCCATGTTCAAGGAATATTATATTTTTAGGATAAAAACTACTAAATGTCATCGAATACGAATAACTTTAGTTTGTAAGGCATGAGTTTTTAAATCAATAAATATCCATATTAATACAGGGAATTAGGTAAACTAAAATATTGTTGAAATCATAATCGAATGGAAAAATGTTCTAGAAAAATGGGAATGAGATGTGTTTTTAAAATCTTTTATTGTTGTTTCTGGGGTTTTTTTCATTGAAGCAGATGTGCAAATAATCTTAGCGGTATCAATTAATTTTGACATAATCCCTCCATGATCCCCGCATCTCGGTGATTCATTATTGGAACCCTGACTACCTACAACATTATAGCTAACATAAATAAATTATTCTCTGATTAAAAAAAGGTTTGAGGCTTTCAGTGCTTGCAGACAGATAATTTTATTAAACATCTGTACCAAATATGCTTACATACAATGAGCCGTTCACATCAGAGCTCAACCGAAAAGTGAAAGAAGTCAGCTGCACGCATGCTTTTTGTCTGCGTCTTCAAAAAGCTTGATCATGTTTGTTTAGAAATTACGACATAAAACAAGATAAAATTTAATAATATCATAATGAATAATTAAAACAAGAATAACTCTACATGACAGGATATGTTAAGTTAAGTATCAAACCTTTAATAGAAAAATATAGAATTGTTTATCTGAAAGTGATTCGTTAACGGAGACGATTCGTTAAAGGCAACCTCACTGTGTGTGTGTGTGTGTGTGTGTGTGTGTGTGTGTGTGTGTGTGTGTGTGTGTGTAAAAGTAGAAGGGGAGGGTCTGGGGGTCTAGCTTAAAGCTACATTATGTTTGAAATGCAAAAATAACCGGGTATTAAGACATTATCTCCGAGTACCCAAACTCCGTCACCATAAGCGGAAAACTTTCTGTGTTTCTATTTAAATTAATTTTTGTGGTTTTTGCCATTTGCAATCACTAAATATAATCTGAAACAATATTACTCATAAAATAATCAACAAAAATATTTTTAATATTATTCAAATAAGCCCTCTGAATACGACGTTAATCACACGTGCTATCATAACTTATGAACCTAACTCCGTCACCCATATATAGTCTGGCGATCATTTGGTTTCGATGAAATTAAATACCATTAAAATTGTACGTGCCATTTTTACTTATTATAGTTTTGCCTGGATACAATTATTGAGTTTAAACAAAATTGTTAATGTGTCTTCATTCCCGGGCATATCATGAGCATGTGGGTGACATGTGAAAAAATGTTAGCTGATTATACCCAATTATAGCTGCATAGAATTAACAACATGTAATTTTGTTATGTTTTAATTAACATATTCTTGAATTTAAGGTGGTATGGGACACTTCCATGTTGTGATGTATTGTTTATCGAAATAAACAATAAAATAAAGTGTAATTATATAAGTAGTTTCTTTCCATAAATGGTCACCTAACTCCGTAGCGCACTGGGTTAGAGGGTTTACTACGAACCTGTAAGTCATGAGTTCGAATCCCGCTGGGTTTTTTTTACAATTTTTACCTTTTCAAATATTTTTAAAAGCTATTTTTTTTGGTTAAATATTGTAAAATTTGAAAATTCTAAACCGGTAAAAGTTTTTCAATTATATAGTACTTTAATCCACATTAATATCGACAGATGTCCCTGTCCCATACCACCTTAACCATTGTAATCTTTTGACATTTGATTGGAGATTTTTGACATGCAAAAAATAACGTCATAATTGCACTTGATTTCAAACGGCAATGAGTTTCCCGAAAGTGACGGAATTAGGGAAGTGACAGAGTTAAGGGGCTATGTGATATACATGTAGGTGGGAGATTTCCCCGCCCCCAGGTCTAAAAGACAACCCTGATTTATGCTGAGTTGATGCATTGTAGAGGCAAATTAGTATTACGTTTTAATAACGAAATGTCGTGTTCCTATTCATGGTGTCTGATAAATTTTCTGGCAAGTCAGCCTCAGGGGCCCGCCATAAACTGTCTGTTTGAAAGTTTGTCTTCTTTCTGACCACCCCTATTATAAATACATTATACAGTTAATATAGTACATTATTATACTTTCATGTTAAATACTGAAATCTTGGTTAAGAAGGAGTTGATAATCCGTTCTTTTACCCTCAGCGTTAGCAAACACTTAGCAACGGATAACACAAAGAAATTGACACCCCCTCGAAAACCATTGTCAACCTCCGCTTCGCGTCGGTTAAAAATGGTTTCCTTGGGGTGTCATTTACAACTGTTACCCTCCCAAACAGGCACGGTTTATATATTGTATATGTGTTAATTGTCAAAAAGTAAGAGAACAAAATGTTTTTGCCAAACCCTTGTGAGTCAACATGCATACAGGTCTTACAAGTAGACATTATATAAATAGAAAATAAAGTGAATTAACGCAAGTTACATTTGTTTTCCTATCTCAATAGAAATACCCTATTGTTAGCTTTGGTATATTTACATTTTTTTGAAATCAAAAAATGTAAATACATACATAAGCATTAAATCATTATTTTTTGAAAGATATAGTCTCATAACTGCAGTGCAAATTTTCATTATGCGCGTTACTCAATTTGTATGCACACGCTGCTGCCGTTATTAGAGTAGATCTTTTAAAAAATAATGATTCAGTGCTTAATTATTATTTGTATCTTGCTGGTTCATGTGAGAGTGTGAAATTTAAAACCATATTTACAGTGAACTGCTGGTCTAATTAAAACTGGGAACTGTTGGTTTGCATTGCATTGCCAGTAGAGCACCGCAGTGCTTAGCGTTGACCAGCTGCGCTCGCTATAAAAGTCCATATGATTACAAATTAAAAAATACATATGTTTATGTATATTGCCAAAGATAACAGAACTGAATTTATGAATGTATTTTGATGGGTTCACAAGTGGGCCCCTCGTGTAATAATCTATCTAAAATTATTATAATTTGTATGAACCTACATCTACATGTATTCATTATTTTACAGGTTTTCTGAACACATCTTTATATATCATTGATATTTTGGAAACCAAGCCTGATATTCAGTTGGTAAGTAATTTAGTCTAATAGTTATGGTGAATCACTGTGTGTTAATTAAAATTTGTGACAAACTATAACATTGAAATTCTACAGCTCACCTTAGCCAAAGGTCAATCTATAATTATTGAACTTTTATTGGATAGCTCAATTGAATCTTGTAAAGTAATAGTAATTTTACAACATCATCTTAAGTGAAATCCAACCAATAAGCTAGTGGGGAGGGGGAAGGTATTTATATTTTTAAGTAAGAAAAAAATTGGAATCTGTCAAAAAGGCATGAGAATAAGAAGAATAGCAATTTTTCCATTCTAAATCCATGATAATTCAATTTTTTATATGTAAATATAAGAAAAATGTTTGCTGCGGGAAAGGGGGGGGGAGGCCCCCTATGGCTCCCCTGATGCTACTTGCTTGAAAACCTTTTAATTAGCCTTTTAAAAAGGACGATTTGGATGTACCATGGACACTCATACAAACACAAGTTCTGCAGATTTATATAAATAAGATAAACCCTTTTAGAGTTTCTGAGATTGCTTATACACCTATGTTCATACTCTTATCTGTTTATATTTGATACTTAAATCCATAAAATCTCTGATCTCTCAATTACTGATCCTGGTTTAATTTAGAATCTGAATGATTTGGGTCTGATAAAGGTCAGATATTTTAAAATTTATGTCTGCTCTGGGTCTACTATGTTTGATCAAGGTCAGCTGATGGAGTCCCCCTTAAACAATGAAGTGTGAAGCAGACTCATTAATTATTCTACCCTGATCCTTGCACATATATTCCAAATTATTACACATGTAGAGACCGTTATGTCATTTTTCAGTAGCGATGGTACTGTAAGCACATGCATTCACTTTAAAATATAGGACATATTAAATTAAATTACGTACATTTAGCAATTATAAATATTGTGAAGGATTGTCATTTTGAATAAAACAAAATGTATAGTTTATGTTTGCCGTTTTTGTCTGGGAGTACATGTAGAGCTACAGAACTGCAGCCATATACAACAATTAGTTTACAAATGACTATCTGTTTTTGATTTAGCAAAAAACTATATGATGATAACATGGGTAAAACAATTATAGCTCTAAACTACTATAATAATTGTCTTATTCTGGTATAAGGTCAATGGTCAAAAGTTTGAGATATGATGCATTTTATCATTAAGCATTTTTCATTAATTTTGCATTGTGTATCGTACAATACTATCTTGATAAAATAAGTGAAATAAAACCAACAAAAAATATGCAAAATTATAACGACTTACAAATAAAATCTTAGTTTTAATATTTTGAATCTGATGAAAATGTTTTAATGGACAACAGAATCTGAAAAATGTAGTACAAATTTCCTCTGATTTACTGTTAGTCATTTTTTGTTAGAGCCTAATTCCATAACAAAGTAAAAACATCAAATGTTATGTCAATAATCATTCACTTTATAAATACTTTTTGTGTTTAAAACAGTTTTACCCATGATATTGAACTTAATAACAATCTGACTTTGACAACTCAAACCCTATGTAAACAACATCATCAATGTAACTAATAGGTCCTTGGTATAGAAAAAAATAGTGGACGATAACACAATTCTCAATTAATTGATATCATAGTGCTTTTGCCAGCTTGGCTCTTCAGTGCATTTTAAATTGTAATAGTAAAAACAATCAATGACATCTTTATTGTGATGTCAAAAATAGACAGCATCTTTAAAAGTGTCTGGAGATGACGTCAAATCAATTTTACAAAATAGCGTAAACGTTATGAAACTTGTTAAAATGATATTGCTTGAAAATAAGAAATTGTTAATAAGAAATTTAAATAAAGTTATGGTAGAGTAAAAATTAAAATTATAGATTAAGTGTAGGTTCCTGCAGATTTGTACCAGACCTCTAGCTTACAGGAAAACTGACCTATGGTATGGTTGAGCTCTGCTGTCTTTTAAGTTATGTATATTTGGTACAGTAAATTACATGTATATGTATATAAGAGCTTAAAATGCCCCAACAAAATAAAATCATCTTTTTATTTTTAAGGTTTTTTTGTAAATGATATACATGCATTTTAATTTCATTTAATTTATAATTTCATAAATTTGCCATCATTTTCAATGAGGTTTAAGGTAAGGTTTGCGGTTACAGGGAGATAACTCACACATTTTCATTGTGACGTAACATCAACTACCCTTTATTTCAGTTATGACGTCAAAATTTATATGACGTCATAATTGATTTCAGGTTTTTTTTATTTCGCGGGGTTTTTTAGTTTCAATGAAAAAATAAGAGAACACAAGCATTTTATCAATTTCCACGAAAACGAAATCCGCATCATAAGGTTTTGAATAGTGTTTTAGAAACATCAGATTATACATATTCTAAGATACGTTTTTCCTGAAATCGGTGGACTTGGAAAGGTTTCAAATAAGATGTTTTCGTTTACATTATAGAAGTCCAAAATTAAGACTTTTGTTGCATTTTATTCTATTTTTAGATAGTTCATCAGAAATTAATAAGAGTGAATCATGATATTAATAGTGATATTATTTTCGAACATTTTAAGCATAAATAACCCCCATAATAGTCACATATAAAATGTACATATATTCATGAAATTGTTTACATTTCATCAAAATGAAAATTGGAAATCATGAACTTTGACCTTTTGTAGTTATAAAACGGGACAGGTAAAATTCATTTGAATTTCATGAGAAAAAAGACTTTAGTAGAGTAAACAAAATGGTATGTAACTTTGGTACAACCTTTGAAAAATGCAAGCCGCAAACCTTACCTTGAAAAACATTGAGTGCAAACAATTAAGGTAGTTAATGTATAACGACCACATTTTGTACCTAATAAATAAGTGGTCCAATATTCTTAATCATGATATCATTTTGAAGGTATTATAAAATAAAAATACTCCACTAAAGGAATTTTCAAAATTTTGATTACCGGGTATGGTTCATCAAATTACACATTGAATTTTGCATTGAAGTCTATGGGCAGCATATGTGTTATTAAGATATTGTAAAAAAGTAACCTTAAATTCATAAAACTCTCTCGGTTAATACATGCATAAACTTTCTCCTTATTAAGATATAAAATAAAATAAAACATTTCCGGCAGATATTTTGACAAAATTTAAATGTTCTTTTTTTCATTATGGGGAGATAACTCTTTTAAAAAATTGAAGGTGCAAAATGACCTGCTCCTTATCTTATATGTCTTCAGTCACGTGAATTTGGTTCATTTCACTTTCGTTGTTATCTAGCAATCCATATTTAACTAATTTAAAATGATTGAGAATTCATCAATATCCCTTCAATATAACTGAATACCTTAACTTTATTTTCTTTATTTTTAGCTCACCTGAGCAAAAAGCTCAGGTAAGCCATTCTGATCAAGTTTTGTTTGAGCGTCCGGCTGTATGTAAACTTTCTATATTTTTACTTCTTCTCCAGAACTACACGGCCGATTTGAAACAGACTTAGCACAAAGCATTCTTAGGTGAAGGAGAATCAAGTTTGTTAAAATAAAGAGCCACACTCTCTTTCAAAGGGAGATAATGAAGAATTATTGAAAAATTAATGGTATCTTTCAAAAATCTTCTCCAAAAGCAATTGGCCAGAAAAGCTGTAACTTGTGTGGAAGCATTCTCAGCTAGTGTAGATTCAAGTTTGTTAAAATGTTGATCACCAGGGTTAGAGTAGGGCCATTATGGGGTCAAATTTTTACATAGAAATATATAAGGAAAAATCTCCCAAAGGTTACCTCTCAAAAACCAATTGGCTAAGTTGTTCAAGTCATGATTCTTGGTGGTAGGGTGGGACGACTATGTGGGAAGGAGCAATTTTTACATAGGAAAAAAATTATTATAATTTTGATTCTAAGATTTTTTAATATATTGTTGTACTACCCGGTAATATGTATATTCTCAATTGCTATGACCCTGGACAATAGTTTGGCCCCAATAGGGCTTTTTGATTAGTATAGATATTGTTTAAGATCTTCTTGAGAACTGTAATACACATTATGTGATATGACTTTGATATCTTGTTCAAAAGTGGCTCAGTGTGCATCATAGAATGTCTGGAAAAAAAAATTGAAAATCTTTTCTATTCTACTATTTAACTAGATATTTTGTATATGACTCCATAAATCTGATTTCATTATGGCTGTTGTTGCTCGGGTGAGCGATGCGGCCCATGGGCATCTTGTTTTTAGAAAAGGGGTATCTGTTCAGTATAAAATATAAGAAACTGAATGAAAAAGCTTCCTTATTCTAAAGCTCTGCATCTATATTTATTTATTATAAGAACATTTATTGGCCCAGGGGCCAATATATTGTTTTGTTATGTTTTTAAAATTTATTTGCATTTAATACAAAAAACAAGATGTTTATATTTTACAGATAATATAAAAAATTGAAAAAATCTTTTGGTAGTTATTATAAATATTTTTTTTTATTATTTTTCAGAATCATGCCTCGCAAATCAAAGAAATCTGGCTCCAGGAAGTCCCTGGAGCAGAAACAGAGAATGCAAGAGAGGAGGCATCAGGCAAAGGAGAGCGTCAACTCTATAAAAGGTCCAGAAGAGAGCGTCAACTCTATAAAAGGTCCAGAAGAGAGCGTCAACTCTATAAAAGGTCCAGAAGAGAGCGTCAACTCTATAAAAGGTCCAAAAGAGAGCGTCAACTCTATAAAAGGTCCTAGAAATAAGAGCAACAACTCTATAAAATGTCCAGAAGAGAGCGTCAACTCTTTAAAAGGTCCTAGAAATAAGAGCAACAACTCTATAAAATGTCCAGAAGAGAGCGTCACCTCTATAAAAGGTCCAGAAGAGAGCGTCAACTCTATAAAAGGTCCAGAAGAGAGCGTCAACTCTATAAAAGGTCCAAAAGAGAGCGTCAACTCTATAAAAGGTCCTAGAAATAAGAGCAACAACTCTATAAAATGTCCAGAAGAGAGCGTCAACTCTTTAAAAGGTCCTAGAAATGAAATTGAAAAACAAGAAACAAACAAGAATGAAAAACAAGAAACAAACAAGAATGAAAAACAAGAAACAAACAATGAAAAACAAGAAACAAACAAGAATGAAAAACAAGAAATAAACAAGCATGAAAAACAAGATGAAAAACAAAAAACAAACAAGAACGAAAAACAAGATGAAAAACAAGAAACACACAAGAATGAAAAACAAGATGAAAAACAAGAAACAAACAAGAACGAAAAACAAAATGAAAAACAAAAAACAAAAAAGAATGAAAAACAAGAAACAAACAAGAATAAAACACAAACAAACAAGAATGAACAAGATGAAAATCAAAAAACAAATAAGAATGAAAAACAAGATAAAAAACAAGAAACAAATGGTATTAAACAAGAATCAAAGAATGCTAAACAAAATGAAAAACAAGAACCAAATGGTATTGAACAAGAAACAAAGAACAAAAAACATGATAAAAAGCAAGAACAAATCAAAGAAAAAAACTCAGAAAATCAGGAACCAAACATTATGAAGAAAAACAATGAAAATCAAGAAACAAACTTTGAAACACCAAAGGCAAGTGATCATAGGAAAAGTTATGCTGAAATGATTAAAAATCATAACAAGCATGAAAGAGAAAGAAGCAATGTACTTAAAACAAAATGCACAGATATCAAAAGGTTGGAAAAATCACAAACAAGCACAAATGTAAAAAACGATGATAAAAAACTTACAAATAAACACCAGGAAACTATAGGAAAAATGCAAAAAGACAAGCAAAACTTTGAAATACCTAAAAACTATAGGGTGGAAAAGCTGAAACGAAATAAGACAAAAGAACACCAAACAAGTAACAAGGAAAACAGAACAACAAATAACGAAAAAATGAAAAGAAAAATGTCATTTAACAACATATCTGAGGGAAAGGACGAGATATTTTAAAACGTCGCAAAATAAACGAAAGTGAGATAAAAAATATCATTGTTCAAGGTAGCTTTCACCAAGGAGACGCTAGGTTTGGTCAAAATAGAGGAAAACAATGTGTAGCAAACAGTCTGTCGGCAATTGCTCACAGCAAATTAAAAACTGTAAGAAAATGGGATCAGGCATTCATGGACAATATCTTAATACATGGAAATGAGATTTATTCTTGGATACATGGATCGAATGAATTGTTG
Organism: Magallana hongkongensis; assembly: GCA_015776775.1. NCBI lineage: Eukaryota > Metazoa > Mollusca > Bivalvia > Ostreida > Ostreidae > Magallana > Magallana hongkongensis. The sequence continues at coordinate 11,023,449 of CM027471.1, forward strand.
CTCATGACAGACTTACCAGATATGATAGAAATATCAGGGAAAATGATGCATATTAGAAAAAAAGATTCAATCACAGCAACTGTAGATTCAGAGGAAAAGATAGACTACAGTGCTTTTGATAGATGTATGCCGCTTGACATTGCAATACAAGAGTCTCTTATTGGAACAGATGGTTGTTTCATTTGTGCCGTCAATCAGACGTTTGTAATTATGAAGCATAATCAAGAATTCTTTCTGTTTGACTCTCATGCAAGGAACAGTTTTGGTTTAGTCGATCCAAATGGTAGAAGCTTATTAATGCAGTTAGCAGACATTTCCCAAATGTATGAATATTGTTCTAACTTGGCGCAAGGCATAGCTCGAGAAAATCAATGGTTCGAAGTAACAGGTGTAAATGTAACAATCGATGAAGGTTTGCCATGTGAAATTGAAGCCCCATCATATGCAGAAAATTCCTACTGTATTGCTATGGACATTTCAGAAGATACTGCAAAAAATGTTTATCAAAAGCGCAAGACAGCTAATGAGAATAATTGCACAAGATATACTCCTGAATTAAAAAGAAAAAAGTATTCAGATAAAACATCAGAAAAGAGGAAGTTATCCTGTTCTAAATGTGACGAAAATGAACAGATCATTGTAGTTCAAGGTAGCTTTCACCAAGGAGACGCTAGGTTTGGTCAAAGTAGAGGAAAACAATGTGTAGCAAACAGTCTGTCGGCAGTTGCTCACAGCAAATTAAAAACTGTAAGAGAATGGGATCAGGCATTCATGGACAATGTCTTAATACATGGAAATGAGATTTATTCTTGGATTCATGGATCGAATGAATTGTTGCTCATCTCAGACTTACCAGATATGATAGAAATATCAGGGAAAATGATGCATATTAGAAAAAAAGATTCAATCACAGCAACTGTAGATTCAGAGGAAAAGATAGACTACAGTGCTTTTGATAGATGTATGCCGCTTGACATTGCAATACAAGAGTCTCTTATTGGAACAGATGGTTGTTTCATATGTGCCGTCAATCAGACGTTTGTAATTATGAAGCATGAATCAAGAATTCTTTCTGTTTGACTCTCATGCAAGGAACAGTTTTGGTTTAGTCGATCCAAATGGTAGAAGCTTATTAATGCAGTTAGCAGACATTTCCCAAGTGTATGAATATTGTTCTAACTTGGCGCAAGGCATAGCTCGAGAAAATCAATGGTTCGAAGTAACAGGTGTAAATGTAACAATCGATGAAGGTTTGCCATGTGAAATTGAAGCCCCATCATATGCACCAAATTCAAACAGAAATATAATTGCGGATATGAATGTTTCATGTGAAGATGTTCCAGAAAATTTGAATAGTTTTCTTGATGAAAATGTGGTTGAAACTAAGAATGATTCAAAGATGAGAATCTCCAAAGAAAATAATAATAACAAACATAGGATGCAACAGGAAAAGAACCAGAAATGTACAAATGAATTGACACAGTTATCAGATGAGGATGTTTTAACAGAAGCAGAGTACAATTTTTCATATGGGTTTTCTCCTCTTGGTGTGAAAAGCAAAAAATGTTTATGTCGGATATTAGGAATTTCCTCCAAGCATGTTTTAAAGGCAGCTCATAGTGCCGTTAGTCAAATGGGGCCACCCCTGTCTACGAAACAAATTGCATCAGATGGTAACTGCCTATTCAGAGCAATATCGTATTCAGTCTCAAACAGACAAGAACACTACAAGCAAGTCAGACACGCTGTTGTTAACCACATGATGAAAAGTTCTGATGCTTTGAAATCTTTTTTACGTCCACAATATTCATCGGTTGAAGAATACATAAAGTTATCAGGGATTGAAAAAGATGCTGTTTGGGGAACGGAACTAGAAATTCTAGCTGCTGCAGATCTTTTGAAAACAGACATATTTACCTTTCATGACGGTTCATGGATTAAGTATTCAGCTTCTCAGATAAGAAGTCAAACAGATACATTAAATGAAGCTGTTTATTTAAAGCATATTATGGAGGGCCATGTGCAACATTACGAAAGTGTAATATCAGTGAAAACTGAAAATCCACCCCAGCCTAAATCGGAAATTATTAAACAAAGATACAGAAATGACGCTCAATTCAGAGAGAAGATCCGAAAACATTCCTCACTTGTCTATCATAATGACGAGAAATATAGAGAGCAAGCAAAGCAGTTAAAAAGGGCAAGGTATGATATTGAAGACGAATTTAGAGAAAAAGCAAAGCAAAGAACAAAGGAAAAGTATGAAAAAGATAATGATTACAGAGAAAAAGTAAAAAAGGTAGGGAAAGATAAATATAAAAGTAATGCTAAGCATAGAGAAAGAATTAAGATTGCAAGCATAGAGAAATATGAAAATGATGATGAGCATAGAGAAAGAGTTAAGAATGCAAGCATAGAGAAATATGAAAATGATAATGAGCATAGAGAAAGAGTTAAGAATACAAGCATAGAGAAATATGAAAATGATGATCAGCATAGAAAAAGAGTTAAGAATGCAAGCATAGAGAAATATGAAAATGATGATGAGCATAGAGAAAGAGTTAAGAATGCAAGCATAGAGAAATATGAAAATGATGATGAGCATAGAGAAAGAGTTAAGAATGCAAGCATAGAGAAATATGAAAATGATGATGAGCATAGAGAGAGAGTTAAGAATGCAAGCATAGAGAAATATGAAAATGATGATAAGCACAGAGAAAGAGTTAAGATTGCAAGCAAAGAGAAATATCAGAATGATCATGACCATAGAGAAAGAGTAAAGAGTTGTGTCATCAAAAAGTATGAAGAGGATGATATGTATCGAAACCAAACTAAACAACGGGTTTCAGCATCTCGAGTTAATAAAAAAACGCAATATGAAATCATAGCCAATGTCATAATGAAATTTAGAGAAGATGTTAAAGCGGGACCAGAACGTGTTTGTTCATGTTGCATTCGGTTATTTTTTGAAAATCAGGTACTTGTGTGTAACAGAAATGCATATGAAAACTCGCTGTTTGAAACTTGCATCACAGATAAATACAGTCATAAATGTAACAAACAGTGTCGGCTCAAAAATTGTATAGACACAGAAAGTAGCAGGAAAAATCTTTGGATTTGTTACACATGTCACAGAAAACTTTTGAAAGGTAAAATGCCTGCTGAATGTTTTTCAAATGGTTTACAATTAGATGATGTTCCTCCGGTGCTTGATTGTTTAAATGCTTTAGAGCAACACTTGGTATCATTGAATATTCCTTTTATGAAAATTCTTGGTTTACCTAAAGGAGGCCAAAAAGGTGTGCATGGTCCTGTAGTTTGTGTTCCATCTAATATTCAGAAAGTGACATCAACATTACCTAGAACTGATGACGAAAGTCTTTTACTGAGAGTGAAATTGAAAAGAAAGTTATCATACAAAGGTTATGAGGAATACCAGTTTGTAAATCGTAAACACCTGGATGAAGCATTGTTGTTTCTAAAGAAAAATAACGTGTGGTATTCTGATATAACGCTTACGGAAAATTGGCAAAATCCTATTCCACAGGAAGATGAACCATGTGATGACATACTTGTAGACAAGGATAAATCTGAACATTTTGAATTCAATGAAAACTCAGATCAAGAGCAACAATCATATCTTGATGAAAAATTACAAGGCATTCAGTTAGATACTTGTTTACAACCATCTGACATTGGACAAGAAGTTTTAGATTTATGCTTTGACCAAGTGTTTGAAATTTCACCAGCAGAGGGCAATACTCCTGTATCTGTTCTTCAAGAAGAAGGCATTGAAGCAAAAACATTTCCTGTTCATTTTCCCACTGGAAAAAGTACATATTCAGAAAATAGAAATGAACAACTATCTCTTGGAAGATATTTTAACATGAGATTAATGAGTGTGGAAAATAGATTTGCTAAAGACACCTCTTACATTTTTTTCTGCCAATATTTAATAGAATTGAGTAGAGTAATTTCAAATGTACAAATCTCCCTTAGGAAAGAAACTAATGCAAATAAAGAGAAAATTACTGGAAAAATGATTTGCAATAAAGATGTTTTAAAAGATCTGTTTAAAAAAGATGAGGCTATCAAGTTTTTAAAACCCATCAGAGGAACACCACCGTTCTGGCAAGCAGCACAGAAAGATATTTTTGCTATAATACGACAGTTGGGTATACCTCAATTCTTTTGTTCCTTTTCATCGGCAGATTTCAGATGGACAGAAATAGTAGAGTCAATAATGAAACAACAGTTTGATACGCGAAATGTGGAAGATCTTACTTGGAACGAAAAGTGCCAAATTTTGCGCAGCAATCCAGTTACTGTAGCTAGGATGTTTGATCATCGATTTCATACATTTTTGAAGTATGTTATTTTGTCAGATGCTAAGCCCATTGGAAAGGTTATTGATTATTTTTATCGTATTGAATTTCAGCAGAGAGGTTCTCCACATACTCATTGTATATTTTGGATTGAGGATGCACCAAAATTCGAAGAAAACTCTGATGAAGAGGTTGTAGAATTCATTGACAGATACGTAACATGTGAAATACCAGATCAAACGGAAGACAGAGAACTACATGACATAGTGATGGCTGTACAGCAGCACAGTAAAAATCATTCCAAAACATGCAAAAAAAGGGGAACTGTTTGTAGATTCAACTTTCCACGACCACCATCTGAAAAAACATTCATATCAAAGCCAAACGAATTAATTGAAAAACATGAGGAACAATTGGCTAAAGAGAGATTAAGTGTTCTATGGGATACTGTTAAAAACAATGAACAAGAAAATATTTCAGCTTCTGAATTGTTAAATCAAGCTGGGCTTACCCAACAACAGTTTGAAGAATGTTTCAGTGCAATAACTAAAAGAAATACAACTGTACTGAATAGAAAACCCTCTGAAATATTCACCAATCAATATAACAAAGATCTTTTGAGAGCCTGGAATGCCAACATGGATATTCAGTACATTTTAGATGCATTTTCATGCGTTGTATACATCATAAGCTACATAAGTAAAGCTGAACGGGAAATTGGATTATTATTACAACAAACGAAAAACGAAGCTATTGATGGAAATTTAAATGCCCAAGAGGCCATGAAAAAAGTGGGAACATGCATACTTGCACCACAGAGAAATCAGTGCACAAGAAGCCGTTTATCGAGTGACTGGAATGCATCTTAAAGAATGTTCAAGAAAGGTTGAATTTATACCTGTAGGAGAAAATCCATGTAGGATGAGTATTCCATTGAAAGAAGTAAAAAAGAAGCTGAACAAAAACACAAGTGAAACATGGTTGCACAATGAAAATAAGTCTGACATTACTCGTGAAAATTCTGATATATGGATGACCAACTCCATTGATAGATACAAAGGTCGTCCTAATGTTACTATTTTTGAAAAAATGTGTCTTGCAGAGTTTTGTTCAGAGTTTGCAGTCCTTAATGAATCGCAGTTACCAAAGAAAATAAATGAAGAAACGACATTCAAACTTGATAATGACATGGGGTATATAAGGAGAAGAACAAGGACTAAACCAGCTATCATCAGATATCCAAGGTTTTCATTGGAAACTGCACGAGAAAAGTACTTTCAAAGTATTCTGCAATTGTTTTTGCCATATAGAAAAGATGTCCAGCTGAAACCAAGACAATTTCCCACATATGAAATCTTTTATGAAACAGGCAGTGTTAGATATTCTGGTGACAAAAACATTTTATCTGTTAAAGAAATTGTAGACAGTAACATGTCGAGGTACGTTAAAGATACGGAAAACTTAGAAGATGCAGAAAGAGTATTTGATGCAAGAGGGCCACAAGAAGATGCATGGTGTGAACTATGTCCTGAAACAGAATTGGACAGACAAGAATGTATTGAGGAAGGAAAACTGACAACTGCTGTTGAAGAAGAAAATTCAGATCAATTAATACCCGACTTAAACAGAAATAATAATTCAAAATCAAGTACAGCAAATCTGCTTCTGTCTACCTTTTCAAAGAATGATATTGTGCCTCTTTTACAAACACTCAATGTCAAACAAAATGAGGTATTTTTTAAAGTAAGGGACTGGTGTATTAAGAAAAAGAATGGACAGCATCCAGATCCTTTTCATGTTTTTATTACTGGTGGAGCTGGGACAGGAAAAAGTCATTTAATCAAATGCATTTTTTATGAAGCAACCCGATTATTGGCACATATATCTGAGAATCCAGATGATCAAACTGTGTTACTTACTGCACCAACAGGTACCGCGGCATTTAATATCAAGGGATTAACTATTCACAGTGCCCTTGGAATATTCAAATCACTCTCATTAGACCATGCTTTGCTTAGTGAAGACAAACTAAACAGTTTGAGGTCAAAGTTAGAAAATCTACAGATTATGATTATTGATGAGATTTCTATGGTGAACAAACGGTTGTTATTCTTTATTCACGAAAGGCTACGTCAGATAAAAAAAATGCCGGAAAGTTGTCCATTTGGAGGTGTATCTATAATTGCAGTAGGCGATTTTTATCAGCTTCCACCAGTGAGAACAAAAACAATTGACAAACTTTATGTGAATGACCCATCCAATCCAATGAATCAGTTATGGAATGATCTGTTTTCCATTGTTGAATTAGACGAAATAATGCGTCAACGAGAAGATCGTTATTTTGCAGAGCTTTTAAACAGGTTGCGTGTTAAAAACAAGAATGAGAAGCTGTCAGAGATTGACAAAATTACACTTCAGCAACGTATACAAGAAGGTCCCAATGATGTTTTGCACATCTGTTCAACAAATGAAGAGATTAAGGTATTTAACAACGAAATGATATTAAAAGTATGTGGAGAGCCAAAACTAATAGAAGCAGAAGACTACGTAAAGGATAAAACATCAGGAAAGCTTACCAGGAGAACTTCTCACTTTACAAAAACTGATGTATGTTTGCCGTCCTCTATTCTTTTAGCCGAGGGAGCAAGGATTATGTTGATTAGAAATGAAGATACTCTTGACGGACTTGTAAATGGCGTGATGGGTACTGTCATGTGTATTAGTTTTGAATCAATTTCGTCACTCCCAGATATTATATTCATTCATTTTGATAATGAAAGAATTGGAATTAATGCTCAGATTCAGAGGTTCATTAATGAAAAGAGATGTGTTGGTTTACGTCCTTCATGTGAGCAGGTACCTGTAAAAAACGGGGTCAGAAAACAATATCCACTCCAGTTGGCATGGGCATGTACTATTCACAAAGTTCAAGGGATGACGGTAAAAGATTGCGTCGTTGATTTGAACAAATGTTTTGCATATGGACAAGCATATGTTGCTTTAAGCAGAGCAACCTCAATTGATGGACTATATTTGAAGAACATTGATATAGAGAAGCTGGAAAAAAAGATATTTTGTGACCCTGATATCATCAAAGGGATATCTTCAATGACGAAATACATAAAAGATCAAAACCAGGATGAACCATGTGAGAATAGTACTGTAGTTATGTATCACAACATTCAAGGGTTACATCAGCATAAGCTTGATTTGGAAAACAATAAACACTTTTTGAATGCAGATTTTATATGTTTAACAGAAACATGGTGTAATGTGAACTCTGTTTTCACAGAGATAAAACATTTTGCTGGAAGGCATAGGTTAAGATCTTTATCTTATGACGACAACAGTTCTTTACACAGAGAGCTCGTTCAACTACAACATGGAGGTGTGGGAGTGTATCACAAATTAGGCATACCTTTTGAGGAAATACTGGGGATTGCAAAGAATCTTGAATGCATTGTATTCAAAATTACAACTATTGATACTTATGTTGCCATCATTTATCGACCCCCAAAATACTGCATTTCAGCATTTATGGCAGCTCTGAATTTCTTGCTTGACAATTTGGAGAATTTGTCAACAAAAATAGTTGTTACTGGAGACTTCAATCAAGATATACTTAGTAATAACAAAACTGTTCTGAATTGTATGTCCTCCAGAGGTTTCACGCAGTATGTTGATGAACCAACCACAGAAAATGGAACATTAATTGATCATGTGTATGCGAAAGGATGTGAACATATCAAAGTACAGGTTGTTCCAACCTACTACAGCTACCATGAAGCTATTCAAATAACATTAAAATAAACTCACTATATAAAGAAAATACAGCTGTTTCAGATTGAAAGCCATGTTTTCGTTTGAATTGAAAGTCCACAACGTGGAATGAGAATTTTTTTATTCTAGGTTTGAACGTTGACAAAATAACATGTTATAATAAAGAAGTTTTAAGTATTGTTAGCATTCAGTGGTAGCGTGATATAAATAAAAAACTATTTTCAGCCTCATTCTTGAGACATTTCTCAATGCAGCACTTATGATACCAATTTGAAATCATACAGTTCTTTCCTTAATAGTACAAAGTGTGTGTTACATATATATGACTTAAAACACTGAACAATAATTTCAGTTTACAATATACACATTTCAGTCGATTCATTTAGTAAGGATACTAGGTCTCCTTCAGATAATTGTTGTTTTTTAATCGTTCTTCATGCAGCTTTTTAAACACAAATGTCAGTCATATAGACTTCAGAGGAACTGGGATAAAACTGTCTACTAAGACAAATCAAATCACCACAATGTCAAAATCTAATAATTTTTTTTTTAAAATAAAAGCTTTTAGATTGCTATCACTTAAATTTAACTTTTATGTTCATGGAATCAAAATAGGAGGTGGAAAGACCTCTAATTGTTCGAGAACAATTAGTCTACTAGTTATTATTATTATTATTTTTTTTTTTCTTCTTTTTTTTTCCAGGGACAGCTTTTTTATTTTAAGAGATATTGAAACAATTTTTTCTTTATGTTATTGGCCATTAAAAGTTATGGTACCAAATGACCCTTTGCTCGATAACTCCCAGAACTTACAAAGTTATTGCCCTTGTGTACGAAAAGCTTGTTATCGCTACTCCTCTGAAACCATAAGAGATAGAAACTTGGAATTTTTATCAATGTCTTCAGTACACTTAGAGGGTTCTTCAATCTATACATACCGAAAGGATCTGAGCCCCCCTTCTAGTAGTTATTGCCCCTGAAAGTATTAACATTTTTATAAAATCACTTCCAAATTTTTTATTACTTATCATAGGGACTTCGGACCACTTGGGATGGAAACGTCTACCTTGGCCGAACAAAATGACACAAAGGTCAAAGGTCAAGGTCATTTGGAAATCTCTTAATTAATGAGTTTTTGTATCTCTTTTGTTTAGGATGGTAGAGAAAAAGTTTTTCATGGATGTAGTAGAACATCTTAAGACATTTCAAAATATAAACCTTTAACCCTTACCATGTAACAATTATAGAGTTATTGCCCCTATTGTACAAAATGCTTGTTATCGCTACTCCTCATTAACCGTTAGAGATAGAGACTTGAAACTTTTACTAATGTATTCAGTACACTTAGGCGCTTCTTCAATCTATTCATACCAACAGGGTCCAAAGTCCCTTTCTAGCAGTTATTGCCCCTGAAAGTTTCGAACATTCAATAAAAACACAAATAACTTTTGAATCAATAATCATAGATACATCGGACCACTTGGTATTGAAGCGTCTACCTTGTCAGATGAAAATGACATAAAGGTCAAAGGTCAAGGTCGTCAAGCAATAAAAAATTGCAAAGTTAATCGTTTGACACTTTTTTAAATGAAGTAACGCAGAAGAAATATTTTATTCTATTGAAGCAATCTTATTTCAAACATAAAAAACAATGAGGTGGAAAGACCTCTAATTGTTCGAGAACAATTAGTCTACTAGTGTTTTTTTTTCTTCTTCTTCTTCTTTTTTTCTATTTAGCTCGGGGTGACTTTTTTTATTATTAGAGTTATCCAAACAACTTAAACTTTATGTAATTGCTCATTAAAAGTTATGGTACCAATTGACCCTGTGTCAAAGAACTCCCAGAACTTACAGAGTTATTGCCCTTTGAGAAGAAAATGCTTGTTATCGCTACTCCTCTGAAACCATAAGAGATACGGATTTGGAACTTTTACCAATGTCTTCATTACACTTAGATGGTTCTTCAATCTATTCATACCAAAAGGATTTGAGGCCCCCTTGTAGTAGTTATTGCCCCTGAAAGTATTTAAATTTCCATAAAATCACTTCCAACTTTTTTATTATTTATCATAGAGACTTCGGACCACTTGGGATGGAAGAGTCTACCTTGGCCGAACAAAACGACATAAAGGTCAAAGGTCAAGGTCATTTGAGAAGCTGTTAATTAACGAGTTTTTATATCTCTTTTGTTTAGGGTGGTAGAGAAAAACATTTTTATGGATGTAGTAGGACATCTTAAGACATTTTAAAATATAGCCCCTTGGCTCATACCTTTGAATAATTACAGAGTTATAGCCCCTATTGTACGAAATGCTTGTTATCGCTACTCCTTTGAAACTATAAGAGATAAAGACTTGGAACTTTTACCAATGTATTCAGTATACTTGGAGGGTTCTTCAATCTATTCATACCGAAAGGATCTGAGGCCCTCTTCTAGTAGTTATTCCCCATGAAAGTTTTTAATTTTCTATAAAATCATTTCCACCTTTTTTATTATTTGTCGTACAGACTTCGGACCACTTGGAATAGAAGCGTCTACCTTGGCCAAACAAAATGACATAATGGTCAAAGGTCAACGTCATTTAGAAGTCTTTTAATTAATGAATTTTCATATCATTTGAAATACAGAATTATAGTAAGGGTTTCAATAGCTTGCTGGATTGCGCAATAAGGTATTCAATTGGGTCAGCCAGGTATCACATAAAGTCCTGTGGCTACTCAAGTGGAACTTGTTATTCATTTTGTACAAAGACAGCTACCCTGTAGAACACTCTCTTCTATTGTTAGCTTTACTGTTTATACGATTGTTTAAAGAATATTCACTTGGCTCAGTTTTGTTCATAGTAAGTGGAAAAAAATTCAGAAAAGTAATTAGATAAATCTTTACCGATATATACAACATGGAATCTTAAAAAAAAAATGGCTTGATAATAATAAAAATAAAAAATCTCTTTTAAAACCATTTATCAATTAATGGCCTTGTGGTTTTCCCATTTTATAGTACAACATATATCATAGGTATAGTAATGTTTTGTAAATCTTATAGAGCAATCTAGCAATTCATTAAAATATTAGGTGGAAAGACCTCTAATTGTTCTCGAACAATTAGCCTACTAGTTTTTTACTTGAGATTTGTCTATAGGTAAAAAAAACTGATAGCCCTTAGATTTAAATGTCCAGCTACTTCTTTTCATCACCTGAGTTAAGGATTGATTTGAGGTTCACTAAAGATTGGTATCAGCTATTTTTCAATCCAATAAAGGATTAGCTATTGAAATATGACCACACTCAGAGTAAATTGCTTATTAAAAAAAAAGGGAAAAAGGGGGGTGTGATTACATATATAGTAGGTCTCAATGGGATCTAAGCAGGACATGGGATTGAGTGGGGTTTTTTTTATCTGGGATGTCGCTAATTGTTTGTCGAGAAAACAAAAATTTATTAGACAAGGATTTGGGAATAACTCAAAATTGATTTGGGAATTTGGGAAAATATTAATGTTCTTAAGCAAGAAATTAAAAAATATTTTTTCCTTAAAATTTTGATAGCAGGCTTTCGTATGTAACAATCATTATTGTCTCAAAAACTTGTATTTTTTTAGATTATCAACTTTGTGCATATTGTTACATGTCTCATGCAATTTTTATGTACAGAAAATGAACCAAAATTTGGGAAGCGGGAAATCATGAACTGGTACACCTAACATGGGAATTGTCAAAAGAACTTAACGTGATACGGGATTAGAACCCCCTATATATTACGATAAATTGGCAAAATAAAAATTTTCTGTATGAAAATAACTTTAACCATTAATCTGACCTTATCTGAAGTGATAGCAGACTTTGACGCGGAGGATGGCATGTGATGGCATAATGAATGAAAATTATGTCAGGAGTGTAACATTTATCCATTCTTTAATGATAAAGTTTTTATTTAGTTTAAAAAAATTCTAAACTTAACTGGAAGAGATTTTTTACACTTAATTTGCTCAAAAATTTTCAATAAGGTCAAATTTAAAGATTGGAATATATTATTTGCTTTTGATACAGTGTTTGAATATTAAAAATAAGTGCGATAAATACTAAAAGGACATTTAAAACAATTACACTATATAAAACTGTTGTGAAAGTATCAGAATTGTGTTACAATGCCTCAAATAAACACTAATGATCAGATCCTATCCTGTAAGTTGACAGAAACTAAAAGTGGAAAACCTAGCATTTCACAGAATTTTAGTGTTACACTCCTGACACCTATTTCAAGGCCATAAAAAAGGACTAATCAAATTTAGGCAGTCATGTTTGCATCTCATAGTAACTGCTGCACCTGCTGGTCAATTTAAAACAATAATTATGACAATTACTAACAGTGTTTCAAAAATATGACATTGCAAACTTAAATGTTACACTCCTGACCTACATCAGCAGGTGTGGTTCTATGAGATCAAGTGCACCAGAAACATGTCACAGATATCTACAAATACTTTTAATTTGATCTAGAATATTGTGGTAAAGTATAAGAAATATTAAAATGTCCAAAATCTTTCGGAACTTTGAATTATCATCATTTAAAATTAAGAATTAAGTTTTTTCCTTTTCATTTTTTTCCCTCATTAGGAAATTTGACAGACCTTATTTTACCATTGTAATTACAAAATATGTATTACTTCATATGAGAAAATTTAGTGCATATACACAGGTTTTCAACAAACCCATCATTTTATATTAGACATCATTATTTTTTTTAAAGACAGCTCTTTGAAGCACTTGCTTCTTTCAAAATGTCACACTAAAAGTGTTACACTCCTGACATTTTTGGCCCTATTTTTTGCCGGCATTTTTTTATTATCAAAGATATCATCACGAAAATTTGTACGATTATAGTCACAGGTGGGATACATTTTTTAATTATCTAATACTTAGTATTTATCATCATGATTTGTAATAGGGTATGGTGATAATGTTGGGGTCATTTTTTTTGAAACAGCCCCTATGTAGAATGAATAGTGAACAAAATAGTCTGCATGGCAAACAGGACATACATGTGGTTCTGTGACTTGAAAGAACTGATCATTTATCTATATAGCTAGGTATTTTAGACATGTAGTTTCAGCTGAACAGAAAAAAAAAATGTCAGTATAAAGACAAAAAAAAAAATTGCATAGTTTTAAATATAATGCTGAATTTTAGGTTTTTTCTTCTATGATATGCGTGGGTATAGTAATTTGAGCATGTTGAGTGGTATTATACACCAACAATTAAACTTTTATTAGAGTTTTCATGGTATTGACATTTTTACATATATTTTATATATATTTTCAATATCACTTGCTTTGATAGGTGCCATTTTTAGGTAAATGAAGGCTTTTTCCAAATTGAAACGGATTTTGTGATGCGTAATAGTCGATGTAATGATATCAACATGCAAAATGGACATAAAAATAACTTCATTTTCGAGGCTCTGTGAGGCACCTTGTGTGCAAATACTGTAAAACAGCCCTGATACATGTGGAAATGAATAGATCTACACCGGTGATGTACGTTGGTTAAATTTTTCATTTCATTTGCAGGTCGTCGCCATTATGCCTGATGGCCATGTACGGGTGGGGTTATTTCCGACACTATCAGAAACAATAGTGTGCCAGCTGGGCACTGTGGCTGAACTCCCCCGTACAGCAACAAAGTCTTGGAAAAGTGGGAAGAAGACCGCCTTTCGGGTACGTCAAAACCTATATATTGGTGAAATGTTTTAGAATGTATGTCTAAAATGTCTGTTTTGGAAAAAAATTCTTTGCCCGGTTGCCGGTAAGCGCTGGGCCCTTGGTCCTATTTTTTCAAGCTTCGGTCATGTATAATTTTTGTAATGTTCATGTATAATTCTTGTAATGTTAGAACATTCGACTAATGGAGGTGTTTTTTTGCAGGCAGCCAAGGCAGCCGCCGCAGCCTCCAAGGAATCCCCCGTAGCCTCCAAGGAATCCCCCGCAGCCTCCTCCTCCAAGGACTCGGCCAGGAAGAAACGAAAGGTAAGAACTCAACCTAATTTGTTTGGTTGTTTGTTGCTATGAAACCTTTAATAACACCAACATTTATTTTTGTTGGCCTTACCGGCCCAGAACGCAGTGTATCATCAGTAGTGTGTTTGGATATTTGATTATTGAACATTCGACTAATGGAGATGTTTTTTTGCAGGTGGCCAATAGCCCTGAACTCGAACCCCCCGCAGCATCCTCCTCCTCCGAGGACTCGGCAGGCAGGCAACCCTCTGAGAAAGGAACGGTAAGAACCCAACCTAATTTGTTGTGTGCACAATTTCGTGTATACATTGGACAATATATAACCGATGATACATTGTGTATACTTGGTGTACACGGCCTATACACTTGTATAATTTTTGTAATGTTCATGTATAATTCTTGTAATGTTAGAACATTCGACTAATGGAGATGTTTTTTTTTGCAGGCAGCCAAGGCAGCCGCCGCAGCCTCCAAGGAATCCCCCGCAGCCTCCTCCTCCAAGGACTCGGCCAGGAAGAAACGAAAGGTAAAAACCCAACCTAATTTGTTTGGTTGTTTGTTGCTATGAAACCTTTAATAACACCAACATTTATTTTTGTTGGCCTTACCGGCCCAGAACGCAGTGTATCATCAGTAGTGTGTTTGGATATTTGATTATTGAACATTCGACTAATGGAGATGTTTTTTTGCAGGCAGCCCAGAAAAGCCACAAATTGAGTTTCGACGGGTACATCGACTTGCTTGCTGCAAAAATTGAAGAAGGGAACAAAACAAAAGGGAATAAGGACCAGAGGAGAGGTGCTGACGGCAAATTTGGCAATAAAAATTTATTGGACTGTTCCTGGAGGACCTGGTTGAAAAGCATGTTTACAGAATATCCAGGTGTGCTGTGCAAGTGCTCTTGTAATCATCGACCTTTGACTAGCGCACAAGCCTTAATAAAACACATAGAGAGAAATCACTATATCAATAATGTGGTATCATTTGGTGAGGAGGACCTGGAATTCACACCACCACAGTTTTAGCTCACCTCCCCCCCCCCCCCCCAAATTTAAATAAGTTGTTGAATCAACTTTGGAAATTCACCCCAAATTCAAATTTGGAAATTCACCCTTGTCTAGTGGGTTCAACTATATTTTGTATGCTCTACCTATAGTAACCATATATCTTGATTTCCCAGAAACTTGTTGACGCTGCAATTGCACTTCATATAAATACATGTTTTGGCATTCTATGTTATTTGTAAATGCTGTTTGTCCTTATATTTTGATATATCCAGTTACTTTGTTTCTACTGTTTCGCAAGTATCTTGGCAATAATATCTCTTACTACTGTATATTTTGTATGAGAGTCAAACTGTAGAACTATGTGGGTTGAAGAATATCTCTTACTACTGTATATTTTGTATGAGAGTCAAACTGTAGAACTATGTGGGTTGAAGAATAAAAGTGTGCACTCAATCAAATATTGTTTTTAGGCCAATACTTTGTAAGATATACCAAGTGCACTTGTAATCCTCGACCTTTAGCTAGCGCACAAGCCTTAATTAAACACATAGAGAGAAATGACTATATCAATAATGTGGTATCATTTGGTGAGGAGGACCTGGAAATCACACCACCACAGTTTTAGCTCATCTCCCCCTCCCCCCCAAAGTTTAAATAAGTTGTTGAATCAACTTTGGAAATTCACCCAAAACGTTTGGGGGGGGGGGGGGGGGGTATATAGGAATCACTTTGTCTGTCCGTCTGTCCGTCTGTGCAGTTTTCCTGTCTGGTCCATAACTTTTATATGCCTTAATGAATCTTTATGAAACTTTGGGAGGTCGTTACATATAATTGTATCAGTTGGTGACTTTTGTAGTAACAAGGTGAACTTGCCATTAAAACTTAGGTATTGGTTATTATCAACGAGCCCAACGGAGTTAGAGAGGGTATATAGCGTTTGGTTCGTTCGTTAGTACGTACATGCGTACTTAAGTAATAGTCAGATTAAAGTTTTGGTTAAGGTGCATATCTCGGCAACTACAAGTGGTAGAGGGATGATATTTGGTCAGTCGATACATCTTGGGTAGTAACCAACATCTGTACTGAAATTAGGTCACTTTGACTTACATTTTATGCTTGAGCAACTTAGGTTAAAGTTTCGGTTAAGGTGCATATCTCGGCAACTACAAGTGGTAGAGGGATTTGGTCAGTGGATACATCTTGAGCAGTAACCAACATCCAAACCCAAATTAGATCACCTTGACCTACAATTTGCGCTTGAGCGACTTAAAGTTTCGGTTAAGGTGCATATTCCAGTAACTACAAGTGGTAGAGGGATGATATTTGGTCAGTGGATACATCTTGGGTAGTAACAAATATCGGTACCAAAATGTAGGTCCACTGATTTGAGATTTTGTAAGTTACTGCTACAAACTATATACAAGTATCCACATTAAAAAGTTAAGATACTGATCAATTATAATCTTATGAGTTTTTATACTTTGAAAAAAAAAATGTCGGTACCAAAATTAGGTCCACTTGACCTACATTTTACGCTGAGCTACTTACTACTTAGGTTAAATTTTAGGTTAATGGGCGAGGGGGTTTGCAGTCGTGGACGACAGCTCCATTTCTTTATTATATGTTTCTGGTGGTACCAATATAGTTGTCAGTAATTGAAATGGACTTAAACCATTCTTCCTAAATGAGTCCCTCAAATGTGAAATGTAGGTCACAGCCAAACTCTGAAGCATGCATTCTTCCTAATTGCATTTGGATGTGATATGAAGCATGCCAATTTCAATCTCTGTCATCTGTTAGCTCTGACAAAGTCCCAAAGTCAGCGAACCGTAAAAATATAGGATACATCTAAAATTATGTACCACTAATAAAATTTGTATCAAGTTGGTGACTTTAGTGGTAACAAAGTGAACTTGCCATTAAAACATAGATAATCTAAAGATTACAGATTTCACCTTGTTGTTCAGAGTCGCCTAGCTTATTAACAATTTTAGTTCACCAGAACTATTAGCGTCCCCCATCATCTGTGTCCACTTTCATGTTACAAGTTAATATCTTAACAACTTTACATTGTAGGATCATCAAAAATGGTTAAATTGTTATATGAATGTATCAGGGGTGGTATATCAGCATCTAGGTCAAACTAGATCACTTTGAACTACGCTTTTCGCTTAAACAACTTGTATCCAAGTTTATCTTATACATGTAGTTCATATCTCATGTAACAATATAGTTATGTACCAGAAATAGACTTTAACCATTCCTCCTATCAAAGTTGATCAACTGTGAAAAGTAGGTCAAGAGTCAGTATCTAAAGCCTGCATCCTGCTCAGCATCCCTAGAGGCACCAATACTCGGTGTTCAACTTGTTCAGTTAATTGAGAAATTGCCTTGACCCATTCTCCCTTAATAATTCGCTAAACTATGAAATGTAGGTCACAGCCAACATCTGAAGCTTGCTCTCTTCTTAACTGCATGCAGACATCAGGTGAACTAAAATTACCTCTTTTAGTTTTGAAGCATAGATGAAATGACCACCTAGGTAAATCTAGGTCAATGTGACCAAAATACAATTTAAACCTTGTATTACAAAGTTCTCTTTCTAATATCCAAATATACAGCAGAGACAAAGCCACTCATGCAGAAAATTTTGGTCAAATATACCCAATGATCTGGTCATTACAATTGTAACAAGATGGTGTATTGTATTACCCACCTCATCCGAAAAGCAGATGAGTACTGAAATCTAGCAAAATTCTACAAGCTTCAATATTTACACAAAATTTGAAATCGAATGTTTTCATTGATTGTCACAACAGGACTGACGGAACAATATTCTGAATATTATCTGATTGCCATATATCCTACAGCAATATAGTTGTTGAAGCTGGATGTATCTTTGATCATCTTTGCTCTCACATGAGAAGATTGACAAACAACAATGGTCAGGGTTTTCCATAGATGTTCATGGCAAGCCAGTTATTTTCAAGTTGGTCATTCTAGCAAAATTCAAATTGATACATTTTGTTTAAATCTGACATAAAAGCTGACAAGCTACTGTAAATTTTTCCGATGATATATTGTAAATACTTAGTGTAAACGGTCTATACGCTTTGTACATTGGGTATACGTCGTGCAAACGGCCTGTACAGGGCGTATACTTTGTGTGCACAATTTCGTGTATACATTGGACCATATATAACCGATGATACATTGTGTATACTTGATGTACACGGCCTGTACGCTTGGTACGTTGGGCATACGCCCTGTATAGGACGTATACTTCGTGCACAAATTTGGTGTATACATTGGACCATATATAACCGATGATACATTGTGTATACTTGGTGTAAACTGTCTATACGCTTTGTACATTGTGTATACTTGGTGTAAACGGTCTATACGCTTTGTACATTGTGTACACTTGGTGTAAATGGTCTATACGCTTTGTACATTGGGTATACGTGGTGTAAACTGCCTGTACAGGGCGTATACTTTGTGTGCACAATTTGGTGTATACATTGGACCATGTATAACCGATGATACATTGTGTATACTTGGTGTAAACGGTCTATACGCTTTGTACATTGTGTATACTTGGTGTAATCGGTCTATACGCTTTGTACATTGGGTATAAGTGGTGTAAACGGCCTGTACAGGTCATATACTTCGTGTACAAATTGGATAGGGCGTATACTTTGTGTGCACAAATTGGTGTATACATTGGACCATATATAACTGATGATACATTGTGTATACTTGGTGTAAACGGTCTATACGCTTTGTACATTGTGTATACTTGGTGTAAATGGTCTATACGCTTTTTACATTAAGTATACGCCCTGTACAGGCCGTTTGCACGACGTATACCCAATGTACAAAGCGTATAGACCGTTTACACTAAGTATACACAATGTATCATCGGTTATATATGGTCCAATGTATACACGAAATTATGCACACAAAGTATACGCCCTATACAATTTTGTACACGAAGTATATGACCTGTACAGTCTTACATCATGCAATACCAAATCATTTATAAAAATTATGGGATACGATACCTATCAGTTTGACGCACAGCTTCTCGTATTAGGTTTAGGTTGAAGAATAAAAGAAAATATTCCAACGGAGATGCATTTCTCGCCGGCATGTTCTTTGGCCCTGGGTTCCCAGTGAATGGCTTATTTTGCACCGGTTCAGGCGGCAATACACGGAACCACACTCCAGCCATCTTGTACGGCGCAAGGCAGAACGCACGTGTTATTATGACGTCATTTACGTAAAATGACGTTATAACAAAATACCGCGTTATGGAAGTCATTTATGTCATTCTTTTCAATGTTGATATTATTTTTAAGAATTATATGTTTCGAAAATAATATACATGCATGCATTGCGTAAACATTTTAAAAATAATTTAGGGCAATAATATTATCTGTTGCTTGAATTTTTGAAGTTATTGAGAAACAAACAATCGGAACAAAATTATGCAACAATATGTTAATTACGATGAATTAATAAAATTAATGCACATGAACATATGCTGTTTTAGTGTAATGTTTAGCAATAAAAAAAAACACATTAACTTTTATTTCAACAATTGATATAATAATTATGCAAATTTTGATGGCAGATAAAAAGATCTTAGTTTGTGTAACTATGTATCAAGAAATCCGTTAATTCTAGCGCAATAAATCTCTTTTAAAAATCAAAATAATAAATTAATATGTCAATAAATTACAATTGGATACTTTATTGTTCATAATAACATACGATGCTTTTATATTTATTGACGTATATTTAATAAATCATATGGAAAAAGTGTAAAGTTAAAATCGGCCTAAAATCGGCCCCGTGGCACTCTGGACAACTGTGTGATCGGCCCAAAATCGGCCCTGTGGCACAGAAGTGGTTAAAGAGTGATTGAAAACGTGTTTTCATCGACTTTCATTTAAATTATATTTACCTATACCAAGGACTGCACATTTTGGATATATATATATGTATATGTAATGAAAGCGCTTACGTTTTATATATCGTGTTGTTAATTTCTTTTATTTTAACCACTTATGTGCCACAGGGCCTATTTGGGCCTATTTGAATATCTACGTTCAGTGCCACGGGGCTTATTTGGGCCTATTTGGAAAAGAAAAAAATATTTTTTTTAAAGATACAAATTAAGTGTTACAGGTTTTCCGTGTATTTCATAAGCTATAGTTCGTTAATATTTTTATCAAAAGGAAACAATATCGAAAATTTGCAACGTCAGTTATCTCTCTCAATGGCCGAGTGGGTCATGTTTTGACTTTTGAACAGACCGAGTGCATCCCTGGTTTGAATCCCGCTAAGTGCCATTGATGAGTTTTGCCTGCAGATTTATACTCGGATGTTATTGCCGGATTTACGTATAAACTTATGTACGTGCATACATGTTCTTTATATTTCCCATGAACTCTTTTTCACGTGTTTTTTATAAATGTATTTCATACGCAAATTATTTGGGGGGAAAAAAGGAACTTTTCCTAGGTGTATGGAGTTGCAACTGTATGTATAAACGAATGGATTCTGATTCAATCGTAATAATTTATATAAACTTTGAAAGGGATATTTCTATTTTAAGCAACTGATTGCCGTATGATTTAACTTGTTGAAAGCTTACATGTAGAAGAGCAATGCATTACAACAAGCCAATTTGTTTTCTTCTGTGAATATGTAGCTCTTACAACAAGTTAAATATACCAGAAATTGATTAACATTTAACGTCTCTTTATTAGTAAAAAAAAAGGAAGCATTTTTAACACAGCTCCACAAAAAAGTTATGCAATTCAAAGATGTCTGTTTTGTGAGTATACTAATAACACCCCCCCCCCTCAGTTCTACATGTTCTTTAATGTGTCTTCCTTTATTTTCTAATATACAACCTTACCTTAACCATTTATTTTTAATGCATGAGAGGGTGTACGTGTGCGTGTAAGTGAATGAGAGGAATGAGATGAGCAAAGGTCATCATGTTTATGCATTGACAAAATCTGTATGTCCTTTATTTTATTTGGACATATATATATATATATATATATATATATATATATATATATATATATATA
Organism: Magallana hongkongensis; assembly: GCA_015776775.1. NCBI lineage: Eukaryota > Metazoa > Mollusca > Bivalvia > Ostreida > Ostreidae > Magallana > Magallana hongkongensis. The sequence goes on from CM027471.1 coordinate 11,044,684, forward strand.
TATATATATATATATATATATATATATATATATATACATGTATTGCTCTGATAAGCTGTAATGCTTAAAGACATAAAGAATTGAATGGAATTGATCCTTCTGACTACTCGAATGACCCTACAACCAGTGTTTGATAACGAGCCATTTCACACCACACAAAAGGAAAATATATATGCGCTTACAATCTTTCCAAAAATAAAATGACCATCTAATTAACAAACGATTCTGTCATAAAGATGAAAAATAACTTAAGTTATGATCTCATATACAGACATCATAAGTGTTAAGGATAAAACAGTTTGATTGGAGGTAGCACTACAATATTAAATATTGTAGTGCATGAAATATAAAATTTTACCAAATATTTAAAACTTTATTTGCATGTAAAATCAAAACAAAGTTTTTGAAATATTCCCGTAAACAGTTTATCAAATAAAATTACATTGTATATATAAAACATTGGTAGCAAGAAACACACACACCTTCAAATTTGAAATCAAGTCAGGGCCTTTTCACTACCACCCCCTCCCCCACACCGTCCTCTAGTGATCTTGATTTTTTTTTCTAAAAACTAAGAATGTATCAGACTCTCAGACTTCTAACGTGTTGAGTTTTATCTCATAAAAAATTCAGTCCCTGCCATCAGCAAATAACCCGATGTAAATGGAATAACTCTGGGATTATTTTTCGTCAGCCATGTTTTGACGTGAACCCTGGTATTTATAAATGATATAGTTATTATAACGATTATTCAGGGGGCCGTGGCGCCAAGAACGGCATAATTATTGAAGGTTCTGAGACCGGTCACCCCCGGGCAGGACACCCACCCTCAGGAATCCGGGGTCACCTAATTGTCACAAGTCCTAGTTTAGGCGCCCTGCGCCTTGTTTATGTCCCTATATAATATGATAATATAGTTATTATAACGATTATTCAGGGGGCCGTGGCGCCAAGAACGGCATAATTATTGAAGGTTCTGAGACCGGTCACCCCCGGGCAGGACCCCCACCCTCAGAAATCCGGGGTCACCTAATTGTCACAAGTCCTAGTTTAGGCGCCCTGCGCCTTGTTTATGTCCCTATATAATATGATAATATAGTTATTATAACGATTATTCAGGGGGCCGTGGCGCCAAGAACGGCATAATTATTGAAGGTTCTGAGACCGGTCACCCCCGGGCAGGACCCCCACCCTCAGAAATCCGGGGTCACCTAATTGTCACAAGTCCTAGTTTAGGCGCCCTGCGCCTTGTTTATGTCCCTATATAATATGATAATATAGTTATTATAACGATTATTCAGGGGGCCGTGGCGCCAAGAACGGCATAATTATTGAAGGTTCTGAGACCGGTCACCCCCGGGCAGGACCCCCACCCTCAGGAATCCGGGGTCACCTAATTGTCACAAGTCCTAGTTTAGGCGCCCTGCGCCTTGTTTATGTCCCTATATAATATGATAATATAGTTATTATAACGATTATTCAGGGGGCCGTGGCGCCAAGAACGGCATAATTATTGAAGGTTCTGAGACCGGTCACCCCCGGGCAGGACCCCCACCCTCAGGAATCCGGGGTCACCTAATTGTCACAAGTCCTAGTTTAGGCGCCCTGCGCCTTGTTTATGTTCCTATATAATATGATAATATAGTTATTATAACGATTATTCAGGGGGCCGTGGCGCCAAGAACGGCATAATTATTGAAGGTTCTGAGACCGGTCACCCCCGGGCAGGACCCCCACCCTCAGGAATCCGGGGTCACCTAATTGTCACAAGTCCTAGTTTAGGCGCCTTGCGCCTATTTACCGAGGGATATTTTCCCGTCGGGATCGAAAAACTTGTCGATAAGCATATTTAGAACGGAGTTAGTGCGTTGAAGTTAGTGCGTGCTAGCTTGACTTTGGTCAAAGTTGTTGGGAGAGGCTCGAAAAAATATTACTCATGAGAAACTTATTTGTTTGTTATTAGTGAGAAGGACTTAGCCACATGTTTTATTCGGCGATATGTGTGACGTTAGCTGTTTTTATATCTTTGGTAAGTTAACGTTTTTATTGAGTTGGTCGATTATAGACATATTGTTTGTAAACATCTTTTCAAAATACAGGTAACAAATTGATAGATGTTTTGACGTCAAAATTGAACGTTAGTTGTAATGAGTTGAAAACCTGTGCATTATTTGTGCTGTAAAATGCATCTTTGTTTTAAGTATCTTGATCAGTTACTCTTTCATAAAGAAATAGATCTGACCCCCCCCCCCCCCCCCCCACAACAACAACACACAAGCCACATATGTTAGCCTTCAAGCTTAAAAACTTACAGTTTTGTATATAGGCTTACTAATAACTAAGAAAACGTTTGCTACAATGTGATATTTTTATCGACATATTGATTGTTCATAACTTATGAATACCAGTTAAATCAGGTATCTTTACTTGCACACTAGAAAAAGAAAAGAAAACCCACTGAAAACTCACCAGGTCGTCCTTATCATTGAATGCATGTAAATGAAACAGCAACCACAGGTTTTGGTCACTATCCTAATCTCCAATGCATGTTCATTGTCAGAGGTGTACTTGTATGCTGGTCAATTTCTCTTTAACATGCTTAAAAATAAAAATGCATTAATATAGCAATAAATTATTGAAAAGGTGGGAAAAATTTTTGAGCCCAAACACCGACTGAAAATTAGGCAAACAGATTGTAAAAAATATACATAGTGCAGTAAGTGTATAACCATGATCGACATTGGACTTTGGAGGCTCCAGATAGGCCTTTTTCTGTGTCGAAGTATGCGAATAAGTGTCAAAACCTGTAAGTCAACTGTGAAGAAATCTCCGTCCGCCATTTTGAAAAATGCTCTGAGAAAGACTCGCTGTGTATTGGTGATCGTCATAATCGTGTCCATAATCGCGTCCAGAGCCTTACAACAGTGTGGTGATGTCGAATTAAACCCAGGACCCTTGAACGAGGATGACAGTCGTCAACTCACAAGACAAACACAGAGAAAGCTGACGTTTGAAAACCGAGGAGATTCGGACGTTCTGAGAGCCATCGGAGAATTAGGTAAAGATTTAAGAGAAGACATTCGCTCTATTAACGATAAACTAGCGGCACTTGAGAAAAAGATAGACAATTATGAAACAACGGTAGAAAATTTGAAACAGCATAATAAAGCTTTAGAAGATAGAGTGCTACAGCTCGAAAACAAAATTAAAACAAGCCAAGATCAGAAAAGGCAGTATAACGTCATATTGCATGGAATAGAGGATGGGGACACCAAACCACAAGAGACGTACCAGAGAGCCTACTCACTTATGGAAGAGCTCCAGTTACCCAATATCAATATCGACCAGGCATACAGACTCGGAAAACCAGGACAGAAGACGCAGAACCCACGCCCAATAATGATCAAGCTAACAAGTGTGATGGACAAGAAAATGGTTATTCATAAATCCAGAGAAATTCCGTACAAGAATCGTCCAAGGCTAACTGAGGATTTCCCTCCCGAACTAAGAGACACAAGAAAAAAACTAATACCATTCCTAATAAAAGCAAAGAATAACGGGAAAAAGGCCTCGCTTACTAGAGATAAGCTCCGAATCGAAAGCAAAATGTACTCTTTAGAAGATCTGGAAAACGATGCTCATAAATAGGAACTCGGCCGCCCACTGTTTACTGTAAATAAGGACATTGTAAATAATGACATTACAAATGATTATTCTATTGTTATTGAAAATGTACAACCAGTGATGAACATTAGTGTTGTATCATGGAATATAGAAAGTTTAGCAAGTAAATTACGCTCCAATAAAAGTGAAGTGTATTCCCTGATACAGCATTATGATATTGTTGGTTTTATAGAATCATTTCAGACAAGAGACAATGAATTTGACCATGAATTTGAAAGTAATGAATGGGTGATTTTTTCAGCCATGCGTACAGTATGTAATAAGCCAGCAGGTGGTGTAACTGTTTTAGTTAAGAGGTCTTTGGTGCTACAGTACAGTGTAACAAAAATATTAAGTGTTGATGATAGATTGTATTTGCATATTAAGGATATATTTAGTGATCAAGAGTGCCCAAATTTAATTTTGGGTTTTATTTATCTACCCCCACAGGGGTCTATATACTACAATTCTAGAGACACTGAATGTGGAATAGACCTTCTAGCAGAAGATGTATATGAAATAAAAAATGACCCAAGATACAATAACTGTAGATTACTACTGGCTGGTGACTTTAATGCAAGAACAGGTGCTAGTGTAGATTATATGCTTGATGATTCAATTAAGTATATCCCAGTGTTAGAAGACTGTGAGGACGAACTGTATATGTCGGATAAATTCTGTAAAAAGCGAAAAAACCAGGACAAAGAGACAAATCATTTTGGTAAACAATTACTAGATCTGTGTGCTGTGGAGGGAATTCATCTTGTGAATGGTAGAACCAACAGTGACTTGTTAGGAAACTTTACATTTATTTCTAACAGAGGGTGTAGTACAATTGATTACTGCATAGCTGATTCAGCAATGTTTAAGTACATTAGTGATTTTAAAGTATTAGATGTAGATATTTCCCTCCATCTTCCCATACTTTGTACTTTAAATATTGTTAATAATAGTATTGAAGTCATGGAGGTTGATGTACAACTTGAACATTTACCAAAATTCAAGTGGGATATGAATAAATCTGTTGAATTTTCACATAATATGCATAATCCTGATGTGTTATCAGAAATTAAATGTATTACTGAGTCATGTAACTTAAGTACGCAGGAAACTGTCTGTAAATTGAGGGGTGTCTTGGAGAGGTGTGGTGAGCACATGGAAGTAAAAGGTGAAAAAACAACTAAGGCAAATACAGAAAGAATCAATCAAAAATGGTTCGACAAAGAGTGTGAACAACTCAAGAAAACAAAGTGCCAACTTCTTAACAAGTACAGAGTAACGCACACAGCAGAACAGCTAGATGAATACCTTGAATGTAAGAAAAGATACAAGGACCTATGTATAAGTAAAGAAAGAGACTATAGAGAATTTATGAAAAATAAATTGTGTGAAGCGACCAAAGACTCTACCGAGTTCTGGAGAACTATAAAGTTGCTGAAGTCAAGCCAATCAACAGTGAAGAAAAAACCTGTTATTTCAGCCAGAAAATGGGCCAATTACTTCTGCAACTTATTTAACCAGGAAGAGACCATAACAAATGACTTTACTGAACATGTAAATATTATGCTAGAACAACACAAGGAAGGCTGTGATTTGTGCTCGTACAATTCTGATGAGATTCTCGACAATGAAATCACAGAAGAAGAAATTCAGGAAGTTATCAAAGGTCTAAAAAACAATAAAAGTCCTGGACAAGATGGAATCCCAAACGAATTCTACAAGTATTCCAACAAAGAAGTAGGAAACCTACTAAGGAAACTTTTTAACCAAATATTTAATTCAGGACAATTTCCAGAGTCTTGGTTCAAAAGTGTGATTATTCCTCTCTTTAAAAAAGGAGACAGAGAAGACCCTAATAACTATAGGGGAATCTCACTACTTGATTCCTGTAGCAAAATATTCACAACAGTTCTAAATAAGAGACTCAATTTATGGTCTGAGACCATGGGTTGTATTCCCGAGGAACAAGCAGGATTTCGTCATGGATATTCCACAATTGACAATATTTTTGTTCTACAATCTGTAGTGCAGAAATACATTACAAAAAAACGAGGGAAGATCTATTGTGTCTTTATAGACTTCTCCAAAGCATTTGACTCTATCGATCGTAAAAAACTATTTTATTGTCTTATCAACAAAGGTATACATGGTAAGATGATCACAATATTACAGTCTATTTATCACCGTGTGCTAAGTTGTGTTAAAATTGGAAACAAAATTACTGAATATTTTACATGTAATGTCGGTGTCCGTCAAGGATGTATTCTAAGCCCATGGCTTTTCTCTATGTACATAAATGAATTTATTGAGATGCTACGCAACTCTCAGTGTGAAGGAATCCATATTACAGAACAAATATCGGATATAACAGCCCTCCTGTTTGCTGACGATCTTCTTATGATATCAGACACTGTAAATGGACTTCAAAAGAAACTAAATGTACTACAAAAGTACTGTCTGAAGTGGAACCTATCAGTAAATATGGACAAATCAAAAGTAGTGGTTTTCAAGAGAGGTGGAGCAATTGCAGGGACAGAAAAATGGATGTTCAACGGGAAACCTATGGATGTTGAGTCTTACTACAAGTACCTTGGTACCACATTTTCCTGTCGACTGAAATGGACCCAATGCTGCAAGTTACTGGCACTACAGGCACGAAAAGCATTAAATATGTTAAAACATTCTTTGAAAATCCTGAATAACCGTGATCCCAAGGTGTGTTTTAAACTTTTTGACAGCATTATCGTTCCTATTCTAACATATGGAGCAGAAGTCTGGGGAACTGATATCAACGAAGAGATTGAAGCTGTACAGAATGACTTTTGCAAATGGATATTGGGAATAAGCAAAAAAGCTACCAATATAATGGCTAGAGGAGAATGTGGAAGACTACCCCTTTATGTTATATATATGATAAAACCAGTGAAATACTGGCTAAAAATACAAAATATGGAAACTACAAGATATCCAAGACAGTGTTTCGAGATGCTTTATAATTTGGATTTGTGCAGCAATCGTTCAACTCCAAACTGGGTATCTAAATTGAAATCAGTCTTAAATCACTACGGCTTTGGGGACGTTTGGTTAAGTGGTGGACCCGGAGATCCAAAGGTCTTTATGTCAGAATTGAACCAAAGGGTGAGAGACTGTGCCCTACAGGATTGGAACTCAAAGTTAGACAATTCACCAAAGTGTGCTTTCTATGTGATGTTCAAAAAACAACTTACATGTGAGAGTTACCTCACCTTTCTAAGCTACCCCTTAAAACAGGCATTAGCCTCTTTCAGGTGTTCCTTACATAAATTACGTATTGAAGAAGGTAGATTTGAGGGAATTGATAGTGCGGATAGATTTTGTCAACTTTGTAATTTAAGACAAATTGAAAATGAAGTACATTTTCTATTTCACTGTCCAATGTTAGCGGACTTAAGAAGAAATTTTTTATTTCACTGTCCATCAGAAAGAAAAAAGGTTCCAATTTGTATTGACCAGCTTTTTAACAGCAATGACCAAAATGTCATCAAATGTACAGCAATTTTTATCAAAAAAGGTCTGTCAATAAGACAAGAAATGTTAACTCTATGACAATCTATGTCAAAACAATACAGTATTGTTACAAATTTTGTATGTATATGCATTATGTATATAACATGTTTATGTTGCATATTAATATGATGCCTAGATGTACAGTGGGCAATGGCCTTTAAGTACCAAATAAAACATCTTATCTTATCTTATCTTATCTTATCTAGCAATAAATTATTGTCATAAATGCATCAAAAGTTTATTTTGATATGGTATAATGGGTTATTTTTAGTTTTGTAAATTTGTATGTTTGGTAATCAATATGAATTTGAGCTGTCACAGGAGTTCAAATTTTTCCCTTTGACCAATTAAGTCATCAACAAAAATACAATATTGCTGGTGTTCTTTATCATGATTATAGGGTTAAAAAGGTCATTTCCTGTCAAAGGTTAAGCAGGTCACTATGAATATTTTGAGCCTCTTGACATGTACATATATCATGTTTGTAGTACATGTAAGACATGGGTTAAAATCACACTAAGAGAAACTGAGTAAATTTTTAAAATAATCATATATTATTTTCTAACTTGAAATTTAAAATCAGCTGTAATGAGGCTGGTTGATAAAGGATCAAATTAAAGTCTGAGGTCATGCAAGACAATGCTGATTTCTTTCATCTGTTAGCATGGTTAGTGTGCAATCTTATCTGAAATCAGTACTTAATTATTGTTGTATTATAATTATGTAGATAATGTATGTTGAAGTTTAAATTTGCCATGATTGTGAATATCATTATGATTAGTGAATTGCCATGATTACAGAGATTAATTGTTAATCAGAAATCAAAATTGGTTTATGTACGAAATTTTATGAAAGATTTATTGAGATTTGGAAAATACACATTGTGTATGTAATATGTTACTAATATTGTTACAAGTGTACACATTCATGTACCAGTGTATACTTAAATTTGCTACAAACATGCCTGTATCCTTCACTATGGACAAATTTTATTACAAATGGTACCTTGTACTTCTAAAAAATATCAGATATTCAATTACTTAGTTTTATTTTGAAAGACCATATCTTAAAGATATAGTCATATGTAAGCAACAGATAATCTGATATCCACATAGTATGGAACATATCATATTTCAAAGCTGGAGAATGGCTTATCCACGGATAACGTTGTATAAGGCAGGTGTGTCATGTATAGTGTAAATGGAGAAAAACCAAGATCTCTCGATCTAAATACTTGATAATTTGGTTATATATACCTGGGTGTGATGAAGGACAAACCTAGTACTTTACCCTTTAAAGTGTGACTTGTGAGAAATATATTTGTATGCATAGCAGATTGATTACAACTTCAATATTCATTAACCCCATAATCAAAGTGTCCTAGATATGTTTATATAATAAGTACATATACATGGTATATAATACATGTACATGCAGTTTCTTGACTATTTTTCACTGTAGTTTAGCATTTCCCTTGGTACCTGATATATTTTAAAAATGTACTCAAGAGATGCATGTAGAAACCTTGCTAATTTTCAATATGTTGTATACATGCACATATCAGCATGTAAGAGGAAGGTTAATGGTTTAAGCTTATTTACCAAATTACCTTCCTACTTTAACTATCAGAAGAATGCAGTAATTGTGGCAACACACCTTGCGACTTCATCCATTCATTGTAAAACACCTATTTGTGCACCTGTTTTATAATGAGACAACTGAGACAGCGTACTAGGTTCAAATACAGGTGGTAAAAGGGCTCATATTCAATAAATTATCTGTTTGTTGAATCAATTGAATATTGATTCAGTGACATATATATACATGTACATGTATAACAGTATATTATCACTATGTATCTGGATTCATTTTCATTTGCTTAGAAACATACAGTGCTGTTGATGTTTCTGAGCATATAAAACAATGAATATGTTTGGGGCTACAAAACACAGAGTGTTAATTCTCTTAACCAGCCATGCATCATCATGGCCCCTCTGTCTTCCACCGTCCAATGATTAAATCGTGACCAATACACACAGATGACGCATACACACACTGTGTACAAAGTACGTGAAGTAGAGTACTAGCTAGTATATAGACCACGTAATAAAATACCTTAATCCATGGGTGTGCATAATTGATTCATATAGAAATGGTGGTCTATGAGTAATCATTGTTAATGATAAAAGAAACACCTGTAAGCAATATGCTACAATGTTACATGTATTGTGCACAGTACCCCCCCCCCCCCCCCAGGTCGTTGTAGTCAGAGAGGGTTTCAGGTATCCAAACATGCACGGATCCAGATAATTTTTCCATAGGGGTCAAGTGATCATATTTATTTCTATTTTATTTTTTGTTGTTGTTTTTTTTTTTTTGGAGGGGGGGAAGGGGTTCAAGGCATAAGTTATATATTATACTTAACTATTTCTTTTACATGTACAATTGTTTATTTTAATGAATAGGTCCACTCACTGGAGACTGTCTCCACCTCGACCTCTTAGTATTAGCTGACGGTCAATACCACGGGCACTGACCCCAGTAAACAGTACCGCCTGGGCTATGGAACCACCCCCGAGAACCTAATTTGGGTCGAGCTGGCCAGGGGTGATGCTGCCACCTATCTCCTGTACCCGGTCATTGGACTCAGCCCTGGGATCTTGTATAGGGTCAAGGTTCAAAAGATCCGGGTCAGAAATCTACAGTCAGGAGGTGTCAGAAATCTAGTCAGGAGGTCACAACCAGTATGTATATATATATACTGGGGTTATATATAACTTGTGTATCTTTTTTAATTATTGTGTTGTTTACATCCCTAAATTTTAAATCTTAGTGAAAGAAAAACTAAGAAAGGATGTGGAATTTGTATGCTGACAGAAGCTTACTTTGTTGTAAAATTTTATGTTTGAGCAAGCGTGAATCTAAGTTATCAAGTGAAAAAACATGTACTCAATGTAGCAGAAGCTATTTATTTAACAACAATATTGCTAATTTAAAAAAGAAAATACAGCCAAATTGAATTTTAATACATAAATTAACTGAATTTGGTTTGTGAATTTTTTAGGGACTATCTTAATTATCACAAGCTTTATATTTGAAGTTTGTAGGTTTTCTGTTTACATTGACGTAACATGTAATTGAAAACATGGAAGACGACAACAATATTGAAGACTAACAGTATCAGATCCTGTTTGTGTACAGATATTTGGAATAACGACTATGTAAGTAAATGAGTGGATTTTGAAACAGCTGGTATAATAATAGTACATGTAATTTTTTCAATGTTCTTAATGATCAAGAAATTCAGCTTTAGATCCATTATGTTTGCTTTTAATAAACAGAGAGGTATATAGCGAACTAAGTAGAATTGTTTAATAGGCGTTAACTCCAGAATAGTTTCTACGTAATGTTTTAACTGACCTTTGTCCAATAAGATTGAAGCTCGGAAGAGTTAAGACATTGCCGCTCATGACTTGAATGAGAGAGAGAGAGAGAGAGAGAGAGAGAGAGAGGAGAGAAAATTTATTTGAGTAAGTTATAGGTGTTGCCGATGAAGAAATCATCATTAGTTATAAACTGGCAAATAAATTAATTAAGATCTTTATATTACATGTTTATCCTTAAGTTTATTGGTCTAACTTTAAAGCATTTTATAGATCGATTGTGAAAAATCCTTTGGCTGTTGACAACAGTGTCTTCATACATGTATAACAAAGGCGTCGGAACGGGGGGGGGAGCCAACTTTTTTTTTTTTTTAGCAAAGTTAGACCTTACCATCAGACACATAGCACGATGGAGGGCCAGCCCCTCTACTTTTTCTCACCATCAACAATATTTTTTCTTAAAGTTACATATGAAATATTGAAGTATCAGGAGGCGCCTCCCCCCCTCCCCATTTCGGTGGAAAGTAGGAAATACAGATTAGGAATTTCATGATTTTGGGAATATTTTTATTTCGTAGGTAAAACATTTTGGAGCTATACGCTACCCCCCCCCCCCCCCCCGGATTAGGAATCTCATGATTTGGGGAAATAGCCCCCCCCCCCTTTTTTTAACTGGGTTTTTCAATGAAAAAAAACAGTTATTAAAATGGCGGGCGGGTGGGCGGCTGCCAAAAGGGTACCCTCATTATCCGGATAACTTCTCCTACAGTTTTCAAGATAGGAAGTTGTTCTTTTGCAGATCAATTGTAAGTATATTAGAGGTGTGCATATTGCTTGGAATTTGATATCTGATTATTTATGAAAAAAATACCAGCTTTTGAACTAAATCATAAATTAATCATTTTTTGGCAAAATATTGCACATAGGGTACCCTTATTGTACGGATAACTCCTCCCACAGTTTTCAAGATAGGAAGTTGTTCTCTTGCAGATCAATTGTACATATATCAGAGGCATGCATATTGCTAGGATTTTGGTTTCTGATAATTTATGAAAAAAAATACCAGCTTTTGAATTTAGATTTTTTTTTTGGCAAAGTATTGCATATAGGGTACTCTATTTCACTGGATACGGTAGGTAGTGTTTATCAATTCAGGGTTGACATGGATTATGGATACAGTTCACATAAAAGAAAACCTGGTTTGCTGTCACATTGACAGCATTTCACTTGTTTGTTGCTTGTCGAGATTTCTAATGATTAGTCACCCCCCCCCCTTTCAATTTGCTTCTGATGCCATTGTACAAGAATGGCGTAGCTAACCAACTTACATGTAATTACCTGGCATTGAGTCCGAGAATACGGGTATTAAATATTTTGAAATGCTAACGAATGATCAGTCATGGAAACGGAAATGCAACGCAGGCAGACGCTTAGTGGAAAAATAAGACAATGGCAGACAAATTTGTCTAAAGAATGTTTCACACTGGGTAACCATGAAGACAATTTTTATACAAAGTAATGTTACAACCTGTTTTATTCCAAGAAGATTCGGTATACTTTGATTAGAATACTACCAGTAATACTTATAATGAAAAACAGTTTCTTAAGTATTTGCACAATTTTCGATGTTTTACATTTTCTATATAGTTACATAAACATCGTTGTTCCGTGGTAAAATAATTTCAAAACACATACATGTATTAATATAAACTTAATTTGAAGGATTTGTCACTTTATGACTATTGATAGATAGTTCGCTCATCTACGTCATCTATAATTTATTTCCATTCTCTCTCTCTCTCTCTCTCTCTCTCTCTCTCTCTCTCTCTCTCTCTCTCTCTCTCTTTAATTAAGTCACGAGCGGTAATTATGTCTTAACTGAGCCCTATTACGATCTGATAGGACAAAGGTCAGTGAAATCATTACGTTAAAACTTTTCCGGAGTTAACGTCTATTAAACACTTCTACGTAGCTTGCTGTATGATAACAGTATTTTTTCCTGTTATTAACATGAATAGGGTTTAAAAAAATAATTTTTATATAAATTTATTCATTTATAAAAGAATGGTAAATTGTAATTATATCTCCTGGTATCTATATTTTGCAATTTGTTAATTCCCATATCGAATTTTGTTCCTGTCGTTCACAAGGTCGAAGGTTAAATTATTCGAGCATCTATATTACATGTATACTAGGTAGTTTGTATTTTTGCTCAGTACCTTTTTTAAATTTTTTGTTATAAATTTTTGTTTTAATTACATTACAAAGTTACAGTAACATACTTTACAAAAGTTCCTTATGATATCAAATCACCCTGTTGAGAAAGTTACTGGTAATCAATAAAAAACATTTAATACTGTAGTTTCGTCAATATTCGTTGAATACCAATTTTCGTGGATTTCGTTGTTAAGTTGATCAACGAAATTAAATGTTTAATATAGTTCAATTTCAACTAACATTTTGTATAGGTAGGATCATTGGCCACAAATTTACGTATCCTTGAAACTGATTTTCAGAAAATCCACGAAAATAGATACCCACGAAAAAAATTAAACAACAGTATTTAGTCGAGTATCTCAAACCAGTAAAAACTTTTCAGTTTTTCAAAAATGCAAGTATTGACTTGTATAAATAGTTATAGATTATTTTTGTGATGATATAATCTTCAACTTCTGACATATATTATAATATTGCAATGTCAACATTTTTACTGTGGGAAAAAATACCAAAATTTTGTCTGCATGCCAGTGTAAACATGATAAATCTTTTGAAATTGTAAAAACAGACATATTGCAAATTTTCAAAAGCTACATCTGAAAACAATGGATAAATAGTATATTACTTTTCAGTATTTAGTAAAAAGTAATTATAGATTTTGATAAACATGGTATAAAGAGAAAAAGACTAAAAATTTCTTCTATGTAGGTAGCAGCCATTTATGAAGAGCAAGAAATCTGCCCTGTGCGATATAAACCGAAAATTTGCCTACCCGTGTGATATAAACCCTAGGGGTGTGATATAAATTTTATATCACACCCCTTTTCGTTAATCATCAGCTATTATTCACTATGCAACGTTCAACTCCGATCTCCGAGTATGAAGTCAAATAGTACGTCGACGTCAACCTGGCATACACACATCTGGCGCAAAATTCCTTGGTTGTTGTTTATCAGCCATCGAGCTTGACGGCTCTCGGGCTGAAATTCAGCGACCTCGGGCTAATATAGGATGCGATATGAAAATTGCCATGAAGTAAATTATATATATTGTGTATAACATTGAATAGTGCCATATTATGCACTTGTTTTATGCATGGAATTTAAGATAAAAAAAGATTTTTTTACTAGAATGAGCAATAATTATTCTGTATTTTGTTACATCAAACTTGCCAGTACATATATTTGTCAATTGTATTTATTTTTCAGATAAAGAAAATTGAACCAGGAGGAAATACGCTAGACCATCCTAAGAAAAAGATCAGGTCACTGAATACATCTAGCTCCAGTATATCAAATATACCCGACTCATTATTTGCTCCACATATATGGGATCTGTGTTCATATGAAAAAAATCAGTATCAGCGAAGGCTGTTCTTTGAGTGGCTGTTGATCAAGCACACGTAAGACAATGCTATATCATTTTCATTTTACTTTTTTAAAAATGACGAAATAAAATCGAATTGTCTCCCAGAGAAAACAATTGTTGGTGGGAGAAAGCTAAGGCAAGCATTGGAGAGACAATTTTCAATATTACCCTTGCTGGTTTGCATACGCTATACATTTTTTAAAAACTAAATGTTGTAAAATGAAAACATATATTTTCAGTCTATTTAATTTTTTAATTTTCCCTCTACAGGACTGTACAGTATTCCATACTATGTCCACACTATTTTTCCTATTTTAAATCGATTTGATTTATTAATCAGAAACAAGTAGAAAAAAAAGATTTGGCCACACAAATTTATATATGTACCACCTAAAAATTTCGCCTAAAAAATAATACTTTTATTATTGAATTGCTCACCTGCTTGTACTTTTTTTTCATCAGATGTCCGATGAACTAGAAATTATATTGTCATGGCCCTCCCTTACATGTACATTCGCATTGTCATTCCCTGGTTCAAATGCTTTATCTACTATCTTTATGACACAATAATTGAAATTGAACAATACCCGCCTCCTGATTGCAAGCTTTACAATAATATCAATAACTCATACACTAAACGGTGTCATTTTACTTCTTTTACAGGTCCGGTTTACTCTTCTTATTGTACATAAAACAACTAAGGAAATGTTGAAAACATCGGATGGAAGGGGACCTGTACATTTTGAGGGACTGGTGGAAAACCCTCGGTTTTACTACAGAAAACAGATGAACTATCTTAAGAGAGAGGAGAGAGGAATTGTTGAAATGTCTGCTTTATGTTGGAATGATGCAAAATAGATTTTAAAAATCGAATTGTGTCTTAAATATTTTTTAAAATATAATTTACATTTATCTGCATGGTACATGTACTTAAAGAGACTTGGACGTGATTTTAGATCAACAATTTTATTTTTATTTTTTATGTATAAAAGGGTTTACTGGTGCATTTTAAATGATTGACCAAAATATAGAATGTTAAGTTAAATGACAAGCGAGATACAGATGTAAGAATTGATTGTTATTTAAACAAAGCTCGAGTCTCATAGTTGTTTACGAAATATGTAATGTTGAGAATTGCCATTTCTTAGACAAAATGACATGTAAAAACAATTTAAACTAATTCAATATCTTTATAAATACTTTTATCAACATAAGAAAGATGCATTTGATTGAAATTTACACCAATATAACACACATGTAAAAATGACAATATTTTAGCTTTGTTTACAAAACAAAGAATTAGGAACTCTGTATCTTGCTTATAACTTGATATTTGACTTTATAATTTTGACATAGCATTTGTAAAATTTATGTCTTGTACTCGTACTAATGTAAAAAAAATCTGAACAAAATTATGTTATTTTATTATCAAAATATACAGTCTGATATAATAGTCTGTCTTCCATAATTCTACTTCATCCTTTTTTCATTGTTTATATTGTATATTTATACTTATTCAATATTTATTTACTAATTATCTTTGCATTTTTAAAATGCATCTCTGACTTGTGAACTGTATATATAATGACTGACCTCATGTACCATTTCTTGGTTTGAGTGAATAAACTGAACTGAATTGAATTGAATTGAATTGAGTTATCCCCCTTTCATCAATAGATAGAGTGTCCAACCTATTACCGCATCTTGGTTCGGTTTAATTTACAATTAAGAGATCTGGTGTATTTAATTTTTTTGGCTAGTTAATAGGTGTGTTACGGAGAAAGTAATTAGTAGGGCATTGTAATAAATCTTTACGCATGCTAACGATTAATTAAAAACATACGCATTGTTATTTTGAAAGATATATATATATGCGAAATTTAAATCAGTTGTAAATTTATTATATATATATATATATATTTAAAAAAGATTATGACGATATTGACAGCAACTGATCGAAGACAATATACTAGTATATCTTTCTGTCAATTTATTTAAGTTATTAGATTAATAATAGATATTTATGTAATTAACATGATGTTAGAAACATCGCACAGTATGATGTAAAAATCTATAACTCTCTTGTACGACTGAATTAGGCACGGCACGTGCATTTGGAGGACGGAATAGCATTCTTTTGTTTATTAATGTGGTTAAGGGTTCGAGTCGCGGCCAAGCACACCATTAGAATCACGGGCACTAATGCGCTTATATATTTACGTTGAATTTCAATCATCCCATATTATAACAGTAAACAAAAATATATGTAACCATAATAGTTAACAATGGGATGTATGCACGGAACCAGATCCAGAATTTTTTCACGGGGGGAGGGGGGTCTGATGGATATTTGTGCTTGCCCGGGGGATGGGGGGGGGGGGGGGGGTCTAGGCCTATCTTAAAGTTTACTATGTGAATTTAATAAAATTGA
This sequence comes from Magallana hongkongensis, assembly GCA_015776775.1. NCBI lineage: Eukaryota > Metazoa > Mollusca > Bivalvia > Ostreida > Ostreidae > Magallana > Magallana hongkongensis. Next base: position 11,061,292 of record CM027471.1, read on the forward strand.
TTATTATTATGGGGGGTTTGAGTTGAGGGAAAGGGGGGGGGGTTAGGTCGGTGCCGCTCTTTTTATTGAATGTACATGAGATTTTTTCCTTTTTACGCAAAAAAATCGCTTAAAATAAAGTTTGTAATGTAGGTTTGTAATCTACATACAGTCATGTAAAAGGTCTATGTGTGAAATTAGATGTACAATATGACGTATTAGGAACGTTTACCCTAGCAGTAATACAGTATGTGGTATTCCGTTCTGTTAAATTGGGTCACAGTTGGTTTGGGGGTTTTAAAGAGCTTCCTTCCGGATTTCATTCATGTATCTAAAAATATGGGAAAGTGAACTGGAAGTTAGTAATTACAAGTACATGTTTTAGGCTTACTGCAGCAGAATACAGGTTGTGATTTCATTAATAAAACGTCTCTGATATAAGGTTGATATATACAATACATAATGTACTCCAAGTACACATATACCTGTATATACTACAATGTATAGGTTCTATCCTGATCAGAAAGTTTAAACTACTACATTTTGTAGGAGTATCATTGTTTCCGAGTTTGGTGTTTTGGGTGCCGGGTCAATACTGAGAAAATATATTTTTCACAGATAATTTTTGAAAAAAAAATTAAAATTCCCGGTAGTAGGCAGAATGTTTACCCTCCCCCACCCACCCCGAACTTTCATCCTTTAGATCCGCGCCCATGTTTCAAGCTACGATGTAGTTACACACGATATAATCAGAGTCCAGTTCAATGATCTGCAAATAAGGTTGATGCTGGCAAAATGGTTTTGAAAAGGACTGTTTGAAAAAAAATCACCTATTCCTGTTACCTACCAAATGATCTCTATTTTAATTTAATTAAAGAAGTTATGGTGTTTATTTACAATAACACAAAATTAAAAACATTTTACTTGCGGAAACGTGTGCCGAGCTTTTTTGAAATCATTTCAAATGCTGTTGACACATTGTATTTACTGCGAATTAAACCAAGAAAGACAATTCATGAATTAAAAATGTCTGTTCGATAGATTTTATCTGCATAGTTACTACCATGATTAGATCGACGTAAGATTTTAATACAAGCCCGTAGCAATTGGGGGGGGGGGGGGGGGGGGGTCGCAAACAGATTTTCTTGAAATATAATGTATCCCCCCCCCCCCCCCCCCCCCCCCAAAAAAAAAAACTTTCTCGGAGCATATTTAAATACATGTATAAGGTTCTCTTTCAAAATCGAAGCTACGTGTTTGTTATGTTGATTTCAATGATTCTTGTTTTAAAAAATAGTTTATCTATCCAAACAGTTTTTTTTTCTCTATTTTTAATTTTGCCCATCTCTTTCATTTAATTATCACACTATTCCAGGTGATGAACAAGCAAGTTTCCAAATAAGCCATCAGACCCCCCCCCCCCCTCCCCCTCACCCGTCCCCAGCAATATTTAAATTTCTTTAACTTTTCATTGTAAAATTATCAAAAATATGCCTCAGACCCCCCCCCCCCACCCCCGGCTAAAAACAAAAAAAAACTGTCGGATCCTCCCCCTGGAAAAAAATTTCTGGATTTCTGAATCCACGCATGAGCTGGATCACTTAGTACTTTATTAATTGTTTGAATTCATATTTTGGGTAATTTTACTATGTATTTGGATTTACAAAGAATGGTGGGGGGGGGGGGTCCGAATCTCCAAATCCTCCGCCTTTGTAGATCCGCGCATGTTAATATACTAAAAATTAACCAACATTTTATTTCTGAGATGCATTATTCAGAATTAATATTTGTAAGCTCTTACTGAATAATTCTACCAAATCAATAGAAGTTTCTACACTATTCAGACTGTTGTATTATCCCAACTTCCCATTTGATTAATTATTTCGTCATTTTTTTTGGGAAAAAAGGAATAAATAAAAACACTGAAAATATGAATTTTACATACTGCATAATGTTTTTGACACGTACATGTAGCATTAGAGAGGCAAGAGCGGGGGCCTTCCTAAACAACTTTTTCTCGTAACAAACCTTTTTATTAAGTAATTAAAAAAAATACCATTGCGTTGCATCCCCCCCCCCCACCACTTTTTCCATTTAAATAAGTTGAAAAGAAAGTAACGAACAAACGATGTAAAGATTATAAAAGTTTTAATTTATTTAAATTGTTTTTCATTTGTTGTGGAAGTCGAGACACTAACTGAATATGATCCAACTGATTGAATGAGATTATAGCGTCTGTGTACTCCTACCGTAGATACCTGTAATACAGGTAAAAGGATATAAAGTCTACATGCAAAAAAAAAAAAAAGAAACCCGACAAATTGAATGATTTTTTTTTCTTTCAGTAGAGAGAGTGATTATTTTATTTGTAAGGAATGCACGGAAACTTTCATAGAATTGGTAAATAGACGCTCCCTAATATCCACCACTGCATTTTATCACGTGTCTAGACGGAGCGCGCATACCAACACCATAGCGGCCAGACCAGGAAGTAAAATACCTGAGTCGCCATCTTGAAGAGTGAAGGTATGTGGTTTGTTTATAAACAAATAACCATTTTTTATGAGCTTTTCATAACAAGCGTTTGTAGATTTTATCAGTCAAATGTCCTGTTTTATTTGTAATCGCTAAATGAAGTCAAAATGAGCGGAGTGTATATAAATTAATCAAAGGTCACAATACAGAACGTAAACTGTTAATTTACAACTTGCTAAAGTTCACCCGATCTTTTCTTTAGGGGGGCGCTCAAAAATAATTAGATTAATGTACATATTGAATACTTAATTTAGTTGATTTGTGATTTGATTATTTTCAATTATTTTCAGCATTTTCTAAACCAATCTATCAAGGGGTCTGACCATGGACCGCCGTACTTGGGCCCAGGATGTGTTACGGTGTCATCTCTGTGAGACCCCGGGCCCCCCTATGTACTGTGACATTTGTCATATACATCTATGTGTAGCCTGCGTTGGAAAACATCTCTTAGATGAATCCAAAGAACACAAAGTAGTAACATTTAAAAAGCGGGGGTTTGCACCTGAATGTTCAAAACATTCCAGAAAATTGTGTGAACTTTTTTGTGAACAATGTGGCATTCCTATTTGTGTGCAGTGTATCTCCTCTGGTGAACATCTAGGACACAAACAAGTTGAAATTTTAAAAAGTCTTGAAACCAAAAAAGAAGTATTACAGAGAGATTTACAAGAATTAGAGAAATTGATTTATCCTAAATACCAAAAAATTGCATCTAACATTCCAGTTCAGAAAGCTGATCTGCATGAAAACTCCAAGAAATTAACAACAGCTTTACACAAACATGGAGAAGACTTGCACAGAGAAATAAACAATGCCATCCAAAAGCTGAAATCTGACGTGGATGAAATGGAATCCAAACACCTGGTTGTCCTTGATAAGCAAGAAAATGAAATCAAACGCAGTATTTCTGAAATTACAAAGTGCATTGCTGATCTGAAGAAATTACTCAACTCCAATGATGTCAGCCTTGTCTTTGCTCACCAATCCAGGATTGCTGAATTCAGAAGATTGCCTCCTAAACTCACAGTTTCCTTACCAAAATTCACCCCTCAAAAGATAAACAAAAAACAGATTTATCAGCAGATTGGTTCTCTGTCAGCGTTATCCATCAAAACAGAAGAACATGGCTACACAATGGATTCTCCCGGTGCTGAGTCCTCTCCTCTGGACAGACCGTTCATTGATGTACCACGGATCATCACAGAGATAAACATAGAGTATGGAGAATCTAATGAATTATACAGTGTGTCCTGTCTGAATGATGATGAACTGTGGGCGAGTGGTAGGGACAACATGATGAGACTCTACAACCTCCACAGTAAACTAGTGAAGTCAATCCAAACCAAGTCAGGGGAGAGACCACGGGACATAGCAGTGACACAGAGTGGTGAACTAGTTTATACTGATCCCAATGATAGAACTGTGAACATAGTGAAGAATACACAGATACAGACAGTGATCAGACTACGTGGGTGGGTACCTCTCCATGTCTGTAGTACCTCCTCTGGTGGCCTCCTGGTTGTCATGATTACTTATGATAAGAAACAAGCAAAAGTTGTGCGTTATTCTGGCTCCACAGAGAAACAAACGATTCAATACAATGACAAAGGACAACCTCTTTATTCATCTGGAATTAACACTAAATACATCAGTGAGAACAAGAACCTAGATATCTGTGTAGCTGACTATATAGCCGGTGCAGTAGTGGTGGTCAATCAGGCCGGGAAACTCCGGTTTACGTACACCGGTCCTCCCTCTACTACCAAGGGACCATTTAGACCAGAAGGCATCACTACAGACAGCCAGGGTCGGATCCTGACAGTAGACTGTGCCAACCACCGTATCCACATCCTGGATCAGGACGGACAGTTCCTCCGCTACATTGACAACTGCCATTTAGAATATCCATGGGGTTTATGTGTGGACACCAGAGACAACCTCTTTGTGGCTGAATATCACGCAGGTAAAGTGAAAAAAATCCAATATTACATGTAAACAAACTGATCATAATGTTATGTGTCAACAAAATGTATTAACTGATTAGATTTGTAAAATGTTTTGTATCAATAAACTGCTTATATATATATCAAAACAAAAGTGTGTTTGTTTTATGTTTCATCGAACAATAAAGTATGTAAACATTGAGAGACTCTGTATTAGTTATGTATATACATGTATGTATACGATTACTGTATGTATCTATATTTTACATACATTACATGTAATAATATAGAATTGTTATGAAACATTTTTCATTCTTGGTAGAAAAATCTATATCTAAATTATGAAATGAAATAAAATATAACTATTCAGCATGTGTTCAAGAGGTATGATAATTTCTTATCCCTAGAAATATATATATTTTTTTTTTTTTACATTTTTTAATGCCTATGGATCAACATGTACATGTATATATTAGAACTTATGAATATTTATATTATATTAAATGCAATCTTTTGACACTTATTCAAGAATATTGTCACTGAAATAAGAATCAACATAATATGAATTGGTAAGACATACACAAACTACCCTTTTTGTGTACCCTGTATCCTTTATGTATGTTAATTTTTGAACGATAAGAAAAAATGTGATAATAAAAAAAATTACGACATTGCATTTTGCTAGAACATATAATTTTTATGATAGTATTCAAGTCAATGTCAAGAATTGTTAAACTACCAGACGGGTGATTGAAGCTTGATGTGATGCAAAATAGAGTAGTCAGATTATAAAGATATTTAATGAACATGGAAATCTTGATCGCGTCAAGAGCAAATTTAAAGTTAATTAAGGGTAGACCTATCAGAAATCGTGACAAGCGAAATAAAAAGTATAAAAAAGAGTTAAGGGTATTTCTAACTTTGCAAAAAAAAAGCTGCCCCCTTTCCCCCTCCTTATCAGTTCCGTCGTTTGTGTTGACTGAACAACACTTTAATTTCAATAGTCTATTAAACCAAGGTTTTCAGTGTTTTACATAATGTATGAGTTATCTCCCTTTGATCAAATTCTCTCATATTGAAATTTAATTTCGATCGAAATTGGTAGGCCTGCTTAAACTGCTGTGGTAATAAACAATTCTTCGGAAATTATATGGATATGCCAAATTCCTTTAATTGTCGTCGTTCAATGTATTTGATTGTTTGATTTCATGAAAGGGGGGGGGGGGGTCCGTTTTAGTGTTTTAAAGGAAGGGGCTACTTAACCGAATTTTAAAGTCAAGGTTACAGATTACCAGATTAAATGACCATAGTTGATATTTTTTTATGTACATTTACATTAGATCTAGACAAGACTTATATTTACTACGACTGTTAATTCAAGAGGAATGTTCGACAAACATGTACAACCGTCTCTCATTCATCTTTTGTCATGAATAAAAATAGAGCGGAAATTAATTTGTTCTGGGTGTACATAATAGTGTTCTAATCTTTTATTTACATATCGTTAATGATTTAAAAATTCCGGTTATAATCATTTCACCTGCCACATTTCCCCCAGAAAAATTACCGTTTCATCCGTTTGAACAGCGATATTGCTGACAAAAATAAAATAAAAATTACAATACTGTAATACCCGCGTTACCAGGTTATGTATTTTTTCTGCAATTATCACTTTTCTTCATAACACGCGTGAATTGTCAAGAAAAACATTTTGTTAATCGTTTATATTTCTATCTTTCTTATGTATTGTTATACTTTCATGTTAAATACTGAAATCTGATTGGTTTAGACGCAGTTCATAATCTGTTCTATTACCCTCAGCGTTAGCAACGCACTTAGCAACGGGTAATAATATATAAATAGTGCCTGTTTGGGAGGGTAACAGTTGAAATTGACACCCCGAGAAAACCATTGTCAACCGACGCGAAGCGGAGGTTGACAATGGTTTTCGAGGGGTGTCAATTTCAACTGTTATCCTCCCAAACAGGCACTATTTATTTTGTTATACTGAATGTCTTTTTAAAAAATTTTAAGAAAATTCTACAGCGAACCGTACGCGCATAATTTTCGCGCATGTAACATTTTTTAGTGTTACCCGTTGCCAAGTGCGTTGCTAACGCTGAGGGTAATAGTAAATATTATTAACTGCGTCTTAACCAATCAGATTTCAGTATTTAACATGAAAGTATAACAACATATAGTGTATCATTATAATCTCTGTGTACCATTGTACACGTAATGCACGATGTGAGCTACATTTAATTTCAAAATGATTAACTATTTTTTTTATAATAGAGACAATTTCAAATGGTCAGCCAAAAGTTGATTGGAAAGTTGTCAGTCGAGTCATGATTTTGACTGATCATTATAAGGACAATTATTTTTTAGTAAGCACACAGGTGCTTGAGGACAGGATCGACACCCCCCCCCCCCCCCCCAGTATTTATAGACCCCTGAAATTTTATTCATTTTGTTAAAGTAAATTATCCGTTTAGGACATATTTCTAATCTATACATTCATCGCACGAAATTACCTAAAACAAACATATTTTTTTAAATCAGACCCGCTACATACATGTATATCATATACACAGATTTTTTAAAAAAAATGTTTGTTTTAGATAATTTTGGGCAATGAATGAATAAATTAGATTTGAAATATGTCATAAAAGGATAATTTAATTTTAAAACAGAGTAAAGTCCTGGGGGTCTTTATAATTGGGGTGGGGGTGGAAGGGGGGAGGGTCGGTCCTGCCCTCAAGCACCTTTGATATTTCCGACTAAGGTTCAACTAAGGTTCAATCAGAATAAAAAAATTACATACATTTTGTGGTAAAGCATTTTTCATAGAAAGTTTTTTTGTTGTAAATTCCATAACAATCTGCACAGGATTGATAGTCTAAAAAAAAGAAGGTAACAATTATTTATACTTTATTCATGTACTTTAAAATTATGTATTTTCGTGGTCCCGTGAATGAATAACTAAAATGAATTGCAAATTCGACTTCTAAAAATGGATTGCATAAGAATAAATTGCTTTTAAAAATAAGATGAAAATTTAAAAACAATAGTTTAATTTACTGATTTAAATCAACATAACTACCCCCCCCCCCCCCAAAAAAAAAAAACCCCACGCAAACCGTTTATATGGTAGTCGGGTTCAGAAAACAAAAAACATCGAGATCGTCATACAGTTTTTTTTCGCACAAAGTTGTTGGGAGAGGCTCGAAAAAATATTACTCATGAGAAACTTATTTGTTTGTTATTAGTGAGAAGGACTTAGCCACATGTTTTATTCGGCGATATGTGTGACGTTAGCTGTTTTTATATCTTTGGTAAGTTTACGATTTTTATTGATTTGGTAGATTTTAGACATATTGTTTGTAAACATTAAAAATACAGGGTAACAAATTGATGGATGTTTTGACGTCAAAATTGAACGTCAGTTGTATTAAGTTAAAAACTTAAGTTGCATTATTTGAGCTGAAAAATGCATCTTTGTTTTAAGTATCTTGATCAGTTACTCTTTCATAAAGAAATAGATCTGACCCCCCCCCCCCCCCCCCCCCACAACACAACACAACACACACACCACATATGTCAGCCTGAAAACTTACAGTTTTGTATATGGGCTTACTAATAACTAAGAAAGCGTTTGCTACAATGTGATTTTTTATCAACATATTGATTGTTCATAACTTGTGAATACCAGTTAAATCAGGTATATTTACTTGCACATTAGAAAAAGAAAAGAAAACCCACTGAAAACTCACCAGGTTGTCCTTATCATTGAATGCATGTTAATGAAACATCAAACACAGGTTTTGATCACTATCCTTATCTCCATGTTATTTGTCAGAGGTGTACTTGTATGCTGGTCAGTTTCTCTTAAACATGCTTAAAAATAAAAATCCATTGATATAGCAATTGTCATAAATGCATCAAAATTTTATTTTTGATATGGTCAAATGGGTTATTTTTAGTTTTGTAAATATGCATGTTTCGTAAAGAAAATGAATTTGAGCTGTTGCAGGAGTTCAAATTTCACCCTTTAACAAATTAAGTCATCAACAAAAATACAGTATTGCTGATGTTCTTAATCATGATTATAGGGTTAAAAAGGTCATTTACTGTCAAAGGTTAAGCAGGTCACTATGAATATTTTGAGCTTCTTGACATGTACATTTATCATGTTTGTAGTACATGTAAGACATGGGTTTAAATCACACTAAGACAAACTGAGTAAATTGCTTCATGATTTGTTTTAAAATAATCATATATTATTTTCTAACTTGAAATTTAAAATCAGCTGTAATGAGTAATCTGTTAGCATGGTTAGTGAGCAATCTTATCTGAAATCAGTACTTAATTATTGTTGTATAACTATTATTATGTTCAAATTGTTGTATTATTATGTAGATAATGTATGTTGAAGTTCAAATTTGCCATGATTGTGAATATGATTAGTGAATTACCATGATTACAGGGATAAATTGTTAATCATTCAGAAATCAAAATTGGTTTATGTACCATTTTTTTTAAAAGATGTATTGACATTTGAAAAATACACATTGTATGTTCAATATGTATTATTAACATTTACATGTTTATTTGTACAAATGTACAAGTATATAATTGAATTTGCTTCATGACTGTTACCGTCACTATGGACATAATAGAGGGCACCTTGTGCTTCTAGAAAACATCAGATATACCCAGTGCTATTAGGAATTACTGTATCTTAAAGATAAAGCATCATATGCAAGCAATAGTCTAAGATTATCAAATACCACATAGTATGGAACATATTATATTTCAAAGCTGGAAAATGGCTTATCCACCAATTACATAGTTGTATAAGGCAGGTGTGTCATGTACAGTACGTGTTAAATGGAGAATAACAAGCTCTATCTAATATAATACTTGACTATACGTGCATGCCATATTATTATCTGCATGGACTCATTTGCTAGAAACATGTACTGTTGATGTTTCTGTTCATTTAAAGCAATGACTATGTTGGGGGCTACAAAACACAGAGTGTTAATTCTCTTAACCAGCCATGCATCATCATGGCCCCTCTGTCTTCCATCGTCCAATGATTAAATCGTGACCAACAGTCCAATACACACAGATGACGCATACACACACAGTGTACAGAGTACGTGAAGTAGAGTACTAGCTAGTATATAGACCACGTAATAAAATACCTTAATCCATGGATGTGCATAATTGATTCATATAGACATGGTGGTCTATGAGTAATCATTGTTAATGATAAAAGAAACACCTGTAAGCAATATGCTACAATGTAACATGTATTTTGTACACTAGGCAGTATCCCCTCTGTAGTCAGAGGGGGTTTCAGGTATCCAAACATGCGGGATCCAGAAATGTTTTCCATAGGGGGTCCAGTTCTCATATTCAAGCTTGCCAGGGGAGTACGAGGCAGATTTGGTGTAATTTTACAATGTAAATTTTAAAAAATTCAAATTTTCTGGGGGATGAAATGGTCCCAGGTCCCAGGCTTTGGAGGGGGGGGGGTCCCCATCTGCCCTCTAGATCCATGCATGCCAACTATTGTGAAATGTATTGTTTAGGATAGATGATTGTGTTTAAACAATTTTCAAAATGCTGATAAGAGAATATCATAAATAGGTTAGTACATGTATATGTTCATTAGGATAGACCTATATTTGAACTGCTGTTTTCCCTTCACCAATCTCTAAAGTCTTTGATATATCAGAGCATAACTTTTTTTATCTATCTATATAGTATAAAACTTAACATTCACAAAACTATGAAACAGAATTACATGTACCGCGTATATACATGTATATTTACATACATGTACATATCTATGAAATCTTGAACCATTACACATTTAAGAGCCTAAATCAGTTCAGTGTTTTTATTTTGAACGACAATGTTGAATTGTTTTTCCTGGAGAGATCATTGTACAATTGACAGCTAGAAACCAATATTTCTTATCAGTCCATAGGTTAAGTACAGTATAAACCCTTGTATACTCTGTGTATGTGTCAGCCTAGCCCCGGGGGTGAGTGTAATTCATGGTCCGCCCCCTGGGGACAGGACAGAAACACTGACACAGCGAGAATCAGGAAGATTATAATAGCAACAACACTTCCTATAACAGGGGATAAACAAGCTTTAAGTTTGGTAATTTTCACATTATGTTTTTAAAATACAATACACAATTAATGTAATTTACATGTTCATGACACTGTTCACATCTGCATGTATCCGTTCACTCAAGAGGTTAAGTGTGAGCCTTCCTTGTGCGTTATCATCTTATCATGTCTTATATCTGTTCGATATTTTATTATTGTTTCAAATGATTGTGTGGCCACTGAAGAAGACCACATGAAGCACATGTTAAATTCATTTTTCAAAACAAAAATTAATGTGCTTATAAATATGACATTGATTTTCTTAGTTATTGACTAGGAGAAAATGCTCAATTTCTGAATGGATGCTAGTTCATAACTTTCGACTTTAATGGAGATGTGTAACTATGAAATATGATTAAATAAAAAAGATTGCCAACATTCACTGCAAACAAAAATATAGGAGCTACATAAACAGGTTTAATGATGCCCAACATGTACCTCTACATGTAGAAACGAAATAAGACCTTAGGAAAGGCAGGCCTGTATCATTCCAGTTGATTGATTTCATCAACCGATCTGATCATGAAATCGTGTAATCTGTCAGTTGTGAACCTATGCATTTATGACCTCTGACCTTCAGTTCAGACGTCATTCAATGCATAAGTAAATCTAATATTTGACAAAAATGTGACTGGAGTTTTTCATCAAATCTTTCAGCTTGGATTATGTTTTTTTTTATGCTAGTTTGATCTCATTTACTGAACTGCATAAAGTATAATTTTCAAAATCCAGTGAATACATTTTTTTCTTTCCACAAAGTGAAAAACCACAATTAGCTGCAAATAATTAAAGCAAATCATAACTTTTCTTCCTGTATTAACCCGCTATTATATACAATATACAGTACTTACTCCTTTACACTAGCTGTATAAGTTTTTTGTAATTTAAACTTTTTCAATATTACGATGTATTATGTGTACTCCTATAAACTGAACTGAATCTAGTGTGTATAATTGTTTATTTGAATATACAATGTCATGTAGATAGGTCCATGCACTCCCATTGAAGAGGCTGCATGTTCCTCTTCCTTTAAAATAAGTCAAATGAACATTATATATACTGATATATATACTGTATGTTTTTTTTCAATAATCATTATAATAATTACATAATATATGTTTTTCTAAATTGTCTTTTTTAATGAATAGGTCCTCTCCCAAGAGACTGTCTCCACCTCGACCTCTGAGTATGAGCTGACGGTCAATATCACAGGCACTGACCCCAGTAAACAGTACCGCCTGGGCTATGGAACCACCCCCGATAACCTAACTTGGGTTGAGCTGGCCGGGGGTGATGCTGCCACCTACCTCCTGTACCCTGTCATTGGACTCAACCCTGGGGTCACATATAGGGTCAAGGTCGAAAAATCGGGGTCAGAAATCTACAATCAGGAGGTCACAACCAGTATGTGTTTATCTCTTTGTGTTGTTTACACCCACACCTAAATAAAAACTAAGTAAGGATGGATAATACATGTAACATGGATTCTTACAAAATTTTACTTTAAAAGATTGACAGTTGTCATGAGTAGGCTATGTGTATTTCACTGATTAGAAGACGGGTTTTTTTTCTTGAATGTTGGAAGTGGGTTCAGGGTTTCTAGAATTATGATGATGCTCAGATTAACAAAATTTGAATCATGAAATGATGTGTATTTGAATTATTATAGTTATGGTATTTCTTACTTTTTACTACTAAACTTTTAAAGAGGGAAATATTTATTGGTATATATATACTTGTAACAAAAATTGAGAAGACACTGTGGTTGCCACTGGTTTCTTCTTCATTCATTGATTAGAACACCAATTTTCATAGATTTTTTTGTTAAGTCGATCCACCAAATGAAATGTAAGATCTGACAACATATCATATTGTTAAGACCATGTATAGTCAACTGATAAATGTATGTCTTCTCTTAACTGTGGATTTTGATACAACACACAAAAATTTATTCCCTTGCATGAAAATTGATGAAACCACAGGGTTAATATATTAACTGATTTTTGTAAAACTCAGGGAAATCAAACCAAAATCAAACTTGGAAGATAAATTAAAAAAATCCTTGTTACATAGTGATTTATTAGCTAACAATGTTTTGTTATTTTGTTATTAGACCCACTACCACCGGTGAACATCCTGGTCACATCAGCAGGAACCCACTTCCTGACCATCACCTGGGAAACGGACACCAGAAGCACCCAGGATGGGGGCCGAGTTCTGTTATCCTCCAACGGGTCAGAGGTTATGACCTTTGAAGCGACCTCTGGAAAACAGGTCAATGCCACGGACCTTCAGCCCGGGGTCAGGTATTCCATCAGTGTGATAACGCTCAGTAGAGGGAAGGCCAGCGTGGAGTCCCAGCCCCACGCGGACAACACCGTGCCCCTACCCCCCACTCTGACCTCTGTACAGGCCGTGGACACCAAGACCCTGATGATTACCTGGACCACCCAGGGAGACCATGTAAGGGGTTTCTGTTAAACACGCAACATCGTCGAACACACCATATGGTTTTATCCAATTTTTACTGACTCACCGTACTAGAAAGTTACATGAATATAAAAGAAAGAGTTATCCAACTTTGCATATAGATGAGGTTCTTCCATTTATATCTAAACTGATACATTTAACCTGTATTTGATTTTAAGAAATAAAAGTTTTGTTTGTCATGTTTGTGCATACTGATAAAGCAGGATGTGAATCAGATCACTGGAGCTGAATAATTTAACTTTATATTTTTTTAAATTGCAAAAATGTTTTGACTCCAGGCCCTGAGGGCAATCAAAGTTTAACAAGCTCACATTTTATCTCTTGTCTCACTTTTATGATTATATGATGATAAAGCAAGAGAGAAGAACTGAGCTTATATAAATTTTCATGGCCCCAGGGGCGGGTACAGTCTCTAAACAATAGTACTGCCAGTCTGACTCTTAACCTTTTTTTAACCTTTAAATAACCGTTTTAGGGAAGATATTTTTTGAAAGTTTGGTGGGGGTGGAGAAAGTTTTAATGAAAAATCCATTGTATTTACAAAAAGTATGACTATACAAGTACTGTCCATGGAGGATGATGTTCTCCTGATATACATTATATCATAAAATAGCCTTTTGTTACGACAGCCTGTGGATGATGAGCATGTTATGTATTAAATATATCCATTCTCCCCACAGGATGATGTGCTTCTGACTGCCACCTACAACGACACGACCAACGAGGAGAAGACGCAGAAGCTGACCTGTAGGATGCTGTTCACGTTCTGCCTGGTGGACGTCCTCGGGGTGCCGGGGCAGAAGCTGCTGATCCAGGGCTACACCACCCTGGGGCAGAGGCAGAGTAGTCCCTACAGCACCTACCACTCCACAAGTAGGTGTAGATAGGGTCAACAGCTGGTCAAAGGGGTCATATAATTACCAGTCTGATATATATATGTACTGTATCTGGGGGTATTCATTTAGTTACAACACCTACCGCTCCAAAAGTAGCTGTAGACATGGTGAAAGGGGGTGTACAGTCTTATATTACTGGTCTAATATATATGTACTGTAGCTGGGAGTATTCAATAAGTTACAACACTTAACACTTCACAAGTAGGTGTAGATATATTGAAAGAAAAGCTTACTAGGATTTTTCTCACTAGTCAGATATATACCGTATATATTTATGTAAGGGTATGAATTACTGTAAATTACAGTCTGTACAGGGTAAATCCCTCCACAAATAGGTGCGTTGCAGACATGTTATTGAAAAAAAAAATCGCCTATGATTTCATCTGCTTTGTCCATTATCTGCAGGTTCTTTAAGATTCTTTTAAATTTGTGGAAGAGAAGTGACCTCTCTTCAGTTGTGTTCAGATATCTATCATGGATGTCTGTAGAGTAACTTTAGGCAAATAATGACACACGTGTTGTACATTATGTTAAGATATGTCTTCCATTTCTCTGGCAAAGTGAGAAGTGACACATACATGTATGGTTGTCTTATACCCTTCCAGAACCAGAGACAGTGCTCGGTCTGTTAGACAACTCGAGCTCCACATCTCACCTCCATCTCACCATCCTACCCCCATCCTACTCCTACTTTAACCTGTACAACATCGAGGTGTTCCGAGACAACGACTCGGAGCTAGTGTTCGATCAGAACATCTCATTGGCTCGTGATGAGACGGACATATTCCTGTGGAACTTGACGGCAGGAACTCTCTACAACTTCTCCGTGACGACGCGAACCATCTGGGAAGAGAGTGACATATTCTCCACAGAGTTTGTGACATGTAGGACAATAATATTTTGTTACTGAGTGTAGGAAATAAGAACGTTAATTTATACAAAATTAAAAAATTTAAAGTAACAGATTGATAAAACTTTGACATATTAAGTTGCAGTCAATAATTTCTACAAATGATAAAAACTAAAGTTTTCGACCAATTAAAAAGCAGATTACAACCAGAATTAATTATTTTGAAATATAATTAAAGAATAATTTTGGTTTATTTGAATCCAATATAAAATTGATTTGTTTGCAGATCCGAATAGTCCAGAGAATCTCCAGATAACAGAGGTCACGAACTCTAGCGTGACCTTGACCTGGATGCCGGTGGCCTCTGGTGGCTTAGATTACTACCAGTCCAGTATATCCCCGCGGGAAACACTCACCAAGTCACCTCTGTAAGTTTCAGTATAATTATACATGTTCAATTATGAGTTGATAATTTAGTTTACATTTATTTGCTCATATTGTTAAATCTTCTTTATCTCATGCCCACTGGAAAGTCAATATACTCGTTTAAAATAACCTAAACTCCTCCAGTAAACAATTGAAACCAATATCCCAACAAATACCGGTAGTTAACAATGCCGTTTTTCAGAAATAGAAATCTTTATTATTTGCAAGTACATGTATTTATGGTAGACCAAATAGACCAAACATGAACTAAAAATCTTCATAATACTTGATACAAGATAATTTTTAGTAAAGATGAACTGAAAATCAACCTTAATATCCTTGGACTCTGCAGTAGAGTCTTTAGGTATTTATTTGCTCATATTGTTAACACCTGTATATCTTTGCAGCTTGTCGTACAATCTCCAGGTGAGAGAGGTGACCTTCAGTAGCCTTGTCCCCGGAAAAAACTACTCGGTCGATGTCCGCGCTGCCAAACAGAAGAAGCTGAGTCCTCGAATCTCTGCAGAATTCCTCACTTGTAAGTCCCCTGTACTGTACACAGAGGCAGTGTCAATGTGATAATGTAATATATTTACATCATCCAGTGTCTTTGCCTGTGATAACACTTTGTATCGATTTTGTACTATATAACCCATAATACAAATGACGCCAAATTGAGGCGCCGTTAGGGTTTGCTTATTTATAGTTAAAGATTTAATTGTACGATGGCTTAAAATTATACAAATATAAGTAATAAGGAATCATGCTTTGAATATTATGAGGTGATAATTTCGGTCGGGGCGTGATCAAATCTATCATAAAGGCCTTCGGGCTTTATTAGATTAGATCACGCCCCGACCAAAATTATCACCTCATAATACTCAAAAATTAATCCCTATTCCTTATAGAGTACCCAAAAAAGTGTTGCCACTTCAAACAATGAAAATGTAGATATATGGTTTCACTGTCGTATTCATGATGTTGTTTTTCCTTATTGATTAATTCATAATGTAAATTCACAAAGGTTCATTAATTATTGCATAGTTATATCGTAATGTCCAGAAAATATTTGTGTTCTTATGTTGATAATTTATAAAAAGATAATCAAATGACGGGTAAGATTTTCTTGATGTTTAGATTTGTAAGCTTGAGTGTGAATATGACTACATGGTAATATACTATGTTCTATTACTTTTGCTAAGTTGTCTAAAGTTGATGGTTTTCATTTTAATTGATTCTGATTGCTAATTTTACTATAGTTTGAACTTAATTGTTACATGTCTTAAACTGTTAGCAGGATTTTATCATTGTGTTTATCCAATGTCATTCTCATATACACGCACAGTGCCAAATCCCCCGGAAATGGTCAACATCACTCCCATCAGTGGCAGAGAGCTGGATGTTGATTGGTCGCCACCGGCCAATGGAATAGTAGATTACTACACTCTTTATCTGACATCAGACCATGCCCATCAGATCAACGTCACGGACAAGGTGTTCATCAGCTACCACAGGTTCACCTCCCTTCATCCCGGGGAGACCTACACGGTTCATATTCGATCACACGTGGCTAATGTCATGAGTTCAGAGGTCACCATGTCAGCCATGACCTGTAAGTGTTCACCTCTGGGAAAACGGAGCTCTAAAAAATCTTTAATGATTATGTACAATATAATCCTTATGAATTTTCCAGTTTTAGTAAATCTAATCCAGTTTGGAATGTAGTACATGTAACATATTAACTAGGTAATGCATTGTTTCCTCGTTAGTCAGAAAAGAGCCTAAGGTTATTTTACATTTGCCTGTCAATTGTGCTACTCTTCTGTCATTTATCTTACTAGGTTTCTTCTATCAAAAACTGTAACTTTTATGTTGTGTTTAAAGAACTTATCTCATACATTGTACATGTTTTATTTGTTGAAAAGATCCAAGTTCTGTGGCTGAGGTGTATGTGGAATACGTGGGGACCCGGTCTGTCAACATCTCCTGGCCACGCCCCAACGGCAGTGCCTTCGACACGTTCGAGATCGCCATAGACCCTCCCCATGTCAACACCCCCATTCGCATACCTGAGTAAGCACTTTAATTTACTTCTGTTGATGTTATGAACTTGAATTTAATAGTGATGCATGAATTTGAAGTGTATGCATTTGAGTAAGCACTTTAACTTCTGTTGGTAGTGTAGAAAATGTGTTATGATATGAAATTATAGCAACACAATGGCATGTAGTTTAACATTTATGTTTGATAATCAATGACAACTTTGTTGATGCTATAGAAAACTTAATATGAATTAAAAAGCAACTATAGTTTTACATTTGTACACTTGTACTTAATAAGCTGGGTAGAAATATTTTTCACATATTAAAGTGCACTGTTGTTTTATTTTCTTAATATTTTTTTTGTTTATCAATGAAAATTATGGTTTGCAACTTGATCACGTCAGTGTCAGTCTTGTGATTTCATCTTTTTTGACAATGACAGTTTCCTAAAATATCTGATATATTTGTCGATTTTTTATCTGTGCAGTGCTGATGACATCTTACAGTACACGTTCACTAACCTGACCCCAGGTCAGCTGTACAAGATCTCCATAGCAACAGTCAACAGTGGAACTCAGAGTGATCAGGCCAGCGTTTATGTCATTACAGGTACACACAGCAAATTAAAAGATCTTTGGTGACACTGATCAAAATTCAAAAGTTCGGGAAAAGCAACCTCGAGTCTCACTTTCCCAATGTAAACACAAAATGAGAATTTTTACAAGTACAGTACTATAGTTTAGTAAGCTTGTTTACCTTTCATTACCCCAGAGCCAGTCATCATAGCAAGTTACAATTTCAAACCTATCTAGCCATTAATGAACTTAGATTTTACAACATGACATTGTCAATAAAAAATATTGATAAGTTGATAAATTTTTTGTCTGCCTAATGACAAAATTTTTTGTAATATTTCATAAAAAAATGACTTTTTAGAATAAAATTATATTTCATGTACCTGTGCTAAATCACAAATAAAAGTCAAATCATATTTCATGGACATGTACCTCTGCCAAATCACAAATAAAAGTCAAAATAATTAATGCATAAAAAAACAGAATGTTGTTGTATGATCCAGTGTACTGTGATTACATGGACAGTCTCTGTGTTGTAGAAGCCCCTTCTGTGAATATCTCGCGAAAAAGAACACAAAGCCAGTTTATTTTGTGAATGATACACATTTTTACTTTAGGAAACGTAGTTTTATAATCCAGTGTTTATTGTTCAGAATCTCTGTCTTTTAGAACCCCTCCCTGTGGAGGAGCTGAATGTGACCTCGGGCGACCCTTATACCCTCAACGTGGAGTGGAGCACCCCAGACCCCGCACAACAGCACCACTTCAATGTAACTACAGCCTACTGTTTAGAATTTCTACCATGATTCTCTTCATATTTCTTGATAAAAAAAATATTTTTCGCATACTAGTAGTACATGGATTATTTCTTTTAACTCTCTTCTGTTTTTCATAAAAATTAAGATAAAATCAATCTTCTAAATTTAACTACCCGGTAGTTTAATGGAACTTTGTTCTAATAGATTCTTTTATATCCAATTTTTCTTGGAAAAGGGGGAGGGATTCAATTTGATATTTTATCCATCCGACGATGATTCAATCACCTTTTAAATAAGGAATGAATTCAATAATTATTAATGTATATGATATAAAATGGTTTGGTGCAGTTTACCTTTTATAAACCATGAAGCCAAATGCCTCTTTGAAACATATTTGACATTAGTCTCGCTATGACGTAGCCAACATTCTTTATACGATATTAGATATATTTTTTTAGCCAATCAGAAAGAGCGTTACAACCAGAGTTAAGTTATTAATGAAAAAAAAAGTAACTAACAGCTGAGTTGTACTCTGTAGCTGCAGTACCACGACTGGTTGGACAGTGGGAATACTTCCTTCCCCATGGTGCTCGCCCTGCACGACCAATCCAAGTACGAGACCCACATCCTCAGCCTGAAACCGGGTCACCATTACTCTGTGTACGTCCAGGCTAAGCAGGTCAAGGACACAGGAAATGGGTCACTGGTGGCGTACAGCGCGTGGCAGAGTGTCAACAAGACGACCAGTAAGTGGCAGGGTTTGTCTCACGGCGGCCGAGGAAATTCGGGAAAAAGGACATTAGATTTTATGTTGATATAAAGATGAATTATTAGGGTCTTCCGTTTTCAACGGAAGACCCTCTTGTTATTCTTCGGTTTCTTTTTATTATTATTATACTTTTTCTTTTTTTTTCTGACTCCTTCTCGGCTTTATAACTCAAAAAGTTTCCAACCGATTTTGATAAAATTTTCAGAGACAATGTGAAAATATTTTCCCTCAAAGATATTAAAGTATTTATGACAACGTCACTACCGTTTTTACGTTACGTCATTTTTAAAATTTTCAAAAAGTCATTTTGTCCGCGGCGTTTCTCAAAAACGCTTTCAGAAAGAGGCTTGAAATTTTCAATGGTTATGATTTGGTCGATTTACCTCTGTAATAAGGCTCGAAATGAAAATCTGTCACTTCCGGTCGAAACCGTAAGTGAAACAAATTTTTCGAAAAAATGAATTTTCTGATCTAATCAAAAACGAATATGTGTTTTGTAGAGCTTATTAAGCTGATTCTAACACTGAAAGCCGTTTTAAAATCGGACGATGCATTACAGAGATATCGCTGTTTAAAAATTGATTTTTCCGGAAATTTTGATTCCGCGTCCTTGGTTTAAAAAATAGCATAATGTTCATCGTAAAGTTAACTCGTTCCAAAAATAATTGTTAAGTTGTACTTAAAACATTCGGATTTTTTTGTTAAGTCGTTCTTGAAATCGGAAAAGTTTTTGTTAAGTCGTACTTAAAATAATTCGTATCTTGTTAAGTCGTACCAGGAATAATTCGATTTTTTTCATTTTTTTATTTTAGTTACTCTTGTTGTTAGTTAAAGAGCTCTGCTTCTTACAGGAACTTCCAGCTTTACTTCCGACATAAACGGAAGACCCACTCGTTGCTTTGCAACGAGCTTTGCTCTAGTTTATTCTATAATTGCAAAAAATTTAAAAAGTGCAACAAAGAAATACTGGAATTAAGACTAGAAGAAGAAATGGGTTGTTTTGACTTTTAGATTTAGAATGTTTTATGATATGTGCATTAAAAGTTTGATAAAATGTCTTTTAGAATGTGCTCGGAATAATTTCCATATCTGTACTTATAATTATTAACTGAGAGAAAATCTATTGTCAGTTATCTTATCACTGTGAAGTCTTAACCACAGTTTAGTAAAAAACTGATGTATGATATCATTATGTTTACATGACCGGGTAAACATTGTGTTTCTCACCTTTCAATCGAAAACTGGTATGAATGATCATTATTTCAGTACTTTCCATGATTTTATAAACTAATGACTACGAAGTTTAAATTACACAAACATATATGCTATACAATAAATATGGGAAATTCTGTTGTAGAACCAAACAAAGTGATGAACTTGACGTACACAGCGTCACATGACAACATTCTTCTGACCTGGTTGCCAGGCAACGACAGTATGCAGGACAGTTACTTTGTGTGGTACCGGGCTCGTCTCCATGGCGACTATAGCCAGTGGATGAAGAATATCAGCAGTGATACGCGTATCGAGCTTACGTCGTTGTTCCCAGGACTGATGTACGAGATGGTGGTGTTCGCAGTCAGCCATTCCGAAATGAGTCCGCCCTCGGTTGTGTCAGCTCTCATGTGTAGGTCATAGTTCAGAGGTCATTGAATGATCCAAAAATTAAAGGGAAATTCTTAAAAAAAGATACTTTGTAATGATAGGAAACTTTCGTAATAAAAGAAAACAATTAAGGTAACTATGTTTTCCAGAAAAACTACATAGTAAAGATATTTACTTACTATACATATTGAAATGGATAGGAATAATTCAATGAAAATATCTATCCAATGGCATGGAATTTTATCTTATATTTTTGGGGTAATTTATGGCTTTCAGCTCCTCTGCCTCCCAGCGATGTAATGGTGACCGGCCATTAGCAATGACAGCCTCTCTCTGAATTGGACGTATAACAGTAACGCCACCTTCGTGGAGAGCTGGAATGTTACACACACCAGTCTAATTGACGGAACCTCAGAAACGGCAACAATCCTAGCCAAGGCCTCGCAGTATGTCGTCAATTATAACGTCACTGGACTCACTTCTGGACTCACCTATAGCATCTCCATCTACAGTGTTGTCCAAAATGTGGTCTCTGAAGCTATTAGCCTTAATGTCTCAGTCAGTAAGTACTATTGTTAGAGCCTTGTAGATCTTATGATCATAAGATATTTGGGGAATAAAACTTTAAAGATGTTTTTTTTTCCTTATTTGGATTAAAATTTCAATCATTTGGCTGAAATGTTTCGATACATGTACCATTTCAGGTATTTAATTTTAGTAACAGTTTTGTAAATTAAGTTTTTCTTCAGCTGTTTTTAACCAAGTTTTTATTATCATTTGCAAATATTAAACTACATGTAAAATTATTTCTCTTCTCTCAGAGCCAGACATAGAGACGGTTTTATCAGAAGGCACCGTTGGCAGTAATAACCTGACAGTGTCGTACACATCCGACGGACAACTACTTTCAGTTTTACGTCTTTGAGCTGCTGTCTCCATATTCGGTCCAGAGGAAGGACAGAAACGACTCGGACCGCAGCGTAGTGTTCTCCGGGCTGCAGGGAGGGACCAAGTACACGGTCAGGGTCATGGCTGTCAGCGGTGACCAGTCTAGTCCCCCCGGTTCATACTGATTCGCACTGGTAAGCTGAAACTCCCCATTTAATAAAAAAAAATAAGTTATTCATGAAATTACTGTATACAATGGTTATTTTGAATAGGCCTAGCCTCAGTTGTGATTAAAGGGAGGTAATTGAGACATAAGATTTCCTCCAGTCTTAAATTTGCCCGCTGACAACAAGGTTGAAAGGGACAAAAATAGAATGGGGGTAAATATTTCCCTGTGTACAGGAGTACATGTAAAAAAAAATTACATGTCAGATTTATCTTTGAAAATTATTCTGAGAAAGCAGAGGAAAGAAAAGAAAAAAAGTTTCAAATTTAGTTCCATTACAAAAGGAATAAACATGTATTGGGGTGGGGGGGGGGGGGGTCATTGTAAATAAACGTTCAAATGAATAAAAAATCATTTTCTTATTTTTATTCTCAAATGCTTCTCTCTACTCTGACAACAAACTGTAAAAGTTTTTTGAACTTTTGAATTTTAAAATAAATTTTAGTTGAATTTGTTGCAGTGTAAAACTGTTGTTTTTTTTAAAGGCCATACAAGGGTTAATGTTTGTTGTTATTGTTTCAGTGCCGGAGTTGCCCTTTGTGGAGAGAGAAATGACTGCCAATTACATCAAGTTGAAAATCCACAAGCCCCCAGGGATTGTTGATACCTACAATGTGAGCTGTTCACAGAATTGTGGATCACAGTCCAGGCCTGCCAATCAGACGATAGTCGAGCTAGAGTTTGGTCCCTTGAATCCCTACACAGATTACAATTTCGTTATCCAAGCCATTGCTGGGGACAAAGTGAACTCGCTATTTGTCTACTCCAGAACGGAAGAATCAGGTATGAAAGATTAAAATTGTTTTTCATAAATGAAAGATTCACATAAAGCACGGAGGGAAGGGAGTAATTTAGAAAAAAAAACTTGAAAGATTTTAAAAAATAATTCTGTCTCTGTTTTAGCCCCCTCTGCTGTGCAAAATCTGAACGTGGTTGAGATATCACCTAGAACTGTAAATGTGAGCTGGTCACCCCCAATGTATCCGAATGGAATCGTCCGGTCTTATCACATTACATACACAGCTGAGGATGAAACTGTAAGATTGATTTTAACCAAATAAAGGTTTTTTGATTTAATACATATATATTAGATGGTAACTGTTGTTAAAAATCTGTTTCTTGGTTATACATGTAATTACATGTATTAAACTGGACGCAGTGCGGCTTCATTTCTTTCAGCTGAAGTAAAGAAAAAAAATGATTGTTGATAATAATGTGTATTTTTAAAAACAAAATCAAAAATACCTGTAAAACCATTCATGCATTATTCAATATTGAGAGAGAGAGAGAGAGAGAGAGAGAGAGAGAGAGAGAGAGGAGAGAGAGAGAGAGAGGAGAGAGAGAGGAGAGAGAGATAAAAGAGAGAGAGAGATGAACAAATACATGTATTATTAAGTCATGCACAAGAGAAAAAATAATTTTGTGAATGGATAGTACACATGTAATTAATTGTCTTCTCATGCCAACTTATAATATGTGTGCTAGTAACACATTAAAAAGATGTGTTCATTTATTTTACATGCATCAGGGACATATAATGGACCAAGGACAGGCGGACATTACGGTGACCCCGGAACTATTGAGTGCCCAGACCTTCAGACAGAAGTTTGTGGACCTTAAAGCTGGCCTGAAGTACACGTTTAGAGTAAGTCAGACACTCCGAGGTTCCCTGTTCAATTCAGTTAGAACTTAGGCATGAATGTATCAAATGATTATGACATTTCATTTAGGGTTTTAAAATGAAGTTTTACTCTGAGGAGATGCTTTTAACTAGCGATTTAATTTGAACATACATAATTGTATTTCATTGTCCATATCAACTACATGGACAGACAAAAAAATTGGATGCAAGTTCTGACCCTTTTAATATCATTACAAATGTTAAAAAACTAATTCAAATGCTCAGCTACTAAGTTATTAATAAAAGTTTGATACCAACACTTCAAAAAATAACTCATTTTGTCCTTTATTTTGCAGGTTTCAGCTAAAACAGTCCTTGCAAATATTCCAGAGAAAGCTGAAATTGTTCTACGTACATATAGTAAGATAATTTATGTATAATGAAGTTGAAGTAAATCCTAAATTTGAGTTTTACATGAAGCATAATAATTACTTATATCATGTAAAATCTTATATTTGATATACTTGTAAGTGTTTGTGTTTCTAATCAACAGAAAATATGAAACCCTGTAATATGCTATTGGTAGTTATTTTATATTTTGGGAAAAAACAATTAATTAACAAATTGTAAAGACATACTGATAATGCAGACAGATTTATAATGGTTCTCTTGGTAATGTCTCATTTAGATCCACCGATTAAAGATGGCCTAACTCTGAGCCAGACTAAACCGAAACAGCTGACCTCGGGGGGTCAAACTGTGACCCCTACAACCATCACCGCCAACTTCACCAACGCCTTCTCGGACAAGTACGGCCCCATCCAGGCCTATATTGTCATAATAGCCACCGACGCCGACGAAGAGCACATCAAAACCAGCACGCTGCCTGACTGGAAGGCAGCACAGGTCAACCCGAACATCAAGGCCTATCAGACCGTGCGCAACTGCTCCGACTTCTTCCTCCCAACGTCTTCCTGTGGACGAACGCGCAGCGTGCGCAGCACAGGGGGAGAGAAGAGCTTCAAGGTGTTCGAGATTGGGGTGGAGGCAGAGTGTGCTAACGTGCCGTACTGTAACGGTCCACTCAAACAGAATACTAAGTACTATGTTAGACTGAGGGCGTACACTGCGGGGGGATACGCTGACACGGCTTACTCTGATCCCATTGTTACAAGTAAATGAGGCAACTTACAGTCACTGTAAACCAAGTTTTATTCGTGGGCAATTATTTTTGCGATGTTCAGGAAAGCCATTTCAAAACAGACTTGTAATTTACTGCTAGATGGAGAAACTTTAAAAAAAATAAATGTGTTACTTATTTGCAAAATTAGCTCATTTTAATTGATATAAAAATTTATTTTCAAACTTTTTACAAAGATTTTAATTTGAAGTAAATACTATCAATATTCCAATCAGTAGTGAGTGCTGATATATACAATATACATAATTATGTCATTTTGTATGTTTAATCAATACACTTACTCCAGTTTATTGTTTATAAGAAAGGTGAATGTATTTTACATGGTTATCAACCTTAAAGTTTGTTGTTACAGTGTAAACTTGATAATTATGAAAAAAAACTAGGTATTTTACCAGATCATCAATTTGAAATTAATCTACTTTATCTAAGTAGATTACCCCTGGTAAATAAGTCAATGTGTTTTATGAAGTGATCAATCTACATTATTAAGGAATGGTCCCTAGTCAATAGGTCAATGTACTTTACGAGGTCATCATTCAACCCCTGTTGTTACAGGAACGGTCCCTGATCCAGATGACGGACCAGGCACAGGGGTCATCATCGCTGCCGTGGTCAGCTCCATCTTTGTTGTTCTCTTCATCATTGCTGTCTTCTTTGTTCGTCGTCGGTTTCAGAATAAGAGCCCGGGACATACCCCTGGAGGACCGTCTCCTAGAACCAGCTTCAGCCGGCACAAGAAGAGGTTTGTCTAGATGTCGAGGAATTCTACCTCAGATCTATATAATTATGTATTAATTGCACTGTAGATTTACACACCTTAGATTTCTGTGTATCAGTATTAACTGTAAATCAACTTTTATTCGTGTGCGAGAAATTTTCGCAAGGTTCTTGAAAACCTGTTCATCGCTAATATTTCTCACTTTAAACCAGTTTTTGACGTATGGCTGTCATAACAACAAAATATATCAGATGAATCTTTTTTCGCTAAAATTAGTTGTCGCGAATCAGTACATGTATATCCAGAGTTAATCACGAAATTAAATTGCTGCTATGTAAAGTTGGTTTACCGTATAAGTTGTTACAGTACTGTTGTTGATTATTATTAGTTCATTTTACTTGCCAATGGATTGCACCATTATAGAATTCGATGTATCAACATATGTATAAATGCTGCTATATAGTTGTTTTTACCTCAACATGAAGATGTGTTATTTGACACTACATTCGATTATTTTATAAATGCAGGAGTTTACCTGTATATGTAGTCATTTGAATTTTCAATGATTGTTTCAAACAGGTTCTAGAATCTCAAATACTACAGAATAACCATTATGTAGAAACTCAAATAACATGGAATAACTGTTACGTAGAATCTCAAATAACACAGAATAACCATTACCTACAAACTCAAATAACACAGAATAACCATTGTGTAGAATCTCAAATAACATGGACTAACCATTGCGTAGAATCTCAAATAACATGGACTAACCATTACGTAGAATCTCAAATAACATAGAATAACCATTATCTACATGTACAAAAACTGTATGCAATATCATTTCCATACCCTGAAGATAGGATCTTTATAGAGCCCTGTATGTGATTGAATGATATGTGTCTTTCTTTTAGCCATGAAGTCAAGGTGGCAGACTTTAAGGACTACATTAAGACCTTGTCTGCAGACTCGGACTTTAAATACGCGGAGCAGTTTGAGGTTTGTTGTCTCTCATTTCATTCTCCGTTTGTTATGCTACAGTTACACTGTTAGGCCAAAAAAATTAATGTTTTGTTTTTCAGGCACTGTTGCATTGTTAGCTCAAATACTTATGCATTGATTAATTTTATTTCCAAACAAGGGTAGAATCCATATTTTAAAAAAAAAAAATTTAATTATATTTTGAAATTTTTGGCGTAAGTATTAAACTTAAGATTTTTTTTTTTTCGCAAGTTGTTTAACTTTTTTCAAAACATACACATAGTACATGTTTTGATAGGAAGAAAAAAATGTTATGTTAGATTTTTTATTTGACAGGACCTGAAAGAAGTGGGACGAGAACAGACTTGTTCTGCAGCAGAGTTACCGGTGAACCGTGGGAAAAACCGATTTACCAATATTCTGCCGTACGACCACTCCCGAGTGAAGCTGCTTCCAACGGATGACGAAGAGGGGTCGGATTACATCAATGCAAACTACATGCCGGTATGCAAAAAATGTTGACTAGACATTAAGTATCTATAGATGTAAAAATTTTACAAATGTAAGAGAGAGTACAAGTGCTTACATTGAAACATCTTTATAATTTATGTTTATGAGAATTTCTAAGTAAGAATTTTTCTTTCTATGTTGCTGTTGAAATGTGAAATGGCTGACATACATGTATGACATACATGTAGATCAACACAAAACAAAATGATTTTCATTTCTTTGGATTTTGTTGATTCATATTAATAAAATGGCTCTGTTCTGTATGCAGAGTTTTACCTCTACAGTAAAACATGTTAATAGCGAACATGCTTATAATGAATTGACGCTTACAGCAAAGTGAATTTCATTCCCTGTGACTTTATTACATATTGTAGATTTTATTACATGTTGTAAACTTGACAGATATAACAAATTGCACTTATAACCAAGCCTAATTGCCCGTCCCTGGCATTTTGTTAAACATGTAAGCGTGTTTTACTGAATAAAGTATAGGATATTTTCACAGTCACATTGAAAGTTTTATCAGGTACTATAACAGCCACATTGAAATTCATCCGATCTTTGTTTAGGGTTACACCTCTAAGCGGGAGTACATTGTGACCCAGGGACCCCTCCCCTCCACGAGGGACGATTTTTGGCGGATGATCTGGGAGCAGAACATCCGTAACATTGTGATGTTGACCAGGTGCACCGAGAAAGGCAGGGTGAGTGTAGAACAGTGTAACGTGTAGCAGTCTGTACATGTATTAATGAATGAAAAGTGTTTTTACTTCTGTGATTGTATTATGTATGGTATTTTGTCTTACATGTTTACTTATTTTATTATAGCATTCTTTAGTATGTAAAGTAATTCTTGTATGTATGTGCATAAATCTAACAAATGTAAAAAAGATACATGTAAAACATATATTAGATAAGATGTTATCTAAAATTAATTTTTTTTTACCAGTACTCATAAAAAAATAAAGGTAGAGAATAGTGATATTTACAGTTGAGTCAAAATGATTTCATATTAATTACAATAATGATTTTGTTCTGTTTCAATTCTGGTTATACATATGTAAAGATCAATTAGTTCCAAGGATACATACATTCAAGTAATTTACTGTTTGGTACTGTTTTTCAGGAGAAATGTGACCATTACTGGCCGCCACACTCGGACGCCATGTTTTATGGTGACCTACAAGTTGCAGTGCTTACAGAGACCAGGTTTCCCTCCTGGAGCATCACAGAAATGAAGATAGCTTATGTAAGTTATGTGAGAACTTGTGTTCAAACCCATTGTTTATCATGTATACAATAAAATATGTCCGAACCAATCCAAACTTCTCATCCTGGTGAGACTAAATTTACTGACTTTCGGCAAGCATCAATCTGTGGCAAGTCACAACATGAGTATATCTTGTTACCAACCGTAAATAGTAATGAGTGAGGATTTTTATTTGGTATATTGCCCTATTTCTATAACTTTGATGTTTTTCTCCCAGGGTAATGTAACACGACCCATCAGACACTTCCATTTCACCGCTTGGCCAGACTTCGGGGTCCCGGAGCGACCCCAGAGCTTGATCAAGTTTGTACGCATCGTAAGGGACCAGATGATCAGAGAGTGTGGCCCAATGCTTGTCCACTGCAGGTAAGGGTTTCAATTAAGGTACTTCACTACACCCAGACTTATACATTTTAAGATGGCGAATTAAATATTTTGTTAAACTGTTTATATCGGTTGTATATCGTCGTAGCTCAGTGGCTTAAGTATTGGGCTTCTGAACCGCAGACCAGGAGTTCGAACCCGCCTGGAGCTTTTGTTCATATTTTCTGAACTTAAATTTTCGAAAATTATGTAATTTTTCATCAAAAATTGCACATTTTTTGCCTATTTGACATATAAACCTCTTATCCATTATGATATCTATCATAATCAAGTAATTTTCTGCTGATTTGAGAAAATATTTCAAGGTGTAGTGAGCCACCTTAAAAATGAAGAAAAAATTTTGCATTTTATTTATTTTGAGAATTAAAATGTTATTTTAGAAATGCAAAGTAAATGCACCGGTGAAGTGGGCCAAAAAAGAAAAAGAATATTTTGGTTTTTAAAAAGCATTACTGCATTAGATCAAATCCTGACACATTGATTAATCTTGTTGCTATATTAAAAAGGGGGAATAACTCTATTTAAGTTAAAATACTATATGATAATAAAGTTGGTACCCTTTTCAAATCTTAAAATTAAAAAAAAGAATGAAAAACATGCCTGCCATATTATATTTTGAAATGCTTGGCCAGGGATTCAGTACAATTTTAGCTGTAGCATTAAAACTGACCATATTTTAAAAAAACATAATCCTCAGGCTGATACATTTTTAATTGTTGTTACCTTGCTGTTTATGACAGTGCGGGTGTCGGACGATCAGGGACGTTCATCGTACTGGACCGTCTCCTACAGGAAATCAAGGAGCGAGACACGTTGGACATCTTTTCCATCGTCCACGACCTGAGGAAGGAGAGGGTGTGGATGGTGCAGACAGAGGTAGGTCCTCTATTCCTGTCTTTTGTACATCATACATTTGTGACTCTTGTGGTCAAACGCTGTGCAGATGTTTTGTGTGCATGTGTGTTAAACTCAAGTATGATAAAATTGTTAGTTATTTAATATGAACATTTTTTTAGCAGTTGTGCCCTTTACCTTTCAGCTCGATTAACAAGAGCAACTTTTTTTCATTCTTTTTGTTCATTTAGAAAAAAAAAAAGAGACTTTTTAAGAAGAGGTTATTGCTGGAAAATACATTTGTCATCTTTTCATTTCTTCTTCTCCAGTTTATATATTTGTAAAGCTAACAAAGATTTTTATTAACTAATTCTTATTGTACATGACATGTACTTATAAACAGTTTTGAGATATCTGCACATATTTATATGTGTACTGTATATAGGGAAATATTCGCCCCTGTTTTTATTTTCGCCCCTTTCACCCTCGTTGTCAGCGGGCAAATTTAAGACTGGGAGATTCCATTCTCAAAGATAATACCTCTTTTAACAAAATTGCATCTGGGCGAATTCAAGACGGGACGAAACCGTTTGGAAGTGATGAAGAGCAAAAATAATACGGGGCGAAAATAACCCTGTATACAGTAGTTAGAAGTGGCAAGTGGTCTCATTCTCTTGTAAAATAGGAGAGAAAGAGTGAATTGTCTCCCTTGGACTGAAGCAGAGTGTTCAGCGCATTCCTTTTCTCTCGTTACAGCAACAGTACGTGTGTGTTCACCAGTGTCTGCTCTGTGTCCTAGAGGGACGAGAAGAGGAGCATGTGTATCAAAATCTCGGAATCGCCAACGCCGCCTTTGACGGTGAGTCGATGTGTTGAGGTTTCATTTTATCAGGGAGCATGCTACTTTTTCAATTCACTGCCGTAAATTTATCAATTTGAAATCAACATCAAGAATCTGAAAATTTAAATAGGTTTCAGAGTTTTCAATTATGAGTAAGCGGTAAGGATAGTAAGAATTGTTTCTTTTAAATTAAACTCTAGGAATCTTTGCTCATCTCTTGATTGATAATTGTGTGTACTTAAAAATCAGTACTTTGAGTTTTTGTCAAATGATTAAAAATCAAATGATTTTTTTGATGTTTAATCTTATAATTGCTAGTGTTTAGTGTTGATAGAGACCAGCTCATTGATAAATAATCAAATCTACATGTAAGTTGAAAGTGATAGATTTTTTATTATTGTTGGGAAAATTATACATGCACTAATGGGTTTAGTTGCAATAATGTAGCCCTCTCCGATTTTTTATATCTGATGTTAACCCCCCCTCCCCTCTCCCCCTCCCCCCCCCCCCCCAAAAAAAAAAATGGGAGAGAGCTACATTATTGCAGCTATTATGGGTTATTCATTTAGTAATAATTAAACATGCTTGTGTAATACATGCATGCATTCATGTAATATGATGTATTATTTGATTATTTTACAGCTGATGATGAAGGAATAAATGTGGAAATCCCTTGAGGGGCCTCCTATCCACAGTGTTGTTCTCTGTATTTCATCGCAAGTTGCTGCTTTCACTAACATAGAAGCATACCGATACCTCAAGGCTGATCAAATGATACATTTCATAGCTTTCAAAAATTGTCATAGGGTATTTAACACAATTTTTTGTAAATTATTTTTCACTTCAAAGAAAATTCTGTTAAACTGAATAATGTTTTTGTAAATGCATTGTATACAAGTTCTCAAGTTTCTTTTTTTTTTTTTCATTAGAATATAAGTCAGTATTTAATCATGCAAAAGAACTTGTTGAAATAATTTTAAAGAATTAGTTAAGAGGCATAAGAAATTGCCAAAAATATTATTTTTTGATGATTTGAAAATCAGTGAAAATCCATGCAGGACTTTTTTTTTTAAAATATTGTGTTTGTTGATGCAACTTTTTCCCTGATATGCATTTATTTTTTACGTATATCATACTTCACAACGAAATGCAGAATACAGCTTAAATTTGTTTTGATGCATTACGCATCATTCTTAAAGCATGTTCTGTGCACCGTTTATACTGCCAGTAACTCATACAATCTTGTACCGTTGACTTATCAGAGATACGTGTAGTGATCAATTAATTTTTTCTCATTAAATGATAAGATTTTTATGCCATGTGTTTTTTTTTAATCATCATGTGTATATTATATATCTATGGTCGTGATATTGTAAGGTTGTGCGATTTGTCATATCATCTTTGTTGGTGCTGTGAAGCCTTTTTGTAAATATATCCATTCCAAAATCTTTGTACATTTATTGTTTTATTTTTTATATTGATATTTATTATGATTATATGTATTTATTGTTGGGCCATTTCGTTTTTTTGTGTACTACTATTCTAGTAATGGAAATCTTCCCATTAAGCATCGGAAGTCAGATTTAGCTAAAAATTATGATGTCATTGATGAAATATCAGATTATCAACGAACATTTCCTAAGTATATCTGCCATTTCTATTTCTGTATACAATGTGTGTTTATGCATGTATAATTACTATGTACATGTACATACACACAAAATTGATTCCACTTCCCCAGTCAACCAGAAATTGGGAACATTATTTTTTTTTATTGTTTAAAACATTTCATACATGTATATTTGTCACAAAAAATGAATTCTTTATATTTTTTTTTTTAAGAACAATTTTTACTGTTACAGCTGTTTTCTGTAATTAGGAGGGATTAATTGTTTATACTTGAACAATGAATTAATTAGGAACATTTTTGGGATTTATGTAACTATATCATTGCAAAAAAGTTTTCTGATTTTTTTCCCAGCAATTGAAATTCAATTTACATGCTTTTATTGCATCTTAAGGTGCCATGATATTTTTATACATGTAGAGATATTTTATAAAGCTATTCTTTGTAGAGTTTATTAAGGTTGTTGTGTAGTGCCTTATTTAGTATGATCTGTAAGGAGTGTCTGAGTCTCTCATACTCTTTATTCAAACTCAACATTGGGGCATTATTCCAAGAATCTGTAAGATTTGATATTAAATTTTTTTTTGTATTTGACCAACTTTTTGTTTTTTTTTTACAATCTATCAATTTAATAGAATAAAATGGAAGTTCTGTGTACAAGGCAATTATTGACATCCAAATTTGTTTTTGTAACACTTAACCTTATTGGCAATGTGCTTCAATTTATTCAACACAGAGCCTAATTTTTATTCGCAGCAACTTTATTTCACTCTTTATCAGAGATGAATCATTCAATTTCCTGCTGCTAAATTTTTGCGCCAAGCCTTATAGATCTAAACCTGTGTTGTTAAACCCATATTACAAGGACTGGTTTGCAGCGGGATACAATTAGTGGATAATCTCTCGTGAACCTCGCTGCGAAAATTGTCTTGCATGCGAATAAAAGTTAGTTCACAGTTACTGATTTTAAAACATTCAAGTTAATTAATTGTCTTGCACAACAGTTGTGCCTTGATGAAATCGAGCAGGGTGATATTTTTTACAGCCTAGTCATCTGGCAGAAAAAAAAATACATGCATCGTAAAGAATTACAGTAACCTTATACCAGTTTACATTCTGTCTTTATTTGTCTAATGGTTGATTTTTTTTAAAGAAGAAAAGGGTTGTCCATGAGATATCTCAACAATGTAGTTCTTCTGTTTTGGGCATAACATGTATTTTTGGAGAAAGTAATTCCAATACAGTAGCTTTGATTTCTATAAACAATTGTTAACAGTAGTTTTATGTTGTTGATTTAAGTTGATAAGAATTAGTATTAAACTATTTAAATGATAGAATATTCAAGATTTTGTAATTATAGATTTCAAGGATGTAGTATCTTTTATATTCCAGATTTTCAAAATGTATTATCCACTTTTGTGTGTTGGGCATTGTATATCTAATTAGTGTTTTGTTTGACTTTCGTGTGTAAAATGTGCACAGTGTAAAACTTTAACAAGCTATTATCAGAATATGGTGTTTACCTTTGTGCTCCCCTGTATGTTTTTTTTCCCACATGAATGTAAGTGTTGTATTTTTGTACAGTACTGTACTAACTCTTTGAATCAGCATACCATCACGTGATGTTTTGTTTTTAATGATGTGACTACTCACCTGAAAAGAAATAAGTTTTCTTTTACATCTAGTCAGCATTGAAGTTCTGACCTCAATTTCCAATAACGAAATGTATAAATATACAAATATTATATTCAGTGTTGTGTTTTTATTCTTTCTTCGTTTCTACACAAGACATTAAAAGAGATTGGGATATTGATGTAATGAAATAAACCATATGTTGGCAAACAGATCCATCAGAGCATTTAGATAGCAAAAGTATTCGTCTTTTTTTTTTAAATGTAAGTTAATTGGCTTAGTTAACATGAATGAGATAATATATAGTCGAAATATAACGATTCTTTCTAAATAAATACTTACAATTGATCCGTCGTGAGAAAATTTTACTATGGGCAAAGACACATGCCTGACCTTTTTTTCTCGCAGTGATGTGCATTACACGTGCATGATATTAAACAATACTTTAATTGCCAGCGCATGAAATTGGTAGTTCAATAGTCTTTTCAGACATTTTTTTTTCTTTTGGATGACATGCATGTATATGTGGTTCTATATTATATTAAAAAAAAATTATATTTGACGTGCCAAAAAAGAAAAGCGTTAAATATCAAAATCGTAAAAAAACTCCTGAAAAACGGTGGAAATTTTAAGTCCATCGAAATTTTTCACACTTACATGTACATATGTTTATTTATCTCTACTTTGTCAACAGTTATTTTTCTTGTTAATGAACTAAAATTTGTTTTTTAGGATATCTTTAAATAACGGCACGTTTCCGGGCCTACACACTGTACTGTCGCCATTTATCATCTGTTAATCTGATGACAACTTTTTTAATGAAAAATTAAGTGATGATAAAATTAATATTACCGGGCCTTATGGTCCCTTAATCAAAGTTAACAAAGAAAACAGAATAATTACTGAGTATATCGTATAATTTAACTAACACTAGTCCGACATTATTTGATGTTTTGTGAATAGGCGTTTCATTGTGTAATAAAACAGACATGTTTATAGTGTATACTAATCACTTTATGATTCGAACCGAACCCCACCCACCCCAAAAAGAAAATTGCATCCGCGATACACAGTCAAAAGGCGCATTAATAGCCGCTCAACCAATTCCGATGCATTACACGAGGATGATAAAAATTTATATATCGTTCTTACATTTTGGAGGTATGCAGTTATTTTTAATAAAATCTTTTTTCAAGAAAAAAAATTGAATTCTTCATTGATTGAGCTTTGTGAAAGAAAACAAAATGGAGAAAATCAACCAGTTTAGAATAATATCTTTGCTGAACGAGGAAAGGAGTACTAGCAAAGTGGATTTCAGGGTACTTGGTAGACAACATATAAATGGATACATCTTTACAGAAAGCAGGCATACCATGGTTCCACAGATGCGTGGAACACACGAGTGTTTTTAGCAAGCTCTGTAAGGAGGCCAACAAAGAAAGGGGTTTTAACTGCTGCAGCAGTGTGGTTAGGCCTAGCCAACACCTATTGATCTGTCCCTCACAAGCTGATTGAGTCGGCCATGAAACTGTACCATTTACCAGGAAATGTGCAGAGGATTATCGGGGGAATACAGATTCAGTTCATTGTTGACGATTTCGCCACATTCTGGCAGAGAGTAGAGAAGGGGGTATTCATTGGATGTACAATCTCCCCTATCCTGTTTGTGATGGGAATAGGGATTCTGCCAGTGATAAACTCGGGGATCTATCAATCACCAATCAGAAACTTCATGGATGATCTCACAGTGACAACATCAACTCATATATACAAGCAAGATGGGTCCTTTCAACGTTGGAAGATAGCGTTTCCTTGGCGCGTATGAATAAAGTTCAAGCCAAAGATGTCTTGTATTAAAGGCCATGTCAGCAGACCTGGCTGGATGCAAATTCAAGGTAAATAGATCTTTTCAACAGTAGGAAATCCAATTAAATGCTTTGGAAAGTGGTTTAACGAATCCATCACAGACAAGGATAGCACTGAATACACAACGAAAATGTTCCAAACATGGCTGAAAATGGTTAACGACAGTGGATTACCATGCAGAAAAGCACATGCATAAGGCGTGGATATACCAGCAAGGGATCCCGTCAAGACTAATGTGGCTGCTCTATATATATGAAGTTGCAACTAATACAGTTGAATATGGCTTGGAGTTTCTCCATCATTCACATTGACGGGTCTCTACGGCAACTCAACCCAATTAAGAATCCTCAGTGATGGAAGAGTTCAAGGTTGCGAAACACCGTCTAGTAATGATTTTATGAGACTCGACAGACGACAGGGTTGCGAGAACAGGGATTCAAGCAAGGACAGGAAGAAACTGGTCAGCAAGAACATCAGTAGACCAAGCAACAAAGAGTATGCGTCACTTACGAGACATCATTGGAAACACAAGCATTGGACGACAGGGCGTGGAAATGTCACATTCAAAAAGTGGTTCAAAGCACCAGCAGCAGAAAGGCGCACTATGGTTCAGGCGCAGAAGTAAGGCGCACAGACGAAGAAAAAGCAACTTAACTTGGAAAACAGCGGGCATGGATGAAGATGCTACTAGAGCGGGAGTTAACCCGGAAAGAGCTATGGAGGAATAACCAGTTGAGAATATGGTTCTTCCTGAGGTCGTTATATGACATTACCATCCCCGGGATACTTGCAACAGTGGAGACTAAGTGAAGACACAAACCCAAACTGTAAGCTGTGTAGAAAGTGAGGGACCATGGTGCATACTCTATCAGGATGCCAAGTAGCTCTGACTAAAGGGATATATAGATGGCAACATGACAAAGTCCTACGGGAGTTGACTGATGTGCTGAAGGTGGAGAAAAAAACTAAGGAAACGACCATCAGACTCGAAGCAAAGACAGCTTCAGTTTGTAAAACAGGGTGAATCTACACTTAATGACACAAGAGTGCCAAAACGTACATCATCGCTGGATAGAGGGAATGACTGGGAACTCAGAGTGGATCTAGATAGGAAGTTAGTTTTCCCTACCATCTGGGAAACCAACTTAAAACCAGAGGCAATGTCAGTCTCCAAGCATTCGAAGATGCTGGTCCCAGTGGAAATGACAGTGTCATAGCAAGAGAATTATAAGGAGGCTCACAAGAGGATCGCTCTCAGGTATTCAGAGTTCATGGCATACTGAAAGGATAAAGGATGGTACATTTGGTTGTTTCCCTCAGAGGGTTCCCAGCGCAATCGTTGTGAAAGCTGATCACCCAGGGGTCACAACTTTCGCAATTTTAGCAGAAGGCTCTATGGATATCATAACCATGTATTAGCCCCCCCCCCCCAATATGTGTGGGAGTAGAGAAGAAGATTTTTGAAATGTTTTTTTTTAATATTTGGCCCCGCTCATGAGTTTGACTTCAGGAATTTACATTCCTCTCATCATGGAGATGCTTCAAACATTAAAATATTAACTACTAGTATTAGCCTTTTAGCTTTCAACAAGAAGATTAAACTGTAAAATTTTAACGGAAGACAGACGACGCATGACGACAGACAATAACCGAAGGCAATTGGTCATTTGAGCGACGCAGGTGACCTAAAAAGTTGAAGTATACCAATAAAGGATTTAGCAAGATTCCAGTTCTCCGTACGCAGTCTTATCTCCCGAGGGAAACTGGAATCTTGCTGATTCTATCAAAGTTAAACGTTATCATCTAATTGTATACTGAAAGTGCAAATATAACAGCGCCCTATTGTCTGTTTAATGCATTGTTGGGATTTCAGCGTAGATTTAGTGTAAGAATATTGCTTATAAACTTCCTAGCTTTTATAATTTTAAAGTGGAATTAATATTATTTAAATAATCTGATATAGCATTTTTCACGTTTTTGACCCAATTCTTAAATTAAAGTTACATGGTCACGATTTTGGTCGAACATTATTTTTCCAATTTTGATGTTTACAATGCCTCATTAAGGCATTTTTAATCGGCAACCAACATTTGATTGTCATTTGTTGAGTTATAAGCGAGTTACAGAGCTTACAATTCTATGCTATGTAAACAAAGTTTTTGTTTACATTTTGAATATTGAAGTGAAAATTCCAGTTTTAGACCTCAAATGAATGTGTTAATCGTTCGGAACTGTTTAATTATGCTTAAAATGAATAAGAAGATAGACAAATCAGCTTGGAAAAGATTTTTACTGGTATATTGAACCTATGTAAACAAAAACAGGGCACGAGCCTTGTTTACATGACGAAGAATTGTGAGCCCTGTATCTTGCTTTAAACTCATCGACTGGCACCCAAATTTCATTTGATCATTAGAAATTTATTCCTAAGGCACTGTAAATAATAAAAACAGAAAAATAAAATTTGACCAAAATCGTGACCATGCCCCTTTAATTGTCACAACAATCTTAATTCTTAAATCTTAAACATAACTCAATATAAACTCTGCATTCAAGACAATAAATGAACATAGTACGGACTTTTCGGCATAAATTTTAATTAATATTCTATGACGTTTGTAAATAACTTAATATAACTTAATAAATTTTCGTACAGAAATATTTATCAATATTATTTGGGTCGAAAACTCGAATCGATGTCTATAAATAAACGTGTTTAGCCCATTTGTGATAGTCAGATCAGACATGTTTTTGGCACCATATATTTGATGTAATCTGATACTGTAACAGAATAAAAGATCTTAGGGCTCCCCCTCCCCTCCTTCTAAATGTCCTACACATCCTATCAATAAATGCTCCACATGTCACAAAGATATCTGATGACACAGTTTGACAATGTCAGAGTTTAGGACAAACTTTAGGTTCGAGAGCACCGACAAAAACTGAAAGATAGTGCTCACTTTTATTCTTAAAAGATGTAAACAAAATCATCTCTTTAATAATGTTTTAAGTTGTATTTCAAGTAGCTTTATAAGCTGTAACTTAAGTAATATATTTATAAGCTGTAACTTAATAAATATATTTATAAGCTGTAACTTAAGAAATATATTTATAAGCTGAAACTTAAGTAATATGTTTATAAGCTACTGAGCTTGTAAGTGTTCAGGAATGTGTTTTTTGAACGAACTTAATTACTATATAGTGGTAAATCTGTAAAAGCCTCGCAAAAAATAACCCCCGAGGGACAAAAACCATGATATATCATATTTAATTGAAACTCTGAGTATATGATTTTTTCTTATAAAATTTCATCAATTTGGTGTCTGATGAATATTAACCAGCATTTCTAATTTGGTTATAAGATGTAAAACCCAGTTGTAAAACCCAGTATTTTTGATATACTGTCTACTACACCCTCCCAAAAATAAATAGAACATAGCAGATATTTAATTTTACATCACATATTATCATCTAATTAAAACTTTTTTTTTTCTAATTTGAAGTAACATTTTCTGGTAAGCAACATTTGCACCATTATCCATAGTACTGTCAGAATACTGTTTAACATTCAAGATCTATTTTTGAAAAGAACTAAGAATCTATTGTAAGATAAAGCCGTTAAAATAATCCTATCTACGGACGAATTCGGACTCAGTTTCAAGATAAGGGACACCCGCTATTTCGACCGCTGTCAGATAAGCACCACACATAGGTACAAATACTTGGCCTAGTAAGTACAGTGTAGGTCGATAGCTTTTAATTCTGTTCCAGCATGAGGTCCCTAGTCGTTGTTTCACTTTTGGTCGTCTCTACCCTAGCTCATCCAGGGTTCCGACTCCTCATCCCTAACGGCATCAATGTCCCTAATCCATGCATAACGTTTTTGGGCTGTGGAATGCGGTTGGACATAATATTGAGATCGGAGGCGGGCCGGGAAACGTGTTTGGAATGGTTCGTATGTTTACATATTGTTATGTTATAAGTACATGTACACGTATTCAGTAGAACGTAGACTTGGTAAATAAAAGTACAACAGGGGGGGGGGGATTTTTTTTTTATTTTCAGTGATCATAGAATCATTTAACCATTACGCTGATGAATATACTTTTAATTAGTTAGTGTATGTCATCTCGACAAAAAAAAAATAGACTTCCTATTCATGACTTTTGTCTTCGTCGAAAAGGGAAGATATGTGTGAAAGAGTTTAACAACGATTAATCTCCTTAAACATATGCCCTTTTTTTAAAATCTAAAACATTGTAAATTTTTAATCACATTTTCTGCTGATTAGACATAAATTTTGACACCAAAGAAATAAAATTCCAAACAGAACATTTGATAAGTTTTTGCAAACTCATTCTGAAAATCAAAGACAATAAATTATATTTTCAATTCCTCCATAATCATCGATATAAAAATTAAAAAGTTTTTGGATAACAAATTAAATCAAAGAAAAATTGTGGCCAACGTCAAGTAAAGTTCTATCTTTAAAGTAAAGCAATTATAACTAATAATTTTTCAATAGTCTTTTAAATTTATTTATGAACACGATCTAGTTAATAGTTAATAGTTAATACATCCCACTATACCGTCTGTATTTATTTATAGGACTTTGTAACTGCCAATACTCAATGGACAAAAGATCTGTGCCAGAAAGACTCTGACATGGACGGCAAGACAAACGGGGAGGAGCTTGGGGACCCAAACTGTGTGTGGAAGCAGGGGGACGCCCCCGCGGGGGACGCTACTGGTCACCCAGGTAAGACTGGACAGCGAACTAACGAGGGTTTAGGGTGTCGATTGTTTTGCCAATACATCTTTAATACAGGGGAAAAGGAAAGGTCATACCCTTACGTCTTATCTAAATATCATTCATATCATACAAATCATTCATGGATTAATATCTACTAATATTCTGCCATTTTCAGTACATGTGCTTTTTCCCTAATTTACTGACAACGAATGAGACCGTAACACTTTTTGATAAGTGAAATAAAACCGAATCTATTAGAATATAACACATACAAGTCAAACAGATAAAATGAGGTTAAAACTTTAGGGTCAACATTATAGAATCCTTCCTTTAGACACATTGGTAATATGCGTGAATTTCTTATAATTTGTTTAATTAAGTTTTCTATATACCAGTATGAAGTTTTAGCAACTATAACTAAGTACCCCCTCCATTCTATCACTCAAGAGATGTAACTTCGAGTGGGCCTTCAAACTATTTGAGATTTTACACGATTATCACTTTTTATTTTTATTACAGGTATATGTGAGCCTATGTCGGACCCTAACTGTATGAAGATTAACGCCAATATCACTTGTGTATAAATAGTCTAGGTGAACGCATCTACTATCTCTTTGATATGTAGATATAAACTCACATCGTAAATGTATATAGTGAACTGTAGTAATGAATTTAGAATTTTAATTAGGATTTATATACATGTTCATTATAAAGTGAATCATGAAATAAAGGAATGAAATACAATTGATGTACGTGTACTAATCTACTTGTCTCTATTTGTATTGCACTCTAACTTGCTCTATTTCTCTTAAAACAATTTATTGCGTTCATTAGTCAGACCCTAAACCTTACCATTAACAAGGTGAACATCTGCCAATAAGTCATCTAAATGTTTATTGAAATACACGGAAAGGTGAATGGATGTAGGAACTTTGACATTTCTTCTAGCTACATTATGATTTTTTAACTCTTTGTTCCAAGAATGATCGGAGTTTTTCTTAATTATGAATAGGTAGATAAAAAAATTATTCACGAAATTATGCATATAATCGCTGTGTTGTCATGGCGTTATGAACTGCAGATTCCCTACATATATATGTAACGGTATTACCATAGTTAACGTGCTGCACCCAAACTGTCCTACACTTCATATAAACTGGCGATTGCCTTTGCAAGAAACAGATTACAGAATAATGATATGACTTTTTTTAAAAATACCAATAGCATTTCATAAGCAAATGTTTTAATCGTGTATGAAGAAATGAGTAAAATCTCTGGTTGGAAAAGTGTATTTAATACCTGCAATACAACTCCTTAAAAGGAGATTAAGCTTCAGATAAAAAATTACAGTTCTTTTCACTCTGTGATATCTTAGTTGGTTATTCTAAAATTCAAATCTTAATCATTTTTCGTGTACAAACATTGATAAGTTTAATGTGATTCTGTGTTTTTATTGATAACCTTTCTCACTGAATTAAACTCAAATTACAAATTAAAGCAGAAATACAGACAAAAGCACTAACAAATATGTAACATTGTTTTAACAAAAGTTTATTTGAGTTTTCTATCAACGTACAAAAAATTAAATGCATAACTGGACACTATTGGCTTCTCTAATTTGATAAAACTGCAAACACCAACCCCACCACTTCTTAAAAAAACCAAACCCAAACCCCAACCCTCTCCAATAATGAAATACCGCATATTCTGCTGCACTTGGAAATTTCATATCAGCAGCTATTGATGTTAAAACAATCCATGAATATAAGAAATTGGTTTGGAAAAGGGGCATACTAAGTACAAATCAAAGTACTGAAGAACTGACGGGAGTTGGTTTTGTCGATGTTTATTTATTTTAAAATCAATGATATGTTATTTTGCATGACAATTACATGTAGTTTCTAATTTGTATTTCAATTACGCACATTCTTATAATATGAATTTTTGGACTTTTTCAACAAGAATGTCGAGAAACCCCCATATGAATACTGTTAAATAATACTTAAAGATAAAATTAATTCAATCAAACTATGTATCAGTAATAGAAATATTTCTCGAAAATTGTATGGATCCAAGCAACATTGAACTCTAGTCTCGTTCCACCAAACGCTCGGCTGACACCGTTAATCTCCGACAAGCAAGAGAGACTCTCTGCTTGTCGGAGATTTACGGAGACAGCCGAACATCGAGTTGAACGAGACTATATTGAACTCTGGCGTAGGAATACATACGACTACAAACAATATCTGAATTGTTAGTACCATTTAAAATCTGACTATCTTCAAGGTATTTATAAATAAGTTTCCTTGAAAAACAATGCTTTAGCATACATTACATGTACATCGAATTTATCAATTATTTTCAAGAACTAAGTCTTGTCAGCAGTGATGATTTGTGCTGAGGTCCAAACACTGTTTCACTTTCGGTTTGTCCGAGTAACTGCAAAGGAGAGTTAATTAAAATCAACTCCCAAATATGTAAATACACGCATGGCATCAAAATAGTGTTTATACTGGTATTGGATTGCTATTCACTTTGATGCGCTGAACAATGAAAAGAAATATATGTGCGATCACAAGCCAAATAAATAGGATGCAAAGGACCCCAAGGCTCGCTTTTATTCCTCTGTTTTCGCTGAAAGAAAACAGACCAGATGATTTTCCTGTTCCTCTCTGTTTGGTTTTGAGATGCATTGTCTTGCATTTCAAGGAGGCTTCCCTTGTAGTTTCTTTATAACAGCAAAGAAACAATAAAAATTGTAATTAAACAAGTTCAACTGCTATATTAAAAAAAATCAAACTGAATTAATGGCTTGTGTCTTTTGGTGCTTTTCTACATAATGGCATAAAAGGTGCTGGTAAGGTTAATATACAATACTCAAAACGGATGTGAAATGAAAAAAAAGCGGTTGGATAAAAAATCTTTTTAATAGTATTCCTTTCATGTTAATTCTGTGAGTAAAATTTGAGAATTTTTGTCTGTTGTCGTATTAATGTTAGTTTTTTAAAAATTACATTGATTTTGCAACACAGGAGAGAGAGAGAGAGAGAGAGAGAGAGAGAGAGAGAGAGAGAGAGAGAGAGAGAGAGAGAGAGAGAGAGAGAGAGAGAGAGAGAGAGAGAGAAAGAGAGAGAGAGAAAGAGAGAGAGAGAGAGAGAGCTGGAGCTGAGAGAGCTGATGCACTCAAACGAGATTAACCGAGATGTGAATTATTAAGGGGGATGTGCGGCTATCTTGTACATTTGAGGATAAAAATGTAAACATTTCTTGAACTGACTTATTTCTGCCCAAATCTGATTAAAACTATTGTCAAAAGATAAAAAAGCAATAAATATGAGGTTCTACACGTTGATTTCTATTCAAATTACGCATACAGAAAAACAACCTTTTTTCACTTAGAACAGCGCTGCTACAGACTGAAATTCAAGGTTTTAAAATCTAAATAAATATTAAAGGAGGTCAAAATTGTCAAATCTACAACCAGATGTAGAGCAAAATGCATAAACTTGCTTATTTAAGTTGTAACTTTGTCTCAAAAGAGGGTACCCTAATCTTGAAAATGGTCTGAAAAAGTACTATTTTTGTCTGTGTCTATGGGAGTACATTGAAGTTATTAGTATATTTTCACTGAAAAATATATGTACTTTCTTTATTGAAGACAATTGAATTTGGAACTAGAACTTGTATAGAGATGTCTGTTACGTTTTGAATTGACAATTATTTTTTCTTTCGAAAATATAACGCCAATAATCCTCCATAGACACAGGAGTTCTAAGTACAAACTGGATTTTTTCTCATTCTAAAAATAGATCCGATGCTGACTGATAAAAATAGGAACACTATTTTGAGGCAACGTTACTACTTA
This sequence comes from Magallana hongkongensis, assembly GCA_015776775.1. Lineage (NCBI taxonomy): Eukaryota > Metazoa > Mollusca > Bivalvia > Ostreida > Ostreidae > Magallana > Magallana hongkongensis. Next base: position 11,105,568 of record CM027471.1, read on the forward strand.
AATTTACAGATTCATTTAACCTTTCTCTCAATAAATGGTTGTGAGGATGACACCAATGAACAACTTTCATCCTTTTTCAGATTTTTTGAAGATTTTTTGAAGATTTTTAAACCTTCAAAATAAATCTGCAGCGGCGCAAGTGTACAGCTTAGGGATAAAAGAACATTGTTCTGTTTATGTGTGCGTAATTTTCCTACACAACAACATGTAGAACCTCATATTTATTTCCTTTTCATCTTTTAAAGACAGTTTTGGCCAGTTTCGGACAGAAACAAGCCATATAAAGAAATATGTACATTTTTATTCTCAAATAAACAAGAGGGTCGCACACATCCTTTAACCGAAATTTCAAATTTATTGACTTGAACATATTCCAAATGTTGCCATACTTTCAATATACAATTAGGGAAGCGCAAGCGAGGTAGACAGAGGTCGAAAAAAGATTTGTACGTCTTCTCTCTTTCTTTTGCTAGCCGAAAAATGCTATTTCTTAAAAAAAGTCATAGATAAGGGGGGTATTTAAACTTCTTAGTTTCATCCATCTACCAATTAAGAAAAACTAAACATTAAACATTACCTGCAGTTTGTGCCTGAGTCCAAATCGTTGTATTAGACATCGGTGTCATTATTTTTTCATTTGTAGTTTCTTTGTTGATAGTAAAAGCTTTCAGGGAAGATGGAGTTTGGCTACTCACAACTGCAGAATCAAGAAAAAATAATAGAAAGTTAATACATCTTTAAAGTAGTCACTATTATCCATGTTGGTACATATATCGTACATTGTACATCGATTTATAAAAATGACTGTATCTTTTACATTGTTGGGGCTTACCAAATGTCATTTTCGGAGATTTACTTCTCTTTTACTGCGTGTGTTAAATGCCATCGATTGATTGTTGTTTTATCTTGTTTATTTAATCAACGGTATTTAAACCTTATTAGATACATGTATTTAAGGGTCCTCCACATACCTGAAAAAGGTTCTGCATACAAGCAAATTCTCCTAAATTATTTAGATATATGGATTATTCACATGTTTGACTTGATATGACCCAAAAATATTTAATTTTTTTGAGGGGGGGGGGGGTCAACTTTTTAAAATTTCACTGCTCTTCATGAAAATAAAAGTCCCCGCATTATTCAAACTCGGGATCTGTGGATTGGTAGACCTATATGTAAGCTTAACCCATACTGCCACAGAGATACTTGTAGACAACAAGTGTTTGCGATAAAAACTGTTTCACAATGCGTTAAAATCGCCTTGTCGCGATTGTTACATTCTGTCTGAAAAAGTAGAAGTCACGGGGTGTCGTGTATCCTAAAGGGGGATGTGCGGCCATTTTTTACATTTGAGAAGAAAAATATACACCTTTCTTGAACTGAACAAAAGATACAAAAACAATAGATATAATATTCAACATGTTGTTTTGTATGGAATTTACGCATACAAGGGCAGAACAATGCAATTTAGATAACTTAGAATTGTGCAGCTACAGACCTTAATTCAAGGTTTAAAAATTTGAATAATTATGAAAGGAGTTCATTTGTGTCCACTCTATAACCATTTGTTTAGAAAAAGGTCAAAGCTTGCTTATTTAAGTTGTAACTTTGTCTCAAAAGAGGGTACTCTGGCTATTCTTAAGATGACTCTAAAACCACCCATTTGCATGAGATTTTTTTTCGTCTGTGTTTATGGAGGTACATTGAAGTTATAAATTTCTTATTTAAGGCAATTATTTTTTTGAACCCCTACCCTACTTCTAAAAAGAATATAGTTTAATTTATACTTATAAAACTAAAACGAAACAATTGGAACTGGTAAAGAGATGTCCGTCATACTCGAGAATGTTTTGAAAATTTTTAAGACAATTATGTTTTTCCTACGAAAATATAACGCCAATGTTCCTCCATAGACACGGGAGTTCTATGTATAGCATCGAATTTTGTTGTTGTAAAAATAGATCCCATGCCGACGGATTAGAATAGGGTACTCTTTTTCCAAGTTTCTACATTATTGTGCAAAATTAAACCTTTTTTCAACAAATGGTTGTATAGAGGACACCAATTACCAGTAACTCCTCTGATACTTTTTCAGATTTTTTATTCTTCAAAATAAGTCTAGTTTGCAGCTGCGCAGTTCTACAGCTGTTCTAAGTGATTAAAAACACAGTTCTGTTCTTAAATACATATTTTGCATGCAAAACAACATGTAGAATAGCATATTTATTGCTTTTTCATCTTTAGACAACAGTTCTTGCCAGTTTTGTGCAGAATAAAGCCAGTTCAAGAAATGTTTACATTTTTATTCTCAAATATACAAGATGGCATCAAACCCCAAATAACAGTTATATAAGAGAAATCTAGCATAAAAGTTTGAAATACATTACCTGCACTATGTGCTCGAGTCCATATTGTTGAATTAGATTTATGTATGAATAATTTTTCATTTGCAGTACCTTTGATGATAGGTTGAGTTGTCAGGGAAGATACAGTTTGAATTTTTATGCCTGCAGAATCAAGAAAAAAAAGCCGAAAGTTTTATTCATACATAATTATGTATGGAGTACTCACAATTATCAATGTTGGTTTATATATCATAAACATCTATTCATTTATAAATATGACTGCATTAATTACTTTTCCTTTGACATCCGGTTGAAAAGTTACAGACTGCTTCTGGGCAAAGACATTTTTGCTGGCAACCAACTCCATAGGAAGGAAAGGTGCACTTTGATTCACAAAACGAACCATACAATCCAGATGGACAACTGGAAACTAATATTTTACATGTTAAAAAATCTTTATTTCTCCAATCTACAGAGTGTATACCAATGTTGAAAAAAATGATATACAGATGTTTATTTCTCCCAAAGTACCATTTTTTCACAAATTTTCTTCATTCAATTATAATGTCAAAAGGATAAAAATATGACTGAATTAAGCAGTTTGTTTCTTCGATAGCTTAAATTAATATCAATTATTATATTTCTTCGCTGCACATGTTATGAAGTTTAGTTTTTGCTTTGGAAACTTTCTATCTGTCTGCCGGTAAAAACAACTGAATTCGACCAAATTTTAAAGCCAGTCCTCCACTACCAAAAACATGCAATTCATTCATTGCTTTTAAATTCTCTAAAAATAGGGTATAGACACGTTTTTAAAAGTAAATAGCTTCAAATCATAAAAACTGTTTTGAGCTTGGCGATTTTAGACCGCACCTCTGGCCACCTATAATTTTTATATATGTCACATTTTTTCTTAAAAGGATATTATTTGTTATTTTGTATTTTTTATGTACCTTTGTTTTTCTTACTTACATGTTTTATGCAACAAAGATGGGGGAGGGAATATGATTGTTCAAATGCTAATTCAGTTTAGTCGTTAAATACAATTATGAATTTTTTTTCCAAATAAGTATATTCAAATATATTGTAATACAAGTTTGCAAAAGCACTATTTCTAACTATATGCAGTATTTATCAAATTAAACAAACAATTAAAAAAAAATAACATTATCTTAAATTTTGGTGGTATCGAAACCAAAACATGACATTCTAGTTAAATAAGGCTAGCGTACGTCTGGTGCTCTTCTCACTGAGCCATTTAAGGCACAACAAATTAAACTGTTTAAAAACTACGTGTGACTTTGGCCACGAATTTACGCACTTGTATTATTTTTCCAAAGCGTTCAATTGTTGGGATAGAAATGCTATTTTAATGTATAGTGGGTCATTTCTCCACGTTTTCGACGATAGAATTCGATTTGTTCTCCATTAGACCTTATTTAGGCTATAAGAAAAATATGGAGCACAGACCCACTCTATAAAAGAACAGGCATTGAAGTTCTAAAACAATGGCACTTTTGGAGGTTTTAATAGTATACGCCTGTTTGAGTCAACATATTCAATGTATTGTACATATCTGAAGATTAAAAGTTAATGATGTGTTAAATATATACTATTTGAATATTTTTTGAAAAAATATCAGATTTGTTGATATTTTAATTTTCAGTAGCTTATCCGTTCGTGTATAGGCATTTCACACGTCTTATCTACCCAAATTCTTTCTAAGTTTTTCAACGATTAATTGTGCCCAAATTTAAGTAGGGTATCAACAGGTGTATAACATGTATTGGTTGTATATACTTTTATAGCTTTAAATTTATCAAGCTGTAATAAAAAATCCATTTAAAACATATCCCTTTGAAATTATTAATTTTTAGCGCTAAAACTGAAGGAGGAAGCAATAGGGAAAAAAGCCCCGCATTACAACTTTTTACTTCCAATTTGATTGAAATTTTCTAATTTCAAAATAAAAAAAATAATCGTATAATAATATTTACCAGGATTGCATCCATTCACATGACTGCAAAAAATTTTGCGCAAGAACACGTGAAACCACAGAGTTTTCCGTAGTGAGGATATGGGCAAATATCTCCACAAAACAATCCAAAATATCCCGGGCCGCAGTACCCTCTGGAAAGCAGTTTTTAAAATTTGAAAAACTTCCTTCAAAAATTATACTGTAGTAATACATGTATGCATATACAGTATAAAATTTATCAGTATCACATTGGAACAAGAATATTTTTCATCTCTTGTAACTATAACATTGTTTCTATACCAATAAAGCTGACAATAAAAGACATTAATATCAATGATCCATGCAGTTTTCAGAATTCATTCATTTATTCAGCCATGAAATCTACAGTAACTTGGTATTTTAGTTATGAAAAAAATAATCGAGTGCAATAATTTTTTAAATATTTCGATATAAGAAATAAAAAAAATCAAATGACCATCCAGGTAAGAAATTCAACATAAGTTGATATCAGTATTTTTAATTTTCATAAAACTATCCCTACATTCTAAAAAGTCATTCAAAAATATGATGACAACATATATAAATGGATTCGAAGTATCTAAATAAACACAAACATTTATACATCTGCAAAGTAATGGATTTGAATTATAAAAAAATTTGGAAAATATGAAAAAATCTCACGGTCGTAATCCAACGTCGGGAGCTGCACACATGTAAACTAAACTGTAAACAACGGACAGGTACAATGTCATATTGTGTTTTCAACGAATGTTTTTAACTCTTCTACATTACTCACAATAGTTAGTGAAATACCCCTTTTTATATGTGTCAATACTTTTATTTCCTGGAATGTGTTTACTGCATTATGTATTAAGTTTTAAAAAACATTTCAATTATTAGGAGGAAGTTATGATTTGGACAAAAATAAACAATTTACACAAAGGAAACTTAGTTTTCAAGAGACATTGAATTCAAAGTGAATATTAATAATAAACAATGCATGTGTTTAGCAAAAATCAATGCAATTTCCTGAAAGAGGTTTTTATCTGTAGACTAACATTGATAACGGTACAATAGTTCTTACATTTCTGTTAAGATTAGTTACTGTAACTGATGATTTGAATTGTAGGATTATCTGTACGAAATATGATGAATAATAAAATGTTTCGATCATGGGCGCGAGCTCTGTAACGAGTTATCGTCTATATTGTTTACTCTTTCATAAAGCTCCGAATGTAAAAGACCAATGTTGAAACATGCAGGAAAGTAAGAACTATTGAACAACGTTTCTGATTTTTCTAAGTACAAAATCTTTATCAGCTGGGAAATTGAATGTGGAGAGAGAGAGAGAGAGAGAGAGAGAGAGAGAGAGGAGAGAGAGAGAGAGAGAGAGAGAGAGACAGACAGACAGACAGAGAGAGACAGACAGACAGACAGAGAGGGACAGACAGACAGAGACAGACAGAGAGAGACAGACAGACAGACAGAGAGAGAGACAGAAGTTTGCAGATAAGGTAAAACTAATATCAGTAAAACAAGATGCTAATTGTCCTGGTATTCACGTTGATTTTATTAAAGATAATACGACCCTTCCAAAGATCTTTTTTTTCCTATTATAGTCGACCTTAAATAACAAGCACTTGGTACGCATTTATCAATTTTAGGCACGCACGTTTACGGCATATATGTAAAAATATAGAGGAAGGCAACAATAATAAAAAAGATATAATTAAAACTTCTTTGATAACTTGAAATTGATTTACGGGATCTTACGTTTTCCAACAGACACACACCAGGCGGGTACCCCGGCCAAGGCGTCTTACTGGAAAATCTCCTTCTCTACATGAGAAGTGGCCCGCGCCCCAATTTGTATAAAAGAAGAAACAGAAATTCAGCTTCCAGTTGGCTACTCTTTATTTGCTTTATAACATTTTGATAACATAATTTTTTTTACAATGAATATCGATAAATAACAATGAAATTTATCAACATCAATATTCATAACTGCAAAAATCTCTGAAAACCAAACCTTTAGTTAGTTGAAACCTTTGAATCAAATAATTTAAAACTATGAGGATGTGCGCAAGTGTATTTAGTTATATCAACTGTATCAATGAGGTGGCGAAAAAAAGAAGAAAAAAAGACACCCCCCCCCAAAAAAAAAGCAAAAAAAAAAAAAGCTTCCAGACGACTTCAAGATCACCATGCTTCTCACACCCTCATCCATCTAGTTACTGATCTCAGTCTGAAGTCAGTCAGTTGGTTTATCTACGATTCAGTGAAGAATAGCTGAAAAAAAATACTCCATCGCATAGTCATTCTCAATACTGCAAAAATAAGACAACAATCAGGAATATACACATGTATAATGTACTGTATTCACGTATCACTTAATAAATAGAACAGGGACATTGCTTACAATATTGAAATATGTTTAAAATAAGGTTTAATGAACAAGAAATGCCCATGTAGACTAGCAGGACATTTAGTTTGGGTCACGGTAGATCGTGATTTGGTTTTGTCAATATGTATAACAATTTATAGGAGATAAAACATTCAAAAGATGCCAATCATGGTAAACAGAACTAGAGAAGGATAAAATGAAGCAGATCATCAATTCGTTGGTCAAATTCAAATTTTATTATTTGGAGAATGTTCATTTTAAATAGATATTTATTTTACGGTTTGAACAGGGCCAAGGTTAGAAAAGTTCTTAAAGACATGCAATTAATGAGGATCCACCTATTTAATGAATAATATGTTGGTATATTAAAGTTAAACCAAATATGAAGATTTTACCAAGACTTTCAAAGGTTGAAATCCAAGTACAACTTTACTTTATATTTTCGACATGAAATATATTTAACCAATATCACTTTGAGCTGTATTGAAGACATTCATAGTATATCGAAGTTCAAAGACGCTAATTTTTTTTATATGTTCAGTTTACTCAAAAAGAAAAAAAATCAAATTTGAAATAAGTTGGGTCGCCGAAAACCTGCAAGCAGTGACCTGTCTGCGTACTATCCTTTTTACCATCACTGATGCATGTTTATTGGAAGAAAGTATAGCAGAAGGGAATTTCTCGATATCGATAATTTACCCTTTAAGAAATAAAATATATCAGAATAATATAATGTCATCAACCGACTCGTGCTCGTAAATATAAGCGTTCATTGGCATTCATTAAAGACGGATTAATTTTGTTGTTTGATGTTCTAAAGTCGCATATATATCATAAAGGTCACTTTGATCAACGTATATCCTTGCTGTTTAATATCAAAGTGAAATAGTTATATCTTAGATGCAACATAGCTTAATTTAGATTTATTTAATCAAAGGACGTTTGTAAAATTATGCAAACTTAACATTTACCTTTGTTGATCTTTTCTTAAGACTACTAGTATTTCTGAATTAGAAAAAAAGATTGATTAAACACAGAGAAAGTTGACATTACATATTGTACTGAAGAAATGATTTTTGATTTCGAAAACAAACGACCAGTAAGTAAACTGAATGCTGAAGGGAGAGTATTGCTTTTATAACATTTGTTAACATAAGTAGCAAACATGGCTTGTGAACCCTGTATCAGAAGGTTGTATATGTATATACGTGTTGTACCGTATATCCGGGCCGTTTTTCGCGTGTCACAAAATTTGCGAAAATATGGAAATATGAAACTTTTTTTTATTTGCGTCAGTCATTTGTGCTATTTAAAAAGTTTCTTAAAGCAAACAATACCAGATATAATTTCTGCGTATTGAATATTTTACAAGTTAAGGGATCGCGGAAAAGAAGCAATAATTAGATTACCGTGAACATTACCGGATAAACGGTTGTATGCTCTCCTCAGAAGACAGGATTTATAAATAAAATTAACTTGCATTGATGCCAGTATTTCGTTAAGGGGAGTGCTTAGTGTATATTGCCAGAAAACTAAACAGTCTTCTGGGGGTCACACAATAAATATAGTGAAGTGTTCCAAAACGGTACTCAGAGAAAGTACCTTAGGAGGGAGTCAATTCGGATTCAACAAAGAATGGCCTTTTTTAAATTAAAAAAAAAATACGTCTCGCTAACACCGAGACAAAAACAATTTAGTGGTAATTGTGACTTTATGATTTCACAAATGAACATTTAAACTACATGGTTAAGTGTTCAAAATTTTACAAATGAATGCTATAGATTTTTTAAAATGTGATTGCAAACTGGCTTAATATTTGTTGAAACTCGATCGCACAGACATAGATTAGCCAGAACTTTTCATTAATTTGAATTATGTTATGCAGTTTGCATAGTTTAAACAGAAAGGTTTCAATACTTCTTCACAGTTTGATAAAATTGAAGAAAATAAAGGAAAAAAGAAATATAAATTCGACCGCCAACCATGCTTATCTATTACTAAATAGGCCACGGTAATTTAATGATTTGTAATATTACAATGTCAATTTTTAAATGAAATAACACTACTGATTTATTTAAAAAACACACTTTGAATTTAACGATTCAAAATATTAAAAAAAGATCATGTTATTTTAGATGGTTCCATTAATGATACGCTATACTTAGTTACATGTATACTTGTAGCTGTCAATTATTTTTTGTCGAGGGAGATAACTCGCGTTTCAGTTCGATACTTTTGTTCACCTGTAATTGATCTTCAAGACCGCGGCGGTGTTGACCTGCTGGAAGACTCTATTTCGGGGTACATTGTTCACGCGGTTTTACCTGAGACACCTGTCTTTAACTGCATTGCAATCTGGACGGCGGGGTGCACGGAAAAAACAGGATCCGCGTTGCCTGTACTATAAACTTAATGAGCAAGTGCTCAAAATATTTACAATTTTCAATAATTTTTTTATGCATCATCTTTTGTAAATGAAAAAAGAAACAACATTCTATATTAGTCATTATTACATTCACTGTGAAAATTTCACAAACACCAATTAATGGATTTTTACTGGTTATAACATAGCAAACAATTAAGTCAATCAGGCTATACACACAGATGCTTGCTGAAAATATTACAATGGTGCTGTAGATTTTCAATTGAATTTTTGCTGCATCTTTCATCCTTCATGAAAAAAAAGTTCTATATAGTTATTATTACACTCACTATTCAGAATTCACAGACACGAATAAATGAATTTTCACGGGATATAAGATATCAAACAACCATTGACCAATCAATCAGGCTATGCATATGGAAACTTTCTTAATAAACGATCACAATGAATCTATATACCAGTATACTTTTATATGAGTTGTTAACTTTATCATAATATCACAATTACCTTTTAGTCTGCTGTAATGATTTGTCCATTCATCTTCTTGTCAAATTTTTTTATGCAAACATCAACTGATTTAAACGGTGTCTGGTTTGGTATTGTGAATGCTGTTTCATACAGTAACAAAATTTGTTTTGATTCATAGTGACAAAAAAAAAATCAAAATTTCAGAAGGTCTAGCACCCAACTCAAATTTGATATACAAAGAATATAAAAGAATGTCAATAGTTGATACATAAATCTAATTATTGTTTGTTTAGGATGAAATTGAAGTTTAATGAAAACGTTAAGGAGGCTGGTCGGTCATCAAATTACCCTTCAGATGTACTTTAAATTATTAGAAATGATCTGGTAAGACATAAAGTATAATTTACTAAAGGAAAAAAATCACGATCTTTAGCTTTCAATTTTGAGTATTATCATATATTGTTATACAGAGCTCTTCTTCTAATGGAGATCAAGACAGTCATCAAATGGCCACGACCATCTAGCCCCCTTAATAAAGTACATTTGTACAAGAGTTACTATGAACCCAATCACAACCGTAACTGTCCCTGCAGGGAACACTCCGGCGGAGAAGTGTTGACGTTATTGGGGTCTTCTAAAAAGTAGGAATACACATTCAGGTTAACGTCGACGACGATAAAACGTTTGGACCAGGTGTCTTGTTCGGTGACGCCCACAACGTTGCTGGGTAGATTGTACCACAGGTTTAATGGCTTTCCCGTTGTTATCCACGTTTGTCGTGTCGCTGATAGGGAAACTGCCCTCATGAGGTGGCTGGTTGCGGATGGTAATATATTGTGCCAGTGGACGTGTCAAAGTAAAAGGTCATACCGCCGGTGATGTGTGTGTGTAAACAGACCAGTGAGCACCACTAAAGATGTGTGTAGGAGTGTAATAAACGGCATCTGCAACGTAAGCCTGTTTGGTTTTGGGATACCCTGATACTGGGACAAGATTTCCATTGTTACTACTCCATCGGTACACTTCACCAGCATCTGAAAGATGTAGAACTAGTGATGATAGATAGATAGATAATAGATAGATAGATAGATAGATAGATAGATAGATAGATATATTCTAAAATACATTTAATGTTATTTGATTTGTGAAAGCATTGCTTCAGTTGCATGTGAAAACTGTTTAACCTTTCGCCAGCTGCTGTAGTTAAACAAAACCACATACCTGTAAATAGGTCAATATAAGTATTGGTGTAGGTAAGCAGAGCTTTCCACGTGCTCTTATCAGGGAGGGAGGTGAATCCTTGGAACAACTCTGCATTAGTCATATTCCTACATGCCCCAGTGGTCAGTGATGAGGCGGCGTCATAGAGATAAACCCCATTGGTAGTAACTATGGCTTTATCGTATTGAGTGTTCATGTTGCACATGTCGTTTAAGTTGTCTATTATATCAATGATGGTCTAAATTTGATTAAACAAGAACGTTATTCGTAATGAAAACCAATACATGTATGTGCATATAGCGTCAAATGTATATTTTTGGAATTCTCTTTTCTTATTATTTCAAGTCAAAATAAAATCCCCTTTTATCTAGCCAAAATCCGTTTAATATTATGATACAGTCAAAAGGAAGGTAAAGACTTGCTTAAAGATCCGTTCATCACATGTCATTTGGCGGTAAAATTGATTTTTACATTGTCATATTTTCCAATTGATCCAGTAGAAGGCACCATTAATTATAAACTACACGACACAATAACGAATTTCAGTGAATAAAATAAAACATTTAACGGTAATTATGGCGTATTTCTTGTGTCATTTACAAAATCACAGCAGTGCGTTGAAACAACCGTCAAAGATACAACGCTGCTTAATGATATAAGTAAAAAATAAAACCATACTTTTTTACTGTTTTGTGGTGCTGTGTAAATTATACCATGGCTTGGTTCACAACTCCGGGTTTAAACTCACGAGACGAAGTTAAGTGAGGTTACCCTGGGTCATTAATCCCAAACCATGGTATAATTTACACAACCTCACAAAACAGTTAAACTATGTATGGAAGATATGTTTTAACCTATGAATTAGCTATTGAATGGTTCCTCTGATGCATAAGTATTTTAACTTGACATCGCTAAGCATTTGTTTTAACGCAGGATAAAAATATCCCATTGAGGGCCCAAATGTCGACGTCACTAAGCTAGCTGTAATTCCTTCATTGTGGTCAGCATGGTCAAAGGGTCAGGCTGCATCATGGAACCTAAAACCCCCGATTAAGATTTACATTTAATGGACATTGTGCCTTATAACATCTTCAGCAATGCATAGGAAACAGAAAGCGGACAACTATAAAGGACTACGATGAACAGAAGACAATATGATTTCCGAGTTTTTGAGGTTGATTTTTATCTTGATTCGTTGCGTATTTACCTCGAACAAACCTGTGATTGATTTTAATGCCATATTTGAAACCCCGTTGGCGACGGTGATTGAAATGGATTCGCGCAGTTCCACCGAACACGAAGAAAAGTACGAAAAAGGCTGTCGACGGATCCTAAGATGCGCTACTGGTGAAGTTCAGGCGTTTGTGTCTCTTATTTAAAAACAGAAAGTGATCATGTATTTAAACGTGCAATTCCTGTATCATTTTATGCGAGACAAATATGTCGGACTGGTGAAACTTTCTCAAAACCCCACGGATTCCGAATCAGTTAGATTTGTTGTCATAATGTATTGGGCTAGTGGATTTTCAGATGGATTATTGAATGAACGCTAAAATATTCCCATTTACTATACCCCCATTCCAGAGGAGAGGGGGAACTGTTTTACCCCCCGTGTGTCTGTCTTTTTGCACGTCTGTCTGTTTTACTGCATGTTAAAAGTTTAATTAATGATAGTAGAAAATACATACACAAGTAATGAAACAGAAATATATTAAGCGTATTCAGAGATATGAAAAAGTATTTTTTTCATAAAAGTACTATGAGCAATTAGACAATTGTTTATCATTACTACCAAAGGATGCGACTGCAACGCTAAATGATAAAACGTTTGTATGATAAATAATAACTGTTGAGAGTGTCGTTGTTGGCTTCTAAGGTTGCTGTGCATTTGCGCCGCTAAATGATTGAATTGTATCATTAAGCGGCGATTTACTATAAGCGGTTGGAGATGTCAACTGTTAATGTAATAATTTATAGCATTAGGCGTTGTAATCGCATATCGCATATATTGTTAGACAGTAACCATGTATTTTGTATTTGTTAGCGCGACAGCGTGCTGTGTGAAGCTTCGTTAGCAGGACGGTGTGTTGTGTGAAGTTGTGATAGTGTGACAGCGTGCTTTTTTGTGTTTTAATCCTTTAAAATGTTCAACTCCCTAGCTCCATTGCATACCGCAGTGTCAATTTTAATTTGTTGATACGATTGCTTTTTATTCAATTAAAGATCTCAATATCGAATTAACGATAATAATTAAAATCTGAGTAAAGTGCTTTCCATTTACAAGGATGTATCCTTCACATCATTTCCTTATGGACAAAAATCGAACGAATTAATGTTTATGGTTGAAAAGGGATGAAAGATTGAATATTATAAATCTCGATTTCAAACTTATTTGACGTAGAGTGCAAAATAGCTTTCCGGCAATCCTCACTTTTTACCGTACCTTAGGTCAATGACCAAACAGGTTGGTTCTCCTAATATATCTGTACCAATTGGAAATTTGAAGTTTTAATATTGAGATAGCAGCAATTCAAATCCATGCAGTGATACATTTATTTTTCACGGACATGCGCATGGTTCCTGATTTGTATAATTATCTTTTATTGAGAGTTAATTATTAGTATGTGTGCAAAACCTGAAGAATCTATCAGCTTCGGTTTAACAGCAAAAGCTAAAAGATTAATTTTCGTCGCAATTAAAAAAGACAAACCGATTAAAAACTTGCATACCATACACATATACTGATTATCGTCAAAAGCCAAGGTCTGTATAGCTTTCTCTTACCCGTGGCTGTTTGAACACTTAAATCGTCGAGATCTTGCATATTCACTCCTAATGCATGACGTCATTTTTAACCAATGAAATTAACCTTCGAACCCCGGGCGCCGCCATTGTTGTATCAACGATATATTATTATAGTATGTTACGTAAACTGCTTTTGGATACTAGAAGGTCGCATCAAAGGGCATCTCTGACTATGTTTTGCACTATTCTGTCTACTCAATACGTTAATGAAGTGAGATATTCGAATTCTCACCTCAACCACGGCCATATGGTAGAGGATCGTACATATTGGCCGTGATTTGCGACGTTCAAAACTAAAGTTCACCATCATTGAGATTGTAAGCATCCAAGACAGTGTTGCTTTATCAAAAGATGAAATACTAAAAGTTCAAAGTCACAGCAAATGCCTTTTCTTTTCTGGTAAAGTCTAAACCAGATTGGGCCAAAGGAAAATACAACACAAATTATAGGGTATGTTACACTGATGTATGATATAAATTGGACCTTTGATTTGAAAACTTTGTTTAAGGTCACTGCATACTCATTAACCACATGTACCGTTTATGTGAAGCATTATCTAAAATGTACATATTTGCTTTTCGAGAAAACACACGGTCCAGACTACACTTTATACAATACTAGTAGTAGGTTACATGTATGAGCTTGGCTCTCTACCTAGACACTTCAAGGTTGCTAGTTTCTCTTACTCAAAGCAAAGGCATGCTTGAACTATTCTGCGATGTACTTGGCATCCTTGAAATGGAGACTCGCTTAAAGGGCCATTAGATTTAAATTTTTACGAAGAAATTTAGTTTAGGATCATTACACATCCTTATCCAAGTCGATGTGAGTAGCATAGGTCAAAAAGGGTCTTTGAGGAAAATAGGTCCAGACATGGATTTCATTTATGGTCTGTGACATGACCTTGGCATTTGACAAGTAATCTTATATTTTCAGTCTGCATTAGCGTTTATACGCTACAATTGATGAAAACTTCAAATCTCTCATGCCGTAATTTTTGCTTCATACAGGGTATAGACACATAAATATATATATCGCTAATTAGATGTGTTACATATATAAAAATGTAATAAAATAATAAAATATAATTCTTTACTATATTCGTTTATGATATAAAGTATTAGAAATATGTATTGGCAAAAATCAAACGGCACACATATAATCTGAAAAGGTCATTGTGATGGTTGTAACAACGACCCATTTTTAAAGCGCTTAGCCATAGCTCAGCGCTTTATTGTCGTTATACTTCTACTTCCGGTGCATCGAATAACTGCCCCCTATGGACAGAAGTATATATAGTTTAAAATTGGTTAGGAAACCAGTTTCAGTAGTTTGTGCACATAACTGCACGGGCTATTGTGAATCGTACAGGCTATTGTGAATCTAATGTACGGGGCTTACATACATCATTGCAGGAGGTGCCACGCAGTGATAAGGATATAGTGCGAAAATTAATACAGAAGCTGAACATGACTAAAAATTATTTTCAAAGTAGTAAAAACGTTTCAGGTGCTATGAGACATCTGTCAATGTTGCAGATAAAAGTAAATTATAAGCAAAATACTTTCACCGGTTAAGAATTTTGAACTATTGACCCACAATATGTTTAGAATTTTTTTGAAAAGTAAAATAATAAAAGCCCCCTTTGGAATTCAAACTCATTACTTACAGATTCGTAGTTAACGCTCTAAACCATTGCACAACGCTGTGAGGTAGCTATTTTGAGAAAGAAAACATTTATAAAACTATGCTTGATTTTATTGTCTATTTCAATTGGAAGAACGTCTAGTATGGAGGTGTCCCATAACACCTTGATTACAAGACAATGTTTAAAAGCAGAAAGCGTTCGCTTTTTGCGCTGTGACGATTTGTGATGCAAAGTTCTCATTACTCTGTTGTTACTCCATAGACTAACACTGATGCTAATTAGATAGAACTAAACAATACATGATTGTGTAGAAGTAGAAACAATAGTTTAAAGCCCGAAAATATCTATCAGCTAATTAACCGTGTAAAATCCAAAGTAGACATACCTCTCCAATAGATGTTGTCGGTGTTGTTGTTGTCGTTGTTGTCGGTGTCGTTGTTGCTTGTGTCGTTGTCGTCGGTGCCATTGTTGCTGGTGTTGGTGTTTTTGGTGTCGTTGTCGGTGCCATTGTTGCCGGTGTAGTCGTAGTTGTTATTGTTGTTTCAGTGGATGTTTCCACAGACGCTTTCTTCATGAAGCACACAGACGAGTTGCTTTCCAAAACGTACGGACTTACTCTGGTCGACACGGTGACAAGCGTGCAAAACCCATCACGTCCGTACTCGATCTTATTTTCAAACAAAATAGTTCCACAGCCTGTAGTTATCAAGCAGTGAGCTGCACATTCGATCAACAAAGTATATTTCATAAAAATAATAAACCCAAGTTTTACTTTTGCACGTTCGGCCGATAGAACAATATTCAAAAACTTTTTTCGTTCATAAAACCAAGTTAAATTTGACCGGATTTGTATAAAAATAAATTCAGAGGACGTTGGCCATCGGTCAATTATGCATTTATTTTTATTAACGAAATATGCATAATCCTGCCATAGTCCCCTGTGGCACAACATTGTCCAGAAATTTTTGTAAAGTGCTTTTCTGTGGTGTTTGTTTTTCTGCGAGCCTTCTCTGCATCTTTCTGGCCACCAAAGCTGCCGATTCTGGTCGCTCATGACACACGGCCTACAAAAACAGTCGGGGCACTCAAAATGTCCATCTGATGGTGGAATGATCGGACGATGTTCTGTTACGGGACATTCTTGGTCAGACTCATCCTCGGGGTCCCAGCTCCAGTCATTATAGGCAAATAAGGCCTGGATCGCTGTAACTTTTCCTCGGAAAGACGAACAGTTACTCTCGTAGTCATGTTGTATGGATTTCTCTCAAACAAATGAACAAATGCACACACACTCAAACATTCTGTAATATTTAATTATAAAATAATTACGTACTCATCATTATCGCGCTTTTCCTATCATTAATTTTGATTTACTTTTTTTACCTGGCGGTACAAATAAAAGAGAACGAAGTTAGTTGCGCTACCTGATCGCTGTACGGTCCAGGTAGGTTCACGCTCTGGCGATCACGTCAATCAAGTCTAGTGCTATTGTTTTCCTACTTGATTGACAGGCGGCATTTGATTGAAGTCGATGCAGGTAAAAAAGGGGGCGTTCGTAAAATGTTCGGCCTTTAAGGTAACAACAGTAATCGCATTGAACTGTGCCGATGTTAATATTCATCATTAGGAGTTATCTTAATAAATATAGTATATAATTGTGAATCTCCATCTCATCTACTCTTGAATACTATCCTTCTCAGTGATTTTGAGACTTACCCTAGATCTGACAATTCTAGTGCTCCCTAAAATAATGTGACTTGTAATACTATTTCCACATTCCATTCCCAACAAGTATAATTGTTGATAAAATGAAGAACCTTCCAAAGCATCAAACTTGAGAAAATAGAGGAGAAATATATGCCAAACACTCATGTTGAAATATTTCACATACATGAATTTACTTGAAGAGAAAGGGATATGATATGCGCGCAATGTATTTCCAATCGATTCCAGTTTATATTGAATTAATGACATTATGCAGGGCGGAACGTGACGTATCTCATTTTTGTATCATTGTTTGCGAGCTTTCCCTTTGATGTCAGCTATTCATTTTTTTCTTGATACAGTACAGTATTATGTGGTGTATCTGTGATAGATCACACTCCATAATTTCTGATAGATCACACTCCATAATTTCTGATCACACTTTATTATAAAATAAAATCAAGAAAAAATAACAAATTTGTATTTATTATTTACAAACTCATGTGCTACATGAAGTTTAACAGAACAGTTATACTAAATGTTTAAAACGAGATGTAAACATTATTACAATTGATCATTGTTTTCCCCGCTCACACAGCCACTCAAGGCTTAAAATGAAAAACACAATTATTAAAAATTGATTTTGGAACGGCGCCTCTTGTTACCATACTGTCGGACTGCGGATTCAAATTCTCCTTCCTGTTATTTTCAGACTCACTCATTTCAACCATAGTGGTTTCACATTTCATTTTCTTCACGTTGGGGGGATTCAAAACTTCGGATACACGCTCTTGCAGTGCCGAATTAGACCGCTTGTATTTTCTAACTGCTACTTCTGACCTGTGACCTGTTCGAGACATAATTTCCTGCTCATCGATTCCAGCTTGGTATAATTGGGTGGCACAGGTCCTCTTGCCTGAGTGGTTGGTGAAGTTTCCCTCCAGTCCCGCGTTACCTGCGATTTCCTTCATTAGTCCCTTTAGTTTGTTGACCCCCAGTACTTGTTCGCCATAGCGCACACAGACATTACCGGAAACGGCTAAGGGCCGGCGGTAGAAAGGTCCCTCATTACTGAGAGCGTCAAGATAGGTACGATAGCAATCGGCAAGGCATCGTTCACCTGAAAATTAAATAAAAACGTTGAATGTTTCTATTCATAATTGTCTCTACACCAATAGAAAAACAAATATATAACCAGAACCTTTGTAAAGTGCGATAATTATTGTAAAAAATACTAAAATAACGACAATTTACCTTCTTGGCAGTAATGTTTCAAGTCTTTGTTGGATAGCTGCAGATGTTTTAGTCCTCCTTTGTATGTTTTACATGATCTTCCCGTAAATCGAATAAATTTTCCTTGCTCATCTTGACCAATTTCAAACTGGGAGCACTCTAAATTCCGGTGTTCGTCAAACGCCCTCAGACCGAATATCTTGCAGTTATAAAAGAAAACTGTATACTGTAGAGATTGAGAAGAGTGTAAACCGAATACTCCACTAGTCCAGATTTTTTCCTCATCTTCCGGCAATATCGGATCAGCTTGTCGTACTTTGGTACCTAAGCCCTTTGATAATAACTCCTTCATGCGCGCATCTAAAACTTTCCGGAAAACGGCAAACCGGTGGTCATGTTCATCTAGAAAATTCATATTATGGATATTTTCATCTCGCAAATGACGTAGTAATCCGCATACAATGAAATATAGAGTACGCGGGGGATATTCACTGCCATCCTGTTTACGTACCTCCAACACAAAGCGTTGTAACCAGTAATTCAGCATTTCTGCGTTCATTTCTTTCATGCAGGGTACATTTTCCCGCGATTCGCGCCATTTATTAAACATTTCGACGGACCATTTCGTATTCCTCCGAGTATTAGGATTTGACTGAGATTCAATCAGCTGCTGCAAATCATTATCTGACACAGCTTCAGCAAATCTCCGATTCTGAAACTCTTTAACACAATCAAAAGTTTCTGTTTTCATGTCAGCATCATTTTGTTCCAATGAGTTCTCCCGGGAAAAAATTCCCAAGTCAAAATCTATAGTTTCAAAGTCCATGTTCGTTGTATCTTCATCCCCGAGATACATATCAATAGATTGTGAAATGTTAAGGTTTCCGAATTGGCCTAAGGAATTTTCCATCATAATTTCTGTTTCTACCGAGTCCAAAATCTGCGATAGCATAAAATCGCAGCCGTCATCCATTGCGTTCTAACTTGAAAGGCCGAGGTAGATAGAACTTTCAAGAAATACAGCGCGCTTTACTTCTCGAATCACGTGCTCTTATTTCATTGGTTGATAAAATTATGACTTTCGGCAAACCTCGACCGAGTCCGTAGCCTACACCAAAGTTAGATAAGGACCGAATCAGCCGAGGTCTGCCGAATGAAAATGTTGATAGATCACGGGTAACTCAGTGCAATGAGAATATACTAGAATCACGCGCCATTTACGTGGAATTTGATAGATCATAGGTAACTCAGTACTCGAGAACAATGATACAAAACATATAGAGTAACTTTTTTAACTCGTGCATCTTCAGATATCAGACTCGGGGGACAAGCCCCCTCGTCTGTTATCTGAAGATACACTTGTTAAAAAGTACTCTATATATTACTTCTACAAAATTTAATGTGATGAAAATATTTCTCTTTCAAATTTAATTTTTTAAATTTGTTTTTTTTTAATACTTTGATAGGAACATTTAAAACACAAATAAAAAGTTAACATATTTCAGGGACTAGGTCTGCATCTTAAAAGTGTATTAAAATGTTATATGAAATATTTATATTGAAAACTTGTTATCATAATGTTTGTCTTTAAAAACCCGATTTCTATAAAACATTCTTTCTTTTTATCAAGAAAAAGTGACTTAACTTTGAGAAGCAACGCATGATTTACTACTGGCCGAAAGAAGTACTGATATTTTGGATTGTTCTGACAAATTATGACATTTATTAAATTTTGACCCGTCAATGCTGATAATTGCTGCTATTTACTGATACGTTTACTGTTGTTACTTATAATTGCTGATGATACTGATAATTTTTGATAGGCATACTAAAAAGCCTGACCTGGCCACATACCCTGGTCTAAAAAAAAAAACCTGACCTCATTTTTGGCTTCACCTTTGACTTGGCGTCACCTCTACAAATTTTTTTGTCTTCAATTTTATTTCAATCCTAGTATATTCTAGACTTCACATTTCTTTTTAATTTTATTGATGTATATTCAATTAATACATACGAAAAATCAAATAAAGCTAGGCTATTTAGTGTCTTTACAGTGAATTTTCTATTGAAAGAGATACCGGTACATGTACATGTGTATGCTACAAATATGATTGATTGATTGTCATACCTTTGACCCTCTCTGCTCCGAGTGAAAGAATTTTTCATTTTTAATATTTGGAATGGTCAATATGTTTTTTTTTAATTGTTTGTCAAAATTTAAAAGTCAAATACCGATTTACAAGCGAGTTACAGAGGTTGGAATTCTTTGTTTTGTAAACAAAGCTCGATCCCTGTTAAAGTTAACATATATGTATGTGTTGTATTGGTATATTAAGTTTCAATCTTATGTTGCGTTTTGTTGTTGATAAGATTATTCATAAACACATTGAACCAATTTATGTTGTTTGCTACAAGTTAATTTGCCAAAGAATGGTTATTTCTTTACTTTACATTATTTCAAATATTATACTCGGGCTTTGTTTACTTTACAATGACTTTTTCCTCTGTATTTTGCTTGTTACTTGACTTCTAACATTCAAATTTTGATGGATCAAGTTAACCGTTTAATAGATTAAAATTGCAAATAAAATGCTCATCTTAAATCGTGTGTGGGTCCATTTTAGCTCACCGAGACGAAGTCAGGGGGAGCTTATGCTATACCCTCGGCGTCGGCGTCCGGACCTGGTTAAAGTTTTGTTGCAGGTCCTGTATCTAAGCTATTACTTGTCCTATCTTTACTAAACTTTCATGGATGATGCATCTGGACCTACTTATGGACTTGAAAGACTTGGATGCTGAACCTGAGTCCTAAATTTCAGATGCTGGAGGAGGTTGAGGTTGTTGGACCAGGTTGAAGTTTTTGTTGCAGGTGCCATTTGATAGCAATATCTAAGTTACTGCAGGTCCGTACTTCACCAAATTTGCATGGATGGTGTGTCTTATGATACTGATGCACTAGACAGGTTTGAGTGCTGAATCTGAGCTATAGGTTTCGGATGCTGGAGGAGGTTAAGGTTTTTGCAGCTGGTTAAAGTTTTTGTTGCAGGTGCCCTCTGATGATTATATCTTAGTTACTGCTGGTCCGTACTTCACCAGACTTCCATGGATGGTGTGTCTTATGATACAGATGCACCTGACAGATTTAAATGCTGAGTCTGAGCCATAGGTTTCGGATGCTGGATATGGTTAAGTTTTTTGGAACAGGTCACATGTTTAATAGATGATAGTACTTTTTCAAACTTGCATAGTTGATTAAACTGTAGTATGAATGACTCACAGAGGAAGCTTCAGATGCAGAGCTTGATTCCCATTATAAAGGATGCTAAAAAATATATCTTAGTTATTACAAGTCCTAACTTCACCAAACTTGAATGGATGGTGTGTTTTGTGATACAGATGCACCTGACAGGCATGGATGTTGAATCTGAGCGATAGGTTGCGGATGCTGGAGCAGGTTAAGGTTTTAATCGCTAGTGCCCTCTGATGATGATATCTTAGTTATTACTGGTCTGAACTTCACCAAACTTGCATGGAGATGCGTCTTATGTATACTGATGCACCTGACAGACTTGAATGCTGAATCTGAGCCATAGGTTTCGGATGCGGATGAGGTTTAGTTTTTTTGGAACAGGTCACATGTTTTATAGATGATAGCTTGCATAGTTGATTTAACTATATTATAAATGAAACGCAGAGGTTGCTTCAGATGCAGAGCCTGATCTCCATTATCAAGGATGCTAAAGAAATCTCCTACCTCACTCAAACCTGCTCGATAGATAGATGTGTTTGTTGATAAATGATATAACATGATTCCTATGATATAGTATTGTATGGTATGAAACAATATTGTTTAAAATAATACAATATGATATCATATGTATTATTATAAAAAGTTATATGATACGATATGATATTGTATAAATTTTTTTCATATTTTATGTTATGATATTGTATCATGATATCGTTATGTATAGTATTGTATATTATGATACAATATTGTATAATATTATATTGTATCATTAATTAATTATTTAATCACATGACACTATTACATCAGATATTGCAAAATATAATATTGTATCCTATGATGCTATATTGTATATTCTATGATATTGTATCATACGATTTTGTATAATATGATATTAGTTTCTGTAATATAGAATTTTGTTTTCCCTTGGACTGAAATGTCACATTTTCATTGGTTTAAACATAGCACGTGATTGCCTCATATATCTCTATATTTGTTCTGTGAGAAATAATATTAGGCAATATGGCCGTCATTGGTTGACGCTTCGCTTACTCATTTCGACATTTCATAGTATTTTATACATAAACTGCATGCCGTAAGTTCTTAAAGTATTTGGAGTAGTTGCCCTTTGAAATTCTTTAAAATTAGAGTAGTTGCCCTTAGAATACTGACGTCACATTGTTTTGTCTGGAGCAAAACAAAATGGCAGCGTCGAAATTTGCTCAAATCTCTGCAGAGGAAAGGGGGAAAACATTTAAAATTGAATAGCAACAAAACATTGTAAGTAAACATGGGTGAAGCAAAGATTTTGAAAGAGTATTTGTATGGTGAGATTGAAAATTTTGAAGAGTTTAAATGAGTTAAATTGGACAAGATGTAAGGCATCTTTTACATGGCTATGCGTAGATCATCGCTATTTGTGAATAAATATGTCGCTTGAAAGTCCTGGAGAAAACAAAACACTTATTAGGTTAGTTACTGACTCACTACGGAAATATATTGGGTTGATCAAACTCAACCTTCGCCTCGCCATCTATGAGATTGATCAACCCAATATATTTCCGTAGTGAGTCAGTAACTAACCTAATAAGTAATAATATCACATGAAATTGTATAATATGATACAGTTATATTATATAATATCGTATTCTACAATATTGTATAATATGATATTGGTTTGTAATATGATATATTATCACATCACATGAAATTGTATTTTATGATATTGTAAAATATATTATGGTATCATACGATACAATATGTATAATATAATATTGTATTATATAATATTTTACTTTATCACATAATATTGTATCATTTGATATGATACAATGTTGTATCAAATAATATTGTATCATATGATACAATGTAATATTATGTATCAAAAATGATACAGTATCATACAATATCATACTATATTATACAATATAATATCATATGTTTCAATGTTATGATGTATTATGTAATCTGATATTGTAATATAATACTATATTGTTTTATATATTATGATATTGTATTATTTGATCAAATGCAATAATGTATAACACAATACGATGTCATATCATACGTTACAATATCATATCTCATCATTGTTTATTATTGTATTTTATTGTATTATATGATATATGTTGTAAATATAATAGGATGCAATATTTAATTTTATATTATTGTATTGATTAACATATGAACATATGATTATCATACAATTTTTTAACAGATGATATACGATATTGTTTCAAAACAGAATCCATGAATATCCAAGATCATAAAGTATGATTTTAATTTAATATGATAAAGGTTGTCTCATAAAGGTGAAGTCTCATAAGGGTGATGTCTCGTCTCGGTGAGCTTTGTAATCTGTGATTACCTATGTTTTATTAATTAAAATTGATGCATGTGATTGCTATGAAAGACTCTCTAAATTTTAAATAAAACAATGGGTTTTTCTGTAATAAAGATTCGTTCATATAATGTACAATTCCGTGCAAATTTATCAAAAAGTAGTGCAGGGATTTGCAATGAAAGTTCTTCATGTTTTGATTTCATTTCGCAGATGATCATTATATCGAAATGGATATGATTTTTACTTATTTATTAATCACAGAAAGATCATTTTTTCATAATCACACAACATCCATAAAGACAACTAATTTGAATTTAAAAAACAAACAAGTTTTGACGGAACTATTTTTTCGTGCGGAAGGGTTTTTTTAGACAAAAATGAGAACGAGCAATTTAATGAATTTTCAATATACTTTTCTTTTTATTATACTTTATTCTTTATTCACATATTTAACATTTGATAGGTTTGTGACATGCTCTAAAGGTTTTGTGTGACATGTACAACAATTTTTTTTCGAGAGAGTGACAGACGGGACATTTAGCATAAATTCATCCAAATATATAGTAAACATCTGAATTTTTTAACCCAAATTTTGCGAGAATTTTACCTTTGAAGCCATATATCTAAAATTTGACATCACTGACCCCAATGTGTTATCATGTCAAAATGATACCGAATACATATGTAAGCAAACTGGTTTAATCATAGGAAAATCTTGATATTCAAAATGTTATTTAAAATCAAATTGTAACTAATAGAGAATATGTATAATGTCTTTGCAAAAAGGTCACACTAAAAAGTCTGTTTTTCGGAATCCCTCTATTCACTCTGACATAATTAAGAATGATATTTCAAGAAATAAGTCTGCTAAATCAAAAATACAGACAACAAATCGTAATCTAGCTGACATCGCATTTTAGTTGCAAAAAGGTCAAATTAAATCTCAGAAGATTGAACACTGACCCCCAATTATCTTTGTTTATTCAAAGTATGTTTTGTCTACAGATTTCAATGATATACTTTTGAAGAAATTGTTAAGATAAAAGGACATTGAGGAGTGGGATACCTTAAATATTTTTTTTCTGTATAAAATATTCATATCACTATCATTAATGTACCATTCCTTCTAATTCAACCAATATTGGTGCATTAAATTACAATAAAAGATTTCTATGATTTTTAAGTTCAACAAAATAGATTTTTTTCTGTATGAAATATTAATTTTCTAATGTACTATTCCCTGCAAATCAATTAAAATTGATGCAGGTAATTGCGATGAAAGAATCCTCGAGTACATTTATGATTTTTCCTTTTAGAATAATAATTTGTAATGTGCCATTCCGTGTAAATCCACTCTAATTGACATAGGAAATTAAAAGAAGGAATTGTCTAAATTTAAAGTGAAGCAAAAATGTGTTTCCTGTATAAAATATTGATTTTAAAAGGAACAAGTCGGTGTTAATCAATCAATATAAATCACAAATGAGTAAAATGACTGCAATAAAAGAATTTCTGTAAATTTGGATACTTCAATTTGGAATAAAAAGAATTTCAGAAGTTGACAATTTTACATGTTTTCTTTAGATTGCGTGATTCCCTACACAATGATGAACGATTGAGATTAAAACAAAACGTTAGAGTGTTGCCTTTTGAATTTTAATTTATTTTGATACAGATAGACTTTACAGTTCGAACAAATTCAATGAAGTCAAGTTTTCACGTACAAAATACTACTGGTAACTATGATGAATTATTTACAAAGGAAAGTAAATATATGATTGAACATTTTGAAACGATACCCGTATAATTGAAATATCTCAACTTCATACATTGTTATATCTAAGATTTCTTAAACGTCTTCCCCTTTACCAAAAACAAGTTGTACATGACATATGAAGCATAACATCATCATATAGAAGGAGTCTTTCAACTTTGAACTCATTATATTGCTTGAACATAAGCAAAAATGATCAGAGTTACCATAGAAGCGGTAAAACTAAGCAAAACAACTCTGCCAAAATAGGGGGATTTTTGTACTTAACTTCTGAAAGAAAACACATTTTTAAAACTGTATTTTTATACATACATGTAGGCTACGGCGTTTTAATCATCAGTTTTTCATAAAGGGAAATTATGAGTGAAAACTGATTGCTATATTGATCTCGTTCAACCATATGTTTTTCATATCTCTTATATTGTTCAGCTATCCATTATATAATGATTTAGAAAATAAGTGACAACATAGTGTGTGCAACATACCTTTAAGTTTATACCTGAAAAATTGTTAACACAATAGCATCAGAAGTCATCGATAAAGAATTTTAAAATTTGTTAGGTTGGGAATTCTCTTTTTAAAATATATCAGATTATCTGAATTAACTAGCCTCTGCTGTTCATGAATATCGATATGATGTAAAGAAAGAAACACGTATACACGTACATTATCATTAATAACAACATAAAATAATATCCAAAACGATTACTGTAGAAGCAGAAATATTCGCTTAGGATTTAATTTCGTTATTTTCAAAACATAGCCAATATTTGGACTAGCATATTTCGTTGAATCTAAAATAAAAGGAGAAATATAAAACAAATTAAAATGCGTTTGTCAATAAATCTGATAGAGTTAACCCCAAAAAATGGGTTGAATATTAATAAAAATTTATATAAAAAAAATAATAATAAAAGTAACGCCCTTTGAGATTTCCACTTTTCGGATTACGTTATGAAGTAACGTCTTATGTTTTGACGATATTTCTCTGTTTTATTAAAAATACTGTTGAACATTTTTCTCATGGTTGCAATCCTTTATTTTAAAGGTGTTAAATAACTACTGAAATTATTGCAAAAAAAATACGTGTACATTGTTAAACATTTGGGTATTTTTGTTTTATTTGACAGCTCAAAATAAAATTTTCAAAGGTCAAGGCCAAGGGTAAATGTCACTCTTAAGATTTGAACAATCATTCTTCAAAGAGGGATAACTAGTATATTTAGCTTTTTACAAAGGAATAGTCGTTTTCAGACCCTTTAAACCCCTAGAAGGAAAAAAGTAAACCCTCGAAGAATCATTTTTATATTGTATTGAAATGTTCTCAAACCAACAAAACCGAATAAATTTATCAATAAAAGCACAAATTTAAAAATTTATTTCCAGTGTTTTTAGTAACTACTATATGTCATTTCTAGTCTAAGAATTCTGCATCTTCATATTTAACAATGCCAAATAAACTATATTAAATTAAATGGTTTAAAGAAATGTACATACTTTCTGAGATAAATAAGGGACTTTATTTTGTGACAGAAAGTTTTCAAGTAGAAAATGAAAATTTTCAGAAAATTTTCAAACTCAATAGTGAGAGTACTGTTACTTTAACTTCCTAATTTGCAACGCAGATCACACGTTCAGATAGTTTGTGCATTATGATATTTTTATGTTCCTCTAAAAAAACATATTTAAACACTATTTTGATATTTCTATCAACAGTTTTTGGCATATTAAGCTTATATATAATAGAAATCAAGAACAAATGAACTACAGTGTCGGGTCTTGATAAATTCTCAACATGTGTGGTTGATTGATGTCGTTTTTTCAGAACTTATGATCATGGACAATGTCCCACCGGCATCATCCCGTGGATCGCTACCAGTGACAGCGATCAGCGATTTATAAGGGTCTCTTCCCTCAGACCACATTGAGTGATAAAGATCAACTCAAAGAACTTCGATTTGCATCCCCTCACAACTGTCACATCCGCTCAGCTATTCAAATGAACGTTACTACAAAGATATCTCCCAATTGACAGTGGTCGTCGCCCATAAAATTTGTTCCGTTCGAAAATTTAATAAGGCAGTATACCAATTTAACGCCTCTCATTCTTCCAATAGGTTCCATAAATATAACAAACTTCCACTTATGAAACCATCTATAAATAGTAATATCCAGAACAACAGTTATGAAACCAGAATGGATGACGCTTTGGTTCCATCTAACAAGGAAGCTCTTTTTTCGTTATTCCGGACGTTGATCTGACAATCACTCTTCCAGAGGGAAATGAGTGCGTTACGACATCCAGACAGGAAAACTCCCGGCTTGATATCATACCCGGTCCTACTGTGGGATAAACTTGGACGCCAAAAGGGAATGAGAAATTTGAAAAATTCTGGTGAGATCTGGTCGAATCCCAGAATAGACAAACAGCCCAGTTAGTAGTCCTTGACTATGCGGAGGACAAAATAAAAGCCAAGGAAATGGAAAGTAAACAAATTAGAAACCAGAACTTCTAAACTGTAAGGCGCTTGTCCGTCGACTTTGAAAATGAAAAGCGTCGCGTTGACGAAAACATTACAAAACTTAACCAGGAACATATAACGGAAATCCAAGAGTTTAGAAGAAGGCTAGCAACGACAACCTAATCTAACTTCCAAACGCTGGACCAGTCCAAAAGACCACATGGAAGACCATTCCGTAGACCCAGGCCTCACAGGTTACAACCGAGAGGCAGGCCATATTAACACTTATAATTTCATAGCTAACCACCGGAATGTTCAAATTAAAACTTCTTGAAACAATTTACTCAAATTGAACATAATGTTTCTGTGACAATGTGATGCGCAATATTTTGATATTGGAATATCTAAACCCTCGTTATCAAGAACATGTAATGTGTAATAACTTCCATTGTTAGTTAAACCACAAATTACTATAGTATTGTTAACCGATCATGTGATACCAGAATATACCATAATACTTGCATTATTTTGTTTTTATTCATTATCATCCGATAGTTTACACAAAGCTGTGCTGTTGTTATTGATTTGTATTAGCCGTTTTTAAATGAGGCCTAGTTTAAAGCCACGTGTTTTCTTAAACTGATATCTTCCAAAGGATTTTGACAAACCAGTAACATTCTTTTAATACATCGACCAGTCGTTTGGTAGACGGAACGTTTGAGATTCATAAGTACCAAAGATCAACTTCATCTGGCTTAAAATTTATACCAACTCTACAAAACAGCAACATTAAAAAGTAATATTTAACGACTTTAACAAGTTTGCTGGGAAACGTCGATGCACGTATTATTTTGACATAGGGAGAGACGGCCACCTGTGCTTGGTCCCTAAAATACACAAAATGAAGTCCAATAAGCCCTTCAAAACTACCTAGTATGCTACATCAGACAACTACCGCTTGGCCGCCCAAGTATTTTACAGTGTGATACACCAGCACGGAAAATCGGCGCCTATTGCAATTACTTTCTCATTCCCATAGTACAAAAGTCAATCAACTCATATCAAGAACACCGCCAATTTTATAACAAAACTCGAGATTCGCAGACTTACAGCAGAAGCGGTACTATTTGTATATGATGTAACTAGTATGTATAACAACATGGAATTTGGCGAATTACTCAGCGCAGTCAGTGAACCATACAAAAGCGCTAACAAACCACAAATTGACATTCATTATCCAGAGACCGAAGATCTGAAATGCGTCTTAGAAAACAAGTACTTTGAGATCAATGGAAAATATTATAAACAAATTATAGGATATAGTATGCGTGCAATACCATCTCCAGAAGTTTCAGATACAAGGATGTGTGAAATCATGAACTATATAATGTCAAAATCCAAATTCGCCAATCAAGTTCTTTACCACCAGCGATTTAGGGACGATAGTTTTATAGCCTTCAACGGAACACAAAATAAAGTTCTAGAATTTTTTGACATCGGCAACACATGTCACCAACACCTGAAATTCACGTATGAAATCTCAGAAAAAAGCGTCAATTTTCTGGACACAACTATATACAAAGGCGTGAGGTTTCAGAAAAATAACTTACTTGATTTTATATCATATGTAAAACCAACAAACAATTTTCAATATCTACAAAGAAAAAACACCCACAGCCCTTCTGTCTTTAAAGGGTTTATGTAAGGCGAATGCATAAGACAAACAAGGAATACCAGTGATCCTTGTATTTTATCTGCAATTCTAACGGACTAACAAAGAGAGGTTACTCTGAAAATGCACTAGATCCCATTATTCGTACAATGGAAAACACAAATAGAAAAAAGTTCTTGGTGATCTAAAATGCAAACAACGGCAACCAAATGTCATGAAATCAAGTACAACACACATTTTTAGGGATCTCAAAAAAAGAGCATCCTGAAATACTGGAATGTCCTTAAAAATAATTAAGCATTGAATCGTTATTTTTGGAAAGATTTGGTCGCATAACTGCGACGGTGTGTGCATACAAATTGAATAACGCGCGCTAGCGCGATATGAAAATTTGTTTGCATACACCGTTGCAGTTATGAGACCATATCTTTCAAAAAATAATGATTCAATGCTTATATTTACGTTTTTTAACATTTGTTCTCTTTCCGCAAATATGATTAATTTAAAAAAAAATCGGCCTTATTCAACGAGTAATGCGCAATTAACGGAAGAGTCATTGGAATAGCCGAATTATGCTGACAAAAATAGTGCACAGCGTTTTTAATTCTAATAACACATTTTTTTTTTCATTATGTAATTTGATGAATTTATCTTTAGTATACTAAGAAATTAATCAATTGAATTCATTTAAATCTTAAAAAATACTCACACCCAAGAAATATTAATCAGCCCAAGTATAATATCAGGTTGTGATCCGGTTTGAAGTCGGGAGGAGAGTCTTTCATCTTCTGAAGGAAGACTGAATGTATTCATACGCACCAGATTTGGTGATTGTGTCTTCTGTGTTATGCGTAAATATCACACAAATCTATCAATGCAATTCAATAGGAGGAAAGAAAGTGAATTTAAATATTGCAATATGCAAAGAACTAATTACCAATGAACCTATAATCGCCTACAGTAAACACAAGAATATCGGCGAAATTATAATTCAATCACGATTACAATAACGTAAATATTATAATAATTATGTATAATTATAATATATATATTGTAATATATATACCCCTGATGAGGCGGACCTTATTAAGAGTTAAAAATCATTACTCTCTAATAAAAACCGCCGAAACATTCCATCCATCCTTAATAACAATATCAGTGTATAACGTGTACTCATAATAACAATATCAGTGTATAACGTGTACTCATAATTACAATATCAGTGTATAACGTGTACTCATAATAACAATATCAGTGTATAACGTATACTCATAATAACAATATCAGTGTATAACGTGTATTCATAATAACAATATCAGTGTATACCGTGTACTCATAATAACATTATCAGTGTATAACGTGTACTCATAATTACAATATCAGTGTATAACGTATACTCATAATAACAATATCAGTGTATAACGTGTACTCATAATAACATTATCAGTGTATAACGTGTACTCATAATAACAATATCAGTGTATAACGTGTACTCATAATAACAATATCAGTGTAAAACGTGTACTCATAATAACATTATCAGTGAATAACGTGTACTCATAATAACAATATTATTGTATAACGTGTACTCATAATAACATTATCAGTGTGTAACGTGTACTCATATTAACAATATCAGTGTATAACGTGTAATCATAATAACAATATAAGTGTATAACGTGTACTGATAATAACAATATCAGTGTATAACGTGTACTCATAATAACAATATCAGTGTGTAACGTGTACTCATGATGTGGTCTAGAGTATCGGGTCTTGTTAAATTTACAACAAGTTTGGTTTATTGATGTCGTCTTTTTTTCGAAAATCCATGACAATGGGCCAACTTAAGGCCGATTTCAATCCCGCAACGAATATTCTAGAGTTGTATGATAATATGCCAACAGTTAGCCCAACATTGGCCCCATGATACATCACCGACTATCAATATTTGGTGTTAGACCACAACCATATTATGAGACTGGGCCAACGATGTGCTGCTATCTGGGATTTTTTCAGAAGTAATGTTAGAATTAAAGCCGAGCTGGATATTATAACACAGACAACACAAGAACATTTCGAAAACAGCCAATTTTGATACATCTATTTTTATATATTTACATCCAACAAGTATCATTCCTTCTATTTCTTACGGAAACTTATAGTTAATTCATAGCTCTATAGAAACAGCCAGACTGAAATCTACACGCCCCGTTTATCGATTGGTCGAAATCTACAGCGGCTGAAACTGACAAGAAAATGACAGGACTGATATTGACACGCCCTGTTTATCGATTGGCCCAAACCTACAACGACATAGGTAAAATCATGGATTGCACGAAATAATCATGACGATGTCAGAATCAAAGTCTCACAGGAGACGATTTGGCTGTTTCTTTTAGCTAACGTACTTACGTACATTAACAGTAATTTAGTAAATCTTACTTACTTTTCATAATTAATTTATCAATTAGCGAAAAGAAAGATGTTAATATAAGCAATAAAATGCTTTCTTTGATGATTCATTCGGGTTATGAAGGTAACGATCATTGCAGAAAAAAATAACATAACCCGCTAAAGCGGGTTATGTATTTTTTCTGCCATGTCGCTACCTTCATATCCCGAATGAATCACTTAAGAAAGCATTTTATTGTTTAAATATACATTTCTTTAGCGTATTTACCAGCGATTTTGCCTCTAGAGTTATGCATCTTTGTTTACATTTGTCGGTCGCCAAACTTTGCTAGGGCATTTTAGATTTATATTACTGGATGTACATCTAATTATGATTGAATTAAGTTATACTGATATATCTGATAGTCATACATTTCATCATTGTTAACATATAATTGCTACAATGAATTAGTGTGTGTCTTGAATAAGTTTATTTATAATATTTTTTCTCCATTTTTTTTGGGTAGTAAATCGTCTATCGTCTTACATCTACATGTATCATCTAGAGTCTATCAACATATTGTTATATCAATATACCATATATTCATTGGTTATCAATCGTGTGTTTTGTCACCCTCCAAAATAAAGACGCATTTACAAGAGAACATTACAATTTCCTTTTCACTAGCCAGTGTCTACGTCCTGTTACCTCTGGATCTCGATTTTTGACTTTCAGATTTTTGAACCATATAAAAAATGGCCAAATTAAACATTGTAGACACTTATTTTGGAAAATTTGTGTCTTTCCTGTGTAATGTGTAATGTAACACTTTGACGCTAAAGACAAGTAAACGAGATTAAGGTAGAAAACCTTAATTGATTGACTGGACAGAAGTAAGAGATCATACTTCATTCATTATATAGATGTACTTTGTATGAGGATTCATAAATATGTGTTTCTCTTCTTAAAGATCTACTGAAACAACATTTCCATATAATCTTAGCTGGTAGGTGGGATATAATATAATGCGAACACCCCATGTTAAGTTTTATTCGTACATTCATATGTACATATCACTTAGTCTTACTTGTAATAAGTCTTATTGTACAGGTTTTCAGATCCATCATTTGATTGGTAATTTAGTTAGTGAACCCGAGTTTCAAATTTCGTATTTCTAATCTCGATTGAGCCTTCTGGGTTTTTTCTTAGTTTGTTTCCTCTTATATCAGTTTCTACAGTTATTGATGATAACTTTTTCATAGTTTTGAAAGTCATCAAAAGAAAATATAATATATTAATCAGCAAATAAACTAAATACTTTGCAATAGCATGACACTATCAAAACACGATAAACGCAAACAAATGAAGTAAGAGTTTCTTCCAACAATGCCATTGTCCTTTTACTTGAATAAAGAAACTTTTTGAACTGTTGAGGTTGAGTTTGATATTTTATATTTAAGGTAAGACACAATCTGGTATTATTGCTTGATAATTGACCAGCACCCCACCTCCACCCTTTCTTTGAATCCGGCACACGTTGAAGCACACACATAGCTCTCCAAACGTAAATATCAGTGACAGATTTTTTATTTTTTCATTACCAATGAAGGTACAGTATGAGTAATTTTTTTTGGTTGCAAAGTTTTATTTTTAATAAAACAAATAACTATATTTAATACATCAATACAATTCCTTAAAAGAAGATTAGAATTCCAAAAAAAATCCAATTTTTCACTCTTTGTAATCACATTCGAAACTCTGTAAACCAACTTTATTGTTTCATACGGAGTTTTTGAAGCAAAAAGGGGATAATATTTGAACAAAATATACTTTCATCCAGATTAATATCACAATGTTGTATTCCCATAACATCAGAGGGTGGTTTGCTCGACGAAGCTATCATTTTAAAAAAAAATGTTAACATATTCTTGGTGTTTTTTTAGGATGCTTATATATGAACAGTCATGTAACCCATACACTTTTTTCAAAACTGTCCATGAATATTCTGAATATTCCGTGCGGAAAATAATCATCATTCAGAGTTACCTTCACTTTTCCAAGACGTGATGCTTTAAAAACACGTGCAATTCGAATCATTGAGAAGCAAAAAAAAATCCAAGAAATTAATTGGTACAGTCCATGTGGTTGACAACGTGATTAAAAATATATGGTTATTGTTTTAGTAAACATTTCTGTACAGAAAAGTGTACCCTATGCGGTGAAATACATTGCAATAGTCTTAAGTAGAATAGACGTGATTTAAAATCTAGCGGAATCATGTTATTCCAAAAACCTTTACATTTAATTTAAAACATGGGATTTCATCACTTTTAAACTTTTGAATTGGTTACATGTTTTAGGTGTAACTAGTATCACATGTACTCGAATTTTTAGCAATGGGAATTCGAATAGCAATTCAAAGCTTGATCTTG
This sequence comes from Magallana hongkongensis, assembly GCA_015776775.1. NCBI lineage: Eukaryota > Metazoa > Mollusca > Bivalvia > Ostreida > Ostreidae > Magallana > Magallana hongkongensis. Next base: position 11,140,083 of record CM027471.1, read on the forward strand.
CTCCGTTGAATTCGATTAAGATGATATGTCGTTGTTGTTTTTTGTCTTTCCTTTTATTTTAATTTTTAAAATTATAAATACTCTTTCTCTCACTAGTTCACACATATTGTTGATTTAATCCCGAATCTACTAATGCAGAGTAATAATGTTTAGTGGTTGTTTACGCGCAGAGGACCCCCCCCCCCTCCTCTGCGCGTAAACAACCACTTAACATTATTAACAGTTACACTAAATGCACGGCAAACTTAAGAACCGCGTAAAATACCCCCGTGCGTATGGTTAAAAAATCAAAACTTGTGTAAGACAAATCACACATGTGCGTATCTAATACCAACGCGGATTGTTTGACTTCAGAAAACGCGTACCTTTTATGATATTTTTATGATATTTATTTTATTTATCTGCGGGATCGTACATTTTTCACCATGCCCACACCTGGCGGGAGCTCTATCCAAGGTGTTACACTACAAAATCTCCTCAACATTCGGGGTAGCCCGTGTTCAATTCTTTATAAAAAGAAGAGGCAAAAACCCAGCTTCCTGTTGACTATTCTTTATTCAAGACATTTCTAAAACATAATATTTTTACAATAAATATTAATATAAATTACAATGAAATTTACCAACATCAATATTTATAATTACAACAGTCTCAAAATGACAAAAAAGTATAAATTAATGCAAGTTTATTTATTCAAAGAACGTTTGTAAATGTTATGCAAAGTAATGATTAATGTTAGATGACCTTTTGCTTGGATTACTAGTATTTCAGGCGAAAAGAAAGATTAATTAAGCTCAAAGAAAGTTGACATTACATTGTACATAAGAAATAATTCTCGTTTTCATAAACAAACGTCCAGTAGGTAAAATAAATGTAAAAAGGGAGAACCTTGCTATTTAATTAGACTAAACAGGAAAATGGCTTGTGAAACTGACATCAGAAGTTGGACGGTATACATATATATATATATATATATATATATATATATATATATATATATATATATATATATATATATATATATATATATATATATATATATATATATATATATATATATATACATATACATATACATGTACATGTTTTACCGTATATCCGGGTTGTTGTTTTTTTTCGCGTGTCTCAAAATGTTCGACTATATGGAAATGTTTTTTACTTATTTACGATAGTCATTTTTGGGATTTAAAAAGTTTCTAATAACAAACAATATCGGATAAAATTTCTGCGTATTGAATATTTTGCGAAGTAAAGGGATTGCTAAAAAGCAAAAATTATATCATCGCGAAAATTACCAGAAATACGGTTGTAGGATCTCCCCAGAAGACCGGTTACTGTGGTTTCATTAATATTCAAGGGTATCAATTTTCGTTGATAAAGTAAAAATCACATTTTCAAGGAAACGTAAATTCGGGGCCAATGACCCAGTCAATAGAAAACGTTAATAGAAATTACACTTCACTGAACATTAGTTTTCGTGGATCAACTTAACAATGAAATCCACGAAAATTGGTATTCAACGAATATTAATGAAACCACAGTATATGAAATAAAATAAACTTGCATTGATGCCTGTATTTCGTTAAGGGGTGGAGTGCTTAATACATAGTGTAGGTATGGGAACCAAACATACTTCTTTTTTTGGGGGGGGGGAGTCACCCTATAAAATTAATGAGAAAGTTTCCTCAGTGTTCCAAAAGCGTTGCTCAATGTAACTACCTTAGGAGGAAGTCATCCCATATTCAACAACGAATAGCCTTCTCGATCAAGCAAAGAAAAACACAATTCAGTGGTGTTTGTGACGTTATGATTTTACTGAAATACACTACACGATCAAGTATTCAAAATATTAAAAACGAATGCATTAGATTTTCAACTGAATTATCAACCTAACTCTGATGTCTAACTGAAAAATGTCATTGCGACCTCAAATTGCTATAAATCCATAACATGATTAGCGGTTAACGCGCTGTTTCATGCATTATAATATACTACTTGTAGTGTACAGAAAACTTTGCCCATGGACACGCAGATTAAGAACATAAAATACACACAAAATACAAATATAATTGCTATAATACATGCAAATGCTTCTTTCTGGGTTTTTTATGATAGCAAACTGGCTTAATGTTTGTTAAAAGTCGATCACACAGCTAGACATGGATCGGCAAGAACTTTCCATTAATTTGAATTATGCAGTGTGCATAGATTAAACAGAAAAGTTTTAATACTCTTCAAATTTTACTAAGATTGAAAAATAAGATATAAAAATTCGACTAACAAGCACATTTATCTATTTCTAAATAGGCCAAATTAATTTTAATGATTTGTAAAATATATTGTAAAGTAAATAAATGAAATAGAATTGCTGAATAATTAATGTCACGCACTATGAATTAAACAATTTTAAGAATAAAAAAATATCAAATGTTAAAATTATTACAGATGGTTCCATTAATTAATTATACGATATACATGCATGTACACATGTAGAAGTCAATTTTATTTAGTCGAGGGAGATAACTCGCGTTTCAGTTTGATACTTTTGATCACCTGTAATCGATGGTTAAAACCGCGGAAATGTTAACTTGCTTGACGACCCTACCGCGGTGTTCGCGGTTTTCGGGTTAACCTGAGAAACCTGTCTTGAACCACGTTGCAATATGGACCGCAAGGGTGTGCGGGATAATGGATCCACGTCGCCTGTTCTGTAAACTAAAGGACCAAGTGTTCTAAATATTACAAATGCTGGTATAGATTTTCAACTGAATTTTTGATGAATCCATCATCTTAAATAAATAAAATTACAACGTTTCATATAAAGTTATTATTACACTCATTATAAAGAATTCACAGACACGAAAAAAGCAATTTTGACGGGATATAAAATTGCAAACAATCAAGTCAATCAGACTATACATGCGGATTCTTGCTCAAAGTATTACAGATAGTGCTATAGATTTTCAATGGATTTTTTGGTGCATCTATCATTATTAGTGCACAATTATTTCCACATATAATTATTTCCGCATTCGCTACAAGGAATTCACAGACACAAAAAAAAAAACCCGATTTTTTCAGGGTACTTAAATAGCAAACAATCAATTATATCAGAATATGCATGCGCATAATTGCTCAACATTTTACAAATGGTTATAAAATAGCAAACAATCAATTATATCAGGATATGCATGCTCAACACTTTACAAATTAATGGTGCTATAGATTTTCATTAAAATTTTGGTTCATCTATCATCTTTAGTGAAAAGAATAATGTTCCATATAGTTTCCATTACACTCACTATAAAAATATTCATAAACACAAATAAAGCAATTTTACGTCATATAAAAAAAGCAAACAATGATTGACATACGATCAGGCTATGCATGCGGAAACTTCCACTTTTTTTTTTTAAATAAGCGAGCACAATGAAGCAGTGTACCAGCACATTTTTTTTATGAGTTGTTAACTTTTTCAAAACGCCATATTGCAGTAATAATATCACAGTTACCTCTAAGTCTTCTTTAATGATTTCCATCCCTTCATTTTCTTGTCAAACTATTTTTGCAAACATCAACTGATTTAAATGATGTCTGTTTTAGTAATGTGAATGCTCTTTTTAGAATACAAAAACAATTTTTTTTTGATTGATGGTGATAAATAGAATCAAAATTTCAGAAGGCCGATCACTCACACCTAATTTTATAAAATGATAATAAAAAAATGAAGATAATACATTGAACCAATTATTCTTTGTTTAGGATGGAATTGAAGCTGAAGAAAAAACTTAATAAAGTACATTTCAACAACAGTTACTTTCAACCCGATCACAACCGTAACTGTCCCTGTAGGACACATATCGGCGAAGAAGTGCTGACGTTGTAGGGGTCGGGTAAATGGTAGGAATACACATTAAGGTTAACATCGACGACGATAAAGTTATAGGTGTATTCTTGTCCGGTAACGCCAACCACATTGCTGGGTAGATTGTACCACAGGTTTAATGGCGTCCCGTTGTTATCCACGTTTGTCGTGTCGCTGATAGGGAGACTGCCCTCGTGAGGCGGCTGGTTGCGGTAGTAATAGATTGTAGACGCGTCAAAGAAGTACCAGGTCATGGCGCCGGTTAACTGTGTGTAAACCGCCCACTGAGTACCATTAAAGATGTGTGTAGGAGTGTAATAAACGGCAGCTGCGATGTAATCCTGTTTGGTTTTGGGGTACCCTGATACTGGGACAATACTTCCATCGTTTTACCGCCATCGGTACACTTGATCAGCATCTGAAAGATGTTAGTAGAACTATAATGAGATAGATAGATAGATAGATAGATAGATAGATAGATAGATAGATAGATAGATAGATAGATAGATTCTAAAATACATTTAATGTTATTTGATTTGTGAAAGCATTGCTTCAGTTGCATGTGAAAACTATTTAACCTTTAGCCAGCTGCTGCAGTTAAACAAAACGACATACCTGTAATTAGGTCATAAAAAGTATTGGTGTAGGTAAGCAGAGCTTTCCACGTGCTCTTATCAGGGAGGGAGGCGAATCCTTGGAACAACTCTTCATTAGTCATATTCCTACATGCCCCCGTGGTCAGTGATGCGGCGTCGTCATAGAGATGAACCCCATTGGTAGTAACTATGGCTATATCGTTTTGAGAGTACGTGGTGCACATGTTGATAAGGTTGTCTATTATATCAATGATGGTCTGAGTTTAATTTAAAAGAAGGTTATTTTTAATGAAAAACAATAGATGTATTTTCACATAGCGTAATATGTATACTTTTTCAAAACCCTTCTTCTTAATTATTATTTGAAATCAAAATTAAATTCACTTTTAGCTAGGATCCGTTTATCATTATGCAGTCAAATAAAAGGTGAATACATTCTCAAATATTTATTCATCATTTGTCTTTTGGGGGTAAAATTGATTTTCACATCGTCATATCTTCCAATTGATCCAGTAGAGGGCATCATTAATTATAAACTACACGGATTGCAGAAATGACTTTCGGTGTATAAAAGACAACATAAAACGGTAATCATTTAATATCAACTTAAGGTAAACATTTAAAGCATTCCATATTTCAAATACATTATCACGTTAAAAAATAAGATACTTTGTATTTTCATTCCTCTGGCATTTTTTACATTGACTATGGATTTCTGTATTCCATTTACTCAAATAGATATTAATTATGGCGTATTTGATGGGCAATTTGCAAAATCTCAGCTGTGCATTGTTAATGATACAACGCCACTTAATGATATAAAAGGTATTAGGACATTTATTTGTAGGTAATGATCTTCATTTAGAACAGTTTGATGTCGATAGGTAACAGTTTCAGATCCATGATTTGATTGGTTGATTTAGATATTGAATCTTGAATTTCGAATTTTGAATCTCGTATTTTGAATGAGTCTACTGGGCTTTCGTAGGGTACCACTATAGTACATGTTACATAATACAATATATCTGTGAGCCGATGCTCACCAGAAATATCCCCACTCTGATGTGAATATACTAAATAAGCAAAGTCGCTATTCTGATTAATACTAAAATAGAGCCCACCAAATAGCATGCCTTATCAAAGAGTATGTTCAAACTACAAGAATTTGCGATGGTTAGTTCCTGCGAAATCATTGATTAGATAGACAAAATGATATATGCATAGATATATGGCGTTTTTAGATAGAAAGGCAAACTGGCGGACAGACATGCAGTTACATACATTGTAGATATCAGACCTATATAGTCAAGTCAAAAGATAAAAGATTGAATCACAAAACACGGCAAACCTTTTTTTGAAACACAGATCGCAAATCGCAATTCAAAAGAGTATTTTATTTATTATGACACTTTTAGATTTATCTTAATATTCGGACATTGAAATTCTCGGTCGTCCACCACTATGAAGTGATTACATAGTCTCTAGTCTAAGATTAATTAATTAAAAAGTATGTTCCTGTCTTTAAATATTCATTTCATAATGTATTTTTTCCGAGAAAATCAATCAAAATTTGTGCAGAGGATTGAATTTAAAGATTTCTTTGAATTTGAAGAAAAACACAATATGTATCTGTTTAAAATATTTATTTCATAATATACCAGTCCAATTAGCGCAGAATATTGCAATGGAATAATTCTAAAAATGTTTTCTTTATAAAATAAATAGGGGAAATATGAGTGAAGACTATGCGCTTTTGAGCTCCTTTCAGCTCATATTTTTCAGATACCCTTTTATTGTTTCTAATTCCATAAAATAATGCTTTAAGGAATTATATGTAAGTGTATTGTATACCAAACTCGCCCTTTGTTACATTTTCTTACCTACGCCCAAATATCGCTTAAATTTCAAGACAGTAAGTATGTATTTCGTTTATGTATACGCGACAGCGTGATTTGGGAGTTTTTGTTAGCATGACAGTGTGTTGTATCAAGTCGTGATATTGTACTGTTTTGTGTTTTATTCTGTTTTATACGATTGCCCTTAGCACAATTAAAAATCGCATTTTTATCGCAAATTAACGATATTAAATTTCTTTTCATTATATTCTATTAATAAGACAGCGTCCTTCACATCATTTCCTCAATGGCAAAATCGAATTCAATGCATTAATGTTTATGGTTGAGAAAAAGGGTAACATAATTAATGATTATAAGTCTTTATTTTAAATTAGTTGGACGTAAAATGCAAAAGAGCATTTTGACAATCCTCATTGTTTTTATACCTTACCTCCCTTCAGTGACCAAACATATGCTTCTCCAAATATCTCTATACCAGTTGAAAATATCTGTTTGTGACAGAAGTTTCAATGTATACAAAGTAGGGTAAAAAGATTTAATTTAAATCTATTTAAAGAAGCCACGAAGCATCCCCCTTCATAGTTTTATTTTCCCAACTAAAGACAGCTAAAATAATATGTACATGTACTCTAGGAATATAAAGGATGATTGCAAGTTTTTGCGCTTCAAAGCCATTTTTACTTTTTCTCTCATGTAAATTCTAATATTGTACTCCTACAAAGATTCATTTATTATAAAGTCAATCATCCAAGCATGATTATGCCAACACTCACCTTCAGAAAACCGGATAATCGTTCAAAAATAGAAATGTCCTGAAAAATCTAAATTCTTCTATCTTTATTTTGATCATTGGGTTCCGTTTCATAAATGGTATCGAAACAATTTCGATAATATACGAGAATGACCAGAAAATCATTTGTGATAAAAAAAAAGAAAAGAAAAAAAGTTGGCAATCGTGAAATGGGCTCTTCAAACCTTAGGCGAATCCTATGTGTTAACATGAGCCTTAACAATATCAGAAAAGAAATAATGTCATGAACCTCGTAGATACTGGACGATATGGCTAAGTGGTTCCGGTCAGAAACAAACATGTGGCAGGTTTAAATCTCCTAACTGTTCCCTGCAGTATGCATTGTCGGAATCGGAATAATATATGTGAATACAATTCTGAGGAATTGTTTTAATTATACATTTCAGTTTAAAACATGACGAAAAATTATTTTTAGTTTATTAAAACCGTTATAAGATGGTATGGATTACTCGTCGATATAAATGTAGATAAAAGTACATAATCTACATACTTTTACTGGTTAAGAATTTTAAATTAATAATTGTGGTTTGTTTACCGTCAATGGCAATTTTCATTAGTATCCGTAACTTAGAAAAAAAACCAATATCCTGTTTGTCTCAACAATTTCCTTATAACCTTCGTAGAAGAACACTTGATAATTATGCTTATCAAATAGATATGAAAAACATGTTAAAAATAAGTTAATATAGAGGCAATCGTATAAATCCTGTAAAGTATCTATAAAACTAATTTAAAACAGTGTAAAATCCAAAAAAAAAATACCTCTCCCATAGACGTTGTCGTAGTTGTCGCTCAGCTATGTTAAGGAAGGTCTTAGAATTCTACCACGTGTGATTTAGAAAAATTTGCATAAGCCCCGCCCCTTATTCATGAGATTTTACGAGACATGTGTATTTCGGTAATTAACAAACATCTACCAAAATGAATATGATTTATTATGGCTATATACTGTTATCTTCAACGCGTTGCAAATAAGTTTTGGGTTCGAAAATATTTGAAATAACGAACCCGATTTTTTTTTTATATGAAAAGGACATGACTATTTCATTGTCCTTGAGGTAGACATGATGAACCAAAAAAAAATTGTTCATTAAATACCGGCATGCTAAAAATTCTTATTTCTTTGTTTTGTCCGAGTCATAAAGAAAATATTTTAAATTACATATCTTACATTAGTTTTCATTTACTTCTATATCCATATCATTCATTGACTTTCATATCCATCAAACCGTTGCATGCATCGCTCCATTATAAAATTGCCGATTTTTACATAGAGCGTTGCAAATAACAGGAGTATATATAGAGCGACGAATCTTATTTTGTAAGAGTTCAACAAGATAAAATTTCCACATAAGAGGAAGTTTCCCCGGGAAGAGGGTATTCTTGGGGGGTACCATATCAGAGAAAACGGGGCTTGGTTTCTTTTGGGGGAAACAAGCTAAAATATGGTATTTTGACGGAATAAACTTAAGCACATTTAGATATTGGAAGCGTTGCACACATCGCTCCATTATAAAATTACCGATTTTTCCATAGAGCCTTGCAAATAACAGGAGTATATATAGAGCGACGATTCTTATTTTGTAAGAGTTCAACAAGATAAAACCTCCATATAAGGGGAAGTTTCCCCGGGAAGAGGTTTTTCTTGGGAGGTACCATATCAGAGGCTTGGTTTCTTTTGGGGGAAACAAGCTAAAATATGGTATTTTGACGGAATAAACTTAAGCACATTTAGATATTGGAAGAATTGCACACATCGCTCCATTATAAAATTACCGATTTTTCCATAGAGCCTTGCAAATAACAGGAGTATATATAGAGCGACGATTCTTATTTTGTAAGAGTTCAACAAGATAAAATCTCCACATAAGAGGAAGTTTCCCCGGGAGGAAGGTTTTCTTGGGGGGTACCATATCAGAGAAAACGGGGATTGGTTTCTTTTGGGGAAACAAGCTAAAATATGGTATTTTGACGGAATAAAGCACATTTAGATATTGGAAGCGTTGCACGCATCGCTCCATTGTAAAATTACCGATTTTTCCATAGACCGTTGCAAAGAACAGGAGTATAATGCAGCGCGACAAATTTAGACGGAATAAAGATCATAGGCGTTGCACGCAACGGGTCTCAGAAAAATGCTTTTAAATGATATATGATGTAGTAATAAAAATCGTAAATGAATAAAAATACTATATATATATATATATATATATATATATATATATATATATATATATATATATATATATATATATATATATATATATATATATAAATATATATATATATATATATATATATATATATATATATATATATATATATATATATATATATATATATATATATATACTGTAGAAGCACAAATATTCGTTGAGGATTTAATTTCGTTATTTTCGTTAGCAGTAGAAATCAACGAAATTAAATCCATGACGAATTTTTAACCAAAGTAATAATGAATACAAAGATATTATGATGTGACGAAATTAAATGCCAACGAAGTTTATTTGGATCAAAAACAACGAAATTTTGACCCAACGAAAAATATGTGCTTCTACAGTATATATATATATATATATATATATATATATATATATATATATATATATATATATATATATATATATATATATATATATATATATATATATATATATATGCACACGTTTTTTGTGTATGTACATGTACATGTATATGTATGATTTGTTTACTATGGAATATCGACATTTTTTTATTGAAAACTTTATATATTAACATTACAAATGTACTATAATTCGTAAATTCTCATGAAGATTGTTGTTCAATTTAAATAAATGAGTGACTGCTAAATTGTTTTCACTTTCGTCGTAAAAACAAATTTGCTAACAACACATACATTCCTTTCTCCAATTTCACGAGATTTTCGTTTTTCATTTCGCAACGTCGGCAAAATACACGTACCTCAGTCAGCAAAACAACATCGTGGGAATGTTCACCTATTTGTAAGGCGTGGTCATTCCTTATAAGGAATGTTTTTACTTCGTCATGCAAGATTAAGCCGATTTAAAAAGATCAAATATGTACATAAGGGAATGTTTCCACCTGGATGAGGGTTTTCTTGAGAGGTAACATGTAAGCAAAATCGGGGTTTCAGTTCCTTGGGGATAAATCAATATATAACATGATTTTTTAACGGAATAAAGCTCTTCTCCCTTTGTTGATTGTATCTTGTTAAATAAGAGTGTCGCTCTATATATACTCCTGTTATTTGCAACACTCTACGGGAAACTTGCTGATTTTACTACGGAGCGTGCAGTACATGCACTTTAAAGAAGCGCTTTAATCCGTCAAAAGAGGCTCATTGTAGCTTTTTACTGGTCTCATATCGCGATAATATTAGATCGCATTTCTCCAAGTTCAAAGTACACAATAAAAAGTACATGGCCAAACACTGTATGTGCTAGCACTACAAAGATTACTGTGAGGATCTGGAATGATAATATGATGATTAGACAAGATTGTAATGTTGTTTAAGTAAATCGAAATGTGTTATTTTATTCAGCCTTCTTTTATGAAGATCTAATTAATTTTATTTAAGACAAAATTAAAGTGTGTTCAAACTGAATTTCCACACACATTTGATTATGCCTGTTGTGATATCACGTACTGAAATTGAAACCGCCATTAATATGCCCAATAATAGAGTAATGTTTCATTTTCATGTTATCTTTAACACAAAAGCTTGCTAATTATGACACATTATTCATTTTCAGGGTTACTTAGGCAGTAGATGGTCCACTGAAAACACTTGTTGGGATGTTGATAAAAAGTAGGTACTATATAAATATTTCTTTTACTCACTAACTTCAACTTCATGTATGGTTTGTTGTTTTCTAATATCATATTGATAATGATACTAATGTAACCTATTATGATAATTTGCATTGATATCTATTAAAATGAAATTTGAAATTGATAATTTCATCATTTCAGGTATTGGTTTTCTTATCAACTGGACTGTAACTTCCTAATATCACAAAAAGACAGAAGAGAAGACCATGTAGTGTGCAAGAAGAATTGTCAATTTCCATAAACTCCACATTATGACTGAAAATACTAAAAATCAGAAAACACTAGTCTTGTTGAACAGTTTGTCACAGAAAAGCAATCTATATAGTATTTGTAAAGTTGATTATAAAAATAAATTCTTGATAATATTGATATATTTTTTCTTCTTGCTTTCTTTAATTTGTACTAAAATATCAATTATAATTACAAGTAAACCTGATTATACATTAAAAGAATGTATTCACCAGCATAGTAACATAAACTATTATGAAACATAAATGTGTAATGTTAAATTACAAACTCAACACTTACACCCCCCCCCCCCCCACAATAAAGGCAACTTATGAAATTATATTTTTCCAATTTCAACAATTTTGTAATGATGATTGGTGTGAACAGAAACAACATTTTAACATTATTTTAGTGAAATTACCAGCGTTTAATAATTTTAAAAATGAAAAATAAAATCATGATCTTAGTCAGTGTTGCGTTTGAATTTCACGCAAATGACGCTGAAAGTGAAATGGGTCAGATAAAATGCAGTAGTGCAAGGGCATACACTTGATCAAATATATTGAAAATTTCCATGTCTTACCATTGTATCCCCATTATATCAAAAGGTGCTGGGAGCTGTATGAAATCGCTACGCATTTCATATAAATAAGCGTTAATTGCGGGAAATCCCTGTAAATTGCTGTTCATACACTGTTTACATTGAATTTAATAATTGTTATTACTTGAATATTTTAAGCTCCCAGCACTTTTCGAAATTTTGAAGGTTCATTTTACAAGTTAGAAACAGAAATAGCTATATTTGTTTATGTTGTGCCCTTGCACTTTGCATTTTTTCGTATTATTCCTGGTTTCGTCTATTTTTAGCAGTATCACGTGACAGGGTATTCCCAAGAGACTAAAAATTGCTCATGCGATAACAGATTATTTAATTTGTATAATCGATAAAATATCACTTTGTTTAACAATTTTTGGAGTAGAAAACCAAGATTGTTCAAAGGCTAACATTTTATGTGATAAATATCGCTATTTTTTTATGGACGCCCATAACATAGCTAAATGCGGTGTCGTTGTAGTTGTTGTCGGTGTAGTTGCTGCTTCAGTGGGTGCTGATTGAGTGGTTTCTACAGACGTTTTCTTCATGAAGCACACGGACGAGTTGCTCTCTAATACGTACGGGCTTCCTGTCAACGCCTCGGTGACCAGCGTGCATGAACCCTTCTGTCCGTACCCGATCTTACTGTCAAACAAAATGGTTCCACAGCTTGGTGTTGTCAAGCAATGAGCTGCACATTCCATCTACAAAGTGCATATAATAAAATAATAAACCCAAATTTTACCTTTGCACGTTCACCCGATATTACAGGAAAGTTAAAGAAACTTTTTTTCGTACATAAAAAAAAATTAAATTTGACTCAATTTTGTTTAATTACTGCGCAAATTTTAAGAATCGCCATAGTCAGTTATCTTAATAAATATTGTTGTGAAATCGCCATCTCATTTACTATCGAATACTATCCTCAGTGATTTTGAGACTTACCCTGGATTTGACAATTCTAGTGCTCCCTGAAATAATGTGACTCGTGATACTATTTCCACAATCCATTCCCAACAAATATAATTGTTGATAAAATAAAGAACCATCCAAGGTACCAAACTTGAGAAAATACAGGAGAAATATTTGCCAAACATTCATGTTGAAAGATTTCACATGTATGAATAAACTTGTAATGAAATGGATATGATATGCGCGCGATGTATTTCCAATCGATTCCGAGCAAATTATTTAATTAATGACAATGCCCAAAACGTGTCTGATGTTTCCACAAAATTAAATGTGATGAATGAGCTTGAAGAATAATATCTTTTTTAAATTAAATTTTTGAAACTTACTTTTAAAACACTTTGATGGGATCTATTAAAACGCAATAAATAAACATATTTCAGGGACTGAGCCTGCATCAGAAAGTGTCTTGAAATATTAATGAGTTATTAGTTTGTTTGATAGCTATGTATTATGATTGTCTTTAAAAATCGGGTATCTGTAAAGTGCGAAACAAAATAGAAACGAAACGAAATGAAACGAAACGAAACGAAACGAAATCTACCGAAACGAAACAAAATGAAACCTACTAAAACGAAACTATCAGAATATTTTTTTAAATCATTATATATATATATATATATATATATATATATATATATATATATATATATATATATATATATATATATATATATATATATATATAACTTAAATAAATTAAAACACAAAGATCGAGTAAAACATAAGCGCTTTCATTTTCTTCAGATGTTTTACAATACAATATATATATATATATATATATATATATATATATATATATATATATATATATCTATATCTATATATCTATATATATAATGTGTATGGATTAATATTTGCTTCATTTAAAGTTTACATAGTTCAAACACTTGTTATATAGAATTTGACCGATAAAGGCTCCCTTCTCTATTGACGTATTTTATTTATACATGTTTATTCTAAATCAGCCAACAGCTTCAAATATGCTCGTGCATGCTATTTAATTTTAAAATACTTGTTTCAAAATATGCGTAGTATTCGCTTTTATTATGTCTTACTTTTATTTTTAATCATTTAATCATCAAACTACAACACATTTTTCAAAATTGATGTGTTACATGTAAAAGCCCGTTAATTTACGGATCGAAATGATGTTGCTATGCGAAATAAAGTTAATATACTGTTGAAATGCGAATGCCTATAAACATAATTTGCGAAAAAAAACCCCAAAAACTGCACAAATTGAGTTACATGAAATAAATTATATTACATGTGCTGTTATTTAAACACGTTATGTTATCAATTATACAAAGCCCATTTTTTTTTATACTTTTGATCATTGTCAGGTCCAGCTTTTTAAGAGATAGTTCCAAGAAGGATCCCCCTTTCAATGCATATGTTTTTGTTGGTGTATTTCTGTAGATTCTTTATTTTACAGGAGTACTTAATACCGTGATTCAACGGTTTTGCATCAAATCGCGAGAATATAAAATCGCGAACGCGTATATGGGAGAAAAAAAGAAAAAAAGTGGCAGCATACCTATGTGGCAACGCACTTTGAAAAAATTGCGCACTTTGGACCAAGTAAACCCACTTTAAATTTTTTTTTCAAAGTGCGTTTTGAAGGTACATCAACATTTGTTAAGTATCGAGACACTTAATGCACTTTGAAAACAAATGTATAAATAACAAATTCTTGAATTAAATTCCTAATTTTGTGAAAGTATGATGATTTAACACTAATGAATCTAATTTACCGTCTTTTAAAACGGGGTTAGGGTGAGGGTGTGGGTTAATCAAAGATACAGGTCAATTACCAATACTTCATTTCGTTGATTACAGGAAGAATGTCCCCTACCCCTCTTTTGTCCTTCCAAAACATATATGATATTCAGCAACTTCGAGTAAATGTATAAATTCGGGAAAAGAAATACGCTTGTAAATTAAGTACAATGATATTGAAAAAAACGAGCCGGTCAAACAACAATGGTATGGTAAAGAATCTATAAGTGTTAAAAATAGACCCTCTTTTCAAATTCTAATCAAATAAATCACTTTATTATATAAAAAAAACCCACATATACATTGACAAACATTAAATTATTATAAACTTTAAAAATAAGCACTAGGGTGTGATTTTTTCTCTCGCAATGATCTTCTAAAAGATTAGATTGTTTTTGATAACCATAACTAACTTGTTCTTTTTCTCAAATCATGATTGTTTATAAGCACCTGCAATTAAAGACAGTTGAAATGTGTTATACATTATCTCCATTATCAATAACTAAATTAAATAATTTTCTTTTAAATTCTGGCACAGCACAATTACCAGATAACTACTAATAAGTTTGCTGCTCAAAAAAAGGAAAATGTAGTTGCTAAGCGATGCAATTTATGTCATATTTGAATAATTCCCGAGTTTTTTTTTATGTAATTTGTCAAACAACATAAGCTTATGAGAAAAGGAGAAAATATTCTAATCGAGAAACTGTTTATCAAGATAGCTGAGAATGCAGTGGGTTCTTTCTAAGATATACCTCATTAAGCTACACAAGGTTAAAACAATTAGTTATTGTATCTTAAATTATATATTATTTTGGCTAAACCCTGAACATTTTTTTTTCAAAGTCCGTTAGTATCGACGACATCAACGCACTTTGAACGAAAAATTATTTTTTTTCAAAGTGCGTTGACTTGGTCCCAAAATTAACACACTTTAAGTTTTTTTTTCAAAGTGCGTAATTTTTCAATGTGCGTTATAACAGTGCTGGTTTTTTTTTTCCACAACAAGAAAAAAACCTTCCATCTTTAACACAAGAGTAACCAAAATGGAATTAAGTACATGTACAAGTACATTGAATTTATGTTTTGACACCGAAAAGGAAGAGAGCGTACAATGCTTGTCGAACCCGCCGCACCTGGGATATATAAACGACTTATGTACATCTCATATAAAGGAATTTGATTTTCTTGATGGTGAATTAGATTCGAAGGTGTGCACAGATGCATGTAAAATATAAAACTGCACTATCTAACCATTAAAAAAATTACACTTCTTCGTTTTACTTTCCTTCTTATTTTCATTTCTATGACTTTTTGCTTAACATTACAACCTGGTTTCAAACAATCTTTAACTGTGCTAGCGCTATTACTCGTATTAATTAAACGTTATTTTGGATGGGCAAGGTCTTTATGTATATTTTGTCGTTATCTGAAGAATATAAAATGTTTCCAAAATATTTTAGATCTTTTACATAAAATAAATTAAAAAATTTCAAAAAAATGTTTAGCCTAAAAGGAAGCAAAAACGAATAACATTATAAGTAATTATTTTGTTTGTTAAGGGTGATTCGTGTCTTTTATACTAATGTACCACAGCACGGGGGCGACATCCGCACAGCATCCAACCAACCGCGCACACGATCTGCGCAGACATTCC
This sequence comes from Magallana hongkongensis, assembly GCA_015776775.1. Taxonomy (NCBI): domain Eukaryota; kingdom Metazoa; phylum Mollusca; class Bivalvia; order Ostreida; family Ostreidae; genus Magallana; species Magallana hongkongensis. The sequence continues at coordinate 11,156,273 of CM027471.1, forward strand.
AGAATTTAAATGGATATTCTGTATCTGCGGAATCATACTGTATCCAGAGACAATAAGACTTTGAGGAGACATGCCTAGACAAGATTTGGATCGCAAAATATCTGGATTATTTTTCCCAACATATCCACCATCTTCACGTACATGTTCAGAGGAATATGAAAGGACCTGTTTTAACTGATTAACACCAAAAGTTAGCGAACGAAGATACTCTTCAATTAAATCAGGGAAATCTTGCAAAGCCTCAGCAGCATTACTTTGAAACATTTTTTACTGCATTTCTTCTTCTATTATCTTTAATGAATAAACATTTAAATGGATTAACTTCAATTTTTTTTATTTTTCCAACATGCTCTTTGTCATAGTGGACACTGTTGGGGGATTTTAGATATCAGTGGTTTAAAAGCGTTTATAAGGGAACCAACAATTCTAACGTGGTCCCCAGTGAAAGGAACTTGGGTGTTGGTCACTACATTTGCCAAAAACTTCCACGTTTTCGGTCTACCATAAGCAGACTCAACCGCCAACATGGGTTTTTTTTTTAAACAAAACGTAACAAGTTGGCTTTCTTTGTTGAAAATGTTTTTTACCTCCCTTGTGTAAGAAAAAAGGATTTTTACCAAACGGTTTCGGTCATATCTAAGGAGTCCCTAGATCCGAACTAATAGATCAAAAACAAAAATATGTTTTTCTTAGGCCCATTTCATCAACCCTCCACCTTCCCGCAAATGCTGATTTAAAATTGCGGCGTCGTGTTTTTTTTCCGTCAGCCAGGTTGGGATCTAGAATGTCCAATATATAACCATCATAAGTGACAATCAATATAGGCTTTATTAAGGGACGACCTTTATAAATACTTTGGGATTTTTTTTGGAACGTGTACTTAAAACTTTTCTGAATATAAATATATGTACCATCAATTAACAAGATAGTAGTATTGTAACTTCCTTATTCTAATACACATGTAATTCACGTGCAAATGTTGTCGTGTGTTTTTAATTACATCATCTCTAGAAATGTGGTCAAAACTGATGTATTTTGGCACGAAATATTGCATTAATGCTTCTTTTGTGCGTTTCACTCTGCGTAATGAATACTTAGAGCAACTAATATTAAATAAAGTTTCAAAATACTGCTCGAAAGAACTGTCCTCAATTTTGTTAACAAAATCTTTATCGCAGTTTTAATGGAATGTTTTCTTTTTCTTGAGTTTTTTCTCAACCAAAGTGTAAAGAGTATTAAGGCGATCGTTTGAAATGCCGGTAAGATTAATGTAATAATTGTCGTTTTGAAAATTGGGGTTACCAAAGTCATTTCTTACAAACCCTTTCTTGAGCATAAATTCTCTACATTTTGACAATTGTTGCCAAAGATCATTGTTTGACATTGGAAACGCCTTATTTTTTATGTAATTACCCGACAAATGAGAAGGACAGGAACGTGCATTGTCGTAAAAAAGATATTTTGTTTAAAAAAAAAATCGGAGCGGCATCGTTGGGAATTTTCTGCATCGTTGTTTCCTTTTCATCCCACATATGGCACAATACCGGTTTGATTTTGTTCCGAGGTAGAATGCTGTGGTTTTATCGTTTTCCCCATAATCTTCTGATTTGGAATTGTTCTCTAGCTGACCTTTATAATTTTTTCGTAGATAACACTTCCCGTACATACAGTTATTTTCGCCAACCCGTCGCCCAAGCAGTATTGAGAGATTCCCCCGACATTTTACCGATTTTGAAATTTACCTCGATTATGACACGCCCAATTATGACAAGAAGCACACGGCGGGTGCGACCGGTCAGCAGAGAAGGCTCACTCCTCCTATGCACCTGATGCTACCACTGTCTTTTTGGAGGTCCGTGTTGAGCTGCTATGAGTTTTTATTTTGTTTTATGGAATTTTAAGATTGCTGACGGTTTGTTATTGTCATTTTTTCATTTTCCCTCCCATTTTGTCCAACTTTAAAAGGTCTACACCGTTTAGGGGCACCTATTTTTTCACAATGATACAATAATGTTTTGGCATGGGTTTTTTTTTCTCCGTAGAAAATTCTATAGAAAATCAATGTTATTTCACCTTACTTTACCGACTTACCTTTGTCAATTATGACAAACACAAAAAATCCTAAATATATAAAAGTTTAAATGATAACTTTAAGAATATATATACAACCTGTACCAAACATTACGAGACAATTATTTAAATGCGATACTTATCTGTAAAATATTCATTTCATCACGTACCATTCCGTGTAAATCAATCAATATTGGTGCATTGAATTTGAAATAAAAGAACTATCTAAACTTTAAGAAAAACAGAAATGAATGTGTATTTCTGTATGGAATATTAATTTTATGATGCACGTTTCCCTATAAATCAATTAAAACTGATACAGGCAATTGCAATAAAAGAATCCTCAACATTTTATGATTTTAAAATAATAATTTTTAATGAGCCATTTCGTCTAACTATAATAAATAAAGGAACTTGAATGAAAGAATTGCTAAATTTAAAGTAAAAGAAAAATGTGTTTCTTTTACAAAATATTGATGTTAAAAGGCACCAGTCGGTGTTAATCATTTTACCCTCGATATCTCGAATGATTGGATATCTCGAAGCTTTTCAACAGTCCAATCTAGTTTGATATAACGCAGTTTCACTGTATTCTGTAATTACGTATAGTACTTTCTAGTAATTTTCAGGACCTTATACTATTTGGATTTTCTGATTACTGGACCTTTTAAATAAATATACTTGTAAAAGCCTTCAAACGACGAACTTTTGAACCTTTGGATTACTGAATCAACCTTAAGATTATAGCTTCAAGAATGTGACCGCTTCGATGATCATAAGTACTCAAGTACGAAACATTTTAAGCTCAGATTTATTGCACCGTGTATTCAATCTACCAAAATAGGGTGTTGCTGTACCTTACTTCAGAAAGAAATCACATTAAAAAATTGTATAGGCTACGGCGTTTAATCACAACTTTTTAAACAGGGGAATTATGAGTGAAAACTGGGTGCTATATTGATCTCGTTCAACCAGGTGTTTTTAAGTCTCTTATATTGTTCAGATATACATCAAATAATGGTTTGAAAACTAAGTGACTTAATTCATGTAGTGTGTGCAACATACCTTTAAGTTTAAACCTGGAAAATTGCTCATACAATAGCATCAAAAGTCATTGCTAAAGAATGATGAAATTAGTTAGGTTGGGAATCCCCTTTTTATAAGTCAAACTATATCAGGTTATCTGAATTATTTAGCTTCTGCTGTTAATGAATATTGATATGATGTAAAGAAAGAAACACATAAACAGGTACATCAAAATTAATAACAACATAAAATAATATCCATTACAATACTGTGGAAGCAGAAATATTCGCTGAAGATTTAATTTCGTTATTTTCAAAACATAGCCAATATTTGCACAAGCATATTTCGATGAATCTAAAATAAAAGTAGAGAAAACAAAAAACAAAAACAAAATGTATTTGTCAATAAATCTTACAGAGGTAACCAAAACTAATGTGTTGAATTTATAAAAATCAGATTAAAAAAATATATGAAAGTAACGCGCTTTATGATTTCAACTTTTCGGATTACATTATGAAGTAACGTTATATGTTTTGACGTTATTTTTCTGTTTTGTCAAAAATACTGTGAAACCCTTTTCTCATGATTGCAATCTAATATTTTAAAGGTGTTAAAAATTACTGATATATTATAATTACTGAAATTATTTTCCTGGACCTTGGTCATTTTAAACAACCCCCCCCCCCCAAAAAAAAACAACACATTGACAATTGTTATTATGGACAAAGAAAAAAATTATTGCAGAGTCCATACGTCAGCTCATATCAAAACAATACATGCAGGTTGATGAACTAGATCTACATAACTTACATCATATCATACAAAATAGAGTAACGCAAATGTACTCTAAAGGCTCAATAAATAAATAAGGAAACGATCGCTATAATGCAGTCATCTCTACTTCTCCCTAAAATACATTAATGAAGGATGAAGTCCGATACGCCCTTCGAAACTGCCTATGCAACATCAGACAACTACTGCCTGGCCGCCCAATCATTTTACAGTGTGATACGCCAACACAGAAAATCAGCGCATATTGCGATTACACTACTGGCTCTAAAAACCCCTGTCCGTATGAAAATCCCCTGTCTTCCCCTGTCACCCCCTGTGTTTTCACTGTCATCCCCTGTACATCCCCTGTGTGCCACTGTACAGAACCCCTGTGTACCCTGTCATCCCCTGTGCGCCCCTGTACACATCCCCCTGTGTGCCACTGTAAGCCCCTGTCACCCCCAGTACGCCCCTGTCATCCCCTGTAAGCCCCTATATACCCCTGTGCATGCCCCTGACATCCCCTGTACGGCTTTTGACTTTTTTTTTTTAATATCATTTTCATAATCCAGCTATTGAAATCACATGTGTTATATTTTGAGCTATATTTGCACTCAACAGCGCCGAATCACAAGACACACTGTTATCGTAATTTTAGAAATCACATGTTTTAGTTGATAATTTATTGATACTTTAATAATCATGCTAACAAAAAAAGATTTGAGATTCACCGGGTGGTAAACCTCAGGTGAAGGCGGGAATTATTTTTTATATTAGGTGTTCAAGCCTCAGTGCATGTTGTCCTTTGGAGCTCGGGAACATCGCTACTCCCTAATGTTTGAAAAAAAAGACATAAGAATACAACCTAGAGTGAATTATTCATTTTTTTGAATTGTCTACAGATATATGTACACTTTACTTATGAATATCTTAAGCCTATGAATCATATGATTCTTGGTAATAAACAAAACACTAGAAACTAAGATCACGCGCGGCACATGGTTTTTAATTTTGTATATATTTAAACATATAGGAGCGAACTAAAACCAATAAATCAGTCAGAATATAGAATTTATAATCAGCTATGTAACGATAGAGTACACCTTTCTTCTTTTTTCTAACCAAGTTCTTGGTTATACCTTTATTAATTTCCCGTGCATAGCAAAATAAAGCTTCAATAGCTTATATAAATTTGCCTAAGAAATTATTTTATTATGTTTGTTCAATACGTTTCTGACCGGCTAATTGGAGAGAGAGAGAGAAAGAGAGAGAGAGAAAGAGAGAGTTTGCATTGATTTTGAATTAAATTTATTAATTATATAGTTTACCCTGGAATTAATTTCCTAGTAAAAATGCAATCCTAATTATTATTACCTATTCTTTATCATTCCGCAGCCCTGGTCAGAACATACACAACATACATGTAAATGTAGAACTAGTGTGTTCTTTACATGTAGCCTAAGGAGCTTATACAGAGAGAGAGAGAGAGAGAGAGAGAGAGAGAGAGAGAGAGAGAGAGAGAGAGAGAGAGAGAGATTGCATTGATTTTTAATGAAAAGTTACTAATAGTTTTATCGGGAATTAATTTCCTAATATGTAAACATGCAATCCTAATTAATTTTCATAACCAATTTTCTATAATTATTTAGATTAACTTAGAGCTGTCATATTGATTTTTAATACATCAATGTTTTATACTAGACCAGATCAATTGATCAAAATACTTGAAGACACATGATTAACAACTAGCTGATTGAAGCTACAGTTTTCAAAGGAGAAGATGTTGACATTATTTCACTCGGTCAGTGATTATATAATAGCTACTGTACACAGCCCTTCTTGACAATTTGCAGTTCACGGTAGCAAGAGATGATAGACACACGTGTACACGTATATATACACACTGTTCCTCAGATCTGAATGGTCGGTCAGTGATTATATAATAGCTATATACTGTATACAGCCCTTCTTGACAATTTGCAGTGCACGGTAGCGAGATTAATAACAATGAGGTGACAGACACACGTGTACTTGTATATACACACACGTTCTTCTCAGGTCTGGATGCTCGATAATGCTACACAATAATGCAATATGTTGTTCAAACACACCTTATGACCTTTTTTCCCAGTCTGTCAAGTACAGAAACAAGAAATTGAAAATTTCATTTTTTCAGTTCTGAGAATTTCAAACATGAAAAGATTGAAGAGCTTTAAATTCAGAACATTATTTGGCACAGTGATATGAATTAAAACTGTATATTGCTCTTTTATATTTTTCATTTTTCAAATGAAATAAAATTTAAATAAATGCCTGATATTTTTCTGATCCGAAACCCGGACCATTGTTTAAGATAATACATGTGTGTATAATTAAATTGTACCCCGTTACCGGCATTTGCATACAGTCACGCATTAAATCATCCATTAACGGTATCATTGCTCTACAGTGTATATGCATGAGGACAATTCTATAGAATAATGCATATAGATAACTCAACTGGAAAGTGCACACTAGCTGATAGAAGTTAAAAGTGTCAATGGACCAGTCTAATCCCCCTTTCCGAAAAAAATCAACTCTCTCTCTCTCTCTCTCTCTCTCTCTCTTTCTCTCTCTCTCATGATTTATAAAAAAAACAATACTGACAGCAATTATCAGCGATTTACATGAACTTCATAAAGGCTGTTTAATTCTATGCATCATTACACTGGTCAAAACATTCAAAATATATCATTTCATCATTTTGATCGGTGTGTGGTTATCTGCACGTGCTGATCATGTTGTGTTATTATACAGGGCACAGAACATTGCAGATTTCACGCACTCCTCCACTTATTTTTCTTTCTTTCTTTTTTTATACAAATTACAGAACACGGTCTTTTGTATAAACTTAATGCATGTAATAAAATAAGCGGTTTATCGGTATACAAGTATATCTTGATTTGTGTCAATGTTGAGTCAAAATTATTCACGTTTGTAATAATATTGCCCTCTATGAAATGCAAAGAAAAACAAGCACCGTCTAAAACATGAATGCTTAATATAAATTTTTAAAAATCCGAATTAATTAAAAGCTATTTATTTACTTAGCGAGCAGTAAAAGACAGTACAGGGGATGTCAGGGGCATGCACAGGGGTAGACAGTGGCTTACAGGGGATGACAGGGGCGTACAGGGGGTGACAGGGGCTTACAGTGGCACACAGGGGTTGTGTACAGTGGCGCACAGGGGATGACAGGGTATACAGGGGCTCTGTACAGTGGCACACAGGGGATGTACAGGGGATGACAGTGAAAACACAGGGGGTGACAGGGGGGTGACAGGGGAAGACAGGGGATTTTCATACGGACAGGGGTTTTTAGAGCCAGTAGTGTTACTTTTTCATTCCCATGATACAGAATCAATCAACTTATATTAAGGACACTGCCATTTTTATCAATGAAATCGAGACTCTCAAACTTAAAGCAGAAGTGTTACTTATTACAGATTATGTTACTTGTATGTATACCAACATGGAAATTGGTGAATTACTCAGCACCAACAGTGAAACATACAATAACGCTAACAAACCACAAATTGGCATTCCTTATTCAGAGACCGAAGATCTTATCTTCTTATTGAAAAGCGTCTTAGAAAACAATTACTTTGAGATCAATGAAAAATATTATAACGAAATCATAGGATGTAGTATGGGTGCAATACCATCTCCAGAAATTTCAGATACAAGAATGTATGAAATCACAAACTATATAATGTCAACATTCAAATTTGCCAATCAAGTTCTTGACCACGGGCGATTTAAAGACGATGTTTTTATATACTTAATCGGCACATAAAATGAAATTCTAGAATTTTTTGACATCGGCAATACATGTCATGAACACCTGAAATTCACGTATGAAAACTCAGAATAAAAGCGTCAATGTTATGGACGCTACTATATACAAAGGCAAGAGAGTTCAAGAAAACAGCATACTTCATATCAAGTCATATGTAAAACCAACAAAGAATTTTCAATACTACACAGGAAACGCATCCACAGCCATTCTGTCTTTAAAGGGTTTATGAAAGGCGAATGCATCAGACATAAAAGGAATACCAGTGAGTCTTATATTCTAGCTACAATTCTAACGGATTTCAAGACACATACACTTTTCAAAGAGAGGTTACTCTGATATAGAAATCGACCCCATTTTTCGTGAAATGGAAAAAAAAAACAAATAAAAAAATTATTTGGTGAAAAAGTTCTAAAATGTAAACAACGGCAACCAAATATCATGATAACCAATTACAACACACATTTATAGGGATTTCAAAAAGTGCATTCTGAAATACTGGAATGTCCCTAAGAATTATGCAATATGGGAAGAACTACTTACCAAGGAACCTATACATGTAATCGCCTACAGTAAACACAAGGATATCGGCAAAATTATAATTCATCCATGCTTACAATAACGTAAATAACATACATGTAATAAGTGGACCCCTGTTGAGGCAGGCCTTAAGAGTTAAAAATCATAACTCTATCAAATACCGCCGACACACTCTATCTATCTATAATAACAATATCGGTGTATAACGTGTACTCATAATAACAATATCAGTGTATAACGTGTACTCATAATAACAATATCAGCGTATAATGTGTACTCATAATAACAATATCATTGTATAACGTGTACTCATAATAACAATATCATTGTATAACGTGTGCTCATAACAACAATATCAGTAGATCCCATTATTCGTTAAATGGAAAAAAAAAACAAAAAGAAAAAATTACTCGGTGAAAACAGATCTGAAATGCAAACAACGGCAACAAAATGTCATGATAACCAAGTACAACCCACATATTAAGGATCTCAAAAAGCGCATTCTGAAATACTGGAATGTCCTAAAAAATGATGCAATATGCATGCCAGGTAACTATTTACCAATGAACCTATAATCGCCTACAGTAAAGACAAGAATATCGGCGAAATAATAATTCAACCATGCTTACAATAATGTAAATACCATAATAGGTGGACTCCTGATGAGGCGGACCGTAAGAGTTAAAAAACATAACTCTCTAATAATAACCGCCGAAACACTCTATGAATCTATAATAACAATATAATTGTATAACGTGTTCTCATGGTGTTGTCTATGGTGGCGGGTCTTAATTAAAAGATAACAATTACAAACTTTCAGCCATCTCAAAAATCCATAAAACTAGATACAAATTCAAAAAAAAGCAACACGGACCTCTTATTGAATAAATGTAGGATGAGGTGCATAGGAGGAGTGAGCTACTGACCGGTCGCACCCGCCATGTGCTCCTTGTCACAATATGGGCATGTCAAAATCGGAAAAATGTCATAATAGGGAAGACACGAAACGTTAATGATTTGGTTTGTTTGTGATGGTCAAAATACAAACCTTGAGCCAACACGGACCTCTATAGGTAGGATCAGGTGCCTAGAAGCCTAGAAGGAGTGGGCATACTCTGCTGACCGGTCGTACCCGTACTCGTTTTCAACGAGAGACCCTTTTGTTTTTCTAGAGTTTCTTTTTATAAGGGGTTTCTGTTTCAAAGAGCTTTCATGTAACACCAAGAAAAAAGGCTGACCTCTCAAATTAAGGACACAGAGGAGACTTCAGTATTTCAAAGTCTTTACTGAATACTGTTGTAAAGTGTTACGAAGCTAAAACTTTTATCTTGCAGTTATTTACCTAATATAGTATAATAACTTTCTCATATGTTCCGTTATAAGTAATTTAAGGGGACAAAATGTCGAAATTGTGGTCTCTGATATCTCAAAAGGGAGAAATATTTTGGAAAACAATATTTAAAGAGACCGATTTGGGCTGTTTGTGTAAAAATCACAGTAGAATTTTTTAAAAACTTTTTAACCAGATGCACTTTAAGCCAACTCTAGTAAATTTGCGAAGTTTAAAAAAAAAAATACAATCTCGTTTTGTTTAGGGGCTATCTCAAAGTACAGGTACATTTACATTAGCAATATATAGGAAATTGTCGTTTTCAGTATTTCGAAGCAGATTTAGAAAATACTACGAAATTGATTTTCCTCAAATTATAATATGTATTTTGTAATTATGATATCATCTTCTACCTTATAAGTTAAAAATACTAAATCCTAACGTCTGATTTTTAATGGGGGGAAGGGGGGGGGTCATCTCAAAATAATTATCAAAATGTACCAAATTTTGCTGTATATTTGGAGCATTGGAAATTTAGATTAGTGCAATGGATTCATTAAAAAATTAAGAAAAATAACCATGAGGATAGCTCTTTCTTGTGTGTAAAATTTCAAAGGCGTGCATTGTTTTGCCTTTTCTTTTAAATTGCTTCCTTTAACGTACTCCTACAAAGCACAGTGGCAACGCTCACATACTGAACAACGGGAAAATCGTTCAAATAATAAATCATATTAACGTTATCTGTATTTTGCTTATTGTCTTCAATTAAGTTAATTGTACTAAAGCAATTTTACAAAAGGCAAAAATATGTTGGCTTCCTAATGAGAAAATGCTCAGAATATTTATTTATCTAAATTGTTAAACGACCCCAATAGAGAGATGGGGGGGATGGTCCCTATAACATTTTTTTCAATTATCTAGGGACTGATAAAGATTAACACTTGTTGAGCAAAACGTGGAGAAGAAGTGTTTTTTTGAAAAAAAAAAACATCAAAAGGATTTTCGCAGAAGTTTGTTTTGAATTTAAAACTTGTATCTGAAGATGTGCATTTATGGTAGGGATATATAGTAAACTTTAATACTGTAGGGACACCTGCAATACATACAAGGCCTGTCGGAAAGGCCCGAGAAGTTGCCATTGGATGGACGAACTGTTTTCACCAGCGTAACAGAGGTCGTTTTACAAAAAACTCGTAACCATGTGATAGGGTATTGGTTCCTTTAGAAAAACTCGGATAGAAAACGTTTAGTATATTTTCGACGCTTACAAGCAATATTAAATTGGCAATAAGTTTCATTTCATATATACCAATATAATGGGTACAGTTATCACATAATACGCGAATTCATTTAAATATCTAATAGTTATATTAAATTCATAGCAATGTTGAACATTACACATCACTTTCAATATTTACTGTTACTAAGTGTTTTTATTACTAACTAATGTGTCCATACTGCAAATAAATTAAATCATTAATAAAATTTAATTTTCTTTATGTTTACTCAGTGTAGTAAACACCGGATTCTATAGTGAAGTACATTGTACTCTATTTCGATATAAAATCGATAGGGTTTTTCATATAAGAACAAAATTGTGGGACGTAGTACGAAATTCTTTAAATATTAAGCAATTTTAAAAGCATTTATTTGAGATAATTACAGTATTTTATTATAAATTGAAAAAAAATGCCTTTTAATAGGCATTAAACGTTTTCAAAAAAAAATCATATGACCCAGCTGAGAAAGGGGTGGGGTTGGGGGGTTCAGACTGCATAGTTTTGATTTTTCCAGTTTTTAGCATCCGCCAGTAGGTGGCGATATATAGGAAACGCTAAAACGAAAGTGGAAGTATGTTTAGAAATCTGGCGGCAAAAAAGCGCTGCAGCTATGCTTAGCGCTTTAAAAATGCCTATATGAAGACTCGATATGACTTATCCTAAATAAACAATGCCAAATGTCACAAACAGAATTTGCCTCGTACATGGGTCTTGGCCATTAAAAAAAATAGTTAAGGAATTTCACACTTTTAAAAGCATGGATTTTTAGAAATAAACAGACTGATTGAAAAACATAACATATTCTTATATTCCACGATTTCACACAACATACTCAAAAAGAGATTGAGTTAAAAATCCTCTTTCTGATAATTTGAATTATTGAAATAAACGCTTTATATGAAACTGAATGAAAATATGTAAAAAAAATGTAAACAGTGAAAATATGAGTGTGACACATACCATCGAAGGGTGGTTAAGCTAGACGAAGATATAATTTTAAAAGATGTTAATATATTTTTGGTGTTTCTTCAGATGTTTATATCTAAACAGTCATGTAACTCATACACTTTTTTTTCAAAACCGTCCATGAATATTCCGTGAGAAAAAATTATCATTCAGAGCAACCTTCACTTTTGCAAGACTTGATGCTTTTAAAGACACGTGCAATTCGAATCATTGAAAAGTAAAAAAAAAAATCAAGAAATTAAGTCCATGTGTTTGACAACATGAGAAAAAAGATGTGGTGATTGTTTTATAAACATTCCATTTTTTTTAAACACAGTACTATTTTTCTCACTAGTTCTCATATATTGTTGATTTTATCCCGAATCTACTCACGCAGAGTAATATTGTAAAGTGATTATTTAGGCGGGGGGTGGGGGGGGGGGGGGGTGGGTGTTACAATAGTTGCGCGGTAAGCTTGAAAACCACGTACAATACCCCGCGCGTATGGTAAAAAAATCAAAACTTGTGTATGACGAATCACACATCCGCGTATTTAATACCAACGCGTATTGTTTGACTTCAGAAATCGCGTACTTTAACCACTTTTACAGTATTTGTTTATATATTCCTATCTTACTGCATTTTATGATATTTATGATATTCATCTTCGAGATCTTACATTTTCAACCATGCCTACACCTGCAGGGAGCCCTACCCAAGGTGTAACACTATAAAATCTCCTCGGGGAGTCCTGTATAGAACGAAGAGGCAAAACGACAACTTCCTGTTGACTATCCTTTATTCAAGATTTCTATAACATAACATTGTTACAATAAATATCAATCTAAATTACAATGGAATTCACCAACATCAATATCTATAAATACAAAAATCTTAAAATGACAAAAACAAAAGTATAAATTAATGCAGATTTATTTATTTAAAAAACGTTTGTAATGTTATGCAAAGTAATGATTAATCTTAGTTGACCTTTTGCTTGGACAACTAGTTTTTCTGGCGAAAAGGAAAATTAATTAAACTATGAGAAAGTGGTCATTTCATTGTAATGAAGAAATAATTTTCGTTTTCATAAACACACGACCAGTAAGTAAAATAAATGTAAAAGGGAGAACCTTGCTATTAATTTAGACTAAGTAGGAAATTGGCTTGTGAAACATATAACAGAAGTTGGACTGTATATGTATATACATGTACATGTTGTACCGTATATCCGGGGTTTTTTAAATCTTAGTAAAAACAGAACGATGTTCCATATAGTTTCTATTACACTCACTATAAAAATATTCACAGACACGAATAAAGCGAGTTTTACGTTATATAAAAAAAGCAAACAATGATTGACATACAATCGGGCTATGCATGCGGGAACTTTCACTTTTTGTTAAATAAGCGAGCATAATGAAGAAATGTACCAGCATACTTTTTTATGAGTTGTTAATTTTTTCAAAACGCCATATTGCAGTAATATTATCACAGTTACCTCAAAGTCTGCTATAATGATTTTTATCCCTTCATTTTCATGTCAAACTTTTTGCAAACATCAACTGATTTAGATGATGTCTGTTTTGGTAATGTGAATGCTCTTTTTAGAATACAGTGACGCGATTTGTTTTGATTGATGGGGATAAATAGAATCAAAATTTCAGAAGGCCGAGCACTCACACCTAATTTGATAAAATGATAATAAAAGAATGCAGATTATACATAGAATTAATTATTCTTTGTTTAGGATGAAATTTAAGCTGTAGGAAAACCTTAATAAAGTACATTTCAACAACAGTTACTTTCAACCCGATCATAACCATAACTGTCCCTGTAGGACACACACCGGCGGAGAAGTGTTGACGTTGTTGGGGTCGGGTATATGGTAGGAATACACATTAAGGTTAACATCGACGACGATAAAGTTATTAGTGTTTTCTTGTCCGGTGACGCCAACCACATTGCTGGGTAGATTGTACCACAGGTTAAATGGCTTCCCGTTGTTATCCATGTTTGTCGTATCGCTGATAGGGAGACTGCCCTCGTGAGGCGGCTGGTTGCGGTAGTAATAGATTGTGGACGCGTCAAAGAAGTACCAGGTCATGGTGCCGGTTAACTGTGTGTAAACCGCCCACTGAGTACCATTAAAGATGTGTGTAGGAATGTAATAAACGGTATCTGCGATGTAATCCTGTTTGGTTTTGGGGTACCTTGATACTGGGACAATACTTCCATCGTTTTTCTGCCATCGGTACACTTGATCAGCATCTGAAAGATGTTAGTAGAACTATAATGAGATAGATAGATAGATAGATAGATAGATAGATAGATAGATAGATAGATAGATAGATAGATAGATAGATAGATAGATACATTACTTCAGTTGCATGTGGAAACTATGTAACCTTTCGCCAGCTGCTGCAGTTAAACAAAACAACATACCTGTAATTAGGTCATAATAAAAATTTCTGTAAGTAAACAGAGCTTTCCACGTGCTCTTATCAGGGAGGGGGGTGAATCCTTGGAACAACTCTGCAATAGTCATATTCCTACATGCACCAGTGAACAGGGATGCGGCGTCGTCATAGAGATGAACCCCATTGGTTGTAACTATGGCTATATCGTGTTGAGAGTTCATGGTGCACATGTTGTAAAGGCTGTCTATTATATCAATGATGGTCTGAGTTTAATTAAAAAAGAAGGTTATTTTTAATGAAAAACAATAGATGTATTTTAACATAGCGTAATATGTATACTTTTTCAAAACCCTTCTTCTTAATTATTATTTGAAATCAAAATCAAATTCACTTTTAGCTAGCTAGAATCTGTTTATCATTATGCAGTCAAATTTAAGGTGAAGACTTTCATAAATATTTATCCATCATTGGTCTTTTGGGGGTAAAATTGATTTTCACATCGTCATATCTTCCAATTGATCCAGTAGAGGGCATCATTAGTTATAAACTACACGGATTGCAGAAATGACTTTCGGTGTATAAAAGACAACATAAAACGGTAATCATTTAATATCAACTTAAGGTAAACATTTAAAGCATTTCATATATTTCAAATACATTATCACGTTAAAAAATAAGTTACTTTGTATTTTCATTCCTCTGGCATTTTTTACATTGACTATGGATTTCTGTATTCCATTTACTTAAATAAATATTAATTATGGCGCATTTGATGGGCAATTTGCAAAATCTCAGCTGTGCATTGTTAATGATACAACGCCACTTAATGATATAAGAGGTATTAGGACATTTATTTGTAGGTGATTATCTTTATTTAGAACAGTTTGATGTCGATAGGTAACAGGTTTCAGATCCATGATTTGATTGGTTAAATATTGAATCTTGAATTTCGAATTTTGAATCTCGTATTTTGAATGAGCCTACTAGGCTTTCGTAGGGTACCACTATAGTACATGTTACATAATACAATATATCTGTGAGCCGATGCTCACTAGAAATATCCCCGCTCTGATGTGAATTTACTAAAAAAACAAAGTCGATATTTAACAGACAGGTAACTTCTTATTGTTACTAAAACAGAGTCCACCAAATAGCATGCCTAATCAAAGAGTATGTTAAAACTTCAAGCATTTGTGATTGATAGTTGCCGAGTAATCTTTGAATAAATAGACAAAATGATATATACATGGATATATGTCGTTTTTAGATAGAGAGACGAACATTGGCGGACAGACATGCAGTTATATACATTGTAGATATCAGACCGATATAGTCAAGTCAAAAGATGAAAGATTGAATCACAAAACACGGCAAACCTTTTGTTGGAAACACAGATCGCAAATCGCAATTCAAAAGTGTATTTTATCAATTATGATACTTTAAAGGTATCTTACTCCAAACGTTTTGATTTCGTTGTGCGGATGTTCATTATATTTTAAATAAATATGATTTTATCAATTCAATCCTCACAGTAAGATCATCATTTTATAATTGTACAACATTCATAAAGAAAATACATTTGAATTAACGAAACAAACAAGTTTTTGGGGACCTATTTTCTTGTGCGGAAGGTTTTTTAGACGAAAATGACAGAAACAAGAAATTTTATGAATTAATAAATTAGAGGCCCTGAGTGACTTGTAGAAAACTAAAATTCTTGAGAATGATAGACGTTTAGCATAAATTCATGCAAATATATAGAAAATGTCTGAATTTGTTGAAGCCAACTTTGCGAAAATGTTATCTTTAAAGCCATATATCTAAAATTTGACATCACTGACCCCCATGATTTATTATGTCAAAATGATACTGAATACATATCTAGGCAAACTGGATCATTCTTATAAAGTTCTTGAAATTCAGTATATTTTTATTTCAAATCAAATTGTAACAATTAGTATTATAAAATTGTCAGTTCTAAGTGCAAAAAGGTCTTACAAAAATTTATGCATCTTCGTTAATTTTTTTTTTCGTAATCCCTATATTCAGTGTGACTATTGAGCATAATTTAAAACGATATTTCAAGGAAAAAGTTTGTGTGATCCAAAATACTCACAACAAATCTGTAACGTACTTGATATGGTTGTAAATATATATATGTTTGAATTTCCCGCTTTTCTTTTTACTCTCTAAACCTGTCACTGGAGTGACGTGTTTAATTTTAAATACCGCACTCAAGTCCGTGCAGTCCAGCAGAGTGGACGTGTGTCTGTTTAGAGGCACGTGGTAGTCTCCAAAATTGGGAAACTTCTCCCTACTTTATACATTTCTGTGTGTTTGACACCAATTTCAAGGTATTTGTTGTTTAATGTTATGTATGTTTAATTGTTTTGTTTGCTATGTTAGAAAGCTTAGTTTTAAAAGCACGTGTTCGAATGGAAAATTGTCATTTTAGAACTAAACACTAACGATAAATTGTTTCAAGTATATTCCATTCTATTTTAAAAGAAATTGTGTTAAAGGGGATGACGGTTTATACCAGCTGAATTGTGACTACGAAGTCGAAGACGAGTACGGAGCGCCAGACCCGCCATTTTTCATCCATATCGGGGACACGTGGCATCGATGTACGTGTATGGTGTATGGTGACCGGGAGCGGTCTACGCTGGAGACGTTTGTATATGTGTGTTGTGTTGTGGTGTCCTAACTGTCTATGTACCGGAACAACGGTTGTGTCATCTGTCCGTGTGTCTGTCTATGTGATGTCCGGGGTTTGGGTGAAAAGTCACCGGAAATATACCGAGGAACCAGGAAAAGGAAATGTGACGAAATTTATTGAAATTTCACTTTCATTGTTTTGAATAGTTGGTTTTCGTATAATTGTAATGATATTTTTGTAAAATCAATTTGAAAGTTGATAAACGAGTTTAAGAAACTTATTTGAAAATCTAAATATATGTGAATCAATTTAAGTGTTTAAATTTTGGAAAGAATATTTTGTTTTGAAGTCAATTTAAAGATTTGTTGTTGAAATTAGAGTCGACTCTCTCTTTTAGAATCTAGTTTAATATTTCTCTCATTTATTTTTTTCTTATATGTGTTTTTTTTTCTTATTAAATATTTGTTTGTTTATTTTGGTGTTCTGGTTGTTTCTGATACGAACATCGGGCAATTCCAAAGAACTCGTCTGATCATTATATCAGTTCAGGATATATGATTCATGACAATATCCTAATCCGGTTGAAATCGCATTTTAGGTGCAAAAAGGTCAAATTAAATTGGCCATAGCTCAGAGGGATGAACACTGACCTCCCATCATCTTTGTATTTTTCAAATATGTTTTGTTTACAGATTTCAATGATATACTTCTCAAGAAATTCTTGATACAAGAACATTGAGAAGTGGGATACCTTAAATTTATCTTAATATTCGGAAGTCGCCCACCACTATGAAGTGATTACACAGTCTTTAGTTTAAGATTAATTGATTAAAAAGTATGTTTCTGTTTTTAAAATATTCATTTCAAATGTACTTTCCGTGAAAATCAATCAAAATTGGTGCAGACGATTGATTTTAAAGAATTCTCTGAATTCGAAGAAAAAACAAAATACACAATAAAATATTAATTTATTAATTATTATATTTTGAGCTCGTTTCACCTCATATTTTTCAGGTACCATTTTATTGTTTAGTATTCCATAAAATAATGCTTTAAGGAATTGCATGTAAATGTATTGTATATCCAGCTCGCACTCAGTTACATTTTCTTACCCGCGCGTAAATATCGCTTATATTTCAAGACAGTAAGCATATACTTCGTATATGTATACGTGACAGCGTGATTTGGGAGTTTTTGTTAGCATGACAGTGTGTTTTATCAAGTTGTAATATTTATTGTGCTCTTTTGTGTTTTATCGTGTTTTATACGACTGCCCTAAACACAATTAAAAATCGCATTATGAAATCAACGATATTAAATTTCTGTTCATTACATTCTATTTATTAGGTAGCGTCCTTCACATCATTTCCTCAATGGCAAAAATCGAATTCAATGCATTAATGTTATGGTTGAGAAAAGGGGTAACAGAATAAATGATTATAAGTCTTTATTTTAAATTTATTGGACGTAAAATGCAAAAGGGCATTTCGACAATCCTCATTGTTTTTAAACCTTACCTCAGGTCAGTGACCAAACAAATGCTTTTCCAAATATCTCTATACCAGTTAGAAATATTTGCTTGCGACAGAAGTTTCAATATATACATGTAAATAGTAGTGTAAAAAGATTTATTTTAAATCTATTTAAAGAAGTCACGATGTACCCCTATCATAGTTTTATTTTCCCTCTACAAAATACAGCTCAGTTTACATTTACTCTAGGGATATATAAAGGATAATTGCAATTGTTCGCACTTCGAGGCAATTTTTACTTTTTCTTTTATATAAATTCTAATTACGTACTCCTACAAAAGTTCATTTATTATAAAGTCGATCATCCAAGCATAGTTATGGCAACGCTCATTTTCCAAATACTGGAAAATCGCTCAAAAATAGAATTTTCTTGAAAAATCCAAATTCTTCTATCTATATTTTGATCATTGGGTTCAGTTTGGTATACTATTAGACACAATTTCTTTATAATGTAAATATACGGCAATATACGAGAATGACAAAAAAAAACATTCTCGATAAAAAAAGGTCGTTAATCTTGAAATTGGCCCTTCAAATCTTAGGCGAATCCCTCATGTTAACATGAACCTTAGCAATAAAAGAAAGGAAATAATGTCGTAGAACCTTGTAGATACTGGGCAATATGGATCAGTGGTTCCGGTCAGAAACAAATATGTGGTGGGTTCAAATCTCATAGCTGTTCCCTGTCGCATGCTTTCTTTTTTTAAGGATCGGAATATGTGAATACAATTTTGAGGAAAAGCTTTCATTATGCAATTTAGTTTAAAACATGATTAAAAACTATTTTCAATTTATTAAAACCGTTTTAAGCAGGTATAGAACACATGTCGATATGAATATATATAAAAGTACGTAATCAAAATACTTTCGACGGTTTAGAATTTTAAAGTATTTGATCAAAAACATGTTTTGATTTTTTTTTAAAGTTAACGTTAAAATACTGAAAGCCGCATCGGGATTTAAACTGATGACTTACATATTCATAGTTAATGTTCTCACCCACTGCACTATGCTGGAAAGTATCTGCTTTGGGAAAGTTACATTTACACAAATTATGCTTGATTTAATTGTTTATTTTGATAGGAAGTACGTCCAATATGGAATTGCCCAATTCTACCTTTAGCACAACATGACGTTTAAAAGCAGACAAGCGTTAGCTATATGCATTGCGACGATTTTGTAACCCAATTCTCATTACTCGGTAAGCTGAAAAACTATCCTGTATCAAATGAACGGGAGAAAATGCAAACGTATCGCAACGTCAAATTAATGCGTCCCAGTGCGCCTATATCTTAAAAATACCTTACAAAGAAACAGTAAGCACAACATATACTAAAATATATTCTATTTCTCATTTATTGTGTTCATTATTTATTTTATTAACAACTTTAGGTCAAAAGACACTTTTTAAGTAGAAGTTACAGTTTTCAATCACCGAGTGTATCTTTGGGATGTTGTAAAAAAGAATAATGACCCCCATAGAATAATGAACGGGGTCATTTTTCGACGTAGAATAATGACTCCCCCCCCCCCCCCTCATCTGTAGAATTTTTTTTAAAGATAAATGAGGGGTCATTTTTCTTCATGTGAAAAAATGACCCCTGCTGTAAACAAGAATGGATATGATTGCGTTCATGATAAAAGGGCGGTTATTGTGTTTGTGCACATTTTAAGATTTTTACAGAAGTAAATAAATCACATTTCAAAGTTGTCAAATATGAAATTGTATGGCTATAAACCAGTTCTAACTTGAGGTTTTCCCGTTTTTAGTTGAATATTTCAAGAGGAAAAAATGGGATTATTATAATCACATGCAACGTCAAAACAATTTTAATATAAAAGTGACTGTGACTTTGAACTGCAATAAATGTAAACTACAACACTATGTAGATTGTTAAATTATGGACTCATATTTAGGGCGCTATATGGTTAAAAGGACCCTATCAAGTGATATTGATCGAAGCGATATACATGTAGACTGAACTTGTTAGGTCGATATCTCTTTTCTGTGTCTTCGGTCGATATAACTTGACATGGGTCCTTATAGTCACATATTTATTGTACAGTGATGTCCATAATAGTTATATAATCAAGCACCCAGTTAAACAATTATATTTGAAATAAATAGTAATTGCAGTACATCAGCTAAATTCAGATTTCCATCAAGGGACAAACGATCAAGGTCAATTGGACGTAAAGACTTATTTTCCAAGGACAGAATGTCAAGTGATTTTTGACAATCAATGAGAATTACAAAAGAAAAATTGTTTTTTTTTTATAAATTAGTTACGCACTGATGTGTCTTATTAGTATATACAGGACAGAGCCCTTGTAACTTGATCAATGCTATAACAATATAGCTGACTCATACGGTACTGTGTAAAGTACATAAGTAAATTATAAAATCTTGATTTTTTAAAAATACATATATGATCAATTGCCAGTTTTACTCATATAGCTGATAAATGACCCTCGAGTATCCTTATGTGGTACTAGAAAAAGTACATATAGTAGGGGTGACTAATTAGCACAGCTACGTTTGATTGCCTGTAAATTTCTAATATATAAAATAATAATATCAACTTAAAATTGTGCTTGTTTGTGAAAATTAATCAAAATGAAACTCAATCGATGGAGGATTAAGAAATGATGATTTCAACGAACGAAGTCTATTCCATGTATAAAAAAAATGAAAATAATTGCAATAAATATTTTCTAAATTTTTACCTTTGTACTTTTACATGAAATCATAAAGGTTGTTGCAGGAGGTTGCAATTACAAATTCCTGAAGTTAAAGTGAAACGCAATATTTTTTGTATCAAATATTCATTTCATAAAGTATCATTGCGTGTAAATCAATCTATAATGCTGCAGGGAGTTGCAATTAAAGAGTTCTCTGAATTTTAAGTAAAAATGAAATGTGTTTTCTGTATAAAATATTCATTTCATAATGTAAAACTCCGTGTAAATCAATCAAAATTGGTCTAGGGATTTGCAATAAAAGAGTTCTCTGAATTTTGAGGAAAACGCAGTATGTTTTTCTGTATAAAATATTTATTTAAAATGTACCATTCTATGTTGATCAATCAAAATTGATGCTGGAAATTGCCATAAAAAATTCCCTTAACTCTAAGTAAAACAGAAATGTGTTTTCTTTATAAAAATAATAATTTTAATTGTACCAGTCTGTGTAAATCAATTAAATGATCACATGATGCAAATGACCGTAATGAAAAAATTCTCAGAATTTTAAATAATTAAAAAAAAACTTTCTTGTATATTGAAAGACTGTGTGCCAAAAAAAAATTCAAGACATTGACAATTTTACATGTTTTCTTTAGATTTTGTGATTTCCTACATAATTATGAAATATTGATATTAAAGCAATTTAAAAGCAGTGTTGCATTTCAATACAGCTTAGACTCTACAGTTTGAACGAAGTCAAATTCATAAAGTCAATTTTATATGTACAAAATACCACTGGCAACTTATGAATAAGTATTTGCTAAAGAAATAAAATACATGTATAAGATTGAAAATCTTGAAATTGTACCAATTACAATGCATTTTCATATGATATTATATTTCAGTTACAAACTAGTACTTTTTTATCTTTAAAACTTCTTTCTCTTTACCAAAATGAATGTGTACATAACATATTACAGCATAACACAATCATAGAAGGTCTATCAGCATTGAGTGCATTGCTAAGCCTAGAAGTTTTGAAACATGTTCTGAGTGAATGTGGGCAAAATAATCATAGTTTTCATATCAGGGGTTAGACATAAGCTTAAAATAGAAATCCACAGTTTGTCCACACAAAACTAAATATTGAACTGTGTATGTTTTTCAAAAACAATATGATCATTTAAAAGAGCTGTTCTAGGAATATATATATATATATATATATATATATATATATATATATATATATATATATATATATATATATATATATATATATATATATATATATATATATATATTATATTGAAGTGATTTATTTGATTATGAAACGAAGGTTTATGTTGAAAAACTAATAGATTCTTTGACACACTATTGGATAAATTATTGTTGGGCCAGCTCGTTTTTTTTTCAATATCACTGTACTTAATTTACAACAAAGCATATTAATTTTTCCGATTTTAAACGTTTACTTCACGTTGCTAAATATCATATGTTTTGGAAGGAAAAATTAGGGGTAGGGGACCTTCTTTCTATAAACAATTAAATGATACACTGGAAATTGACCTGCATCTTTGATTAACCCCCATCCCCGTTCTCAAAAACGGTAAAATAGATTCACTAGTGTTAACAAAACGTAATACTATCAATAAATTAGAAATTCAATTACAGAATTTGTAATTAATACATATTTTTCAAAATGTGTTAACAGTCTCGATAGTAAAAAATACTGATGTACCTTCATAACGCACTTTGAATTTTGTTTTCAAAGTGGATTAACTTCGTCGCTAATCTAACGCACTTTTAAAAATATTCAAAGTGCGTTGTTTTGGTCACATATTTGACGTACTTTGAAAAAAATTTCAAAGTGCGTATTTTTTTTTTTTACAAAAAGCGTTGCCACACTGCTTCGATGACCATAAATAAGCAAATCTATTAAAGCTCAGTTTTTTTTACACCGTTTATACACACTGCCAATATGAAGGGATTGTTGTACATGTACCTAAATTCAGATTGAAAGCCAATTTTGAACATTGTGTTTTTACATGTAAACATACGGCGTTTTAATCAACACTTAAAATGTATCCAATTTTTTTTTTTATTTTCATTACGATGTGCTTTTGACCTAGATCAACCATATATTTTTCATGTTCATTTTATTGTTCAGTTATACTAGTACATTATATAATGATTTAAGTATTAAGGGACATAATAGTGTGAGCAACGTACACTAAAGTCTATTCATTGTATATTGTTGAAAACAATAGCATGAACAATCATTGCTAAAAAAATATAATAATTTTCATTTCCAGAATTTTCTTTTTTGATATCATACACTATTCGATAATTCGAATAACTTTGCCTTTTTTTCATGCATATCTATATGATGTAACAGAAAAAACACGTACACATTTTCACGTACACCAATATAATAATAAAATATTTCTTCAACAGTTCTTCAAAATATAGCTGATATTTGAGCATATTTTGATTAATCTGGCACAAAATGAGAGAAAGATTATAAAAACAAAATGAATTTGTCAATAAATCTGAAAGAGTAAAACCAAAAAAAGGAGTTAAGCCAAATAACGTGTTGAATTAAAAAAAAAACTGGTGAAGAATATTTCTCATTGTGAAAATAATGCTCTTTATGCTTTCTACTTTTTCGGACGACGTCATGAAATAACGTCAATGTTTGTAATATTATTTCTCTATTGTTTTTACAAATGCCATAAAACCCTTTTCTCATGGGCTCTATCAATCAAATGTGTTCGCCATATCCAAGATATCTGACTTTGAAATTACTTTGATTTCACTCTGCTCAGCTTCATTTGAAGTTAAAAAAACCCAACTTGTTAGGAAATCGCAGTATATAGTTTTTCTTATCCGTAGCAAGCACACTAGCTTACAATGACACTTTATAAATAGTGACTTTTTGGGAGGGGTAACAGTTAAAATTGGCACCCCGAGAAAATTATTGTCAACCGACGCGAAAAGGAAACAGTTACATGTACATCTCATCTCTCGTCGATATAAGGCAGGGGAACATGACGCTGGATTAGAAATCTGTAAACTGTACTTGTTACTTTTACATAAATAGTACTCTAGAGCAATTTCTATAGTTTTTTTTTCAAAAAAAAAAATTGATTTACAAAATTTATGCACCATTTCTAAACCATATTTTATCGAAACTTCACATTTGCATTCGCAACATGTAGCACAGATCTCGCTAGTGCGATCAGAAATCTCTGCACGTGTTGCATAACCATTTCGTAACTTTAAAAAGAAAAGAAAAGAACAACACATTCATACACGATGAATAATAAAGATTCTCTCTCAAGAGGAGATTTTTTTGTCATAAGTTATATCTATTAAGAATGTAATACTACGTTAATTTTGTTTTACGTATTACATACGCATCGATATCCTAAAACTGTGTTGTAATGTGTATAAGCTGATCAGGCATACTGTAAAACTATATTTTTTCAGAGCAATTGTGTAAAGAGTACCTGCCTGTAGTAATATATCAGAAATAGATAATAACCAAAAAAATTATTTCTACAATCGTTGATAAGGTAAAGAAGAAATCACATGTAGTTCTTGTTAAAGATTTTCTTTACATATAAAGCAACAGTTTTAATAGCAATTCTTTTTAAATTAAATACAACTGCATCTGTGATGACCGTGTAGGATGGGACTGAAATATAGTGTCTAACTTAACACAGAGTTCTTAAGAAGGTTAGGTGTCAACTAATTAGCCACTATATCTGTCTAAATCTTAAATTTTAGCTTTAAAATTTATCAGTTTCCTATATCTTTATACAGAACTCCTTTTCATTAGAAGATTTATATAGTCTAAAAATGGCCACAGCCATTAATTGCGCCCTTTCAATATTTCGATTCAAGGTTCCTCGAAACACAAATATTCTATTTGATGGAATAACAAAGAATCGCTTTGGAAATATGATGCACAAAACAGAGGAGAGACCTATATTGGCTTTTATGTACAGTCATTTAATGCAAATCTTGTATAATTTTATGTTATGGTATGGTATGCGATCTCAATGGTATGCTATGAGATTTAATGCAATGCTATGATATGTGTATGCTACCAGAAATTGAAATAAAGAGCTTAATGCTATGGTATGCTTTAAGATTTGTTTAAAAAGAAAAAAAACGCCTCGGTATACAGAATATTTCCAAATATTTCAAAGTGAACAGATAATTAGGCAAATTTACCACTTATATGAAATGTGATTATCTATTCTGTAAAATAAAAGCATTTCAAATCGAGTTAAAATCATTACTGTTTATGCTATGGCATGCGTTAATATGATATGATACATGTATGACAAACAAATGAGAATCTATGAGATTGTATGCTATATAGTCTGAGATTCTAATGTTATTGTATGAGATTTGAATGCAATGCTATGCTATGATGTATGTTGTAAAAGGCATGACTAAACTGACGGTAATATTGGTGATCTGGTTGGGACTCTCATGAACATCACACGTGTTTGAGAGAATATTGTTAATTCATTTTGACAATTACTGATTTTATCTACATTAATGCTTATTTGATGTGATTTTTTATGTATTCTTTTTTTAGTGAAACGGAAAAAAATGTGTTGACTTCAAGCAACGTATTTTTGAATTTAAGATTTGATATATTTATTGTTCGAGAAATAATTCTTGACAATAAAGAAGCCTTTTAATTTTGATTTCATCATTAATTCGGGATACTTTACTTGTATACCCAAATGTTAGTATTAGGGGAAAATTATATACGTCAATGCAAGTATAATTCATGAATAATATAGAGTTTACTCTTTTATCACCAATAAGCAATATTTTGTTATATAGTGACTTGTATCTCAAAACAGTTTTGTGTTTTCACTCATAATAGAAATGCATGTACATGTAACTTGTTAAGATGCGATTTACAATATGTCAAAATCTTGTTATAACAAAAGGATTTGTTTCTTTTAAATATACACCCCTTTTCACTTTTAGTTTAAGAATATGTACCGTAAAAAGCAAAATACATAATTCTACATATTACTTTCTTGAATTATTTATTGCTGTTCGTTTAACGTCAATGCGATTTTCACTCATATCCGTAACCTAGAAAAGACAACATTCGGTTTGTCTCAACATTTCCCTTACAACCCTCTTAGACGAACACTTGTCAAATTGAGATAAAAAAAAACTTTAAAATATCTTGTTATAGAAGCAATCGTTTAGATCCCGTAAAATATCTATCAGCTAATTACAGTGTAAAATCCAACATAAAAAAATACCTCTCCCATAGACGTTGACGTTGTTGTAGTTGTCGTTGGTGACGGTGTAGTCGTAGTTGTTGCCGGTGTCGTTGGTGTAGTCGTAGTTGTTGTCAGTGAAGTTGTTGTCGGTGTCGTTAACATTGTTGTCGATGTATTAAGTGTTGTCGGTGTGATTGCTGCTTCAGTGGGTACTGATTGAGTGGTTTCTACAGACGCTTTCTTCATGAAGCACACGGACGAGTTGCTCTCTAATACGTACGGACTTCCTATCGACGCCTCGGTGACCAGCGTGCATGAACCCTTCTGTCCGTACCCGATCTTACTGTCAAACAAAATGGTTCCACAGCTTGTTGTTGTCAAGCAATGAGCTGCACATTCTATCTACAAAGTGCATATAATAAAATAATAAACGCAAGTTTTACCTTTAACACTGTGGCGGATAATCATGCCAGTGCCAAGGTGGCAATTTTGCACCTGCTTTAGAGAAAATTTCGGAAAAATTCATACATACAATATGATAGACAATTGTCTAGAAAGTATATAACCACTTTGTTTTTAGTGTGTTTCACCTGACAGGTGAGATATTGACCTTTAAAAATAAATAACCCAAAGGGAAATTATAATTCCCATAGAAGAAATGATTCTCCTACAGGAAATATTGAAAACCCTAGAGGATTTTCTAAAAATCCTAGAGGAATTATATTTCCTGTAAGAGAATGGTATTTCCTGTGGAAATTTGATTCAGACAGGCGCTTTTCCTATAGAAAACTAATATCTCCTATCGGATTTTATCAAATCCTGTCGAAATTGAAATTCCTGTAGGAAGTTCTTGTATTCCGATAGAAAATTTCAAATTTCCTGTAGGTTTACTGTTTTTCCTGTGGGAAGAATTATTTTCCTGTAGGAATTTATTTTTGAAAGGTTAATATCTCACCTAACATGTGAGTTTCGATATTAACAAAGGTGGTTGTAAACTCTTTAAGCAATGATCTATAATGTGGTTTATTTGAATTTTCGATATAAGCAGCTTAGACGGGTGCAAAAATGCCACCATGGCACTGGCAAAATTATCCGGCAAAGTGTTTTCTGGACTTGCCCCCGATATAAGAGGAAAATTAAAGAAACTTTTTCGTACATAATGAAAATTTAAAGATTACTCAATTTTGTTTAATTACTGCGCCGATTTTAAGAATCGCCATAGTGAATTATCTTACTAAATATTATTGTGAAATCGCCATCTCATCTACTCTTGAATACTATCCTTCTCAGTGATTTTGAGACTTACCCTAGATTTGACAATTCTAGTGCTCCCTGAAATAATGTGACTCGTGATACTATTTCCACATTCCATTCCCAATATGTATAATTGTTGATAAAATAAAGAACCGTCCAAAGTACCAAACTTGAGAAAATAGAGGAGAAAAATTTGCCAAACATTCATGTTGAAAGATTTCACAGATATGAATACACTTGTCAAGAATTGATATGATATGCGCGCGATGTATTTCCAATCGATTCCGAGCCAATTATTGAATAAATAAATAAAGTTTTGAAACTTGCTCTTTAAAATACTTTGATGGGAACTATTAAAACGCAATAAATAAACATATTTCAGGGACTGGGACTGCATCAGAAAGAGTCTTCAAATATTAATGAATTACTAATTTGATTAGTAGCTTGGTACAGCAAAACTCGTTTATAACGAATTTCAAGGGACCGTAGAAAAAACTTCGTTATAGCCGTAATTCGCTATACGTTTATAACGAATTCGTCTAAAATATTATAGCAAATTCGTTATAAAATAATTGGCTTACAGTTTTCCACACTATCGTAAGTTATAAAATTGGTTTTTACCGCAATTTTCAAAAAAATGTCAATATAACCATTTCATTTTAATGAAAAAAAAATCCGTATACTATTTGAATTTGAGTATCTTATATATGCATCTTAACATTGCATGTATCTTCAATGAAATTTGAAATGGAAAAAAATTCGTTATAAAAATGATAAAATACGTTAAGATTTTGCCAGCGGGGGTCTTCAAATTACTTCGTTATAGCCGTAAATTCGTTATAGCCGTGTTCGTTATATACATTAATTTTATAAAGGTTTATATAAGAAATTTGCCGGGACATGAATAATAATTCGTTATAGCCGTAAATTCGCTATATCCGTGTTCGTTATATTCGAGTTTTGCTGTTTTAATATTGTCTTTAAAAATTGGGTACCTGTAAAATTTGACACCGATAAATGCTCCCTTCTCTATTGGCGTGTTTTATTTAACAGTATACTGAAAATCAGCTACTGTGGAATCATTAAATTTCGTGGGGGCCAATTTTCGTGGATGACTTAAATTTTACAGGTTCGTGGGGACGTAATTTCGTGTATTCATATATATCTACAAAAGGGAATATGACTTTATTACCCTAATTCATCAATTTGTGAAGGATGTTATTTCGTGGATGAGAGGTACCCACGAATTCCACGAAAAATGAGCCACCACGAAATCTAATGATTTCACAGTAACAGCTGCAAATATGCTCGTGCATGCTATTTAAGTTTGAATTACTTTCATTTCAAAAACCCATATTGACCATTCTAGACATTAAAAATGCAAATTATTTTGCATCTTTTAATGTCTGGAATGGTCAATATAAGTTTTTGAAATTGTTTGTCAAAGAATGAATGCACTTGAGCTATAGTGAATGAACCCTTTTTCAGTGCCGTTTTATGTAGAACATATCAACAAAATGCTTTTTTCCCGTAAGATTAAAGCACTGATGGATACTTCTCATTCAAATGCACGCCTAATATTACAAAAATTAGTATACATTTTAAACAATTGAGGATTTTTAAATGCGTATAGATAGGCTATATCCGGAAAAAATCATACGGAACCTATTTGAGTTGTGTCTATTTAAATCAGTGGGAGGAGACTTTTAAATCGACATTATTTTTTTGCAAGTTTGACTGGCGGGTTTGCTGAATTATACTTTATGCATCTTTTATGTTTTGAAAAAAAAAACGAATAGAGCTTTGAGGTTGCTTTTTAAGTCAGTGAACAAAAATTTTTGGAGGCAGAGAATGCATTAAAAATATTGCATAAAAATAAGCGCTTGAGCTTTAATGGTTATATGTACATGCATTTTCAAATCAAACAAATATACATGTATGCAGTTTTAACTGCGTAGTATTATGACTGAAAAAATACCATCTTTCATTTTTTTTTCGTCTTTCTTCAATGTATTTTTTTTGTGTATTGGCCATGGGGTGGGGGGAGTTAAATATTAATGAACTTTTTTGATAATTTTAAAAACAAAAAATCAAAAGAATGGAAAACAGGGCACCTGATTTATCACTTTGACATTGCAAACTATGGAGAAAGAAAAAAGTATACCATAAAGGATGAACAAATAAAAGAAAGTAAACTATGTGACTGAATAAAGATTAACATTTGCTTTTTATCCCACACTAACACGTTTTCTAAAGTTATCAGTTATCAATGCATACATTTTCACTTTAATTATAAGGATTTTTGTCATAAAACACCTGAATAATGTATTTACTGATAACTCGAGACACCCCCCCTCCCTCGAAAAATTAAAAGGGTAACTCTCAAGTCTAAAGGATGTCTGGCCGATTTATTTCTACATATTTCTTGCACGTGCCCGTTTTTTTTTTCCACAGCCAAATAAAAAATCTATCCCTCTTTAACACAGAGTAACCAATAGGGAAAGTACATGTACATGTACAAGTTCATTGAATTTATGTTTTCACAACGGAAAGGAGGAGGGCGTACAATGCCTGTCGAATTCCCCGAACCTGGGATATTTAAACGACTTATGTACATCTCATGTAAAGGAATCTTACATTTGAAGGTGTGCACCAGTGCATGTATAATATAGAACTGCATTATCTGACCATTAACACACAATCATATATACTTTACTTTTCTTCTTATTTTCATTTCTATGAATATTTCCTTGACATTACAACGTGATCTCAAACAATCTTTAACTGTGCTTGCGCTATTATTTATTGAACATTATTATGAATTGGCAAGATCATTGTGTATTTTTGTCGTTATCTGAAAAATTTTAAATGTTTCCAAAATAATTCTATAACCTTTACATGAAAATTTTGAAAAATAATTCTAAACCTTAAAGGAAGCATAAGCGTATTTAAAAAAAAAAAAAGAAAAGCCCCCTATGTTTCGAACACCCTCTCAGTCGCGAGATATTGTCCTCCGCCTATCACACCGAGCTAAGTTGACACATACATTGTACCAATTGTCGTAAATAACTTTTATAGTTTGACAATTACTAGTATTAATAAGCTTTTGAAGTTTTTTTTGGAACACCACGAATTATTCTTTTAATTAAAGTACGTTTAGGATTGAGTCTAGAACCATTTCTACCAAACATTGCAAAGTATCACAGTAAATGATTAAGATTTAGGCACAAAAATTCGTGTGGCTTCATTTGGAACCCTTTACTTCTTGTGTTTATAGAATGAAAACATGTTATTGAAATGCTTCGTGAAATATATATAATAACAATGTATACAAGCCAAAAATACATATTTTATTAACATTCGAACAGTCAAGGTCTTTTTAATTGCATGAAGTAGGGATAGGTAATGCCTTATACGACCCTGTCTTTGGCATTGTGCCGCAATTTTCTTTTGTTCTATTGAAAAATTTTAGTCTGTTGATTCACCACAATCAATAACATCATTTAATAGGACTTATTTTGTTTGTTAAGGGTGATTCGTGTCTTTTAATACCAATGTACCACAACACGGAAGCGACATGCGCACAACATCCAACCAGGCTGAAGCTAGCAGCCACTAAGAGCAGCCACTAAGCCCGTAGAAGCTAGCAGCCAATACGGAAATTCATCAAAGTACTGAGAGTACTCGAAGAGAAAAATTATATTTCACTTAATTATCGACATATTTTAATTAATATCAAAATGATTAATGCTCAATAATTTGAACGAGCATTGACGACTTCCAAAGCAGTAAAGCTCGCCTGGATAAGAGTTATAAATGCTTCTTTGTTGGATAGAAATGAAATACATCTATACGGGTCATAAGTTATGAAAATAATGTTATCCAAGTGTACACTTATTGATACAAATAGAAAAACTATATGCATCGTATAAAGTGATATGCAAGCGTATTATGATATAAAAGAAATGATAAATTAAAGTAAATTAAAAGGCATAAAACGATACAAATACAATAAAAACCCAAAGCCAACTCAGTGTGGCAAGATAATTTGTTTACATCAAAGTTGAACATGTGCGTGTTTAAAAAATTATCGTCGGGCCTTTTTACTCCCCCGGAAACAACATCAATCGAAAATTAAAAAGACATCGTATTATTACGAATATGAGACAGTAGAACACCCAGCATTGTGATTTTTTTCTCATTAGAAAATTATTATATGTCGCAGTCAAAAACAGCGAAAATCATCAGGTGAAATTGGGATTATTTTGTCTCGGCCATGTTTTGACGTGGATCTTCGATTACAACATTGACAGTGAAAAGGATCGGTTTAGCTCACCCGAACTTTGTCATTTCAGCATTTGACAATGATAGAGGGGTTAAAAGTGGTCCATTATCTTCCTTATCTTTGAAGTGTGCATCAAACGAATAACAGGGTAGTGTAGGGGGCATATGGGACTATTATTCCCCGGTCTCAGATTTGGGCTGTAGGGGTACCAACAAGTGGCTCCCAGGGGTTCTGGATCATTTCAGGGATTTATATCTCACTTGAGATTGGCCACAAGAACTTGCAAACACTTGGATTAGGTAGAGGGCCTCAAGAGGTATTCATAATAAGCGTTAGAGGGCACCTATGACCCCTACAAGGGTTCGGTTAGCTCACCCGAACATTGTCATATTTTAGCATTTGACAATGATATAGGGGTTAAAAGTGGTCAATTATCTTCCTTATCTTTAAAGTGTGCATCAAGTGAATAACAGGGTAGTGTAGGGGGCATATGGGGCTATTATTCCCCGGTCTCAGATTTGGGCTGTAGGGGTACCACCAAGTGGTTCCCAGAGGTTCTGGCTCATTTCAGGGATTTATATCTCACTCGAGATTGGCCACAAGAACGTGTAAACACTTGGATTAGGTAGAGGGCCTCAAGAGGTATTCATTATAAGCGTTAGAGGGCACCTATGACACCTACAAGAGTTCTGTAAGCTCACCCGAACTTTGTCATATTTTAGCATTTGACAATGATAAAGGGGTTAAAAGTGGTCAATTATCTTCCCTATCTTTGAAGCGTGCATCAAACGAATAACAGGGTAGTGTAGGGGGCATATGAGGCTATTATTCCCCGGTCTCAGATCTGGGCTGTAGGGGTACCAACAAGTGGCTCCCAGGGGTTCTGGTTCATTTCAGGTATTTATATCTCACTTGAGATTGGCCACAAGAACTTGCAAACACTTGGATTAGGTAAAGGGCCTCAATAGGTATTCATAATAAGCGTTAGAGGGCACATATGACCCTCCCCCCCCCAGGGTTCAGTAAGCTCACACGAACATTGTCATATCTTAGCATATGACAATGATTATATCGGTGAAAGGCAGGCCTTTATCTCTTTTATCTTTGAAGTGTGCATCAAACGGATGCCAGGGCAGTGTAGGGGACCTATGGGGTCTACTCTTTCCCGGTCTCAGATTTGGGCTGTAGGGGTACCACCAAGTGGCTCCCAGGGGTTCTGGCTCATTTCAGGGATTTATATCTCACTTGAGATTAATAACTAGAACTTGGAAACCCTTGAATTAGGTAGAGAACCCCCACAAGGATTCAGTTAGCTAACCCGAACTTTGTTATATTTTAGCATTTGACAATGATATACAGTACAGCTCACGAGTATCCCGACACCCACCGTGTAAAAAACACGGTGGAAAACGGTCTGTGTCGCACCGTGCACACGGTGTGACACCGTGTATGTGTATTGGAAAATTCAAGAAAAAGCACCGTGGCCGCCTGTGTAACTCCGTGGCCACTGTGTTACTCCGTGGATATCGTTACCTGAGACGTTGATAGATATAGCGTATGTTTAGAAATAAAGAAATTATGGCTAAACAAGGGTTGAAACATATACATCCTTTTCATATTTAAAAAAAAAAAGAATGTCGACTTAAGTTGCACGGACCCAGAAAGTTGTCGAGGCTGTCAACGTGAAGATAATTTTTTGTGATCTGAAAACTCGACGTAAATGGGTACCTTTTAATTCATTTGTTCTTAAATAAATTGAAATAAATTCACCAAAAATATTTAATAATCATTTAGTATATAATCAAAATTCAAATCAATTTAATTCATCTTGTTTTTTTTCTTAACACACGAGATGTTGTAACTGACGATCCTATTAAAATGTCGGGAGCTTAAACGTCTTATTTCTGTTATCTGTAAACAAATTCTGATTTATTAATTAATTTACTGCCTTACTTTAAACCAAATAAAAATGAGAAATGAAAACATTTCAGACCATGTTTTTCTAAAAACATGTGCTGTTGATGTGCTATAGTAAATAACAACCCCATATTACCGGTGACTCGAATAATTTGGACTTCAGCTATTTATGTAGCAATAAATAAACGAAAAATCACTTTTATATTATAGGTTATAGATAAATGCATGTACAAACTCTTGTTAAATTATATTTAAGCATTGTACATGTATTAAAAATATACCCGCATTTCATAAAATAATTTTCAACTTTATTTCCGTATAGTTCGTAATATCCTCGTGATTTCACATGAAAAAATCACTCGTGCGATGTACGGAAGCTGATCAGATACACAGCATTGTCTTTCATCTTGGGTTCTATACACAACAGGTGTTATTGTCTGTCTTGTTAGGTGTCACTGGAATTTACCACTAACTGTGTGTATATTTGGACGTCTGAACAGGTGTACTCGAGATGCCGTTATTCACACCTTTCCGCGAACACCTGTTTGGTAACTCATCACAACCCGTCGTGTGTATGGTCTGAATATATCTTACTTATACTTTGTTAGTTCAATGATTTTTCCTAATCTCTAACAAACAAAAAAATTGTCTGTAGATATGTACACAAACAACTACACGTAAGACTATCGGCGCGTGGATTCGGGGAACAATTCAGCAACTCTATAAATGCGGGAATTTCACAAAGTATTAACTTGCGATAAGAAATTATTTACCGGGTACACATACATGTATGTACAAAAAAAACCTGATTGATTAAAAAGATGAATGAGATAATACCGGTAACTTTTTGCAAGCATTTAGAATAAACACAACTTTACTGATGTGAAGTAGCGTCGAAATTTTAACGAAAAATCTTATTACATCGTGAACTTTACAAACTTTTAGTCATTGTGTTGAAATCGTTATTAAAACCATGGATAAAAAATAAATGAATTAAATTCATACAAATAGAACTCTTATAATTCTAAAATGATTGCACAAAAGTACACATACACAGAGAGAGAGAGAGAGAGAAAGAAAGAGAGAGAGAGAGAGAGAGAGAGAGAGAGAGAGAGATTTTACAACTTAGTATACTCTCATGCATGCAGTATAAGAATGAAGAAACTTCACATTTCAAACACTGAATACTTCATTGTTAAACATTTTACTATTTTGCGGACTTAAAAAAACAATAGAACGGCATTTTTTCCATATCATGGAAGGAGCACGTGGTCTATCTCGCGGGCTGATTTGATTGACAGGGATAGCACGTGGACCCTGACTGCATATATTCTATCGCAATTTTAGGGAAAAGGGTTCAATATAATGGAAACTATAAATCTAACTTATTACACTGAATTACAAGTAAAGTGGACTTATATTAAACTCATACTGGTATTCTCTCTCTCTCTCTCTCTCTCTCTCTCTCTCTCTCTCTCTCTCTCTCTCTCTCTCTTATATGACGATCATTAAACAATCAAACAGTAATTATTGCAATACTGAGTAGTTTCTTGGAACACAAATAATTTCTAAACTCAAGTTGCTATAATGATGAAATAAAAAATTATCAAGTACCGATCCACGGATTCTTAGCGCTATGAATATGTACCGTGCGGTACTACATGGACAAGTACAACACACATATGTATAAAAGAAAGAAAATTTGAAAATATATTACATATAGAGCTGTAAAATATATTATTTAGAGAAAGTACATTTGTTTTCAACAACCCGTTAGATTTGTAATCGTTGAATAGAGTTTAAGTGAGAAAAGATCACAGTTATGGTTCTATGCACTAGTGAAACTGCCAAACTACAGTAACTACGATTACTACTACGTTTAAAAACGGACTGAAACAAAAACTTATGGAACCGTTCATTTGAATTTCAAAACGGAAAAGAAAGTGTTAGTGTTTTAATTGATCAAACCTTTATGTGGGCGTTATCGATTTTTAATATTAACAAAAATCAACCGTGTCAATCGCATACGTCTGAAAATTGCGTGCATAAAAATTTTATTTATTTCTATTTCTTTGTCTTTGATTCTCTTACGTACATCAATAAATATTTTATTCTTTATAAGTTTTATTCCTAAATCCTCCTTTTTTCACAGGTAAATACCGCGTGTTACACCGTGTAACTGTCCGTGTTGCATCGCGTTGCACCGTGTCGCACCGTGTTTTTTCTCGTTCTGTGGCCGTAACAGAGAACAATAGATCAAAGGTACCGACACTTCCACGCTCAGCGTGGACTTTCAAACACGGTGGTCGGTGTTTTTGTCGGGATACTCGTGAGCTGTACTGTAGGTATGAAATGCTAAAAAATGCAACGTTCAGGTGAGCTTACTGGTCCCTTGCAGGGGTCAAAGGTGCCCTCTAACGCCTATTATGAATACCTTCTGAGGCCGTCTACCTAGCCCTAGTGTTTGCAAGATGTGATCAAACTCACGTCAGATATTAAGCCAAACCCCTGGGAGCCACTTGGTGGTACCCCTACAGCCCGAATTTAGACCGGGAAAATGTAGCTCCATTGGTCCTCTACACTGCCCTGGTATATGTTTGATGCACACTTTAAAGAAAAGGTTGATAATGGACAACTTTTAAACCCTATATCATTGTGAAACGCTAAGAAGTGCAAAGTTCGAGTGAGGTAACTGGTCCCTTCCAGGGGTCATAGGTGCCGTCTAACGCTTATAATGATTACCTCTTGAGGTCCTCTACCTAATCCAAGTGTTTCCAAGTTCTTCTGGTCAATACCAAGTGAGATATAAATCCCTGAAATGAGCCAGAACCCCTGGTTGCCACTTGGTGGTACCCCTACATCCCAAATTTGAGACCAGGAAATAGTAGCCCCATAGGTCCTCTACACTGTCCTGGTATCCGTTTGATGCACACTTCAAAGATAAAAGAGATAAAGGCCTGCCTTTCACCCCTATATCATTGTCAAATGCTAAAATATGACAAAGTTAGGGTGAGCTAACTGAACCCTTGTAGGGGTCATAGGTGCCGTCTAACGCTTATAATGATTACCTCTTGAGGTCCTCTACCTAATCCAAGTGATTGCAATTTCTTGTGGTCAATCTCAAGTGAGATATAAACCCCTGAAATGAGCCAGAACCCCTGGGAGCCACTTGGTGGTACCCCTACAGCCCAAATTTAAGACCGGGAAATAATACCACCCATAGGTTCCCTACACTGTCTTGGTATTCGTTTGATGCACGCTTCAAAGATAAATGAGATAATGGTCCGCCTGTCACCCCTATATCATTGTGAAATGCTGAAATATGACAAAGTTCGGGTGAGCTAAACCGACCTTTTTCTTTGTCATTGTTGTTTTTTTTTCGAAGGTTCATGTCAAAACATGGCTGAGACAAAATAATCCTAGTTTTATCTGATGATTTTCGCTGTTTTTGACTGCGACAAATGATAATTTTTTTATGAGAATAAAATAACAATGCTGGGTGTTCTGTTGTCTCATATACTAATAATACGATGCCTTTTTAATTTTCGATTTATGATGTTTCCGGGGGAGTGAAAAGGCCCGAGGATAATTTTTTAAACACGCACATGTAAACAAATTATCTTGCTACACTGGATTGGCTTCGGGTTTTTATTGTATTTGTATCGTTTTGGCCTTTTAATTTACTTTATGTCTTTTATATCATAGTACGTTTGCATATCACTTTATCCGATGCATATAGTTTTTCTATTTGTATCAATAAGACTACACTTAGGATAACATTATTTTCATAACTTATGACGGTATAGACGTATTTCATTTCTATCCAACAAAGACGCATTTATAACTCTTATCCAGGCGAGCTTTACTGCTTCGGAAGTAGTCAACGCTCGTACAAATTATTGAGCATTAATCATTTTGATATTAATCAAAATATGTGGATATTTAAGTAAAATATAATTTTCTGTTCGAGTACTCTCAGTACTTTGATGAATTTCCTTATTGGCTGCTAGCTTCTACGGGCTTAGTGGCTGCTGTAAGTGGCTGCTAGCTTCAGCCTGGTCCTTAATAAAATTAAGTCAAGATTTGTCAGTTAGTTTCCTGGGAGGAGCTTATACATAGATGATAATACATGGGAAAATTAGAGTTCCAAACCGGCATATTTTCACTCAAATGTATTCTGACGTGTTCTGTGAAAAGTATCAATGTCATAACGTCAAATTAAAACTGTAGATAAGCTTCGATTAGATGAAAAAGATTAGAGGTATTCCGAAATTTATGTAAAAGGTGTTCCAAATAGGTGTAACAAAAGGTGAAATAAATAGTGATGACACAGGAATGTTATGAAGGCGCGTGCCTTTGTTCCTATCAGGGGTGAATAAACCATGAATTTTATTCTATGTATTAATAAATGCCATAATTATCCTTTATTATGAGAAATTAATATCATATCAATTATTGCAAATCATTGCCGCGAATGGTCCGCGATAAACATAACCGGAATGTAAAAAAGGGGGAAAATCTACTATAAAGTAGGTTTTCCGTGGGGGTAATCTGGCTATAAAAAGGGGGAAAACCCACTATATTGTCACCTTTCCGTGGGGGAAAAACTGCTATAAAGCAATTTTTCCGGGGGGAAAGATGGCTGAGGGGGAACAGGCACTATATAACACCGGTACAACCGGTTTTTTTTTCTAATTTGATCTCAACTTGTATACGTTATTTATTCCCATATATTAATCGTAGCCAAAATTTCAAAAACTTTGTAAAATACATGGATACCATCAAAAAACTTCTTTTTATCTTATTTCATTTATAAAGTTTGGAGGATAAATAACATTTTTATAATGAAAAAAACCTTTGTGGCTGAGGATCAGAGAACCTTAAAATACTTGTTAACAATGGACAACAATCTTTGGTCACGATTTTGGTCAATTTTATTTTTCCGATTTTAATGTTTACAATGCTTCAGTAAGGCATTTTTAATAGGCAATCAAAATTGGGTGTCTTTTGTTGAGTTATAAACGAGTTACATAGCCTTCAATTCTTTGCAATGTAAACAAAGTGTATGTTTACATTTTAAATGTTCAAGTGAACATTCCCGTTTTAGATCTAAAATGAATGTGTTAAACGTTAGGAACTGTTCATTTATGCTTAGAATTAATAAGAAGATAGACAAATTAGTTTGAAAAAGATTCTTTACTGGAATATTGAACCTATGTAAACAAAAACAGGGCTCATGACAAAGAATTGTGAGCTCTTTATCTTGCGTTCAACTCTACGATTTGTTCTCAAATTCCATTTGATCATTAGAAATGCATTTCTAAAGCACTATAATTAATGAAAACCGAAAAATAGAATTTTACCAAACGCGTGACCTTGTCCATGAAACTTCAAAACCTCACAGGGGAAGGGAGAAAGGGTGATGGAGAATTTTTCCCTACAGAATTTCTAAAAAAGTAACAACTATCCAATTCATTTCAACATTACATGTAAGAACAAATCATTAGGCCTAAAATTGTCAAATTCAAATGGAAAATATGGGCGCAACTCACCCCATTTCTTCTTCGTTGCTAAAAAAACGGAGGGAGTGTAAATATCTCAACAACAAAAAAATTAAATACTTTCTTTGATGATCCATGCAAAATTAAGTCAAGATTGGTCAGTTAGTTTCCTGGGAGAAGCTTATACTTAGATGATAATACGTGGGAAAAATAGAGTTCCAAACCGGCATATTTTCACTCAAATGTATTCTGACGTGTTCTGTGAAAAATATCAATGTCATAACGTCAAATTAAAACTGTAGATAAGCATCGATTAGATGAAAAAGATTAGAGGTATTCCGAAATCCATGAAAAAGGTGTTCCAAAAAGGTGTAACAAAAGGTGAAATAAATAGTGATGACACAGGAATGTTATGAAGGCGCGTGCCTTTGTTCCTATCAGGGGTGAATAAACCATGAATTTTATTCTATGTATTAATAAATGCCATAATTATCCTTTATTATGAGAAATTAAAATCATATCAGTTATTGCAAATTATTGCCACGAATGGTCCGCGATAAACATGACTGGAATGTAAAAAAGGGGGAAAATCTACTATATAGTAGGTTTTCCGTGGGGGTAATCTGGCTATAAAAAGGGGGAAAACCCACTATATAGTCAGCTTTCTATGGGGGAAAAACTGCTATAAAGCCATTTTCCGGGGGGAAAGATGGCTAGTGGGAAAAGGCACTATATAACACCGGTACAACCGGGGTTTTTTTCTAATTTGATCTCAACTTGTATACGTTATTTATTCCCATATATTAATCGTAGCCAAAATTTCAAAAAATTTGTAAAATACATGGATACCATCAAAAAACTTCTTTTTATCTTATTTCATTTATAAAGTTTGGAGGATAAATAACATTTTTATTATGAAAAAAAATACTTTGTGGCTGAGGATCAGAGAACCTTAAAATACTTGTTAACAATGGACAACAATCTTTGGTCACGATTTTGGTCAATTTTATTTTTCCGATTTTAATGTTTACAATGCTTCAGTAAGGCATTTTTAATAGGCAATCAAAATTGGGTGTCTTTTGTTGAGTTATAAACGAGTTACATAGCCTTCAATTCTTTGCAATGTAAACAAAGTGTATGTTTACATTTTAAATGTTCAAGTGAACATTCCCGTTTTAGATCTAAAATGAATGTGTTAAACGTTAGGAACTGTTCATTTATGCTTAGAATCAATAGGAAGATAGACAAATTAGTTTGAAAAAGATTCTTTACTGGAATATTGAACCTATGTAAACAAAAACAGGGCTCATGACAAAGAATTGTGAGCTCTTTATCTTGCGTAAAACTCTACGATTTGTTCTCAAATTTCATTTGATCATTAGAAATGCATTCCTAAAGCACTATAATTAATGAAAACCGAAAAATAGAATTTTACCAAACGCGTGACCTTGTCCATGAAACTTCAAAACCTCACAGGGGAAGGGAGAAAAGGTGATGGAGAATTTTTCCCCACAGAATCTCTAAAAAAAATAACAACTATCCAATTCATTTCAACATTAAGAACAAATCTTTAGGCCTAAAATTGTCAAATTCAAATGGAAAAAATGGGCGCAACTCACCCCATTTCTTCTTCGTTGCTAAAAAACCGGAGGGAGTGTAAATATCTCAACAACAAAAAAATTAAATGCTTTCTTTGATGATCCATGACCAGGCTGAAGCTGGCAGCCACTAACAGCAGCCACTAAGCCCGTAGATGCTAGCAGCCAATAAGGACATTCATAGAAGTACTGAGGGTACTCGAACAGAAAATTATATTTTACTTAATTATCCACATATTTTAATTAATATCAAAATGATTAATGCTCAATAATTTGTATGAGCATTGTCGACTTCCGAGGCAGTAAAGCTCGCCTGGATAAGAGTTATAAATGCGTCTTTGTTGGATAGAAATGAAATACGTCTATACGGGTTTTTAGTTATGAAAATAATGTTATCCTAAGTGTAGTCTTATTGATACAAATAGAAAAACTATATGCATCGTATAAAGTGATATGCAAACGTATTATGATATAAAAGCCATGATAAATTAAAGTAAATTAAAAGGCCGCATAAAACGATACAAATACAACATCCAACCAACCGTGCACCCCATCTGCACTGACAATACCATAATTTAACTGGATCTTCTCTATCTGCGGAATCATACTGTATCCAGAGATAAGTAGAATTTGAGGAGACATGCCTAGACTAGATTCTGGATCGCAAAATATCTAGATTTTTTTCCTAACAAATTTTGCATATCAACCATCTTCACTTACAGTTTCAGATGAATATGGAAGGGCCTGTTTTAACTGATAGACACCAAAAGTTAATGAACGTACGTAGATACTCTTCCATTAAAACAGGGAAATCGTGCAAAGCTTTAGCATCAGCAAATTTACACAATTTTACGGCAGTTCTTCTTGTAAGCCTTCTGTCTTACGGATCCTATTGAGGGTCAGCTCAAACTTAGTGATGACAAGTCCAGTATTTCTTTCTCGAGCGGTTTTATTAAGCGTGATCGTATAGTTACAATTACATCAGCTAAAAGCAGCCCAAATCAGGAGTCTCATAATCTATCTCAATAAGCGGAATCTATCTATCTCCTCAACATCATTTTACATGGGTATATATTACATTTTACATATGATGGACAGTTTTGACTAGTTCGGCCCATTTACGACGATCATGAGTGAACATTTAGTGTTCAAAATTAGGATTAATAGTTTATTCCTAAATAAAGTAACAAAACCGTCAAAACTGCCAATCAAAGAGTCAGGATGCAGGATTTGAGTCTCCGAGTCCTGGGTCTCGGAGTCCCCCACCTAGTATGAGGCATCACTTACTCATAATACGTTCATTCATACATAGCATAAAAGGTTACAAAGGTTAATATATAGAATACACAATACATGACTCAATATAGAGTACCAGAGCTATCGTTGCAGACACAGAATCGCCAAATATGACACTTGTTTTTAAACTCTCAATTTGGATATTATGCCCGTATTATTCGCCTGGTTTTATAACATCATTTAAGAATACTACGCAGTGCTACAAGATTCACAGAGTTCATTCTATTAATTATCCTTAGCACCATTCAGTGCGCAGCACCTAGGTACACTCAAATATCATAGTGACCATTATTTAATACTAGCAATTAAAGGTCATAGCATGGCTATCTGTTTCATTCTTCATTATATTTAATGAATAAACATTTTAATGGGGTTACTTCAATTTTATTTTATTTTTCCAACATTCTCTTTGCCACAGTGGACTCTGTTTGGGAATTTTTAGATATCAGTGGTCTAAAAGAATTTATAATGGAAGCAACAATTCTAATGTAGTCCCCAATAAAGGGAACTTGGGTATTGGTAAATACGTTTGCCGTCTACCATTAGCAGACACAACCCCCTACCTTATGTTTGTGACTAAATGTGACAAGTTGGCTTCCTTTGTTGAATGTTGTTTTTACTTCACTTTGGGGAGAAAACAGGACTTTCTGATTTTAACCAATCGGTTTCGATCATATTTAAGGAGTCCCGAAACCCACGATCTAAAACTAAAATATCTTTTTCTTATGCCCATTTCAACAACCCCCCACCTTCCCACAAATGCTGGTTTAAAGTTGTGGAGTCTTTGTTTTTTCCGTCAGCTACAGTGGTAACAACGTTATTGTTGACAAACTCACCCCTGCGAATGTTATTGTCATTTAAATTTTAGATCACGTGGTTTTATTTGACTCTTTCAGTTTTGCAGTAAAAATCGTGCCTCGTGTTTATAGTCTATTTTAGAGAATCTAGGTACTTGTTGTCAAATAAACATTGTAGAGGTTTATTGATTTTAAACTGTATCTTCATTAATTGGTGGATAAAAAGTGTTCTAGAAATAAATGTGACAATACAAAAAATAGTTTTTTTTCTGCTGTTTCGACAATTAACATGCGTAGTAGAGACCCCCCCCCCCCCATAAGAATTAATTTTCGATCCGCGCCTTACATAGTAATAACATCATTTAGTGAAAAAGACTGTACTATTTTATGCAGAATATTCCTTGAAAATGGCTCGATATACCATGTTTTTATGCAAAACATTCACCCATTATTTTTTAAACATGGTATTGCACACCACAAGCATCAAACATGGCTATGATTTTATTAAGCAACCCAATGTTTATTTTATCAACTACAAGTGGTTGAACACGAACGATAACTCGGTTCTGAATATCATCGTTTAA
The DNA here is from genome assembly GCA_015776775.1 of Magallana hongkongensis. Taxonomy (NCBI): domain Eukaryota; kingdom Metazoa; phylum Mollusca; class Bivalvia; order Ostreida; family Ostreidae; genus Magallana; species Magallana hongkongensis. Next base: position 11,199,862 of record CM027471.1, read on the forward strand.
TTTAATAAATAAATTAATAGATGGTGAAAGAAGACATACATCTTAGAAGAATAATGTTGATGTTTTAACATATTAAATCAAAGTAGGATATAATTTGAAAATCGACAAGTACTTACGTATTTTGAGAATATTATCCGAACACTTATACTTCCGCTCGAAATTTCACAGGAACTGAACAAATCTCGGTGAAGTCTCGTGAACTTTCATTCGAGCACCTCTGGATTTATTATATATTTAGCAACGATAAAGAAAACATTCCGAACACATTTGCAGGGGTGAAACTTATCGTGTTAAATAGTTTGTGTAACGTGGGTGATCGTTTGTGTAACGTGCGGGATCGTTCGTGTATCAGAAAAATAGTTTGCGTTTTTACCGTGCGTGATTTTTTTTACGGAATGCAAGGATTTATTCTAAAACCAACGACAAGTAGTTTTTTATTTAAACAAGCAACAATGTGAATTGAATTTTTTTTAAATAGAACATTCATGTGTCATGTCAATGCTGATCTTTTTAAACTATTCTCTCTTTCGTAGGGACCTAGAATGTCCAATATACCGCCATCTTAAGTGACAATCATCATAGGCTTCACTAAAGGACGGCCTTTATAGATACTGTATGATTTTCTTTGGAACGTTTACTTGGAATTTTTCTAAATATATAAATAAATGAATGTACCATCAATTAACTAGATGACGGTGACAGTATTGTTACTTCCTCATGCTAATATTTCACGTGCAAATGTTTTCGTGTGTTTTTAATTACGTCGTTTCTAGAAATGTGGTCAAAACCGATGTATTTTCGCACGAAATATTGCATTTATGCTTCCCTTGCGCGTTTCACTATGCGCTATACATACAGCAACTGATATTAAATAAAGCTTGAATGCTGCTTGAAAGACCTGTTCTCAATTTTGTAAACAAAATTCATATTGCAGTTTTAGTGGAATGTTTTCTTTTTCTTGAGTTTTTCTCAACCAAAGTGCAAATAGTATTAAAGTGATCGAAGCGGTCGATTAATTTTCATTCACACGGAATGGCACATTAAAAATTATTATTTTAAAATCATAAAATGTTGAGGATTCTTTTCTTGCAATTGCCTGCATCAATCTTTATTGATTTATAGGGAAAAGTGCATTATAAAATTAATATTTCATACAGAAAAACACATCGATGTTTCCTAGCAAACTTGTTAAAATCGTTAAATATGAATTTTTAATATAATTGCTGTTTTGTGGAGTTGGTATAAAGTTTAAGCCATGTGAAGTAGATCGTTGTTACTTATGAAATCAAATTTTCCTCTACTAAACAACTGGTCGATGTATTAGGAGAATGTTATTGGTTTGTCAAAATCGACATTTCATGATTTTAAAATAATAATAATTTTATTTTTAATGTACCATTCCGTGTAACTATTGAATGAAATTGAATGAAAGAATAATCCGAATTTAAAGTAAAAGAAAAATGTGTTTCTTTTACAAAATATTGATTTTAAAAGGAACCAGTCGGTGTTATTCATTTTACCCTCGATATCTCGAATAATTGGATATCTCGAAGTTTTTCAACAGTCCAATCTAGTTTGATATAACGCAGTTTCACTGTATTCGGTAATTACGTATATTGGTACGTTCTAGTCGGTGTATTTTTGAGTGGTTCAAATCTTCAGGACCTTATACTATTTGGATTATTTTTCTGATTACTGGACCTTTTAAATTTATATACTTGTAAAAGCCTTCAAACTAATGAACCGACAAACTTTTGAACCTTCGGATTACTGAATCAACCTCAAGATTATATCTACAAGAATGTGACCGCTTCGATGATCATAAGTACTCAAGTACGAAAAATGTTAAAGCTCAGATTTATTGCACCGTGTATTCACTCTACCAATATAGGGTGTTGTTGTACCTAACTTCAGAAAGAAATCACATTATAAAAATTGTATTTCTACAGATACGCTAATGGCGTTTTAATCACCAGTTTATTAAACAGGGGAATTATGAGGAAAACTGGGTGCTATATTGATCTCGTTCAACCAGGTGTTTTTAAGTCTCTTATATTGTTCAGTTATCCATCAAATAATGATTTGAAAAAAGGGTGACTTAACTCATGTAGTGTGTGCAACATACCTTTAAGTTTATACCTGGAAAATTGTTAAAATAATAGCATTAAAAGTCATTGCTAAAGAATGATAAAATTGTTAGGTTGGGATTCCCCTTTTTAGAAATCAAACTATATAATATCAGATTATCTGAATTATTTAGCTTCGCTGTTGATCTACATCAAAGTTAATATCAATATATACCCATAGCAATTACTTTAGAAACATATATATTCACTGAGGATTGAATTTCGTTATTTTTAAAACATATGTTATATACATACGTATATTTTATTGCTAAAGACAACTTTATTATATGTTTCATTCATATTGAATTAATTTCCTTTTGTAAAACGAGTGGTATTTTATGTTTGAAATTTAATTTGTTTGATCATTTTAGAAATACATTGCCGCATCTGTTTGTGATCTCTCATGTTGACATCTCCCTCCTCTCCCTTATCCATTTCTCACAGTGATCCCTTGTTTATTGCCATTTGTTTATTTTCGTTTATCTGATTGATGGTCAGATCTTAGACTGGCGTGTCTTTGAATTTATTATGGTAATTCCCTCCTGTATCCTGTTTTGAGAATTTATGTCTTTGAGCGTTCCCCAAATTTTGGTTCCATCTTGGAGTTATTTCATTGGTCCTTTATAGAGAAAGGGGAGGAGTTGTCAAAGATGAGACATGCGGGATTGATAATTATTTTACACTCTCACTTTGGATTTCTTTTTAAAATGATGTTTCTTTAATTGAGTGATTTTGAACTTTAATAAATTCTAAATTTTAAAACTGGATATTTTTATTTACGTTACATTACGTAACCAATATTACGTAATCACAACATGGTGGAGAATCTAAATTCGTATTGTGCTTCTTTTGGACTATTTTTGCGTTAATTTATTGAGTTAAAAAACAAAACAATGTTTACGCCTGTACGAGGACAAAACAGTGATTTTAGTACACCTCCAACTGTTATCAATATGGAAGCAGGTTTAGATGACACTCCTGTCTTCAATCCTCGAAGTTCACTAAATTATTCACGAGGAAACAATGTTTCATCAATTTCGGACAAAGTTTCTTTGAAAAAAAATCAGTGGATTTAGTTCCGAAAATGGCAAAAACTTTCTTATGGAATTCGAATCATTTTGTATATACCAAAATCTTACAACTGATGATAGACGTGTTGCAGCTTTCCATCTCCATCTATCTGGACCGGCATTGATTTGGTTTAATTCGTTAGAGATCCCTGTAAAACGCACATGGTTTGCCTTAAAAAATGCGTTTACAGAGCAGTATGCAAAACAGGGAATGTTTGACCCTGATATGGTTGCAGAGAGTGCAGTTTTCGAAGCGCTGAGGTTGGCATCTTCACAACCCTTGGAAGATTTTCACAGTAAGATAATGGAAAAGGGTTCCCGCCTGCAAAAACCCGAAAGAGATTTAATCACAAAATTCGTCAACGAACTACCTGATCAGTTGGCATTTTTCGTACGGACAGCGTCCGTCAAATCTTTCAAGGATGCTTTGCAACAAGCAAAGTTAGGCGAGGCCTATGGATATAGATCCCTTTCCGCCACAGCACCAATGGTCGCAGCCGTACAGCCAGCAGAGTTGAACACTAACCAGGGCCATAATCAACACCTCTTTAGCATGTTGCGCGACATCAGTCACCGTCTAGAAAAACTAGAGGCACCAACTTCTAGACCGCGGACTGGACGTGACCGGGATTTACCTACCTGCCACGCGTGTGGGGGAGCAGGACACTTGAAACGAAGCTGTAATTGGACCGGGCACGGTTCCCCAAAGTCTCAAGCAAAGTGCCAGATCTGTTTCCAGACCGGACATACCGCCGCGGAATGTCGTCTGTTCGCTACAAAGAAAACAGTCCGTAATTCCGAACCAAAAAACGCACAGCGCCCGGGATAAATGCGGCATCTGTCTTGGGCTCCAAGAATGACGTGTCAAATGGTGCCGATAAGTGTGACATTTCTCAGCAAGGAAAACTTGTGTATTTACCTGTACGTTTTGGTTCTAATTCAGTTTCTGCACTTTTGGATTCGGGTAGTACAATCAATATCATTTCATCCAAATTTTTCCAAAGTTTGGGCTCAAAATCAAAAAGTGCTCTCTCACCCTCTGAAAATCCTCAAGTCAAATTAGCAAATGGCCAGTACGTTAATATTTTAGGTACTACCAGAATTCATATGCAGTTACCCGATAGGGAATCCAATTCAGTGATTCCAGTGTTTGTGCTTCAGGAATTATCTCATCCAATTATTCTTGGAACTCAGTTTTTAATGTCATTAGGGATTGTGTTAGATTTTAAATCAATGTCTGTATATATGGATTCTTACTCGCATATTAAGGTAAGGAATGCAAATTTTGTAACATTACCTCCGCATTCAAGCATGATTGTCGAAGCAAAAATACCAAAACATGTTAGTATTGGTTTAACTGGTGTATGTTTACCCAGTGAAGCTATGATGAATAGAGGTTTGATGGTAGCTAAGTCAGTTGCTTTAGTAGATATAGGGCATACTATGCCAGTCAAAGTTTTGAATGTTTCTGACAAGAATGTAAATATAGGTAGAAACAATGTTATTGCTTATTTTGAGCCTTTGAATGATCATGTTATCTCCAACCTGTCTGAAAATGATGCCTTAAACATGTGTGCAAATGTATGTGTTAATAATACTGGTGGCGAGTCATCTGAAAGTTTAGAGAAATTTATGACAAATTTTACCATTAATGCTGAATTGCATGCTGACGAGAAGATAACGTTGCAAAATACACTTTGGGAAAACAAAGACTGTTTTTGTTACCGCTGAAAATCCTGATATTGGTGTCACGAATATTGTTCAACACACAATTCATCTCAAACCAGACGCAATCTCTAAACATCACAAGCCGTACAGACTTCCACCCGAAAAACGGGAAGTGTTACGTCACCAGTTGGATGAATTATTACGTCAAGGCATAATCGTACCTGTGAATGAAAACGAAGATTTGCCGATTACAAGTCCCATTGTTTTAATTTCAAAGCGAAATAAACCTGTCGAAAAACCGGAATCTATTACAAAAGAGTACAGTATGACATCATACCGATTTTGCTGCGATTTTCGATACCTAAACTCGCAAAGTCAAGATTTCCGGTACAATATACCGAATTTACAAGAACTCACAGAATCCTTTTCTGAGAAAACACCGAACTACATTAGTAGTATTGATCTTAGTTCCGGATTCTTTCAAATGGGTATTTCACCGGAATCAACAAAGTATACTGCATTTAACACCTGTTATGGAACTTATAAATTCAAACGCTTACCGATGGGATTGAAAACGAGCCCGAATTCATTTCAAATGTTGATGGATAAAGTTTTCAGTGGAATGACTTTCCGATCTGTACTGTGCTATATTGATGATGCAATCGTTGCCTCATCAACATTTGAAGAACATATCAAAGACCTCAACGAAGTTTTTCAACGTTTGAAAAACGCCGGACTTAAAAGCAATCCTAAAAAGTGCGTATTCGCCCAATCTTCGTGTAAGTTTCTTGGTCATGTTGTATCCAAACATGGAATTAGTCCCCCATCCGACAAATTACAAGCTATTGAAACGTTACCTGAACCGAAGAACACTAATGAACTGCGCCGTACTCTTGGACTTTTTAACTGGTTTCGGAAATTTATACCAAACTATTCTGCAGTTGCTAACCCGCTGAATAAACTTCTTAAGTCCAATACAAAATATAATTGGACTGATGAGCAACAATCAGCGTTTGTGGAATTAAAACGTTTATTGTTACAAAGTCCTGTGCTGGCCTTTCTGCGTTTTGACTTGGAATTTAGACTAGCAGTAGATACGTCTAGCAAAGGAATAGGCTACATGTTATACCAAAAACATCCGGATGGTACTCCTCGTGTCGTACGATTTGGATCCAAAGGACTAACAAAATGGCAAAGTTCATATGGACCGACAAAATTAGAACTTTTAGGCATGGTTACCGCTATTCTTGATTGTTCAACATATTTAAGCGGGAAGCACTTTATAGTAGAATGTGATCACCAAGCTTTGAAACCCTTGTTTCAAAAGCAGTTACGCGGTGCGATATATGAACGGTGGCTAGCTTTGTTACAACGTTATGACTTTTCCATCGAGTACAAACCCGCAGCCCAGATGGTGGTACCTGATGCATTGTCCAGAAATTCTAATTTTCCGTCAGTGATGGAAGCAAGTCCGGACGAGGACGACCCGTTTTTCCCGTATGTATCGGAACCACAAACGTCAATTACTTTACCAAACGGACAGTGCCTCAAGTCTTTATTAAGCCAAGATCTTGTTTGTAGCAATTTTGTAAATGTTGAAAATGTGTATGATGCAGACACTGAGGACAATTTAGAAATTCCCTGTTATAATCCCAACACAGCAGGTGTAAATTCTCCTATTAAGTCACACATGTGTGAAACGTCTATACAAATTAAGGACTTAGCGCCTAATATCGATAATGATTTAATTGCGACCGACGGCGGGGAATGCAGCAGTGCTGGTCACAACCATCTTGATGTAACTGATGAGCACTCTTCTCAAGAGGTCAGTTCCGATCAGCCCGTTCGTGGTGAATTAGAATTGGATACATCAACACGCTCGCGGCCGCAGATAATTAATGAAATTGGTGTGACTGCGGATTTTATTACCCAATTACAAAGAAATGATCCAACCCTAATGCAGCTTATCTCTTATCTGAAAGATGGTGAATTACCGCAATCTCAAAAAGCAGCCCGTGAAATTCTACTGAAACATACAGACTTCGCGATTTTTGACGGCATTCTGTATCATTCAAAAATCGTGAAATCTAAGAGATCAAAAACTTTAAATCCATACCAAATGGTATTACCCCATGATCTAGTATTAAAAGTCCTAGAGATATACCACGATTCTCCAATGGGCGGACACGGAGGAATTCAGGACACATTGGACAAAATAAAAGAACATTTCTACTGTCCAAAATTGGCCACACTTGTGTATGAATATGTCAAATCATGCGACTTTTGTCAAAAACGAAAAATGACACAAGATGCTACAAAATCTAACATAACAGCATTTCGAATGCCATCAGAACCCTTTGAAGTCTGGGAGATTGATTTATATGGGCGCTTACCCCCGACATCGGATGGCGATTCTTACATTTTCACAGCTGTGGATTTGTTTTCAAAGTATTTGTTTGCAACACCAATTAGAAACAAAGATGCGTTAACGGTATCTAATGCACTGTTTAAATTGTTTACATATTTTGGTGTGTGTAATACACTTATTAGTGATCAAGGCAGTGAATTCATCGCAGAAATTACCAGGGAACTGTGTAAATCTCTCCATGTCACTCAGGAGTTTATGCCAAGCTTTGTCCAATATTGTCTTGGGGCATGCGAACGAACGCATTCAACATTAGCTGAAAAATTAACACCGTATACTTCAAATGATAGAAAATCCTGGAATAAATTCCTGCCAGCTGTGGTGTTTGCAATGAACACGTCTGCGAACTCCAGTTCAGGATTTTCATCTTATGAAATCATTTATGGACAGCGACCAAAATTTCCCTTAACAAATCCCATTAGAAATTTTGAAACAATGAACAAAGGTATACAAACCTACATGAAAGAACACACAGAGAAACTTAATGTTATTAGAAAAATTGCAAAAGAAAATGTGGATTACAAATCAGAAAAAATGGTAACATCGGCAAATAAAACATCCAAAGAACTTAATATCCAAGAAAGAAGTTATGTATACCTCCAAACCGAAACATCAGGAGAAGGACAAAAACTACAAAATCGATTCAGTGGTCCGTATGTTGTTGAACAATTGTCAAGTCCGCACATGGTGGTACTGCGTGACCCGGCGACTAACAAACTCCTAAACCCTGTACACCGGGATAGACTAAAAACTGCGTTTATCCGGGAACCTACACCAACCAATTTTTTCACAGTTTCAAATTGCGCCAAACCAAAAACCTATAAATCGATAGAAACACAAACAGAAAAACAACATCAACCATCGCTCACTGAAGTTCGTAAGTCAGACAGAGCAAGAAGAAAACCCATAAGATTTAGAGACGACGATCATGTGAATCCAAACGAACTTCCAAACTTTTCTATTTCGAGTGAATCAGACGGTTATCATAAAATAAAACGTGTTTTAGGAAAACGCGATTCAAATTATTTAATTCAAATCGTTGGTGAACCGGCAGACAATGCAGTTTGGGTTCCGTGGTCTGCACTTAACAACAAAGCCAGACGCGCAATTGAAATAAGACCGCCACCTAATATGTAATTTTCTTATGCATTCTGTTGATATATTTATTGACAGTGTGCTATATTTAGTTGTGTGTATTTTCATTTTACTGCAGAGTATGTTTGACCTGTAGTAATTTATGAAGATAACTGTTTACAAATTTTGTCATTGTATGTAATCACGGATGTTTTATTCCAAAAGGATTACATGTACAACTTTTGAAATGTAAATGAATTGTTTAGAATAGAAATGTATCTTGTCTGTATTGTGTTAACTTAGATGGATGCATCGACAAGGTTTAACAATTATGATACAAGTCGAGATATATTGAGAGTTCATTTTGTTTATGTCATATAAAAATATATGCAACTTTTTGTTGTGGTTTATATAGATATTGCTCTCTCTAACCAAGGATGTGTTATTCCGACAGGGTTATAATTTATGCAATTTCTATAGTACTTGAGATATCTTGAATAATTGACATAGTTATTGCTGTTTCTAACCAAGGATGTGTTATTCCGACAGGGTTATATTTTATGCATTTCTATGGTGACTGAAATATTTTCAAGACAAGATTGATATAATTTAGTTGTTAAACTTTTCAGTAGTTTTTGTGTGCAAAGAATAAAAAAAAGTAAAAAAAAAAAAAAAAAAAAGTTTAAAAGTTAGGATAATGACCATGACATTGCAGTGTAAGGAGTATGTTTGAGTACATGTACTGGCCAAATCATGTACAGTGTGAAAGTGATAAAAATAATTTTCGGGTGACATGATCATTATCTTTTCAGTTGTGTTTAATGTTTACTTGCATGACTTGAGTTTTGTGTTTTTAAATGGTGAGTAATGTTTATTTTTTTTTAGGTTTGTGCAGTATGATTTTATTGTCTTTATCAATTTTTTTTATATCTAAAATTGAATGTCAATTTTTTTTTTTCGGGGCGGATGTTATATACATACGTATATTTTATTGCTAAAGACAACTTTATTATATGTTTCATTCATATTGAATTAATTTCCTTTTGTAAAACGAGTGGTATTTTATGTTTGAAATTTAATTTGTTTGATCATTTTAGAAATACATTGCCGCATTTGTTTGTGATCTCTCATGTTGACATCTCCCTCCTCTCCCTTATCCATTTCTCACAGTGATCCCTTGTTTATTGCCATTTGTTTATTTTCGTTTATATGATTGATGGTCAGATCTTAGACTGGCGTGTCTTTGAATTTATTATGGTAATTCCCTCCTGTATCCTGTTTTGAGAATTTATGTCTTTGAGCGTTCCCCAAATTTTGGTTCCATCTTGGAGTTATTTCATTGGTCCTTTATAGAGAAAGGGGAGGAGTTGTCAAAGATGAGACATGCGGGATTGATAATCATTTTACACTCTCACTTTGGATTTCTTTTTAAAATGATGTTTCTTTAATTGAGTGATTTTGAACTTTAATAAATTCTAAATTTTAAAACTGGATATTTTTATTTACGTTACATTACGTAACCAATATTACGTAATCACAACACATAGCCAATATTCGGATTGGCAAACATCGTTGAATCTAAAGTAAAAGGAAATTAAAAATGTGTTTGTCAAAAATAAAGTGTTAAATTTATAAAAATCGGATAAAAAATACATGAAAGTAACACGCTTTATGATTTCCACATTTCGGATTACGTTATTAAATAACGTCATATGTTTTGACATTATTTCTCTGGTTTGTCAAAAATACTGTTAAATCCTTTTCTCATGGTTGCAATTATATATTCTATAGGTGTTGAATATTACTGATATATTATAACTACTGAGATTATTTCCTTAGACCATGGCAATTTTAAACAGAAAAAATACATGTACCTTGTTCAACATTTGGGTATTTTTTTGTTTTATTTGCCAGCTCAAGATAAAATGTTAAAAGTCAAAGGTCAAAGCCACAGTCACTCTTTAAGATTTTAACAATCATTCTTCAAACAGGGATAACTTTTCAAGAGTAAATTTAGCTTTTTAGAAAAATAAACACTCAAAGAATTATTCCTGTGTTTTTGAGTAACTATTTTTTGTCATTTCTAGTCTTAGAATTCTGCATCATATATTAATTCTACTCGTAATTTTATAATTTGCAATGCCAAATAAACTATATTAATAAAGTTGGTTTAAGGAAAATTACATATTTACACAGATTAGTAAGGGACTATATTTTGAGACAGAAGATTTTCAAGAAGAAAATGAACAGTTTTCAAACTCAATAATTTTAGAGTACTGTTACTTTAACTTCGTAATTTTCAGCGCATACTAAACGTTCAAACAATTTGGCATTATGATATCTTTATGCTGTTCCGAAAACATATTTAAACAATATTTTGATATTTCTATCAACATATTTTGGCATATAAAGCTTATGAATCTTAAAAGTCAAGAAAAAATAACGACAGTGTCGGATCTTGAAAAATTTACAAGTTTGGTTGACTGAAGTCATTTTTTTCAAAACTTGTGATCATGGAAAATTTCACACCGGAATCATCCTATGTATCGCCTACCAGTGACAGCAATCAGCTTGTTACGAGTTATTAGGGTCTCTCCCAATCACACCACCTCCAGTGATGAAGATCCTCAAACTCAGAGAACTTTGATTCGCATCCGCTCAGCCATTCAAAAAGCAACAATACTTCATCGGTATCTCACATTTTACAGTGGTCATCACCAATAAAATGTGTTCCCTACGACAAAAATCAGACAGTGTACTGACTTCACGCCCCTCATTTTTTCAATATGTTCCATAGATTCAACAAACTCCCAATTATGAAACAATCTACAATTAGTAATACCCATAACAACAATTATGAAACCAGAATGGATGACGCTCTGGTTCCATCTAACAAGGAAGCCATTTTTTCTTTATTCCGGACCTTGATCTGACAATCACTCTTCCAGGGGGAATTGCGCGCGTTACAACATCCAGACAAAAAAATTCCCGGCTTGATATCATACCCGTTCTTACTGTCGGCTAAACTTGGACGGCAAAGGGAATGAGAAATTTGAAAAATCCTGGCGAGATCTGGTCGAATCCCAGAATAGACAAATCCTTGACTATGTGGAGGACAAAATAAAAGCCAATGAAATGAAGAGTAACCAAAGTAGAAACCAAACTCTCCAAACAGTAAGGCGCCAGTCCGCCGACTTTGAAAATGAAAAGTGTCGCTTTAACGAAAACATTACAAAAATTAACCAGGAACCATATAACGGAATCGAAGAGTTTAGAAATAGGCTAGCAACGGCAACCCAATGTAACTCCCAAACGCGGGACCAGTCTAAAAGACCACACGGAATACCATTCCGTAGACCTGGACCTCACAGGTTACAACCGAGAGGCAGGCCATATTAACACTTATAATTGTAAAGCTCACCAGCGGAATGTTCAAATTAAAACTTCTTGAAACAATTTACCCAAGATGAACATAATGTTTCTGTGACAATGTGATGCGCAATATTCTGATATTGGAATTTGTAAACCCTCGTTATCAAGTACATGTAAAGTGTTATAATTACCATTGTTAGTTAAACCTCAAATTACTATAGTATTGTTAACCGATCACGTGATACCAGAATATACCATATTATTTGCATTATTTTGTTTTTATTCATTATCATCCGATCGTTTACACCAAGCTGTGCTGTTTTTATTAACTTGTATTAGCCTTTTTTAAATAAGGCGTAGTTTGAAGCCACGTGTTGTCTTAAACTGATATTTTCTGAAGGATTTTGACAAACCAATAACATTCCCCTAATACATCGACTAGTTGTTTCGTAGACGGAAGGTTTGATTTTCATAAGTAACAAAGATCTACTTCACCTGGCTTAAAATTTATACCAACTCCACAAAACAGCAATTATATTAAATGGTCATATTTAACGATTTTAACAAGTTTGCTAGGAAACAGCGATGTATTTTTCTGTATGAAACATCAATGCACGTAACATTTTGACAAAGGGGAAAATCTTCCAATTCACCAACTCCGAAAAAACCATCAGGTTACACCCCCCCCCCCGCCCCTCAATTCACACGTTCTGATTTTGGGAGTACATTGACAAAAGTAAATTAGAATTGTCATCTATTCCAATCAAGAAAATTAACATTAATACGTCTAAGCTTGAACGAGAAGCACTGACGTCCCTGGGAAACAATAACAGTATTATAAAAAAATGCGGACACAAGCAATACAATTGTTATTATGGACAAAGATCAATATTACGCAGAGGCCATACGTCAACTTAAATTAAAATATTTCATGCAACTTGATAAACCAGATATACAAACATGTAACTTGCATCATATCATACAAAGTAGAGTAACGCAAATGTACTCAATTTCATAATGACGCATACATGTATTACGATTGCTTTCTCATTCACACAGTACAAAAATCAATCAACTCATATCAAGGACACAGCTAATTTTATCAATAAAATCGAGATTCTCAAACTTACAGCAGAAGTGTTACTTATTACAAATGATGTTACTAGCATGTATACCAACATGGAATTTGGCGAATTACTCAGCGCCGTCAGTGAACCATACAAAAACATTACATGCAAGCTGATAAACCAGATACACATCATATCATACAAAGTAGAGAAACGCAAATGTACTCAAATGGCTGAGTAGATAAGGATCAAAACGTATTGTTATCAAATGCGGTCACCTCTACTTGCTCCCTAAAATACACAAAATGAAGTCCGATATGCCCTCCAAAACTGCCTACGCAGCATCAGTAAACTACCACCTGGCCGCCCAAGTATTTTACAGTGTGATACACCAGCACGAAAAATCTGTGCATATTACGATTACCTTCTCATTCCCATAGTACAAAAATCAATCAACTCATATCAAGGACACCGCCAATTTTATCAATAAAATCGAGACTCTCAAATTTACAGCAGAAGTGTTACTATTTATTTATGATGTAATTAGTATATATACCAACATGGGATTTGGCGAACTACTCAGCGCAGTCAGTGAACCATACAAAAGCGCTCAAAAACCACAAATTGACATTCCTTATCCAGAGACCGAAGATCTTATATTCTTATTGAAATGCGTCTTAGAAAACAATTACTGTGAGATCAATGGAAAATATTATAAACAAATTATAGGATGTAGTATTAGTGCAATTATACCATCTCCAGGAATTTCAGATACAAGAATGTATCAAATCATAAACTATATATAATGTCAAAATTCAAATTCGCCAATCAAGTTCTTTACCACAGAAGATTAAGAGACGATGTTTTTTTTATATCCTTAAACGGCACATAAAATGAAATTTTAGAAGTTTTTGACATCGGCAATTCATGTCACGAACACCTGAAATGCACGTATGAAATCTTAGAAAAAAGCGTCAATTTTCTGAACACTACTATATACAAAGGCGTGAGGTTTCATGAAAATAACATACTTGATATTAAGTCATATGTAAAACCAACTCACAATTTTCAATATCTACATAGAAAAAACACCCACAGCCCTTCTGTCTTTAAAGGGTTTATAAAAGGCGAATGCATCAACCATACATGTACAACGAAAACTAGTGATCCTTGTATTATATCTACAATTCTAACGGACTATCAAAGAGAGGTTACTCTGATTAGGAAAAAGATCCCATTATTCGTTCAATGGAAAACACAAATAGAAAAATGTACTTGGTGAAAACAGATCTAAAATGCAAACAACGGCAACAAAGTGTCATAATAACCAAGTACAACCCACATTTTTAAGGGTTTTACTGGACTGTCCTTAAAAATGATGCAATATGCATGCAAAGTAACGATATTAAACAATGAACCAATATTCGCCAACGGTAAACACAAGAATATCGGCGAAATTATAATTCAACAACGCCTGCAATAACGTAAATATTATAATAGGTGGACCCCTGATGAGGCGGGCCTTAAGAGTTAAAAATCATAACTCTCTATAACTCTCTAATAAAAGCCGCCGAAACACTATATTTATCCATGATAACAATATCATTGTAAAACGTGTACTCATGATGTTATCCAGAGTATCAGCTCTTAATGAAAAAATGACAATAACAAACTGTCAACTAGCTCAAAAACTCATAAAAATAAAAACAAATTCAAAAAAAGCAATACGGACCTTTTAAAAATAGAGAAAGGATGAGGTGCTAGAAGGAGTGAGCATCCTCTCCTAACCGGTCATACCTGCCGTGGCTCCTTGTCATTATTGAGCACGTCATAATAGAAGTAAATGTCAAAATCGGGAAAATGTCATAATTTATGGAAAAAACGAAACGTTAATGATTTGGTTTGTTTATGATGGTTAAAATACAAACATTGAGCCAACACGGACCTCCATTACATTGAAGATAGGAACAGGTGCCTCGGAGGAGTGAGCATCCTCTGCTGACCGGTCGTTTCTTTCTTTCTTTGTCGTAATTGGGAAAAACGGTGATTAACAATTAGTATGAAAACGTCAGTCAGCATGCGACCCAATAAATTCGCAACAAGTTTGATTGATTGATGTTGTTTGTTTTTCAAAAAAGTCAAGAAAAAAATAACTACAGTTTTGGCCTTAAATTAGCGTAATTCATGCCATATCTTATATTTTTGAGATGTGACCCCTACTTAATTCACTTTACTATGAAACATTAGAATTGTGTCTATTTGTAATATATTTGAAATAAGGAATTAATAACATAGTTTCATTTTATATGCGTTATAATTTGATTACTCCACCTTATGAACAATCTTACATATGCTCTTGTGTTCATTATTTACTGGCATTTGAAGTCATCAGTAAAGTAAGGTCTTTTAAACATTGACTTGAATATTATTTTTATAGTTACTACTTTTGTTCAACTTCGTACTGTTTTGAAAAAAAAAATAAATGATAGTTCAATCTATAAATATTGTTTGGTTTCTTCCAATAAACAATTTAAATGCCGAATTTTAGCAATAATTTCAGGAAAATTATCATTTCTGTTTGGGACCGCATATTTATAAAATAACATGTGACATTGGTAAAAAATAAAATAAATGAACGTTTTAAGTCCCCATCTTTAAATATAAATGTGTTCAAATTTGGCACGACCGAATCCCGTATCATTTGCAATTCTATTCCCAGAACCTTTTTCTAGTTTATGCAATGTGTTACTATACAGATGAAGTATTGTAAGATATGCTTTAAAATTGTTTGATAAATCGTAGCACGCCTGAATTTAGTATGTTTCTTATTATTTAAGGTCTTCCGTTTCCCTTATTAGAGTTCATTGTTTTCTTACTGTTCCTTAAAATTAGCGTCGTCCTATTACAATGGAAGACCATTATTGTTTTTCTATGGATTTTTTTTATTATTGTGGTATTCCATTTCCAAAGTAAGACCCTTTTGTTATTCTTTTGTTTCTTTTTAGGTTTTAAAAAAAAAAGTTTGTGTTTTTATTATGGTAGGGTCTTCGTTGTCAACGGGAGACTCTTTAGTTTTTCTTGAGTTTCTTTTTATAAGGACTTTCTGTTTCCAAAGCTTTCATTTAACACCAAGAAAAAAGGTTGGCCTCTCAAATTAAGGACACAGAGGAGTCTTCAGTATTTCAAAGTCTTTACTGAATAATTTTGTAAAATGTTACGAAGCTAAAACTTTTATCTTGCAGTTATTTACCTAAGCAGTATGATAACTTTCTCATATGTTCCGTTATAAGGGATTTAAGGGGACAAAATGCCAAATTTGTGGTTTCTGATGTTTCAAAAGGAAGAAATATTTTGAAAAACAATATTAAAAGAGACCGATTTGGGCTTTTGTGTAAATATCACAGTATAATTTTTTTTTAACCAGATGCACTTTAAGCCAACTCTAGTAAATTTGCAAAGTTTAAAAGAATACAATCTCGTTTTCTTTAGGCGCTATCTCAAAGTACAGGTACATTTACACTAGCAATATATAGGAAATTGTCATTTTCAGTATTTCGAAGCAGATTTAGGAAATACTACAAAATGATTTTCCTCAAATTATAATATGTATTTTGTAATTATGATATCATCTTCTACCTTATAAGTTAAAAAGAACTGAATCCTTACGTCTGATTTTTAATGAGGATCAGCTCAAAATATCAAAATGTACAAAATTTTGCGATACATTTGGAGCATTGAAAATATAGATTAGTGCAATGGATTCATTAACAAATTAAGAAAAATAGCCACGAGGATAGCTCTTTCTTGTGTGTAAAATTTCAAAGGCGTGCATTTTTTTTGCCTTTTCTTTTAAATTGCTTCCTATAACGTACTCCTACAAAGCACAGTGGCAACGCTCACCTACCGAACAACGGAAAAATCGTTTAGATAATAAATCTTATTAACTTTATCTGTATTATGCTTGTTGTCTTCAATTAAGTATATTGTATTGAAACAATTTCATAAAAGGTAAAAATATGTTGGCTTCCTAAAGAGAAAGTGCTCTGAATAGTTATCTATTTAAATCGTTAAACGACCCCAATACAGATATGAAGGAATAGTCCCTATAAGCTTTTTTGCAATTATCTAGGGACTGATAAAGATTAACACTTGTCGAGCAAAACGTGTTTAAAATTACATTTTTTTTTCAATTTGACATAAAAAAGACTTGGACCTACAAATTAGAGGCCCATATGGGTTTAAAAGTCTTTTATCTATATCCCGTTTCTGAGAAACATATTGTTACTGTAACAGTATGTCACCGAAGCAAAATTGTTCAATTACAGTTTTTTGTAATTTGTATTACAGTTTTGTGCTTAATTCTGAAAACATTTTCTTATACGTTATGTACTAGGTAATTTGAGTTTCAGGGGACTAACAGACCAAATCCGTTAACTCTTATTATCTCAAAATAGATACAAAAAACTTTGAAAAGCAATATTGACAAGGAAATTCTCCGAATAGTGTTTGTATTGTTATACTGCCAAAATTAGTTTTATTTAACAACCCTGTCAGGGAGGTAAAAGATCTGCCCTTAAAGTGGTTTTCTCCAGATATCTAGAAACCGGCACAGAATTTCTGAACAATTTTGTCACAAAACGAGTTTGAAATCACAAGATCGTTTATAAGATGTCAAGCTTGTTTTTCAAATTAAGGATCCAGATGGGTCTTTACTGTCTAAAAGGTTGAAAACATTTCTTTTTAAACAAAATGACTTTCAAACTATTTGAATTGTTTTAATTGATATCAACAAAAAGAGGCCGACTCTTCTGGAGAGCCGAAAGAGGTCTAACCTTCTCAATCTATATCTCAGAAATGATCAATTTTTGTTACGCACTAGAAAAGAATATATTTATTTTAATTTTGTGGTGCTATAATTGATACGCTTCGATTAGAGAGTTACACACTAAGGACTTTTATGAAAGGTTTCGGATCGCCGACGTTTTGATCGTCCATGTTTCTATTAATTATTTTTTTTTTTAAAAAAGACAATAATGTGAATTTACAAATGTATACATGTACATGTATATTTTCTAGTCTTAATTTAATTTTTTTATGTATGCATATTCATTTGTGAATTTCTGAATGTCAAACTGCTTTACGGCCAAATTACGTGTTGCTCTGTAACAGAGCGAAATTATAAGACAAAAGTGCAATAGATTTTGTAACGTTGTTCATTTCAAACAGTGATTCATTTCTCGTTAAATGTTAACATACACAAACAAACCACTATTCATATTTGACAGTGCCAGGCAAATGAAATGAAACATTATTATGTTTAACGTGTTTTTTTTATTTTACAATGATAAGTACAATCGGTTTTTGAACATAACACATGATATTCATTTACAATGAAAATAAATTATTTCATATGAATTTATCCTTAATCCTTATTATCTTATGCATTCTTCTATACTGATATTCGACTGAATAAA
This sequence comes from Magallana hongkongensis, assembly GCA_015776775.1. Classification (NCBI taxonomy): domain Eukaryota; kingdom Metazoa; phylum Mollusca; class Bivalvia; order Ostreida; family Ostreidae; genus Magallana; species Magallana hongkongensis. Next base: position 11,218,138 of record CM027471.1, read on the forward strand.
AGTTTCAATATTTTTACTCGATCAACAGTTTCGAACATGCTTAATTACGAGGAACAATAAAAAGAAACCGAAGACAATGTGACCGTCTATCATATTATTTTCATATTAGTCATAACTACTAGAATGATCTATGCACTAACACTTATTATATTGATGTATGAATCATTCTATTTGATGAAAAGATGTTTTTGTTACCCGATTTGAAAAGCAACATGCTTTGTCAAAACGGGTCACGATGAGAGAAAAACATGACATCAAGATGACGCTCGCATAGTTAAAAGAAATATTTAATCTTTAATATATCATCTTCAATTTGTTGCGCCTTTCACCAAGCAACTAAATTGGCACTGTATCAGTTGACATATAATTTGTTCACATTTAATATTTTACTGCATGCACTTCGTCCACTTAAAGAAAAAAAACCCTGATAACGTTGTTTACTCTTTTTTACAATACAGATTTTGATTTTCAAAACGCAAAAACCACCCCCCCCCCCCAAAAGTAATACTGTTTAACATAAGTGTCCAAATAATTTTTGAGATTTTTTTTTCTATCATTGAGCAATTTTACAGTTTGTATCGGCTTTTCCCACGAGTTCAATTAAATGCATACTTTTCGTTGTGCCATGACATCAATGTTTTAGTCATTTTTTTAAAGAGGACAATCTGTCTTTAATTTCTTATATTTGTTGATAAAAAATATATATCCCGTCGTTATTTGGTACATGACATATTATAGTAATTGTTCATTCGATGTTTCAATATTGTCTTGTTTTAAGCTCAATTTATAACGATATCGTTTTCAACATAATATGGTTTATTGTTGACATAACACAAATTCTGACCGAGCACTGTGACCTCATTTTTGCATGATTAGATTCTAAGTACTTCTTCGAAAGAAAATAATACATAAACTTTTTAAACTTCAAATTGTTTTAAACTATTGTGAAATTATATCTAATAAATGTAATAGTAATATTAAGGAACGCTAAGGATGTTAATGAACAAAGCAATGGCAACAGTCTTCGTATCTTTTTTTATTGACCCACGTACCTACAATTTATAACAGACAAAAATGCGGTAGTAGAACTTTTCAAAACAAATATTTACTCTGCTTGTGTAAAAGGTAAAATGAAGGACCAAGATCAGAAGCTAAATTAGAACCATATTCAAGTATTAAATTAAATGTAAGTCCTGAAAAAAGTAAAAAAAAAAACATTAAAGTAGATTAGTATACACATTTATAATTTTAGTATCATGGTAACATAATTTTTGTATCAAAGTTTTCAAAATGAATACAAGAACAGGTTTTTTCACAGGTATTGCGTTGTTTTGATTGTCTGGACAATTAAAAAAAGGATGTGTGAAATCCCAAGCAAAATAAAGGGAATGCAAATGACCACTATGCTCGCTTTTGTCCCTTTATTACGAATGAAGGAAGATACAAGATGAGTTTCCCGTTCCTGGAGGCATTGTTTTTCATTCCAGCGAGGAGTCGCTTGTAGTTTCTATATAACACGAAAGATACATTTCAAATCTTCATTATAGAAGTCTAAACGATGCATCACATTTAAATGTAATATCAAATTTGTGTTTTTTGATGGAAAAAACACTTTGTTATCAAAAAGGAGAAAGTTTTTCAAGTAGTAAACATTTGCTCCTTCAAGATTTGCCATACTTTCTCAAAGTTTTTTTCTTGGAGATCAACGTTTTTTCGCTTTGTTTAGTATTCTATCCAATAATGGTTTAAGAAAAAAGTAAGTGACTGTATTGTAAAGGAAACTCGCCCCTGTCACTTTTTCTTACCCTTTATATGACGTTTGAAGATTTTGATATCGCCAGAAAAACGTCAAAACCGTCGCCACTACGAAAACGGGAAAGTCACTGCCTCCAACTGGTTCGATTTTAGATGTGTGGAAGATGAATCAAATGTTTAACTCACACCTTATTAATGGAAAGACGATACTACTGTTTTCTAATACGCTTTTAAGGGTTCTTATATTCCATAAACAAATTTTAAAACGAATATTTTATCGAACTGTGGAGATTTGTTTTGATTTCGTGCAAAAAATATAGGGGTTGTTTTGGCAAACTATTATTAGCGTGATTATCAAAATATGGTGAAAAGTTTTATTTTTCAGCAATATATTGGGAAACTTAGATATATATTATTTAAATTGTGCATAGAATGCCCCCTCGAGTTGATGGCAAATAACCAGTTTTCGTAAAAGCACCGGTTCTGACGTTTTACTTGCAATTTAAATATCAGAATCGTTTAAAAATCAATTGAAGGAAAATGTTACTTGTTTCAGACTAAAACTCACCAGATATCGCATATATTTTAAGACAGTAATCATGCATTTTGTATTTGTTAGCCCGATAGCGTGTTGTGTGAAGTTTTGTAAAGCAAGACGGTGTGTTGTGTTCACTTGTGATAGTGTGACCGCGTGCTCTTTTGTGTTTTTATCTTTTAAAATTTCAAACTTCTTAGCTCTGTTGCATACCGCAGTTTCAGTTATAATTTGTGGATACAATTGATTTTAATCCAATTTAAAGTCACAATATAAAATCAACGTTATTGATAAAAATCTAAGTTTTGTTCAGTTCATTTCCTCAGGGGAAATATTGAACGAATTAATGTTAATGGCTGAAAAGGAGTGAAAGAGCAAACATTCTAAATCCTTATTTTAAACTTTTGGCAGGGAAAAAAAGTAAAAAAAAAATGCTTACCCATTCCCCTCCCCAAATGGATTAATTAAAAAAAAACCTAAACTTTATGAACTAGTTCAGTACATGGACAGTACTACATTTAGTTAGCTTCGTTTTAAACATAACATTTCTAATGTTTAAAATTGAATAAGGGTTTTCTATTATGAGAGAAAAATATGGGCCACCAAAATTTAAAACAAAATCAAAATCACATTTCACTCAAGACAATATATCCCTATATTGAAACCAATAACTTGACGATCATTCATTTGATTCCCTTTTTTGTGTTATAACAAAATGCTCTGGTTTACATTTTTAGCATTATCTAAAAAATATGGATCCATTTACTACTAAGAAAATGGATCCGTATCTTTTAGAAATGCTAAATTTAAAAAAAAAGAAAACCTTTCATAAAAATTAGAAACGGTGGCAATTTATCATGAACTGTATGTAAAACTTCAACAGTCTATGATAAAAAGAAATTACTCTTGCTGATTGAAGCAATTTTTGTTACAAACCTATACTACAAAAAATGCTAATCCGAACGAAAAAGCAGCGCTTCCTTATGTATTTAATATGAATTGGCAATGTATATAACCATACATTATTTTCATATACAGTTAATAATTATTTTTAATTTTATGCTGCGATAGTAAAATTTTGGTTTTACTAATCACTATGTCTGGTTTTCTACATATCAAGATAAGACACATTATCAATTTTTGAAAAATCTAGCAGCGCTTGATGGTTTCAACTTTGTTTCATTTGAATCTATTGATGCTGACGTTGATGAAAAAACAACACGAATCTTTCTTTTTCTTTTAATAAAAAATATGGTAAAATAAATGGCAGAGGAATAATGCACCTTAGAATGGCTTTTCGGCAATCCTCATTTTTTACTGTACCTAAGGTCAATGACAAAACAGATAAAATCTCCTTATATCTATTTACCAATTAGAAATATCTCTTAATGACAACATTCGGAGTTTCAATATTTACAAATTGGTGTAAAAAGATTTTAAATCTATTTGAAAGTATTTACGATTTTTTTTTATTTTCCAAGAACTAATACTCATGTATGTTCTATTCACTCTTCAAATACACGAGCGACTTAAAAGCAGACCTTTTTGTCAACATTTCTATGAAGGCAAATATGTTTTATTCTGATTTATCAAGACAAAGGTATGCATAAAAAATAGAGCAAATTTCATTGTAAAGCAACGAGTAGATTTTTATATTGCAGCTACGAGTAGTAAAAAGGTTTATATACAAATGATTTACATTATGGTAATGTAAGCTAGAAATTTAAAATTGATTAACATAGATTTTAACCTATCTCTACACTATTCTTGTTTTATCTTTTGGACGTCGATCACAATTTGTATACAACACATCTTTGTTACATCTTACCATCAATTCTCTGTAAAGACTAAACTATTACTACAGGGTCATGGCAAACATCATCTTAGATTTTCATGAAACCTTCTCCGGTGATTGATACTTATAAGGTATGATATTACCAACCATCAAAATAATATCTATTACCTTGGTTGCCATGGTTACCAATTTTGTTCATTAGGAAACCAAATACACAGCTTTATAGGTGGTAAATAATGTAAACTGAAAAACACAGGATATGTTTATTTTTAAAATTTTTAGATATTTAACACATAAAATACATAGAACAAATATAGATGTTTATGACTCAAGAGGAAAAAAACTCAATGGCCTTGTATATTTTAAAGCTAGTGGCTCTAAGATGTCCAAATATCTTATTTTTGATATATTAATTTAAACACTGAATTTTTAAAAGTCTCTAAAAAATTGCATGCAAATAAGAAATAAATCAATTGCAATTTTTAAACCATCATAATACATAAGTTACTATTTATAAAAAAAAAACTTAATTACAATTAAGAGTCCTAATTTCTTGTATTTGTTTTTCGTCGTCCAGAGTCCAGTCATCAATGAGAGATTTAATCTTCCTGGTCATTCCGATGACACAATGAATCAAAGCAATGTCACTTAACCTTTTCGGTCAATGACCTTACGAAATTTAACTCTGTTCACTAGTATCTTTCTTTGCACTCGTGTCGTAACGTCATTTGCACTAATGTGTAATAGTTGCAAGTGCATATTATTAATGAATTAAATGATTAATTAATATAAAACAAAATACAATTATAAATTTTTTTATAATTGCCAATTTAAAATATTTTTATAAACAAGAATTAAATTCTTGTAAAAATACTTTTTTTCTACTTTATAAATGAGAAAATGATTTAATATTTCAAATATTTTAAATTTGATGTATTAGAATAATTTCAATTGGCTTTATAAGAACATACATATGAATATACATTTTTTGCAAAGGGCGGATGACTCCAGGCAAAAAGAAACACCCTATCAAATGAGTCTTAATAAATAAATAGACAATGAAATTCTGTTTTTGAATATTGTCCCATTAATGAAATAGGTTTACTGCTTCAACAGATAACAATATTTAAGATTTTGATCATTTTTAGAAGGCTTTTTTATATGTTTATGTATGTCAAAGGGCAGATAACTCTAAATATCAGCACGAGGAGAAAATAGTATATCTTTTCAAAGCAATTCCAGTAATAAAATTAATTTACTTAAAAACTAATGTAAAAATCTTCAAAAAACATATTTAGAATATACTCAAAATCATGAAAATAAAATAAAAATACACAAATGAGTGACAGTTAATTAATGATTGATTGCTCAATATTTAAAGCCCTATTTACACAATGTGATGTTACAGATCTGACTTCATATATGATTTCACATCGGATTCCGGTGTTGCATTCACACGATATGATTTGTTAGACAGTCATATAGTTCATTAATTTTACCCTCCAAATGTGTTGTTGTTTACAATATAAACTCAGAATAGGGCTATAACTTACTACCCATTAGTATTTCACCATTATAAAATTTATCTATCATCTGACTCCATCTGAATTCATATCTGTCTTATTGTTTTCTTATTTACTCAGCCTGATTTGTAAGATGTGGCGAGCCAGATCTAAAAAATAATTTCGTCAGTCTTCAGTTGGTCGGGCTCTGCATTCAGTGGTTTGTTCTGATCTTTTTCCATAACACCCTAAAATGTTGAAAAAGAAAAATTTTTACATGTATGAATCATTTAATGAAATCATATGCCTGTATGTATTTTGCATAGGCTTTATTCGATATCTAACACAAACATTTAAACGTGAAAAAATGTTTTGAGTTTTTTTTTTCACAAGAGACAAAACCCAGATGTGTTTATGTTTGCATGTACATTTATTGCTTTAAACGTCAATAAACAGCTAATCTAAAATTATTGATAAAAAGAATAATAACCACTGAGTTTTTGCATTGCGAATAACATGAAAGTGCCTGAGTGAGACTGTTAATAATTGGAGAGGGGTGGGGGTGTAATTGCTAAAGACTGCATGTTATATTTATTTCCATAGCTTTTTTTTAATGATCCTATTTTTTCACTTGTTTATGTGGGTAACTCTCAAAATGAGTAAATCCTACATAACGAGGATATAAGTTTGGCATTTTAAGCATATTTATATATTCCAGGAAACTTGGATCAATTTAATTAAAAAACACCACTGACAGCAAATCTGACTTTCAGTACACACAACGACTTTTGACATCTTCCACACCATCAGTCCGGGGTGGGATGTTAGTCGTATTGTATTCCTATATATATATATATATATATATATATATATATATATATATATATATATATATATATATATATATATATATAATATATGATATATATAATATATATAATTTAGTATATATATATATATATATATATATATATATATATATATATATATATATATATATATATATATATTTATATTTATCTCATACGTTTGGTGTATATTACCCGTGTGATAAACCTTTGCTATATCAAACGGGTGATGCTATATCAAATACTTCCGGTCCGGACTATTTTTGACACAGCCCCTCGCTTCAACGCTTCAGTGACCTATATGTTTTTACGAAGATTTGCTAGTACTTTTAACATAACTATATTTACTACAAAAATTGATATAAAAGGGATTTTGTCAAAGATTTAAATTACAAATATGAAGAAATACACATAACTGCGTTGCATAGGCGTCGGAACCGGTGGGGGGGGGGGGGGGGGTATACATAACCGTAACCGTAACCACAATTTTGAAAGTTATACACAACCGTAACCACAGATTTTTGATGAGTTTAGCCCCTTTCCAACTTTCAATTTGCTTTGTGATTTTTATAAAACTGCAAATTGCGTTAACTATCAAGGAGTTCATCCTGACGACGCGATGAAAACAGAGCGCTCTGGTTGTGTTTATATATACAAGAACTTACCGAAATAATGTTTCTTAAAAAGTTAATTCCACCACCAGTAAGCATCCTTATTCACAAGGCTAGTGTTTGTTTTATAGAACATCAACAACTGTTCCCCGTTCGGGTCAATTCAAACTAACGAGCATTCGCAACATCGTGTATGTCAACAAACTTGATTATTCAAGTCTTCTAATCGGAATTTCCTTTTAATCAAGTGAATAAGCTCTAAGAAAAATTATTTAGAGCTAATAAATTATTTAAAGGTTTATTTCAGTGAAATTTTACATTAAAACAGTCAGATTTATCTCAGGAATGACGTACTAAATTGTATTGCGCAAGGTCACAGTAGCCGCATAGCACAACGTTGCATCATCGTTTTTAATCTTTGAAAAAAAACCAACAATTCGGGTCACATAAGGGACTGTCTCAAAAGCTTCATAATATAAATCAAATTGTATGAGATAAATAGAGCATCTATGATTGTGTGATTTTATATTTGCTTTATCCAACTCGTTGAAATGGTTATATTTGCTCGGCAAGCCTTGCGAATATATACACCATTTCAACTCGTTGGATAAAGCAAATATAAAATCACACAATATAGATATCCTCTCTCTCTCTCTCTCTCTCTCTCTCTCTCTCTCTCTCTCTCTCTCTCTCTCTCTATATATATATATATATATATATTTATATATAGTGTTGCGGGTTGGTAGCTCGTTAGCTTCCTTGGCTAAGTGCTGGATTCGTAAGACAGATTACAGAAACTCAAGTAGAGGAAACATATGTGTGAATTTAATCAGAATTGTATTTTCTAACAGTTAATTGTACAAGCCAGCCACATGATTACGAAAGGTTTAAACACAGCTTAGGTCTCTAAATAAGCTTCATTCTGATAAAGCATTGTTTTTGGGGGTTTTTTGTAAATTCATTAGATACACTAAACCTTAAATCACATGCTTTTCCACCTCTTTGGAATTTTTTTTCCAACGTCTGCTTTCGCAATGTTGTTTTGATTCATTTTTTTGTACTTCAGTTCATAAGAGTCAACAAAGGGAAGCAACTTTAAGTTGAATTTTGTGGAAAAGTAATAATGTTTTGAGAGTCAGGGAATATACCCAGGCCAATATTGGCTGTATTTTTATTAGACCAAAAAACTATTCTTTAAGAATATAAAGTATTCAAAATATGTTAGGACAGAAATCAAACGGCAGCCATAAAATTTGAAAAGGTAAATGATATTGTTGTTACAATGACTCAATTCTATAAAATTAAAAACCATTTAAATTGTGTGCCATTTTTACATAATTCGGTGTTCGCACTCGGATTTTTATTATGTCAATTCTAATAACATTCTCCTAAGAAGCTTCGAAATCATTCATCATTTTGTCATAAAAGCACAATTATGGCAACTCTCACCCTCTGAACACCGAAAAATTGTTCAAAATTTAAAAATAAAAATTCTTCTATTCATATTTTGATTGATGCGTTCAGTTTCATATATGGATTCAAGACAGTTTCTTAAAAGATGTAAATACAAGGTATTTTACAAAAAATGAGCAAAAAGACTTGCGCAATGAAAAACAAGTCGGGCACCTTAAAGCTGACATGAGTTCATAAATAAGCATTATTTCCCTAATATCTCCAAATACCGCCATATTAGTTGTCGATTTCTATTGTTCTGCTCTTCGCTACACACCCCCTTTAGAAGACCAAAAGCACTATTCATGCTTCACCGCATTCAGGAATTTCGTATACCCGAACACGTAACCTTGGACGAAAAGACATGGAGAAACGCGTTTTGAAGAAAAATGATATGACAACCACTGCACTGGCAAGATATATCCAATGAACGGCGAAACAAGACAGACAGAAATCCAGCTAGGCACAGATACTTCAAAAATTCCTTGATAATGGTATCTACCGTTTTCCTGTGTATATTATAACATCGCACATGCGCAAACCACACACTGTGGCAGATCGAGCAATGAATGAATATATTTTGTATTTCATTGTTTTCTATAATCTTTATTACAACATTTTACTACAAGGTGTAGTTCATGCATTTAGAAGTCCGTGCAACCGAAATGCCTCGATCGGAAAGCAACCGACCGTTACTTTCTCAACCGGTATATATATCCCAGTGGCAGTAGAGGAGCGATCGAAACTAATATGGCGACCAAATGCTTTTATGAATACATGTCAGCTTCAAAATAAGCTCTTCAAACCTCAGGCGAATCCCTCATTTGAACATAAACCTTAACATGAACATAATGGAAAATACGTCATGGAACCTTGTAGATTTTTCACATTATCATAATCGCTCAGTGGTTCCGGTAAGAAAAAAATATGTGAGGAATTCAAATCTTATAACTGTTTCTTGTCTCATACTTTGTCTTTTTTAAGGGATGGCATATGTAAATGCAATTCATAAGAATTGCTTTATTTATTATGCATTTCAGTTTAAAACATGACTAAAAATATTTTAAAAGTAGTATAAACGTTTTAAGATGCTTTGAGACGTCTGTCAATGTTGTAGATAAAAGAACATCATTCAATCGAAATACTTTTACCAGTTCAGAATTTTAAATAATTTGAGCAAAAATGTTTTCTGAAAATTGTTGGAAAAGTTAAAATAATAAAAGCCCCATCTGGATTCAAACTCATGACGTCCAGCCTCGTAGTTAACGCTCTAAACCATTGCATTACGCTATGAGACAGCTATTTTGTGAGAGAAAACGTTGTAAAATCAATTAGCAGAACGTCCAATGTTGAGGTATTCCATAGCACCCCAATTACAAGACAAAGTTTAAGAGCAGAAAAGCGTTTACTTAGCTATATGCATTGTGACGATTTTGTTGCAAAGTTTTCATTACTCTGTTGGTTTTGCTCTGATAGACCAACGCTCATGATAATTTAGTAGAAAAAAATTATACATGTGTAGAAATAGAGACGATAGTTTAAAGCCAGGAAATATCTACCAGCTATTTAACGGTGTAAAATCGAAAGTATATATACCTCTCCAATAGATGTTGTCGTTGTTTTCTGTGTCGTTGCTGGTGTCATTAGTTTCAGTGTAGTCGAAGTTGTTTTCAGTGTCGTTGTTGCCGGTGTCGTAGTAGTTGTCGTTGGTGACAGTTTAGCCGAAGTTGTTGTCGGAGTCTTTGTTGCCAGTGTCGTTGGTGACAGTGTAGTCGTAGTTTTTTTCAGTATCGTTGTTGCCGGTGTCGTTGTAGTTGTCGATGGTGACAGTGTAGTCGTAGTTGTTGCCGTTGTCTTTGTTGCCAGTGTCGTTGGTGACAGTGTAGTCGTAGTTGTTTTCAGTGTCGTTGTTGATGGTGTCGTTGTAGTTGTCGTTGGTGACAGTGTAGACGTAGTTGTTGCCGGTGTCGTTGTTGCCAGTGTAGTTGGTGACAATGTAGTTGTAGTTGTTTTCAGTGTCGTTGTTGATGGTGTCGTTGTAGTTGTCGTTGGTGACAATGTAGTCGTAGTTGTTGCCGGTGTCGTTGTTGCCAGTGTAGTTGGTGACAGTGTAGTCGTAGTTGTTTTCAGTGTCGTTGTTGCCGGTGTCGTTGTAGTTGTCGTTGGTGACATTGTAGACGTAGTTGTTGCCGGTGTCGTTGTTGCCGGTGTCGTTGTAGTTGTCGTTAGTGACAGTGTAGTCGTAGTTGTTGTCGATGGTGTTGTTGCCAGTGTAGTTGGTGACAGTGTAGTCGTAGTTGTTTTCAGTGTCGTTGTTGCCGGTGTCGTTGTACTTGTCGTTGGTGACAGTGTAGTCGTAGTTGTTGCCGGTGTCGTTGTTGCCAGTGTAGTTGGTGACAATATAGTCGTAGTTGTTTTCAGTGTCGTTGTTGCAGGTGTCGTTGTAGTTGTCGTTGGTGACAGGGTAGTCGTAGTTGTTGCCGGTGTCGTTGTTGCCAGTGTAGTTGATGACAATGTAGTCGTAGTTGTTTTCAGTGTCGTTGTTACCGGTGTCGTTGTAGTTGTCGTTGGTGACAGTGTAGTCGTAGTTGTTGTCGATGGTGTTGTTGCCGGTGTAGTCGATGACAGTGTAGTCGTAGTTGTTTTCAGTGTCGTTGTTGCCGGTGTCGTTGTAGTTGTCGTTGGTGACAGTGTAGACGTAGTTGTTGCCGGTGTCGTTGTTGCCAGTGTAGTTGGTGACAGTGTAGTTGTAGTTGATTTCAGTGTCGTTGCCGGTGTTGTTGTAGTTGTCGCTGGTGACAGTGTAGTTGTAATTGTTTTCGATGGTGTTGTTGTCAATGGTGTTGTTGCCGGTGTCGTTGGCGACAGTGTAGTCGTTGTTGTTTTCAGTCTCGTTGTTGCCGGTGTCATTGTAGTTGTCGTTGGTGACAGTATAGTCGTAGTTGTTGTTGATAGTGTTGTTGCTGGTGTCATTGTTGTCAGTGAGGTCGTAGTTGTTGCCGGTGTTGTTGTAGTTGTCGTTGTTATCAATGAAGTCGTAGTTGTTGCAGGTGTTGTTGCCGGTGTCGTTGGTGACAGTGTAGTCGTTGTTGTTGTCGGTGTCGTTGTTGTCAGTGAAGTCGTAGTTGTTGCCGATGTTGTTGTTGCAGGTGTCGTTGTAGTTGTCGTTGGTGTCAGTGTAGTTAAAATCGTTGTCGATGTTATTGTCAGTGAAGTCGTAGTTGTTGTTGGTGTCATTGTTGTCGTTGTAGTCGGTGTCGTTGTCGACTGTGTCGTTTTTGTAAATGTTGAAAATGATGTCGGTATTCTAATTGTTTCAGTGGGTGTTGAGTGAGTTGTTTCCACGGATACTTTTTTCATGAAGCACACAGACGAGTTGCTCTCCAATACGTAGGGACCTACTGGGGACGACTCAGTGACAAGCGTGCAAAAGCCATCCTGTCCGTACTCGATCTTATTGTCAAACAAAATGGTTCCACAGCCTGTAGTTGTCAAGCAGTGAGCTGCACATTCTATCTACAAAGAACATTTCATAAAATAATAAACTCAAGTTTTACCTTTGCATGTTCACCTAATATTACAGGAAAATTAAAGATACTTTTTTGTGCATACTGAATCTTTAAATATGACTCAATTTGTTTAAATACTGCGCCATTTTCATCACATTGAGTTGTTTTTTTTTTAGTAAATATTGTTAGATGTGAACTCGACATCTCATCTTCTCTGTTGCACCATCCTCCCTCGGTGTGAATGAGACTTACCCTTGATTTGACAATTCTAGTGCTCCCTGAAATAATGTGACTCGTGATAGTATTTCCACAATTCACCATTCCCAACAAGTATAATTGTTGATAAAATGAAGAACTATCCAAAGCACTAAACTTGAGAAAATAGAGGAGAAATATTTGCCAAACACTCATGTTGAAATACTACACAGTGATGATTATACTTTTAAAGAAAGGGAAATGCTATGCGCCAGTTCTGTTTACAAATGATCCCGAGCCAATTATTGACATTGGGTAGAACCTTATTAATGCATGACTACGCAAAAAGTGATATATTGAATGTTTCTAGGAAAATGCATGCAATGCATGGTTGGGCTTGTAAAAAATCTCTCAGCTTTATTCTTTTCTATTTCGGATACTATCAACATTTATTATCATTTCCTATTTCAAAAGAGGGGGATGGGTGGTTTAAAGACAGCTACTTTACACCATTTCATTAGGGTCCATAGGGCCATGGCCGAACCATCTTTATGCATTTAAGCATTGAATGCTTATTTTTGGATGTCTTCAGTCCTATAACAGACCAAGCGGTGCAGACAAATTGAATACCGCGCGTTAGCGGTGTAATGTATGGAGAGAGAGAGAGAGAGAGAGAGAGAGAGAGAGAGAGAGAGAGAGAGAGAGAGAGAGAGAGAGAGAGAGAAGATTTGAGCTTGATTTTTGTATTTATTGTTTATGCTTTGTCAAAATTTGAGAGTCAAATACCAAGTTAGAAGCGAGTAAAAAAGGTTTGATGTTTTGTTTTCAATTGTGAACAAAGCTCGAATCCTGTTTTGTTTTTTATTAACACATTAAACCGGTTTATCTCTCGTTTGTCAAAGAATGGCAATTTATTTAATTTACATTATTTGTGAACAAATATGAGACTTGAGCTTTATTTGCATAGCAAGGACTTCTTTCCTCTGTATCGTAATTTTAATTACGTCTAACAATCAAATTTTGATGACTCATTCAACAAACACAAGTAAACCATTTAAACATAAAAAAAATAATAAGAAACTTTTCATCGCAAATCGTGATTAGGTCTCTTTAATCAATCAAAAAGTACTGCTGCAGCAATGGATTGCAATGAAAGAATTGTCTGAATTCAAAGTAAAAGAATTTGTTTTTCTGTTAAAACATTAATTTTTATTGTACCAGTGTGTGCAAAACAATAAAAAAAAGTTTTGATTGATCATTAGAATTACTTTACTGAAACATTGTAAAAATTAAACGTGGATTTTTTTCGACTAAAATCGTGACCAGACTCCTTTAAGTGAAACACAATATGATTGTTCTGTATAAAATATCCATTTATAATGTGCTATTCCGTGTAAATCAATTTAAACTGATGCACTGAATTTGCAAGGACAAACTCTACTTGGGATTTTCTTTCGGTTTACTCGGGGTCTGCTTTCGGATCCATTTTATACACTGAAGTGTGAAGCAGACCCGTCTTTTATCTAACCATCTTCCCGCCTGTAATTTCCACTCCTTGTATATTCCAAATACACAATCATGTAACGTCTGCTTTCCGGGGTCTACTTCTGATCGGAGTTTACTCTCTGAGCTGTGTCCTCCCAGGGTTCATTTTTGGTTAACTCAGGGTTAACTCTGGGTCAGCTCTAATAAACCCAAAGTAACCTAGAGTAAACCTCGATAGTAAACCCAGGGTTTTTCTGTTAGGTTAGGTCTTACCAGTACTGTACATCTTCTAAACATATTGCTAAATCTCTTCTAACTGCTTTGGTTTTAGAGTTAATAGGTAATTTTTGTTACGTTTGATATGACAATTTAAGACTTTACATTTTAATCTTAATAAGATAATATTTAATGATCTTAACATCTTCTTCAAATCCATACATTAAACTATAAGCAATAGAAATTATGTTAGCGAAGTTTTTCTTACTTGAAAGTTCACGATGAACGTGAAATTTTGACCTTCCATCTTGAGCCTTTATAACTATTTTGTTTATTTTGATTTTTGAAAATCAGAATTTAATTAAGATTTGATAATCAAATTAACATTGGCATTATGCAAAGAGCTTTAGGGAACTTTGCTTCTTGATTTGAATGAATTGCTTTTGGAGCTTGTAATTGTTCCTTGTTGTAGCTAATATAACTGTTATCTAAACATAAGGGCGGTCACATTTCATTAACTACATTGAGGATTTCTCAATTGACAAGGACGAACACATCAATTTTAGTGACACTTACTCTTTGTTTGGCAACATAGTCTCTCTCTCTCTCTCTCTCTCTCTCTCTCTCTCTCTCTCTCTCTCCTATTGATCTTTCTATGACACAATTGTCATTAATTTAGGTTTAATTATTAAAATATCTACAAAGGAGTTTGAGTAAACTGAATTTCTGATTATATACTCATGTGAACCAATATTTATGTTTAAAATGAAAACATACAATCATAATAAGTGAAAATAAACAACACGCTGTTAATCCATGGATGGTTTTGAAAGAAAAAAAAACACTTGGAAAGTATTTTTATACAACCTGTGCTTAACAAAATATTGATTTGAAAAGAAACTGAAAGTAATAAAAAATGTAATGATAATTACATTGAATTTTTTAGCTGTAAGCGACTTAATTTCAAAAATTCAAGAAAGCTCAACATAGAGTTCGAGGCATTAAAAAGGGTTGTCAAAAATGACAAAGCTTAATCAATGAAACATTGAAAGCTATTTCAGATAAAAGAAGCGTTTCTTAAATTTTACAAAAAATTAGTGGAAAAAAAAATCTTATACGAAAATATTGCGGATGACATTTTAAAGACGTCTTTAGAGATATTAATATTCCAATCAATCCTGTTTAGAAGCCAAAGGCAATGAATAAATAAAAGCTGATAATTAGAGTCATTAACAGATATGGATGATTGGTCAGTCGACGATGACATTTACGAATATTATGAAAAAGTTTGGGTAATTTATACAGTTAACTAATTTGCAACACAATATATAAAATAATTGTGTCGGTAATAATTAGAAATATTGGTGTTCTGATACTGAATGCACGGATGCTTTTAATGCAAGCTGGACGGAGGTCAATAATTGGATTGTTCCTCCCCCAAATTTAATGTCAAAAGTTAAAAGATCCTAAGTCAGTTTTATATATTTCCATATCCTCAACAACCAAATTGAATTTGAATTAAACACTTTTCATTATCACCACATGTCACCATGATTATAAACAAATTTGAGCAAAGTCAACTTTATTTATTCCAGAATAGAACTAGTCTCATTCAGACCGATGTTGCATGCTGTTAAAGATTTTAATTTTTTTTAAGGGTTTGAAGTATGTACCAGAAAACAAACTGATTTCATCATGTATAAGCAAAAAAAAAACAGTGGTTGAGGTTATACGGACTGTGTGTACATTGTCCTGGATAGCTCAGTAGGAGAGCTACCGACTATAGTGGCAGAGTGTCTTTTTAATTTAAATGTTGGCATAATTTAAGTGTTATCTACTAGTGGTAAAAAAAAAACTGTGCATTATTTAATATATGAAAAAAACATTTAAAAATGAATTTGAACAAATTTTATTTTTTGTAATACTGTTAACACATGTATTCGTAACAACATCTCATAACAAATTAATGTCAACGTCGAATAACGTCAATTTCAGCACACTCGAAAGTCACTGTTATTTGAAATTGAATTAACAAAATTAATAACCCGCGTGACCACCATTTGCGTTCACGCATGCTTAACAGCGACGCCTCATTGATGCCACTAAAGTGTTCAGAAATGCTAGAGGGATGTTGTTCCAGGTGTTGGTTAAAGTCTGGCCTTAATCAGCCAATGTCACTGGCTGATTTGGTAAATGGCGTAAACGTCTTTCCATTTCATCCCAGACGTGCTCGATCGGCGACAAATCGGGGGAAACAGCTGGCCAAGGCAAGACATCGACATTCTGTCGAACAAACAAGTCCTTGACTACACGAGCAACGTGTGGCCTTGCGTTGTCTTGCTGTAGAGTGATCACAGGATGAATGACCATCTTTAAGTTCTCCGTAAAGATAGCTTAAAGGTGCTTAAAGTTAGCTTAAAGACGATCTTTAAGCCACCTTTAAGGTATATGTGTTGCTTAAAGGTGGCTTAAAGAAAGCGCAAAGATGGCTTAAAGGCAGCTTAAAGACTATCTTTAAGCCACCTTTAAGGACAACTTATAGGTCCTTAATGTCCAAACTTCTTTAAGCCACCATTAAGATACCTTTAAGCCACCTTTAAGCCATTAAAGATCTTTTATTTTATTAAAAATTAATAATTAATAGATTAAAAATCTTTAAATTCAATATTGTGCTTTATTTACCAACCAAATGTATTAACTTTATGATAGAAAAGGTATCAAAAACGGTCTTCGTTGTAGAAAATAAAATGACAAAAAATCAAAACGCCCAAGACGAGGGTTGAACCCGTGACCCTTTCCTTACCAGCATCACCTCACTTCCTCTGAGCCACGGCAACTTTCATAGCTTAAGATATTTTATATCCTTTATATTAGTCGATATTGAATAAATGTTTTGAATGTATATATTTACTTGAAAAGATTTTGACTTCCAATCAGTTTGGAACAATCAATTATATCTAATTTATTAATTACATGCATGCATGTATTTAGAATAAAATACGGAACGTGGTCTTCAGTGAAAACAAAATATATTATACCTAAATGGAAAACTTACTAGTAGACCTACGTAGGTAATAAATTTAAACTGAGTAGATATACGTTCATCTAATTCATAGCTACATGTAAATGAAATGCAAGGAAGAGGATGAAATCATTTAGCTATAAAATTATTAAATGCATTGAAAATATTAGGGTATTAGTTCTACGCACTTTCCCGGTTTTCATGTTCACGGCGCCGTTCCAGTATGTTTAAATATTTACATGTAATTGTATACAGGATTTTTAGACTATCAATTCTATAACAAACAATATTACCAATTACAAGTGACGTATTTACTGCATGTGGCAATTGCAAATGATGTATACTTGTACATACAATTGTATGATGTACCAGGCCGAGTATGTGACATATTTACCCTTATACATACATTTAAATAATTAACCCCCATTTATGATCACCGGTACAGTAATTAATTAGCCTCTAGATTTTACTCCTACATACATGTATCTTTAATTTGTAGACCTAATATTTTTAAAACCCAGAGTTAGGAAATAATACATTGAAAATGAATTAAAAATGTAAATAAACTTTTATTCAGCAGACTTATCGTATACACGTACATACTAAGATTTCAACACCTTTAGGAACCCTAACGTACACCTGGGCACACAACACCTGCTGTGTATATCTTGGTATATTCTGTGTTAGTTCCAGGGGTTTTCTTAAGTTGGACAAACAATAGACTCTAATTAGATATACACAAACGTGCACCTGGGCACACGACACATCTGTTGTGTATATCTTGCATATTCTGTGTTAGTTCCAGGGGTTTTCTTGAGGTGGACAAACAGTAGACTCTAATTAGATATACACAAACGAACAAAAACTATGTCTAAACAAAGAAAGCAGTAATATTCTGCCCGATATAACAAAGGCCGTTGAGAGTCTTTTCATCTTTAACATGTATCTAGCAGATCTAGAATTAGACCCAGAAATAATTAAAATTGAAGAAAAAATACATACCTTAAACCGATTATTCTACTACAGTTATTGCCGAGATCAAAGAGATGCCGCAGATATTATTCTCCAATATACCACGAACGTCATCAGTAAATTATCAGATCAGAAATACCTATTTGTCTCGAACTGATCATGGAAGTACAACTTCAAACCGTAAAAAGTTTTAAAACCATGTCAATTTCACGTGTTAGTTCCAGTCAAAACGATGTGTATTGTCTCAGATGTTTATTTTTAAGAGATCAATGCAGCTGTTCTTAGGACCTCCCTCGCACATTTTAACTGCGTGTTTTGACATAGAATATATAGCGTGTAGTAGTAATAATCGTATTAAATGCCCTTAAAATATTAAGAATATAACTCAAAGATATTTTATAAATAAGTGAAGAATATTAAAAATCCCAAGAAAAAATTCTGTCGTCTGCATGTGATTCCTTTGATCGATACACATGTAAACATTACTAACATAACCGCTGGGGTTTCACGGAAAAACAGTCAAAATGACCTAGATCGTCTCTCTATAAGAGAAACGATCTTTAGAAATACTGGACTGTTAGTAGAATAGAAATAAAGATCTTGTTTTCGTGAATGTTGCAGGATAACCTCCTCGGTCTCGAAATGTTGTTTGAAATATAAAAGCCTCGGCTAACACCTCGGCTTTTATATTTCAAAACAAAATGTCTGGACCTCAGAGGTTATTCTGCAACATTCACAGAAACTCGTACTTTATTATAGGAATGACTGACAGGTATAATTTTTTTTGTTCATCGACAAATGAATCTAAAAACCGCATCGCAAACTTTATGAAAGCCGAAGGCTTTCATAAAAAAGTTTGTGGTGCAGTTTTTAGATTCATTTGTCGATGAGCAAAAAAATTTATACCGTCAATGCTTATAATTCAATTTCAAACACAAATGTTGTATATTTAAGCGAAATTTATTGTAAAAAGCAAGAGTTAACAAGAAACAAACAAGGTCATGAAATTAACACGCGGAGTGATTTACTCGAGGGGTTGTTTATTGTATATTACTCTTGATCTGGCTTTACATTTACATTGATTGAACAATTTTGAAAAACAGAATTGTTTATAAAAGATATATTTGAGGTTTGTTTTTTCAACAGCGATTGTTGAAACAGGTATGCACCCTCACTGCCCTGGTCGTCGGAATAGTTGGGCCCTGCACCGCCATCGCTCGCTGATGCCAAGCTGGAGAGAGTCTTGCTTATTGCGAGTTTCTGGTTTCCCGAGCATGTTCTCGCATAGCTGCGGATAGAACCTTCGTTTCTGTGTCCACTCAATAACATTATATGACGAAGTTCTATTCCTGCGTCACTAAGCGCCTGAATGCTAGTTGCTCGGAGGCAGCGTGCTGTGTACCGTTGTTTACACTTAACATTTTTGGATATATCACACATAAAAAGAATCCTCATCAATTTCTTGCAGAAAATTTAAATCTTCACCATTTTCTTCCATTTCTAGTCTTACTTTGAAATCTCCGTGCTCATCCGATTCCATCGAGAAAACGATTAATTATTCTTGCAGACGTTTATGTATTTTTCATTTCCTGACACTTTGCCAGAAAAATATTTTGAGTTATCCTTCTTTGTTATTTGGAGTTATCGTTCTTGATATTTCTTCATTATATTTATTAAATTTGTCTCTAATTAAAGAATTTAAGAATATATATTAAATGGTTGTATCCAATATATAAAATTGTATAAAATCACATCATGAATGATGGTTAAAATTAAAATTTTAGGGGTTTAAAATACAAAATTTAACAAATACTACTATAGCTAATGTTAATCTTCTGCACCATTCATACATGTATTTCTATTTTGTATGGTATATATAAAACTAAAAATCGTTCTTGTTTCGATGCACTGCCAATGGGCTAATGTTGAGTCTGTGCAGAAAGTAGAACGTTAAACTCACATTCATCGAGCTATGAACGGTAAAGAGCGTAATGGTGAGAGATGGGATGAAAGTGATAAACACAAAGAAAATTGAATTATTTTTTAATTAAATTAAATAATGCATTTTTGGTTCATTTTCTTTAATTTGTTTAATAACCGGATGAACAGAGAGAGAGAGAGAGAGAGAGAGAGAGAGATATTTCACCGATTAATTTATAATAGGAAACAAAAACATACTTTAATATAATTTCATGCACAGATTTAGATACAGAGACTGCGCTCACCCTGACATTAATTTTGAAACCAAAAAAAAAAAATATAAAGAGTAATTATTTTATTACGGCAATCTGTGTTCATCGGAGCGGTGTTGAAAGCGATCTGTGTTTAATGAGCGACAAATAAAACCGCCTGGAACACCCCCCCTTCCTTGGAAATTATATCATCACTCGGATCACCCCCTCCCATCCCTATAAAAGAGCTTTTGCATTTAATATATGTTTTCAAAATGAATCTGTTAAGCTTGATCAAACTTGACTTGAAGGGAGCGTAACTTAAAGATGCTTAAAGGTGGCTTAAAGATGGCTTAAAGGTGACTTAAAGAAGTTTGGACATTAAGGACCCTATAAGCTCAGCTTAAAGGTGGCTTAAAGATTGTATATCCTTTAAGCCACCTTTACGCCACCTTTGAGCCGCCTTTAAGGACTAGCTTAAAGATTGTTGTTCGCCCTGTGGATGTGATTTTGATGTCTCTGTATGAAGGGTATCACATGAAGCTGAATAATTTCATCTCGATAGCGTACGCCGGTGAGATTTCCATTTACAATTTGTAGAGGGGTCCTTCCACGTGCTGATATTCCACCCCACACCATAACGCTACCTCTATCAAATTGCCGACGTTGCACAACACAAGCGTCCTGGTAATGCTCCCAAACGCGACGATACACCCTACAACGGCCGTCACTGCTATCCAAATGAAATCTGGATTCATCAGTGAACAGAATATTTGCCCAGTCCTGTATTCTGAATCGCAGATGTCGTGTGCACCACGCTAGTCTGGCGATACGATGACGTTGAAGCAAACGATTACGCACAGTTCTTGACCTAACAGGTCGAAACCCAGGAATGCTACGGCAGTCAAACTTGCTGTCTGGAAACGATTTCTCATATGCACAAGTCTAATGTTGACGTGACGTCATACGAGGTCAACCAGAGCGCGGTCGATTCTGAGTGTTGCCAGATTGTCGAAAACGTCTCCATAATGACTGGATGGTGTTCCGATGAACTTCAAAATGTCTACAGTATTTTGTGCCATTCCAGCTTGCAGCATCCCAACAGCACGATAACGTTGGTTTTCGTTGAGTCGTGGCATGACATAGGGAATTTTTGATCTTAGGTATAGATTTGCACTCTCATGTAAACAAGGCAGTGATGGATAGTAAGGGTCCTTTGATAGTTACCTTGGGAAACTTCTCAACCACATGTCAAAATATCTCATGCATTCGAAAGATGAAAATACAAATAAAACATATACACATAATGTGCACAAAACCTGTGCATGTTGCTTTATATTTAACCCTTTTAACTAATTTTGTTCCGCTCCTTATTCCACTGTAAATTGTTAAATTTATTCGATCAAATGGATGAACAGTTTATGTGGTTTGGGTGATCCAAAATATCTTAGATTAAAAAAAAAGATCAACGCTTTTGTCCTTGGAAACCTTAAATCACTTTTTACGTAAGATTAGAAAATTAGTATGATGTTAAAGTTGTGTAAAAGTATGATGTACATTTTTGATTTTGAAACATTTTACAAAATACTTTATTTATTACCTGGCTATTGCCAGAAACTATATAACATTAAAGATAAGCAAATATTATTACGTATTTTATTTAATTTTACTAATATATAATAATGGTGCTGTGTCTTCTTTGTTTTAAACTTACAATAAGCAGTGTTATAGTAATGCAAAATTATTCCAAAATCATTTCAATGTATAAATCAGATTTACAGTATGGTGAATTATTAGTCCGAAGTTATAGGTATGTGTCGTATGTTTGTACACCATTGGAAGATGAAACTACTCAAAACATTAAAAGTAATGTGTCATCTTTAACTAATTGCTATTGTATATAGAAAAGTGAAAGGGAATTTAACTACTAACATTTTGTTTTAAAGAGTTAAATATATTTTATGCATTCATCAAAATAAACTTTTTTTCAGATTCAAACGTACATTATCATCAACATTAATAATTTTATTTCTACATATTTAGCAAAGACTTGTTTCTTTTTTATTTTCTTCTTCTGGATATTTATTAATTAAAAAATTGGTCCCATGATATTTGAGACCATGTAAAATAAAGAAAGACAAACAGGATCTTTCATACCAGGATTTTTGCAATGATTCAGTATTATTTTTCAATTTCATCCAATTTCTTTTCTTCATTTCATGAACAAACGAATATGTTTTACGGTGTGACCATTGGGGCGAGCGCAGAAGGAACCAAACATCTCTCATCATTGTTATATGCAACGTTAAAACTTTGGCTTTGTCTCGAAAACTTTTATCACCACAAGGAACCCGAAGTTATCAAACATTTCTTCCAATTGTCCATTTTAGGCTAATACACTTAAACAAACTACCACTGAGCATAGATTAAATGTAAAACGGACTTCTTAAAATATGTTGAATCAAAGCCGTTTGATTTTTTTTATTAAAAGACAATCATGTTTTATCATTCCTTTACTTTTTAATATTGATAATTAAAATCAGTAAACAATGAACTGTTTGTCTGAGTGTGTTATTACCCATTTTGTTCCTTGTTGTTATTTTCCTCGGTATCATCAATTCGTTTATAATTTTGTTAATTTTTGTAT
Source organism: Magallana hongkongensis (assembly GCA_015776775.1). Taxonomy (NCBI): domain Eukaryota; kingdom Metazoa; phylum Mollusca; class Bivalvia; order Ostreida; family Ostreidae; genus Magallana; species Magallana hongkongensis. Next base: position 11,240,853 of record CM027471.1, read on the forward strand.
GCTAAATATACGTTGTAGACATTTTTAAAATAATTTTTGTCACTTACCTCACGCATGCACATTACAACATGGATCAATATGACAGTAAATTAAATATGGAACTTGCATGTGTATTTACTAAGCAAAAAAATATGATCAAAGCAAAACTAATCAGTCGAAGAGTTACCATTAATACTGATACTGTGTACTTACTACACGTTATACCCTCAAAATTTATTGCGCAATGTCACTGTGACGTCAAACTTAACTATCTTTTGCGCTCGACAGTTCTCGTAAATTGTCGGAAAAATTCGGGAAAGGAAATGACGTCATATGTCAGCAAAAGTTCAGTTAGGTACAGTATTTTTTTTACGTAAGGATATGTGTTGTTTACTTTGGTGTTTTAAAGGGTTTTTGTTGTTATAAATGAAATAGATGTATACGATTAAGAGGTTAGATTTTCCTTAGAAACGCTTCTTGTTCCACCATGTTGCTATGCACCGCAAAGGATTATTGGGATATATAGAACCAATTCACGTGGCCTCATAAAAAATTCTTTGAAAAATGTGCAGATTTCAACTCGAATTTTCTCCGTTCGTACACGTTGTCTATGGAGCTCGCTACGCGAGCGGCGCTTCGCGCCGCCTCGCTGCGCTCGCTATTATTTACATTTTCAGATTTTTGTGTGATTTTGTCCCGTACTTTGCCTGAAAATAATTTTTCATAATTGAATTTCATATCTATATGGAATCCAATAAAAATAATTCAAACTTTATTCAAGATTATTTTGTTTTTCATTTTTAAACTTTAGAACATTTCTTTTTTATAAGAATATATCTTAAAACAGAAATGTTGTTTTAAGATAGACAAAAAGGGGTTACTTGAACCATACTATTATTTAAAAAATCCTTTAGAAAAAAGAGAATTAAACTTTGTGGTTTATTATTGGTGAGTATTGCGCCTAGTGTTAGTAACAAACGCTTGCAATAAAAATCTCCTACACTTATTTGGTGTAGAGATCGACCTTAAGTTTAAAAGGAAATCCTTTTATGTTACGACATTAGTGTTTTTTAGGGACTAAATGTCAATATCTTAAATGTTTTTAAAATTTTAAAAAAGAAAAAAAAAATTAAAAAAGCAATATAAACGAGAAATTTCCAAGAAAAATGTTTATTTCCACATGCCACCAAAATATTTTTGCTGAACAGCCTCGTCAGCGAAATGAGAGATCGGACTTTAAGGTTTAACACCGGTAAGCGACCAATTAAAAGGAACTTAGTCAATTGTAGTACCATATACATGTATATACTTCAGAATTACTTTTTCCCTTGACTGCATTTTTACATTTTACTTAACTCAGTTTTATTGTTAGATGATAATCTTTTTCCACGAGGATTTCTTTAAGGCGCATTCAGCATCTTCATAGGGAATGTGCAGTCTGCATCTGTTTACATACAAACGGAAAATATGTGGCTTTGAGGGTAGACCTGTTTGGAGCTAGATTTTTCGAGAAAATGTCGTATCGTCTGCCCCATTTCTTGGTATTAGCTAATGAGATCATTAACATTTCATCCGATTTTTTTTTCAAGATACACACAAACTGATTTTTATGAATTTTTTCCTCTACAGTGTAATATAGTGAAAACTATAACCTTTAAAAACCCGTTCTTCTACAGATACATGTATATAGCGAACAGTAAAGAATTCTCGAACATTTTTTTCTACAAAATGTGTTTTGAATCAAAGAATCGTCCTTTAAACATCAAGAAAAAGGCACTTGACCCTTCACAATAAGGGTCCAGATGGGTCCAATGTACTAAGTAAAAGGTTTAACAATCAGTTTTTAAACAAAATGACTTTTAAACTATAAGAGTTTTTTCATAAATATCAATAAAAAGGGACTGATCCTGCGTTGGGCCCAAAGTGGTCTTACCATTTCTTTCTCATATCTCAAAAATGATCAGCATTTTTGTTACACACTAGAAAGGAAAATGTATATATTTAATTTTTGTAGTGGTAAAAATGATAAACTTTGATTTGGTGTAACATAATAAGGACATTTAAGGAAGGGGTCGGAACTTTAACTCTTTGATGAGCCATGTTTATTTTGCAAATGAAAAGAAAAATAGATACAAATGTGGATTCAAATAATTATCATACCTGTATTTGAGCTCGCTAGAAATTTTCAAATCTTAATTTAAATCCTTCCTATGCATTTGTGCATTTCTAATTGTCAAACTTTTTTTTAATGAAGCTATCTAAATGTGTTGCATTATAACAAAGCGTAATCATGAAACAAAAGTGCAATCGATTTTGTAAAATTATTTATTTCAAACAGTGGTTCTTTTCACCTTAAAACGTTCACATACACAAAAAACCCATGTATCTAATTTGACAGTGCCAGGCAAATGAAATGAAGAATTATTTTGCTAAAGGTGTTTAGTTAACATCGACTAGAACAATTGCTCTTTGAACAAAAGACATGGTTTTCTTTAACTATGAAAATTAATATTTTTAATTTCATTTATCCTTAATTTTCATTTTCTTATCCATTAATTAATATTTAATCTCGACTGAAATAAAAAAAAAAGCTTTCAATATTGTGACTAAATCAACAGTTTTATACATGCTTACTTACAGTTTAACAAACAGACAAAACATGCGGTAGCTGAACTTTCTAAAACAAAGGTTTTCACAGATTGTGTAAAAAGTAAAATTAAGGATCAAAATCATTAGCTAAATTAAATTCATATTTACATATTTAGATTGCTTAAAGTCCTGGAAAAAAAAGTAAAAAAAAAAGCATAGAAGATTTGTAAACAAAAATATAATTTTTAGTATGCTAACATAACTGTTAATGGCACTTTTCCAATTAACATAAGAACGGGTTTTTACACAGGTATTTCGTAGTTTTTCACTTTGATGCGCTGGACAATGAAAATAATGATGTGTGCAACCACCAGCAAAATAAAAAAGAATGCAAAGGGCCACTATGTTCGCTTTCATTCCCCTGTAACGGATGAAAGAAAAGATACCAGATGATATCCCCGTTGCGAGAGGCATTGTTTTGCATTCCAATGAGGCTTCGCTTGTAGTTTCTATATAACACGAACGATAAATTTAAAATCTGCTTTCAACAAGTTCAAACGGTAACTTAAATTTCAATTCAAGGAAACGGTCTTTTCTTGTTTTCGACTTGTCAAAAGTAAATTTGATTAAACGTTTATTAAATCCGGATGAATTCAAGGAAATTAAATTAATTTTTTTCTTTCTTTTTTGCTATCATTCAACTTTACTCAGAAATAAATATCAAAGTCTAAATCATCGGTTTTGTGTGTTTCGAATATCAGTGGAAATAAAGGAATTGGGGTCTTCACAGTTTTCTTCAGTGATAACAGTCAGTGCAATATAATCAAAAAATCTTTCTGTTGAGGTCTGGAGGGCATAATTTCGAATTTTTTATTTGATAGATGACAATCTTAGATGCCAATGCCTCTCGTCTGGTCACCAAGGTCAGTTGTTTTTATATTTTTATTACCAAACCTATAACATAAAATCAATCATCAAGTCAAAACAACTTCAATACAATTACATCTGTTTTTATCTGAAATACAAACAGATGCTGTTCCAAATCATTGATTTTATGCTATTTATCATTAATACTTTTTTCTTTAAGTAAACATGTATCCACTGTTAATTTTATATAAAACACTTTTACCTTTTTTAATTAGTGGTGCTTGCTCTTAACTTTACAGATTCGTTGGGTTGTTGAGACAGCAAATGCAAGGATAAAGCGATGGAAGTACCTTACTCATGTTCTTCCAACCAATCAAGTGCCGTTTATAAATGACCAGGTGCCCATTGTGTGTGCCTTTTCCAATCGATACTGCAAGCTTCTGTCAACAGAAAGTGAAGATGAAAATATGACCCTTGCATGCAATCTACAGACTCGTCATGTTTCTTCCAGACAGTATCTGCTCTGGATCCAGTTTTCCGAGTCTGAGATCACTGCATGGTATTGCAGATGTTGAGCGGGTACTCGTGTTGTGGGAGTATGCTCCCATATTGCCGCAGTTTCTTGCTGTTGGGAGATGCAATAGGAAGCTTTTTCGTCTATTCAAGACTGGTCCAAGTGTGTCACTGATGCAGCCGTCATTGACGAATCTGAGGACAGTGATGACAGTGATGTAGAGTAGTAACTGAGCGAGTTCAGTTTCTTCTTCTTGTGATCAATCAGACTCTGTTGGTATCCCCTGAAAATAGGAACATTTATGATTTATAATATCAAATATTCATTTTTCTGATTCATTAAACATAATACAGATCCAATTGCATTATTATTACACAAATGTTTTGTAATCAAAAATTTGTCAAATGTAACATATTATGACTTAAAGTGAGAATTATATCATAAATATTTTACATATTTACTTGTAGAAAATTCTAATACGCTACTGTCAAAAGATATTTTTTTGCATTAATTTAAATCAGATGTTTACCGTTGTCTAAACGTATATTCAATCTACCTTAATCATGACTGAAGCACACTGCCTAGTTGTTATCAAGGAAATTTCTTGTCAATTACAAAATCTTTACTGCAGATAAATTGTACCGTGATTATAGAAATACCCACATGTCTGTATAACTTAAAAACATTGATTGCACTAGATAGGGGAATCTCCTCTATATAAACTAATGTCAGTGCATTTTGCATGATTTGTTCTGTTATCATGTTCGTTTAATATTGAATCATTTTGTCATCTCATTTTTAAACTAAATGACCATATGCCATAGCGAAGAGTCTTCTACTTTAAGATTACCATATTTGTTACCTATTCTTTGCTATATTAAGTTCTGTGTTACACATGTTACAAATAAATATTCTTATACATATTTCGTGAATATATGAATATGACATTGCTTGGGTCGAAAATGGTAGTTACATATATGCTTTGTAGAGCTTGAACATGTTGCAAATAGAGCATACCAAGTCCTATAGTTTTTGTTGTTTTTTTAATAGCTCTTCTTTGTTTTGTTTTTTGTTTCGCATTGGATCTAATATGTATATCCTTGTACATTCTTGGAATTGTGCAAATGTGCGAGTTTCTCAGATAAGCTGATGAAAAAATTAATCCATGAATGCATGATATGTGTAAGTAAATAATACCTTTAATAGCCATCAAACAATTATAAACCATTCTAAAGTGAAGTGAACTTTTTTCCGCAATGAAATGGGCCAACAATGGAAACGCTTCCAACACACCATACTCTGCGGCTATGCAGCGTGTTGTACAGTACACGTGATTCGATCGTTGATCTAACTCTTTTTATATAAAACAATTCAAATATTCCTTATTTTAAATTTCCTTACATTACAGAGAGAATATCGAGATGTTTTATAACACTTACTTTACAAATCCGTTGATTAAATCCTTTGCACTCGTCGCTGTACAATCCTGTTTGTCAACGTGCGAAATTGTGTCACAATGGCCGTCTTTACGGAAACTAAAGTGTGCCATTCGGGTTAAAAAAATCAAGGCCGTTTCTTTCTCGATAACACTCTGACAATGAACTTATCTTTAACATCAATTAAGTGACAAATAGGTTCAATTTTAAAGATTACAATAAAGCTAAAATGATGTTTACTTGAAGACTCTTTTAAAGAGGTAACGTCATGCTTGACGCTGTAAAATCCCCTCATTTTTAGCTATTGTAGTGTCTTAAAATAAACATCAGAAAAAGAAAAAGAAATTTCTGAATTCTTAAACACGAAAAAAAGTTACATAATGAATGAAAAAATGTTTTTGAATATTATTAATACAGTATTAATTGCTTTTGACGTTCGGACAATTTTGGCTAAACATGGATTTAGTCCTTTATGGCGGAACATCGGCGTGGACAATATCACATGTTTAGCAGTTCAGTATTGCTGTAGATTCATGAGTCTATTTAGCATTTTTAAAACAATAACATTAATGTTAGATTTGTTCACCTAATGTGAACTAATGATAAGATACTTGAGTTTAAGAATAAATATTTTTTTAAATGCCTATCAAATTACAGTTTTACTTGCTTTTTAAGCGCTAATTCTGTAAATAGATTTGTGTGAAATATCACTTTAATTGGATTTTCTCTCTTACTTATAAGTCAATTTAATAGCCTTTCCATCAAATAATTTCTTAAGTTTTTATAAAGTTTTCTTAATATGCAAACGTCAGAAATATGTCAATATTGGTAGCATAAAAGAAATATCAAAATATCTTCAAAATTTAAAAAAATTAGAGGAAATACGGGCTGTGCAATTTCAAATTTAGTTTAAATATCTATTTTAATTCTATAGTATAAGCTGATAGATAATTTGATATTCATTGAAGAATAGGAACTTCATATCTTGATCAGTTGTCTACATAACTGCAAAGAACTACAATTATTTTTTACAATTATATGTACAACTAGATTCGATCTCGTTGCAAGCAACGAGTGGGTCTTCCGTCCGATTTTTGAATAGATTAGATCAAACTTATACATTCAAAGATAAGACCGTTGATCTAAGCGAAAAATAGTAAAAAAAAATTGCGGCACTCGAGGCTTGAACCCGGGTCGCCTTGGCTATATCCACGACTCTATCGACTGAGCTACTCGGACTCTCGCTTCAGAATTTTGACGCTTAATTTCTCGAGAATGCCTTAATCGATTTTAAAACAAATGACATATTCTGAATCAGTAAAAGGGTCACTATCATCTATTTGGAAAAACAACAAAAAATTTTCATTTTTTAAATTTGCTTCCGGTGACGAGGTACACCAGGGAATCGCTAGATCTATCATCTCTGAAAATTTCAGTTCTCTATCTTTACTCGTTTTTGAGAAACATCGCCGACAAAATTGGCTTTTAAAAATCGTAAAACGACGATAACTTCCGACCGGAAGTAAATTTTTAAAAATTGTCGCGGCGGTACAAACTTCAGATGACGTGGCATCATCCCTGAAAACTTGACCCAAATCGAGCGGGCAATCTCCGAGAAATCGCCTGCACAAAATTTGTAAGAAGAAAAAAAAAAGAATAATAAGAAAAGTGAAAAAGAAACAATAGAATAATAGAAGGGTCTTCCGCTGAGACTGAAGACCCAATCATTTTTTTCATCCTTTCACTTTAGGGAAAAGGTGACCTTGACCTGACCTTGATGTGAAAACAAGATAGTAAAATTTGATTAAACTAATCAAATCATTTGGTTGTATAATTTGTTTGACTGTGTCAACATTTATTGAATTTTTAATGTAGAAGTGTGTCTGATAACGAGAAGACTTAATATTTCATTTGTTTCGTTTGATGATAACGGAGAAAGTTTTTCAGATAATCAACATTTGTTTCGTCAATACTATGTTGCATACTATCTCAACGGTTTCTCTCGCAAATCAAAGATTTGTTGCTGATTCACATTTTTTTTTTGGGGGGGGGGGGTTGTTGTTGTTTTTTTTTTTTTACCCGTAATAGATGTCGCCAAATATGTCTGATTATAAATGCCTCTACTAGGCAGCCAGAGTTAGTGAACATAAACGTGGATGAAACTGTCATTGAACACATTACCTGTACTTTGAGCTTGAGTCGGAAACCTTGTTACCGTCATTGGTGTAGAGGATATTTTATTTGTAGTTACTTTGTTGATGCTAGGTAACTTTGTGTTTGTTGCTGGATATTTACTAGCTACAAATACTGCACCAAGAAAAAAATAAGCATAACCTTATTTATATATGGACTTATGTTAGTAAGAATCTTTTATTCATTCATCTTCAAATATGAAATATTATAATAGTTACGCTTTACTGGACATCCGGTTGAAAAGTAACAGTCTTCCTGTGCGCATTGACATTTTTGTTGGCAACCTTGCCCAAAGGACGGATAGGGGCACTTTGCTTCACAGTAACTGCCAAAAAATCCATTTGGACAACTGGAAACTGGACATTTTTAATTAAAAAAAAACAATCTAAATCATTTTATAACTAAATAAATTATAGCAATTTGGCATAATGTCTGCATGTCATACAAATTTTTCACCTGCAATTTATAAAAAATGAAGGTAGGAAACAGATGTTTGAAGTATACACATTGTTTTTTCACCAGTGTGTATTCATGTACGACTATCAAACAATTAAAGTTTTTGTTTTACTAGTTTTGTGCTATAATTAGACAAAAATAAATGAATTGTTTTTAAGTTACGAGTGTAGTTGAAAATCAATTTTTTACAATGTTACCTTTTTGCAGCAAAAGATATAGAATATGATGTAAGAAACATGAAAATCAACAAATAATAGTTCATGTGCTATGTAGAGAAAATTTAATACATATTATTTGTTAATGCCCTCTCTACTATGATAGAATATGTAATTAATTTATTGATTAATATTTTTTGATAGAGAGGCTGAGGTATGTTTTGACCTTAATATCTAACAAATTATTTTAATGCCAGAAAAGGTTAAGTTAAATTTACTTTGTATGGAGTCAACTATCAAGCAAGATACTAATGTAAGAGTATCATGAACTGTAAGGAAACTATCATTTTTTTAATTAACAAAATAATTCCTGACCAAAAAGATGAACTAATGAGAGTTAAATGTTTCAAAGGGATTCAGTTATTTATACTTTTCTATATATAATGCATTCTTTATACACAAGTTTTCTTCAGTCGAAGTATAAATGTTTGATCAATCATTGAATCATATTTCTAGGTATCTGCTGATGTTTAGTACTACCTTTGCTCTTGGTTTTAAAGCATGTTCACCTAGCTTTCACATCATGCTCCGTAGGAGAAGGGTACGTTTACATTTGCGAATTTTTATGCTATTAGCAAAACCCTAGACATCAGTGTGCACTCTCATTAATCTCCATAATATGACCCTTCAGTGCTTGTACATGTACCTAAAAATTACTTGCTTGTTGTCTTCTTATTCCAATTATAAATTATAGTTCCCTTGTTCTATTGCTACTGTTGTTTTTTTTTTCTTCATCATAACTCCTGAAACTATTTTCTCGCACGCGCATAAGACGGTAACATTTTTGTTTACTAGAATTGCTTATTTAATATCATATATGTTTAGTAAATATACAGAGCGAAAGCTTTCTGGTTTAACAGAGATGACCTATAAGGGGAGAACTGATGCATGGCTCTCACATTCATAACCAACCATCCGCAAATTAACGTCAACTGAAAATTTGAATAAAAACTGTTGATGTCATTTCAGCGAGCGATTCCCCAATTTTTTGCTGTTTTTATTATTTCCTCAATGAAAAATGACTTTATATATAAAAAAAATTCTAAACAAAAACTTTGACAGTATTATCCCTATGAAAAAAATAGCTTGCGCCTTGCTTACAAATAAAAAAGAATCTTAACTCTGTATTGACAATTCATTTATTGAGCCGTAAGAAATACCCAAATCAACCACTGTAAATGGTAAAAATGAAAAATAAAATACTATTTATGTCTCTTTATGCGCAAAGTAACATGTGAGGTGTTAGACTAGTAAACCAGATTACAACTGTTCACTCCCGCATATCTTTGTATTGCTTATTTATCAATATGAAAATTAGATAATTTATTATATTTACCGGGTATGCATCCATTGACATGACTGCAACGGGGTTTACTGCAATTACATGTGTGATTGCAATATTTTCCGTAGTACGGATATGGACAAATATCGGCACAAAAAAATCCAAAATAGCCTGGGCCACAGTACTCCCTAAACAATACAAATATCCTTTAAAAAATCATACAGTACTGTATCATACCTTAAGGCTGATAGCATATTGCCATAGGACATGGAACAAATCCTTTTACTTTTCAATACATTGCTTAAACATTATTTCTATATAACTAAATCTAATATTAATACCAGTACTGCATAAAAATTAGCAGAGAAGAAGTTCAACATAATGTGTTATTGGTATGTTAATAGTAAACAAGTAATTTACTCATTCTGGATATAACTGTGTGTAATGTAATTCTGGTCAGTAAATGATTATTGGCTGATATCTAAATTGCAAAACGCAGAAAATAATAAGTACAATGATAAAAAATACAACAAAATGGTCTATAATTCTATATTAACATAATAAAAAAAGAAAAATCTTACGGTCGTAATCCGAGGTCGGGAGCTGAACACATGTGAACGACAACTACAAACAACGGACAGGTACAACGTAGTTGTCATGTTGTTTTATCAGAGGAAGTATTCTCAACTGGTGAATATTGCGTAAAAATATTGTTAAATACCCATAAACTATACTGTTGGTTACATTTCCTTTAATATAGTTATTGCTAAATTATTAATTTCCACAACCCTTTGATTATTGAGAGGAAGTTAAAATACACAATTTAATCAAAGGAAATATGATTTAATGATAGACATGGAATTCAAAACGTACATGAATGACAAACTATTAATATGTAAAATTAACTTCCTGAAGTAAGGAAGTTTTGGTCATGAACTGTGGCTTAACAAAAGTAACAGTAAATAAAAATAATCAATACTTGGTATTATCAAAAGAATTATGTATAGGTATTGGTGTCTATCATTGTTTCCTTATTGAAAAGGCTGTATAATAAATAGTTAAATTCAAAAGACAAATAATTCGCTCGTCGATGGATCGATCGATCGATGGAGAGAGAGAGAGAGAAAAGAGAAAGAGAGATGATCCAAATACTCACGTATATGCACGGTTTTCTATTTGTTACACTGTGTTGAAAGCAGTGTAACGGATAGCAAACCTTGGGTTCCGACGACGGCATAGCAGGTTAGGCTTAAGAATAATTATAATGGAAAAATTACGTGTAAATGATTAGCGTTATGGCTATGGCTATAACGCAGAATAAATCAATTTAAACGAATGATGAAAATACTTTGAAATGTATCTTAACAATGAATGCATATCCGTATGTAAACTAATGTAGATACATCTAAATTTATCGAAAGCACAATTATAAGAGATCGTATTTTATTTACTGTTTAGATATAACCTTTATGAGAATTCCTGAATATTTGTGGGTTTTTTTCTCAGAGATCTTACCGCAATAACATTCCCAACGGTCTAGGCTGGTAGGTTGGATATGAATAAATATTGTCTGAACACACTATAAACTTGTACACCACGTTACAAGATGGCGGTTCGAATGTTTATTAAACTGTTTGTATCAATCGATTTGATTGTATCGTCATAGCTCAGTGGTTAAAGTATCGTGAAGTATTGTAAACTGCAGTCCATGAGTCCAAATCTCTTTGGGCGTTTTGTAAATGATTTCTGATTCAGAATTTGGAAACATAATTTTTCATCCTGAATTGCCAAATTTTTCATCTGATAACCTACATGTACATTCTGCTTATCCTTCATGCTATTTATGATAACAAGTCAATTTATATTTCTGCTGATTTAAAAAACAATTTCAAGGTTAACAAAATTAAGTCTATCTATCTATCTATCTATCTATCTATCTATCTATCTATCTATCTATCTATCTATCTATCTATCTATCTATCTATCTATCTATCTATCTATTTATCTATCTATCTATCTATCTATCTATCTATCTATCTATCTATATATATATTTATCTATCACTCAGCAGTGTTTATCAGTATTACATGTATTGTACAGGCTTTCAGATCAATCATTTGATTGGTTAAGGTATTGAATCTCGAGTTTTGAATTTCATATTTCGAATCTCGATTGAACTTTCTGGGGTTTTTTTAGTTTTGTACAGAGTACTTTCAAGGAAGTAAGTGTTCCCTCTGAACTGTTTCCTCTTATGTCTGTTTCTACAGTTTTTGATTATGATTTAGTCATTATTTATATTATTTAGAACAATCAAATCAAAAGAGAAAATATATGGTCAGAAAACACACTGAATATTGTGTAATTGAATGATGCATTTAACACAAGATGAACGCAAACATTATTTGTCTTACTACCTAAATGTTTTTGTGATTGTTTGAATGGTAATTATAATCACTCTTTTTAAAAAAGAATATGTTATTACTAATATCTATTACGAAACGACGCTCTGATAAATACTGGTCCAATCCTGAGATTATTCTCTTCTTGGATCCATCCTTATAAAACCTCCAACAAGCCAACGTGCGTTTTATTTTTAAGACTTTTATATAAACTTTGCATGGAATATACTTTCACATGAGTTTGGTATACATCAGCACAGAATGCCTTATTCCAATTGACCGTACATGTAGCTTACAATTCAAAATTATATATACTGAAGCATGGAATTACACAATGAAGGATTAACATACAATGTACAATGTAGAGATGTAAGGAAATCAATTATCAAACAGGTTTTAGGTAAATCATGACATTTAAGCAGCAAGTTAATAAAAGGAATAATAAAAATGAAAGATGAAGTGTCTCTGAACATAAAAAGAAGTCGATTATAAGATTAACTGTCTATCTCTTACTATGCCTTAAGTAGGATTATGGCTGAACGGAATTTAAAATGATTTCATAACAGTTGTGGAAATAGAGGAAAACATTGATAGCATTTAACTCAAAAAAATAATTTACACAAAAATTGAAAGTAGTCCGAATGACTGAATTTCACTTCGTGACATATCTAATGTTTTTTAGTCTGTCCGCCTCAGAATACAACTAATTATTTGTATAAACAATTCCGTTGTCGTTGTGATAAAGAAATTTCTGTATTGTTGAGTTTGAGTTTGGCATCTACATTTTAGATATGACACAATCTTGTATTTTTAATTTGCTTGATACTTTTGAACATTTAAATAAAGAAAAAATTACCGGTACTGAAAACATCGGAATAGAGTCTACGTAGATTTGAATTAAAAGCTTAATTACCATTTGTTTTTTTCTTTGACTTGCACAAATATCTTTAAAAAATTATTCGTACCAATCACACTCCTCGCCCCGAAAAAGTAAAAAAATGCCAAAAAAAAAAAAACCCGAAAAAAAACAAAACAAAAAAACAGATATGTGTTCATCTTTTCCTACGTTTTAACTCAAACAACACTTTGACATTGGTACTGATATTTTATCTGAACACGTGAAATGAGACGACCTTTTATGGTTATTTAATTTGGTTCTAATTTATTCAAGTTTTTTTTTCAAAATTCGTACAATGTACGTGCAGCTGTTCATAAACAAATAATCGATACATACTAATTATTTTTTTAATTTCATTTATTTGTTTTCCTGAAATTGAATTACCTGATCTTATGGTCTGCACATGTTTGAGTTGTTTATTAAGAGGACATCTGCTGTATGAATACGATAAACAGTCTACAGAGGGAACTTAGTTCTGAACAGAAATGAACCTCAGTATATGCATAAATTACACGATCTTACATTTTTATAGTTGCCATTCCAAACAAACAAAAACTTCCTGAATTAGTTTGATGTTAATCAAAATTGAATCCATTACAGCATAGTTATTTCTCAATTGCAATCTGTATTTCAAAAAGAGTTTTTTCTAGATTATATTTCTTATTTTTCATTAGTTGTTTTCAAGCACTTTTTATCCCAAAAATTCATCGCTTAGAAAAAAACCAATTGTTATTATTTTAAAATCATGAAACATTAGAAAAGTATATTAATACTGCTTTATACGTCAAAAAACACCAAACAAATTCAAAAAATATCCTGTGAAACCTCCCTCATTCACACCTGTTCAATTTTTAAATTTTATTGCAATTTTCCTTGTGATTATGATGGGTTTTTTTAAATTCATTAACTTGACTCCATTATCCATTTTTTTCAACTTATGTTAATTGATGTCAGTTTTATTAAAAATATAACTAATTTTAAAAGACTCGAGATAACTACTTTTCTTTTAAACCAGATAGATACATAATTCAAACCTTTCAGTGCGCATAATTTATCAGAGTACATTGGAAATGTCAATAGCTCACTATGACTAAAACATTTGTGCGGTTCTTCCGGTTTTGAGTTTTTCCCCTTTAAATATTTTTAATGGGTCTCCTGTACCTGGAAAGGCTCCGAGATGGTCGGTAGAAAGAAGTTTTAAATTACAAATCGTCAAAGTAGACACCTTGAACGTTGTTCTCCAAGTTTTATTAACCTACGTATACTACTGACAAAATCAAATCGAAATTTTTGTTTTAAAAAATGTTAAATTTTGCTCATGTTTTTCTTCCATAACTTTTTAGTCCTGAATATTTCCTAAATACATATAGAACAAAAATTGTGCAAAATACCAAGGGCTTTCATTCGGTATTATGAAAAAGGGGCTGGCCCCTTATATTAGTGATCTAGATCCCTTAAAATTCTTTGCTTTATAACTCTAAAACGGTAAATATTTCAAACGGGGAACCACTAGAAAAATTGTTGTTTGTGATCTTATTAATCTCATAAAACTGTTTTTGTGTTCGGGTATTGCATAATAAGAGGGTAAAAAGTAATACGTGTAGACCAGTACTCGTGGCAATCTGGCAAATAAACGGTACCTGCTTGTGCTTAAAAGTAAAAAAAGACGCATAAACGTTGATTCTGACTAGTTGGAATGCTACACATTATCAGAGAAATGCCATTATTGTGTCCAAGTTTTGTTTTTTTAACACGTTTAAGGATATTTGTTCATTTAAAAGTTCTTATATGAAAACAAACCTTAAAAAGCATGAAGTGGGATTTAATTTAATCTTTTCACCTCCACCACTTTTAATATTTAGGCACATGGTATAAATGAAAACTAAACTATTGTCATATCATAAATGCAATTGCATTCTAAAGCCATCCTTTTTGTGTGTATGGTTTCATAACTCATCCCTTACATGTGGTGAGAGTCACTGAGCGTGGATTTGCTAATGACACAAATATTTTACCTTTTACCTACAAGTTTTACGTGTGCAATGACAGGCGATGGCTATGAAATTTTAAAGAAATAGTTTTTGTTGTCATCACAAATTCATTCAATCGCTTTTTTTTAATGATAATAAGTCTGTTTGTTGCTTCTTTACATGTCATGCTATGCACTGCACCAAACTTAGATTAAAGATTATTCTTAAAATTGTATGGCATAATTGTAAATGTTTTGTGCTTTAAATTAGAACAACGTTCGATAAAACGCTAAATATATAGATATTCTCCGATATTCCACATTTTTTTTTTTGCGTTTTTGTCCGTTTTGAAAAAAGATTAAGTTGTTTAGTCCGTAATCTTGTCTGCATAAGTCATACGTTTGCTTTTATATCCTAGTAAGGAAAAAGCAATCGTCAGGGTGATCGAGTATTCCTTTTTCAGAACATAGCACGGTTTATCCTGCCAGGATATGATGTGAACATTTTGTAGGCTATGATGGGTTTACTAAAGCTTAAATTTTGTAAGCGGCTCAACCCCAGCCTATTTCAGCTATTTTAAACAATTTACAGAATCATCACTCTCTATGGTAAGACAAACCTTAATTGTGCAATTCATGGCTCTACTACCACCCAGGGCAACACAGATGGGGCCAAATATGCAACAAAAAAAGAGCCAACTATCTTCTTTTCTAATACCACACATGTGAGGGAAAAGCTGATTGCATGGTTATGATGTCCATTAAGCCTTCTACAAAAATTTTGAAATTCATGACCCCTCGTCAGGGGTTCAGGCTCTAGGGTGGGACAAAAATGGTCATATACATGTAGTATAAATGTATTATCTCTTAAGAAATCTTCTCCTCTATTCCCATATATATTTAAGAAAAACTAAATTCATGGCAATGATGCCCATGAGTTCTCTACCTAAATTGTGTAATCCACAACCCGTCGGTCAGGGGTTTAGGCTCTAGTGCATGGCCCATACATGGAAATGTATAACCATATAGTGAAAATGTATTAAATCTCAGAAAATCTTCTTCATTTTCACACATGTGGGAAAAAAATGTATGGTTCTGATTACCACAAACTCCCCTACCTAAATTGTGAAACCCTGGCTCAGGGATTTAGGCCATAAAAAGGGGGGGGGGGCAATATGGCTATATATTGTTAATGCATATAATGTTTTAAAATCGCCTCCTCTACTCTCACAAATCTTTAAGAAAAACTGACTTCATAATTACCGGTATGTTAACCAGGAAGTCCTCTACTAAAAATGTAAATTTTAAAATAAAAAAAAAATATTTTTACGCTAGGGTGGGTCCAAAATTGATGTAAAGTGTTAATGCATGTATTGTTGAGCAATTATTTTCTCTACTCTCACACACCTGTATGCATGTATTACAGTTAATGGAGTGATCTTCACTTGCTTCTTCATAATGGAGTTAACTTCCCGCTGTTTGTACTATCTAGTGATTATTCATTGATTGTAATGTAATTAAGATGTTGTATGATCAAAGTTATGCAAGTATATTTTTCGTTTGAAACAAAAACAGTTTTAAAACTTTCTTAATAAACAAATAGACTTATTAATAGTAAAGTAGTAATTTGCCAACCAAAATCACTGATAAGCAGTACATGCAAAATGATTTTGTATAAAAGTAGATGTTGACAACATCTTCAAAGATTGAACAGGAAAAGTGTGTACATGTATTACAAGAAAAGCTTTCAATAGTTGTTTTTTTAAATGCCTACAGGGAGAGTAACTGAGTATCTGTCTGCCCCTGGGGATGGGGGATGGGTGGTTGTTTTAGATAAAACATGTATACAAGCCATTTTGTTTTAGTTTATCTATGGAAACATATACACATTAAACTGATTTGAAAGTTGACAAATATAGAAACTTTATTTTCTATCAGAGTATTGCACATTTTTGAGTATCAGGTAACGTACTCTATTATAATCCGTAAGTTATTCACTAAATTAGATTTATAGGTTTCAGAATCCTTTTTGAAAGATTTCAGGCAGGTGGTCATCATTACTATATCATAATTTTTCAACTTGAAACTGAATTAAATGCATATATGAGACTCATCGACAAGTTTGCATATGGGCTATGGTACTCAGGTGGCCGTTTAGGCCTATTGGCCTCTTGTAACATTCCAAAGTTTGAAAATTATTGCTGCAACTCAATGTAATTTTTAGTTTGCCATTGTTGAGAAAGGTATGATTGAGTAGCTAAATAAACCCACTTCAGGTAGATAAATAAAGCAATGAAGGTCAATGAAGCTACATAGCTAAATATAATGTTTGTACTGGACCTGATTTACTGTACAGTAGCTAATTAATTACATTGAATATTCGTGAGCTGCATTCAAAATCATAGCAGCTCTACATATCAGCAATATGCAAGCATAGTAATAAAATCATTAATTTGTTCATTGTATTTTTTTTTCCTTTAACCTTGCAGCTGGGGTAGTTGCTACTGTTATTATGATAACTGATTTTACAATCAGTTGGAAAGGTTGTCGAATTACAATAATCGATTTGAGATTTTATAATCTATAATTATCAGTTTGCTACATGTATAAATTCTATACCTATCATTTCTTTTTTATTCGGTTCTTAATGAAATGAAAACTGCTGCAAAGTGGTGGTTGGTTTTTTTTAATCTCAAAAGATATGTAACACTCTAAGACAACTCGATGGTTGTGGCCATCTTAAGACAGTATTGATTAGTTAATACAGATTTTTTCTTTACGAAATAATAGTTATTAGCTTAACAAATCATATCTTAAAATTTTACACAGATCTGATGGTTATTTTGTCTACCATCGGGCCTCCTTAATGGAAAACAATACAGCATACCTCTTAAAAATTTTAAAGTAATAGCAAATAGCATTTCTTCATTTTGAATTAAACCATAGAACGAAATTTAGTGACCTATTTTATAAATATAATACAATTTGTTTCCGATTAGATTATTAACTGATAATTAATTGGTAATGGACTAATGGTCAACTGATTCTGCTGATTATTCGATTATAATTTCTAATTGATTTCACAATGCTAGTAGCTGCTATGATCTTGAATGCAGCCATAATCACCATTTTGAAACATACAGCTGTTAAATATTTATTGGGGAATTCGCCATTAATGGAATGGTTTTCAAGAGACTTTTATATTTATGTCCCTAATTATACTGATAATTCCTGAGGTTTCAATTTGATAAGGATTGGATAATAATTATAAGCAAATACCTGTGACGACCTGTTGTAAGAGAAACAAGAACATAGAATGAAAAGCATAGCTTTCTAGCATTTGTTTTATCGAATTCAACATATTTATTGAAAACAATACTGTATTAAGGTAACTGTTTGACCCCGTTTAACTTTTGCTCCTTTCGCTCTCGTTGTCAGCGAGTGAATTCAATACTGTGCGATTTTTTCCGTCTCAAATGATCTCTCTTCAACACAACAGTACCTGAATTTTCAAGGTTAGAAGGGCGTAAGTTACACGAGGTTAAAATTTGTGAAAATAGTTATATTTAGTCTGAACAACACAATAAAACGAAACATCATATTTAAATGTCTCTCTCCTTTTTTTACCCTGGATGACTGGTTTTTAGTTATTTCACTTTATTTTTTAACTTCCTTATTGTATAAGTGTGCACGGGTACAACTGATAACAACATGGGTGCCTTAATGTTTACGTTGATTTGGGGTTATGCTTTATTTGCAGTTATACAGAAATCGGCAGCAGGAATTTCAGCATCTCAACTTCACCAAGACATTGATGTTGTAGAGTTTGCAGTTGAGTCAGACACGGCATCAACAGTGGTGGACTTTTGTAAAAGATATGAATGCTCATTTCTTGGAAAGGTACTTTCATTATCGACTGCATTTAGATATACTACACTAGCACCTATATTTTTTTTCATATGCATGATGATTATGTTTTTCTTCATATAAAGTATGCATAGTGGAAGTCAAAGATAAAAATCGATATAGAGCTATTTGAATATGATGATATCAAATCTGCAAAATACATACAATGTTGATATATATCATCAGTACATATTTTAATCCTATAAAGAATACAGAAATATGTTTCATCACATGTTCATTTTGTAACAGAATGGAATTAGCATAAAGACTCTTTAATTTGTTTATAATTTGTTTCCGTATTTTCTCCGTAATTTTCTGAAAATGTGACTCACATTTATTTAAGAAAATAAAATTGGCAATAAACTGAAATGATCTCTAGTATATTTTCTCATAGATTTGGGTTCGAGTGTTGCTTTTTAATAAAACTGAAGGGTGTATTCCTTTCTAATCAAACCAATAATTAGCAAGGAAGTATTTTACCCATGTATCAATGTTGATTTTATTTCCTGCAGGAGATAAAACCTAAAAGTCATCAATATTATTTATTAATGTGCCGTTTTAGATAACAAGCAAATATTTCCATATCAAATGCAAGGAATGGAAAATAAGAAAATTTGGTGGAGAAAAGAAACTGCAAGACTCTGCGAAAAGATTTTATCAGGTAATTTTTAAAATATGAGATTAGATGTAAAAAAGTCCTCTGCTATAATATAAATTTCAAAATTCATATCATTGCCTTTACGTTGTTTTTTTATTTACTGTGTAAAGGCAATGCACAGTGAGTCAAAATAACAAACTAAATAGTGTTTTTTAAAAATATTTGTAAGCTGATTATTATCTTTCTTCTTCTTTTTCTTCTTGACGTTTCTTTAAACCTTAACATATCGCTTGCTTGTTATCCGATTTTATTCAAATTTACAGGGTACATTGGAAATGTCAATAACTCATTATGACTGAAACATTTTTGCGATCGGTACTTCCTGTTTTGAGTTATTCCCCTTTAAAAATAATTTTAATGGGTGTCGTTACCTTGAAAGGCTCCGAGATGGTCGGTAGAAAGAAGTTTTAAATCACAAATCTTCAAAGTAGACACTTTAACGTTGTCCTCCCAATTTAATCAACCTACGTATTCTATTAACAAACTGAGAACGAAATTTTTGTTTTAAAAATGTTTAATTTTGCTCGTTTTTCCTCTATAACTTTTTAGTCCTAAATATTTCCTAAATACATATAGAACAAAAGTTGTGCAAAATACCAAGGGCTTTCATTCGGTATTATGAAAAAGGGGCTGCCCCTTAAATTAGTGATCTAGATCCCTTAAAATCCTTTGCTTTATAACTCTAAAACGGTAAATTTTTCAAGAGGGGTACTGCTAGAAAAAATGTTGTTCTTATTAATCTCATTAAACTGTTTTAGTGTTCGGGTATTGCATAATAAGAGGGTAAAAAGTAATACGTGTAGACCAGTACTCGTGGCAATCTGGCAAATAAACGGTACCTGCTTGTGCTTAACGAGGCCGGGTCTAATTTGTTCTGCCCTAGATTTTTGAATGAAATTTTTTACATGAATTTCTACTGATATAATTATTATAAGATTAAAAAATAAGACATTTACCACACCGTTTGTTTAGGGGGTCATCTCAAAGTTTGTTAATTTTTAACATAGGACCCTATGGGATTTTGCTTTAAATGTACCATTTTCTCACATTTTTTAATTTTTTTTTTAAAACTTCTGCCCTAGGGATTTCTTTTTCTATTCTAAATATTAAAGTTATCGCTAAAAGGCATCAAATGGTCAAATAAAAAAACCTTTTACCTCCTGGTTTGATCCAGGGGTCTTATCAAAGTTGTCAGAAAATGGCTATGTTTTATTTGACAAAGGCGGAAATGCTGATATTTATAGTATTATTAAAACATTTAGACATATTTAAGTAATAAATGAATATATAACATCACATATTAAGGGTCATTAATATAAAATACATGGTTACTGTCTTGAAATATATAAATTAAGCTGTACTTAGGCGGGTTAAGAAAACGTGACAGAGGGCTAGGCTTGCTTAACCTTATTCACGTTTTCGACCCGAGCCCAAATATAGCTTATACTTCGAGACATTTATGTTTATTCCCCAATATAACATCAATTTTACGCATCAAACGAGATATTTTCAACAAATTTCGCTGAATATTTCCAGTTGAAACTACCACGCCATGGCGTTCACCAAGCAAAACGATGACGTCACAATACAAATGAAACGCTGCGCGAAAGTGTGCGTACTCGTTCTGTACTCGGCCTCGTTAAAAGTAAAAGAAAGAAAAGACGCATAAACGTTGATTCTGACTAGTTGGAATGCTACACATTATCACAGAAATGCTTTTATTGTGTCCAATTTTTTAACACGTTTATGGGTATTTGTTAATTTAAAAGTTCATATATGAAAACAAACTTTAAAAAGCATAAAGTGGGATTGAATTTAACCTTTTCATCTCCACACTTTTAATATTTAGGCACATGGTATAAATGAAAACTATTGTCATATCTGCAATTGCATTCTAAAGCATTCCTTCCCGTATGCTTTGTGTGTATGGTTTCATAACTCATCCCTTACATGTAGTGAGAGTCACCGAGCGTGGATCCGCTATTGACACAAATATTTTACATTTAACCTACAAGTTTTACGTGTGCAATGACAGGCGATGGTTATGAAATTTTAAAGAAATAGATTTTTGGTCATCACAAATTCATTTCATCGGTTTTTTGTTTTGTTGTTTTTGGTTTTTTTTAATGATAATAAGTCCGTGTGTTGCTTCTTTACTTGCCATGCTATGAACTGCACCGTGATCGATGATCGGTCAGTAAACCAACCACATGTTAAAGATAATTCTTTAAATTGTATTGACATAATTTAATATATTCTATGCTATAAATTAGAACAACGTTCAATAAAACTATATATATATATATATATATATATATATATATATATATATATATATATATATATATATATATATACGAGGGCTGTCCAAAAAGTTCGTGGACAATCGCGTTTTTGTCATTTTAAACGGGTTTATAAATGCATATTGTATACCAACATATTTGTCATAAAATTCCAAATCAGATTAAAGTAGTTTTGAATGTTTTCATTAAAATTAAACTTAAATTTTATTGTATTAAAGTGTCGCGAAAAGCACGAACGGCCCATTGTCAAAATTGTCCAAACTTCGAGATTGAGTTTTCAGATAAGAATATTAACAGTATTTTTAATACGGGTAAAAACGTCAAAATATTCAACTGTGACGTAGCCAGAATTGTGAACGTCATTTTCATACGTCATTTAAAGCCGTTTTTAATTGAGCAGAGGATATTTCAAGGAGTTTACGGCAAGAACATGTCTTTGAAAACGCCAGAAAAAGCGACGTCGGCGGATCGCATGGAACAGCGCACCATCATTAAATTCTGCGTAGACTCGGGGAAAACACCTATCGAAACGAAACAAATGATGGAGAACACAAAAAGGCATCGACACATATCAAGATCACTAGTCTACAAGTGGCACAAACGATTTTCGGATGGAGTTTGCGATTTAAAAGACGCTGAAAGAAGTGGAATGCCTTTGCTTTGTGACGATAAAACGAAATCCCGCATTCATGACATTGTCATGAAGGACAGACGTCTGACGTTAAGAGAAGTCGCGTCAATAAGTGATGTTAGCAAATCTTCGGTTTTTAATATCCTCACTGAAGACTTCTGTATGAGTCGTGTTTGCGCAAGATGGGTGCCCAGACTTTTATCCGATGAGCACAAAAAAGACGAATGCAGACAAGTAAGGCTTTCATACAGAATTTCAAAAGAGGAGGAGAGAAGTGGCTTGACAGAATCATTACTACGGACGAGACTTGGCTGCATCATTTTGATCCAGAAACAAAATCAGAATCCAGCATTTGGAAACACCGGGGTTCACCAGCACCGAAAAAGGCGAAGGTTGCGAAATCCGTGGGTAAACAAATGTACATATTCTTTGCTGATCGGCACGGAATGATTTTGGTCCACGCTGTACCCTCCGGTCAGACGGTGAATGCAGCATACTACTCCAAGGTAGAGAACTACCCATTTCATCACATTTAAATTGTAATTACAGATTTATAAACGTCCATTTCGCTACATTTAGTATATCATAATTCATAAATTTAATACCCGGACATTCTAATCTTAATTTTGATTTATTTAATTACTATATATTAATAAACCCACATATTCTAAAGCCACATACAGTGTACCAAACGAAACATTGGTTTTATTTATTACAGGTGTTACGCCACGACTTAGTTAAGGCAATTAAGAAAAAAACGCCCTGCCATGGCTGTGGACCTTGGAGATATCATCCTACACCAAGATAATGCACCTGCACATACGGCAGCTTCCACGTGTCTAGGATTCAATCTTCTTGAACACCCGCCATACAGTCCGGATCTTGCTCCGATGGATTTTGTAATTTTTCCTCTCATCAAATCACAGCTCAGAGGAGTAAGATTTGAGAATTCTGATGAACTTAAATATGCTACTCGAACCATTGTATCTAAAATCGACAGTAAATGGTATTCGGATGTGTTCGATTCATGGCTAAGAAGGTGTGAGAAGTGTTTGCAGTGCAAAGGTGACTACGTTGAAAAGTAAGAGAAACCAACGCGCTACGTATGACGTTATAAAAACGTCGTGTAACCGTCAGAATGGGCCGTGCGGCATGTACAGGCAATGTTTTTGTAGTGATAACTACATTATGAGAATGTTCATTGTTCTGAATTTTATACACATGCATAATTATAGTCTATATTAAAATATTTTAATACTATTCTAAATATAGCGTCGTTATTTAGAAATCACATGTGTCCACGAACTTTTTGGACAACCCTCGTATATATATATATATTCCGATATTTCAGATTTCTTTTTCGTTTTTGTCCGTTTTGAAAAAAAGATTAAGTTGTTTAGTCCGTAATCTTGTCTGCATCAGCCATATGTTTGCTTTTATATCTTAGTAAGGTGAGAACAAACGTCAGGGTGATTGAGTATTCCTTTTGAACATAGCAGGGTTTATCCTGCCAGGATATGATGTAAATTTTTCTAAGGCTATGTTGGGTTTACTAAAGCTTAAATTTTGTCAGCGGCTCAACACCCAGCCTATTTCAGCTATTTTAAACAATTTACCAAATCATCACTCTCGCTATGGTAAGACGAATCTAAATTGTGCAATTCATGGCTCTACTACCCCCAGGGCACCACAGGTTGGGCCAAATATGCAACAAAAAAAGAGCCAACTATCTTCTGTTCTACTACCACACATGTGAGGGAAAAACTGAATGCATGGTTATGATGTCCATGAAGCCCTCTACCAAAATTGTGGAATTCATGACCCATGTATAACCATATAGTAAACATGCATTAAATCTCAGATAATCTTCTTCATTTTCACACACGTGGGGGAAAATTGCATGGTTCTGATCACCACAAACTCCTCTACCTAAATTGTGAAACCCTGGCTCAGGGGTTAAGGCTATAAAGAGGGGGGGGGGCAATATGGTTATATATATTGTTAATATATATAATGTTTTAAAATCGTCTCCTCTACTCTCACAAATCTTTAAGAAAAACTGACTTCATAATTACCGGTATGTTAACCAGGAAGTCCTCTACTAAAAATGTAAATTTTAAAATAAAAAAAATATGTTTACTCTAGGGTGGGTCCAAAATTGATGTAAAGTGTTAAAGCATGTTTTGTTGAACAATTATTTTCTTTACTCTCACACACCTGTATGCATGTATTACAGTTAATGGAGTGATCGTCACTTGCTTCAGATCTTCATAATGGAGTTAACTTCCTGTGTTTGTCTTATTTAGTGATTATTCAGTGATTGTAATGTTATTAAGATGTTGTATGATCAAAGTTATGCAAGTATATTTATCGTTTGAAACAAAAACAGTTTTTTTAACTTTCTAAATAAACAAAAAGACTTGTTAATAGTAAAGTAGTAATTTGCCAACCAAAATCACCCATAAGCAGTACATGTAAAATGATTTTGGTATAGATGTAGATGTTGATAAAATCTTCAAAGATGGAACAGGAGACGTGTGTATCACAAAAAAAGCTTTCAATAGTTGGATTTTTTAAATGCCTACAGGGAGAGTTCAGAGTTTCCGAAAACTACCGGTTCTACCGGCAAAACCAATAGAAAATCGAAATGTCCGATAACATTTCATATATTACAGGTTCGTGTACCAGTAAGTTCCATTTTCACAATCCGGAAATCTTCCGTTTCTACCCACCGTTTTTGTCTTTTAGTCGTAATCTCCAAAACGCTTTAGGGAGTGTTTAAATTTTAAGTCTCTTCTGAGTGCTTATCTTGCACTGATATAGCATCATGTCGTGGTCGGTGTCAATCACTTTTCTGTGTGTACAAGGCTAAAAACTATGTGAGGATTGAGAATACAGAAAAGTATGAAGATAGGTTAAACCACAACGGCACGAAATTGTTGAAATGTAGCGAGGTTAATGGCATGACTTGTTCCGTATAATAGAGAAGGGTCAATCATTGGCGTTTAATGAATCAACTCCCACTTTTGATTCCATTAATTTTCGATTGTATATGATCATATGTTTGTTAAGATTTAATGAAAATTAACCAGTCCAGTACAGCGGCTACAAATCGTGAGTTTGTGGCACATACACTAATCATATACCTGAAATGGAGCAGAATAAAAACGAGGAAAGAATAAAATAAATTGTAAAGAGTCATCAATAGAAAAAGGACAGAAATAAATTGCATAATTTGGAGTTATTTATTTAGTAACAGAACAAATTAATTCTAGATTATATATTTTAGAAGTTTTTTTGTAATTAAAGCTCTTTATATTTTTTTTAAGTTATTACATAACGCTAAAAAAATACTGTAACATAAATATATGCTCTGGACTGGTAGAACATGCTATGTCATCAGTCCGAATATCTGATAGAATTTTCTGGTTTTTGAAAACTCTGAGATTATCTGTCTGCCCATGCTGATGGGGGATGGGTGGTTGTTTTAGATAAAACATGTATACTAGCCATTTTGTTTTAGTTTATCTATGAAAACATATACACATTAAATTTATTTGAAAGTTGACAAATATGGGAACATTATTTTCTATCAGAGTATTACACATTTTTTAGTATCAGGTAATGTACTCTATTATGATCTGTAAGTTATTCACTAAATTAGAATTATAGGTTTCAGAATCCTTTTTGAAAGATTTCAGGCAGGTGGTCATCATTACTATATCATAATTTTTCAACTTGAAACTTAATTAAATGCATCTATGAGACTCCTCGACAAGTTTGCATATGGGCTATGGTACTCAGGTAATCCTTAGGCCTATTGGCCTCTTGTAACATTCCAAAGTTTGAAAATTATTGCTGCAACTGAATGCAATTTTCAGTATGCCATTTTGGAAAAAGGTATGATTGAGTAGCTAAATAAACCCACTTCAGGTAGATAAATAAAGCAATGAAGGTCAATGAGGCTACATTACATAGCTAAATATAATGTTTGTACTGGATCTGATTTACTGTACAGTAGCCAATTAATTACATTGAATCTTCATGAGCTGTATTCAGAATCATAGCAGCTACCTAGCTCTACATATCAGCAATATGCAAGCATAGTAATAAAATCATTAATTTGTTCGGTGATTTTTCAATCATTTGGAAAGGTTGTCGATTTACACTAATCGATTTGAGATTTTATAATCTATAATTATCAGTTTGTTACATGTATAAATTCTATACCTATCATCTCTTTCTTATTCGGTTCTTAATGAAATGAACTGTTGCAAAGTGGTGGTTGTTTTTTTTTTAATCTCAAAAGATATGTAACACTCTAAGACAACTCGATGGTTGTGGCCATCTTTAGACAGTATTGATCTCGTTTAGGAGAAAAGCTCTATTTACAAAGTTAGAAAAATATCCAGTTTGAAAAAATTAGTTAATACAGATTTTTTCTTTACGAAATAATAGTTAATAGCTAAACAAATCATATCTTAAACTTTTACACAGATCTGATGGTTATTTTGTCTACCATCGGGCCTCCTAAATGGAAAACAATACAGCATACCTCTTAAAAATTTCAAAGTAATTGCAAATTGCATTTCTTTATTTTAAATTAAACCATAGCATGAAATTAAGTGACCATATTTTATAAAGATAATACAATTTGTTTCTGATTAGATAATTAGCTGATAATAAAGTGGTAATGGACTAATGGTCAACTGATTCTGCTGATTAATCGATTATAATTTCTAATTGATTTGACAATGCTAGTAGCTGCTATGATCTTGAATGCAGCCATAAACAGTTCTTGTACATCTATCATTAGAACCCTTGTCAAAGAATTTATAGGCACACTTTAAGACACAATAATATTGACAAAGATCTGTTTTCTAAGACAATTTTCTTTATGCTGCATACATAATAAATACATAGCTAACATAACTCTGAATGTCACCAGATGTATCACCATCGGATGGAGTCAAACTAATTACCGTCTTACCAACAGGCTTTTCACTTTCCTGTTGAGTATTTAAAGGATGAAATTTAATTTGATAGAGATTAATTCAAGTCACCAAATGATGCAATGCTTTGATTGCTCATTAAGTTTTTTTCAAAGGTCACCCAGTAAGTAAAACAGTTTTATATTCAAGGTTGCTTTACCGTTTGTCGGGAAGTTCAGAAAAGTTGCAATTATGCATTTGCATGTATTATGGTTACACTAGCTAGTTTTTTTCTTTACCTCTCGAAGGTATACTTACGCGGGTAGGTTAAGGCAAATCCGAGTTTAATGACCTTCAAAATTATTATCAATTCAAAAACTGTTCATTTTTATAAAAAACAGTGCTGAATATGAATACCAAGTGAATGTGTCCCCAAAGATATCATTTTTCTACTTCGGAATCGACTCGATCTTTGAAGCTGCCGAGCCTTGGTATCACGTGACAGTTAAAAATAGATCACTTTTTTACCTTAACAAAATGAAAAAGTGTAACACTACCCCGAAGTTTATTTGTATGTTTGCTTTTATAATTCGATCGGCAAATAGTTCATGTTTATTGGTATTACTGCTAGAATCCTATTGTTAATCGCATAAAAAAGATATTGTAAATATTTATCGGAAACCCTCTCAACTTCTATAATTTCATTGAAAATACTATATATTTTTCATTTAAAACAACAGAGCACAGGTTTCTAGCAGCACTTTTCAAGTAGGTCATATACCGTTGATATTTACCAAAGTCATCTTTCAAAATATCCGGGGTAGTGTTACACTTTTGGCTTTCTTTGTACACATTGACAGAGGAAAGGATGGTCAAGCCATATAAATGTTGATCTGCTTACCTTAAAACACTCGCTGATAAAACAAAATATCCATGCCTGTATTATCCTGATTATATCCTAACTGACACTCATATAAATCTTAGGTATCTGTATTAAATAAGTCTTTTTCGGCATTGTTTACACTGCATTCCGATGATTTGTCTCCCTGCATGATCTTCTCTATTAAACATGCTTGTGACGTCATCAATGATAATTATACGTAATAGAGAGAAATCGAAGCTATATTCAGTTAGAAGAGTTTCTAGTGATATTTCATGCCTCTAGTTTTTATAATTTAAACCAGAGATAAAGTTAAAATCGACATGTTTCTGAGTAAAATATGACATCATGCTGCTTATTGTGACGTCATATTGATCAGAGGAATTTGATCGCTGAGAGTTGCCTTATCATACCCGCGTACCATAATGTTGTATTTCTTAATATCTTCACAAGTGACAAGATGAGAAAATCTTATAGATAAGTTGTAATGTTTACAAAATATATAATATTGTTTGGTTATTTGCTTTAGTTTCTTTATTTGTAAAGAACCATGGCAATGCAAACTTAAATTAAATATAAATGTCAATGACGGAAAAAGTACGTTCGAATGATTTAACTATGAGCATGGACATGTACGTTAACTAAGTCTAGAACTATACAATTAACACTCTGCATTGCTCTTAATCTGTCAAAATATTAGCCTATTCAGGATTCGCTTTGTTCGTCTAAGTATTCATTTTTTATGAAATATAAGCATTTAATTTTTACTTAAAATATTGAAAGAATTTTAAATGGGTATTTCTGAGAACAAAAAATAGACCAGTAGAATCTTGAAGTAACATTTATTAATTGTTTTCTTGTAGATCAAAAGTTTAGAAAGGCAGCATTTCCATATGAATTACCTAAAAACAAGTGACCCTCAATGGTCAAATATGTGGAACTTGGTAATGTTACCTTATATATTTATCAGCGTATTTTGATTTCAAATTAAAAAACCTTTTCATTACCACTGCTGATTTGAAATGAAAGTATTGAATAGTAAATAAAATAGCATTCTAAACTTTTAAACAGTAACAAGGATCAGTATTATCTATTTAAAGAACGGAGAAGTTGTTCCAAACACAAGAGTATCGGAGGCTTGGAGATATGGATTCAATGGATCTGGCATTACCATTGCAGTTCTAGACAATGGTATCCAGGTTGACCATCCAGATCTTAGAAAAAATATTGTAAGAATTACTTAAATGATGCCTATATCAATTATTACATGACCAAAACACTCATCTTTGAATAGTCCAATACTTTTATTTTTCATTTCATGTTTCAAGGATGCTGTTAATAGTTATGACTTCATAGATCAAGATTCAAACATCACTCCGGATGAAATCAGTGACAGGTACATTTCTAATGTACATTAACTTCTTATTTTTTCGAAAAAATAAAGTAAAAAATTATCTACGGTTTGAAGTTTGAAATAGCCTTCCTCTACATATTATTAAACAATTCCATTTTTTGTTAAAACTCCCGATAAAAATATAGAGGTATTTTGTTACAGGACAAATTTAGCATATTGAAAGAAGTAGCAGTAAGATACAGTAGTGTTAATAAAATCTTAAATTGTGTTCGAAGCTAATTTTCTAAGCTCATTCTCAAATAGCCATGGTACATCAGTTACCGGACTAATTGCCGCAGAAGCAAATAATGGCGTGTGTATAGTTGGAGTTGCCCATGCTTCTACAATCATAGGTAGATATACCAAAAACAAATTACTCTTGCATGTAAAATCTCCAGTGAAGGTATTGTTTGTTGTAGCTCCGATCCCTTTTTTTGTAGGTGTAAGATTAATCGGAAAAGACATACCAGTTAAAGACATTACTGAAGCAAAAGCCCTCACTCATCATTTAAGTAGGGTGGATGTATACTCAAATAGCTGGGGATCCTATGATGGATTGCTATATCATAGACTTGGACCTGTTAGCGAGAGTGCATTGGTTGATGGTGTAACTTTGGTAAGCCTATAAATTTTACATCATTATAGCGAGCGCAGCTTACCGGCACGTAGCCCCAGCGAGGGAAGCAAGCTCTACCAGCAAGGCGTAATAGAAAAATAGAAAATTTGGACTATCTGCATATTCAATAAACGGATTTATGTGGCGTCAGTTACTGGGACCAGAAATTGCCTGTTTTTGTTGGACCAGTGGTTCCCCTGTAACATGCAATATGATTTTCCATTTCACGCTCTCTGGAAAACAAGCAAGATAAAAATTAGCAATAACTATGTATGTACATTGTACTGCTGACACAACGAACATGAATATGCAACATCCAACTCTTTAACTTCTGTACTCTTTCACAATATAATCGAGTGACGTCACAATGGTTTTCTTGCACATTGATCCGTCAGAATATTTTGGCATAAGTAAATATTTGACCCATAATGCAATTTCAGCATCGCAAACGGGGTTCTCACGTTCTCGCGAAAATCAAAGTAAAACTTTTTAGAACCAGATATAATGTGTAATGAAAAAACGTCATGCTTTTTAAGAAAAAAAAACCAGTATACTACACATAGTTGTTGATATCAGGGGAGTTTTTAAGAGAGACAGGCGACATTAAACCGACGTGAACACCGACGTAACAATGACGTTAAATAACGGGGTATAACTGATTATTCTGAATGTAATTAATGTTTCTTGAATAACCGAAAGATGAATTTCTCTCAAAATTTGCAAAAGCTAACGAATGAGGTCATTTATTCAGGAATATGAATCAACTGTTCATTACAGTCATTTGAGGCCTAAAAGTTAATAGATTTTGAGAAGATTTCCTTAAAATTGTGGTATTCCTGCCCCTGGTTCTTGAGAAGGTTTCTACAAATTACTTGACGTTACAACCGCTTTCAAAGGAAACAATGTTAAAATATTAATTATTCAACGACTATGTACGCTAGTTCCACAGTACTTATTAAAAAAATCAAACAACAATAAAACTTGAAGTATTGTTTATATACTGTAGCGTAAAAATAATAAAGGTGAAAAGAAGATATATTCTATTTAATTTGTATTCAAATATTCAAATTAATTCAAATTGTATTCAAATATATTTAAGGATTTTGTTTACATTTATTTGTCTAATTTTCAGTCAATTTATTATATATATATATATATATATATATATATATATATATATATATATATATATATATATATATATATATATATATAAAGCACTGAATAGAATCAACAACACTAGGCATCTTTAAGGTGTCGGATCTAATATATAGATACTAAGCCAGTAAACTGAATATATAAAGCACTAAAAATGGCTAACGACACGAACAATAGAAATTGTCAAATTTTCGGGACAACCCGTCCCTTCTTCAGGACCAAAAAATAAATTACATGAGTAAAAAACAAAGAAAACAAAATCTAAAGCTACTACTTAACTACTTAAGAAACTATGAAAAAGAACAGCTACATTATACACATCATTTGATCACATTCTTAAAGGTGTTGATACTGTCGCCGATCGCTATAAAGTAATCAATCGACTGCCAACTTCACACCTGATTAAGTTAATTAGCTAATTAAAATTGACGTCCGAGTTAATAAATGAAAATTTAAACCCCCGTTGTTAACTCGTACGGCACTTATGATATAAACTCGAATTTTTTATTAAAAAGAGATAAAATTAAATGAAAATAAATACATAAATGAATAAGATTAAGAAAAAAAATTATTTACAAATAAAAGGTAGTAAAGAAACTAATAAATGAAAGAGGCGCAGTTGACAGATTAGATAAAATTACTATGTGGGTTTCAGGTGATATATGGCTATGAGACGTTCATTTTAGTGAAGTCCATTTGTTTGTTCATGCCATCAGGTCTAAATGATTTGAGTCTGTGCATCCATAACTTTTCCTTGCTTTTCCTCTCCGCGTCTGTCCAATTAGGATTATGGTCAATAACCAATACTGCCATGTCTTCCCATTTGTGGTCACTGGTATTAAAATGTTCTCCGACGGGCTCCTTGACTTTTTTGGTCTTTATGGTAGAGCGGTGGTTGTTGATCCTTCTGCGTAGGTCACCTGTTTCACCAACATATTGCTTAGAGCAGACTTTGCAACTGATGAGATAGATGCAGTTGTCTGTGCGGCAAGAAGTGTTGCCAAATATCTTGTACGTGCGACCCGTGGTGGGGCTTTTAAAACTGTCCGCGTTGGTGGACGTCACGTCCTTGTACACGAATATTCCTCAAGATGAAGGTATCGAGGCTTGCAGGGAGGTATGGGACAGTAGAACGATTCAGCAGCCGTCAACCGAATCTCTACTCAAGCTCCTTGAACATGTTCTTAAGCTTAACAATTTCATGTTCAATGGCGAACATTACATACAAATAAGTGGTACAGCTATGGGCACCAAAATGGCTCCCTCTTACGCCAATATATTTATGGGAAGATTGGAACTCAGCCTGCTTCTCAGAGCTCCTTTCAATCCTTTGAGCTGGTTGCGGTTCATTGATGATATTGAGATGAAATGGGTCGAAAACCGAGACTGCTTAAATGACTTCATCACCTTTGCCAACTCCTTTGAGCCTTAAAGTTTATAAATTACAACTAGACTTTGACCCGTGCGTGCACGGGTTGACATTGCATATGATATAGGTCATTTATGAAATACATACATCTACACACCGTATTGATGACATTTACATAACCAAGCTTTAAGCCTACAATAATGCTATTAATTTCACTACACTCTGCTTCGTTAGAATGATCTAACTGTGTCTCAGAACAGGCCATCGCCACAGTTAAAATGCATCCCATATACCCTTAATGTGGCAAAAAATTGCAGAATCGCTCCAAAAAAGTATACA
Source organism: Magallana hongkongensis (assembly GCA_015776775.1). Lineage (NCBI taxonomy): Eukaryota > Metazoa > Mollusca > Bivalvia > Ostreida > Ostreidae > Magallana > Magallana hongkongensis. Next base: position 11,273,834 of record CM027471.1, read on the forward strand.
TAATTATGCGTAACTAAGTGCAAATAAAAAGCATTGGTAACTTTGTTTTTTACAAGATTTAATGGTCATTTTCAACTTCAAAATCGTGTGATTTCTTATTCTTCAAGGTGTCTTATAGGATAAAGGTATACGTAGATATCCATTAAAATTATTTAAATAAAAAGTCTTGGAAATTATTTCGTGGTGGGTCGCAAAGACATTGGTTTAATAACGTGTTATGAATGAATTATCAAATTTGCAACCATTAAATAAAGTTTTCGAAACACAAAGCCATTCACAAAACGAGAAGGACATGCAATAATACCGGTATTTTCCTCAGGTAAAGTTCATACGAATTAACCATCTTCACTTTTGCAATATTCCGCTTTTACTTGTATCTACGGAAACTGATTATCTTACTTTTTAACGTTTTGTCTATTTAACTGCTACACGGCAGAAGTATTTAAGATAACAGTACATAGATGTAAAACTGCAAACTTTGTTTGGATGTCCGTTGTAATATTTGTAACAAATACCTTCGTGAAATAGATTTTTTGACGCTGTGAAAGAATTTTAATCTAGAAATAAACACACATACTTTATCATGAGTTTATTTTCTCTTTTTTACGAATTATAATCATCAACTTGACTGACTCCCATTTAAATTAGATCCCTAGCTAATGGTATCTGTAATGTTAAACACTATTGAAATAAATGAGATTTTTTTCTTTCATATTTCTTTCTTACCACATAAAAAAGAAACGAATATAAAATATATAAACCACTTCTTGTAAACCGCATTTTAAAGATAATACTGTAATTATTATTTTTTTTAAATGTAAAACATGATTACGCATAACGGGTAAACAACAAATAGTTAGCAAATAGGCACTGGTTTTTTTTTTTTTTGAACGAATGGTTATGTATGGTTTCTTTTTTCAACTCAGGGACGAAATGGAAAAGGTGTTATATATGTCTTCGCTGCAGGCAATGGCGGAAAAGATGACAACTGCAACGCGGATGGCAAACTCAGTAATCTATATACAATTCCAATAACAAGTATCGGCATTGATGGAAAGGCTGCTCCATATTCTGAAGTTTGCGCTTCAGCTTTCGCTGCAACATATTCAAGCATATCGGAACGACAGTTGGTACAGTCATTTAATGCATATCTTTTACAATTTTATGCTATGATATGGTATGTGATTTTAATGATATGCTTTGAGATTTCACTTCAATGCTATGAAATTTGTGTGCTATGCTATGAGAAATTAAAATGAAGGGCTTATTGTTATGTTAAATGTGTGGTTTGCTATGGTATGCAATGAGATTTGAACAAAAACGCCTCCATACACAGAAGAGTTTCACACATTTCGAAGTAAAAAAAAAAATAAGAAGCTTAAGTGTACCAATAATCTGCAATATGAACATTTACTTTTTTTTAAATTAAAACATTTAAAACCGAGTTAAAATAATGTTGTATGCTATCCTATGGTATGATATGATGAATGAGATTCTATGAGGTTGTATGCTATGGTATGAGATTCTAATGCTATGGTATGAGATTCCAGTGCTATGCTAAGAGATTTCAATGCTATGCTATGCTATGATGTATGTTGTAAAAGATATGCTTGAACTGACTGTAATGTAACATTACTTTAATATGATTAAATCTATGAACTTTTTTTTTTAAATTGATTTTTTCTTCATTTTCAAGTCAAATTAATGCTAGAATTTTAAATCTCTGAGACAATAAGATCCCCGACACTCCTGTGGTTTTACTTTTTATTACACTACGTCTCAACATTGCGATTTCAATTCATTACTGTGTATGTTAACCTGATTATATCGCCATAAAAGTCTCCATACATCAATGGGTACATGTAATAGATCACAAGTTTTATCAAGGCAAAGACCTTTGCTTTTATGGATTGAAATAAATCTTTAAAAATTTAATTATTTTCTCAAATTGATTTTGTCTTCATTTTCAAGTCAAATTAATGCTAGATTTTAAATTTATTTAGACAATAATTATAAAAATTAAGGCTTTTATGCAAAACTTCATCCAAAGGTGTCGACGATCTTTAAAACAGTTTAAGGAGTCTTTTTTATCATTCCGTTTATAATTATTGATTTTTGCTAAAGGCTGGAAAGTTATTATACTCCCTATTTTATATAACCGATTCTTATTCTCATAAATTGATAACGTTTATTATTACAGACTTCTACATCTCTGAACTCTACATGTGTCAGCAACAGCAACCTGGAGGGAACGTCTTTTTCGGCTCCACAAGCCTCAGCAATTGTGGCATTAGCTCTTCAGGCAAAGTAATAAGTATTGATTCTTTCAAAGTTTTTCACGTGTTTAAAGAAACTTGTAAACAGCACATCATATCTTTTTTCATAGCACCATTCATTAAACATCATCCATTTAAATTTTGGTTTTTTTTATATTGTTTATTCATCAAAACGAAATATAACTTATTTTACATTTTATTGTACATTTATTGTTATATGAAACCAATTGCAGTATAACATGTGTTTTAAAAAGACATGTTGACGCACAAACCTATGATTTAGCAAATATCGAATTTTTACACGATCTCTGTATGTTTTATCTATCATATGAAAAAAATGAAATTTTGAAAAATTACGTTGTTCAAAAGTAATTAAATCAAATTAAAAAGAGAAAAACTAAGTGTTGGACCATTTTCCTTCCGCTTCATAGCCATGCAAGCGCAGAGGATTGTAAATACTGCAGCCTGACATATATCATGAGCCAGCGGCCTCTCAATGAAACCTGATTTCATCAAGAACTATATATTTATTACGATGCACTCTCTGTAAATGCATATTTCTTACCATATACATCAATTAGCTTCAAGTTCAAATTCTTTTCTCAGTGTGTTAATCCCATTGTAACTATTTTTAGACAGCAATATTTATCGCAATCACGTGACACTAAGATCATTGTCCAAAACAACTCAGTTTGTTTACTTGTGTATTTTTCGGAAGAGTTTTAATGATTTATAAACTAACTGATATATGATAAATTATATTGTGTGTAACCTTCCGTATGATAAAATTTAGTATATTTCTTGTAATTTCCGTAGTCATAACCAAAAAGTAAATCATCTATTTTAAGTCACCGTGTCACTTTAATGCAAAAAATATAATATATATAAATTGTCTTGCTTTCACTACTTTGAATGCAAATGATATTGTTGTGGTAGTCCTTCGCTCACATGGCGAGATGTTCAACATTTGATTGTACAGACAAGCAAACGACACAATATTGACGATGACTTTGAGAAACAACCTTGGCAAATCAATGGAGCCGGATTTAATGGTACATTATCTTTTGAATTGATTTTCATAAAGTTATTTATTAGTACAGTAAATAAAAAAAACCATTCCGAAAAACTTATTTTACAAAATATTTCGAGCAGTTTTATATTGTGCAAAACCTTGCCTCTTTTTGTTCAAATGTCATATGTCAGTGAGTCAGATTGTCGGTTTTGGAATGATGGATGCAGGAGCAATGGTGTCCCTCGCAAAGACCTGGACCCTAGTAAACCAACAATTGTATTGTTCCTCTGAAACAAAGAACGTTAACAAAAACATGTAAGAATATCCTTTATTTTTTGGTAACCATAATCATATATAACTGGAATATTTAAAGGTTGTAATTATCACAGTTTCCTACCGTTTTGTTATACAGACACAATTCGTGGGATTTGTCTAACACAACAATCTCAGAGTTAACCAGTACAATAAAAGAGACTGGTGAAAACTGCACAATACGTTCTCTAGAAAAGGTTCAGATAGATGTGTATTTTTCGTATGAATCAAGAAGAGGAGATATTACTTTGATTTTGGAGTCACCTTCGGGAACTGTGTCCAATCTTATGACCCCGAGGCCAGAAGACTCTGATATAACACATAATGTATCTGGAAAAGGCACCTGGACTTTTACATCCGTTCATTTCTGGGGAGAAAACCTTCAAGGAAAATGGAACCTATCATTGAAATACGAACCTGAAGATAGTCTGAATACACATGATGTTTCAGGTATTCATTTTTATCTAAGAAGAAAATGACACAAATTAAAGAGAAAGATTCATATATTGTGCATTTTTTGTAAAAATTAATAAATATAGTTGTATAAGCGTAAGGCAAAGTGTAAGCTATTTCTTTTTTATTTTAGCCACTCTTATATCCTGGAGGCTTCATTTTTATGGAATCACAAAAGGTGCGATATTTTCTGCTTAATTTATTTAAATGCTCGTTATACATAAAAATATGGTTGTCGCATCATTCCACTCAAATATCTCTAATGACCACTTTTTTAAAACTTAATTTTACGTGGTATATCATAAATACCTGCGCATGTCTTTTTGAATAGGAAGCGGGTTTTTTTTTCATTTATCACTGGACCAATCAATGTGTATTTTACCTTAGACCAATATCATAGGCCCTAGAGGCCAATGTATAATCGTAAATCAATAATCGTGATAAAATATCTAGTTCAGTCCCTGCATATGAATTTCTATTCTTATCGGGCACACATATATATAAAATATTCTTTTTTTCAAAATGTCAACATAATAAAAGGAACAAACCTGGAACAACTTTTTTGAAGGAAAAAACACTAGCACTGAGACATAATCTATTTAAAAAACATAGATTATTTCTAAATTATCAGGGAAAAACTGTTAATAATATAAATATCATCAATATATTTGTAGACAATGCGAAGACTCCTGACACCCAGAAGATCAATGATAATTCTTCAACAACCGCTGTTGCCATAGCTGTAACAGTTATTGTTATAATTGCAGTTCTGGTTTCTGGTTTGTTATTGTATAAATATTGGCCCAAATTGAAACAAAGTAACATATTAAAATTACTACGGATGCCAAAAGAGATATCCGATACCGATCCAAGCAGATTTGAAAGGTTCTAAAACATGAAAACATTCTGTCCATAGTCTGATGTCCAATTTTCAATGATGCTGTATGATAAACTAAATGTATTCAATACCCATATCTTATATTGTTCAGCATTGGACCTTTAGCTTCCATATACAACGACGATCATTGTACCAATACGAGTTGAACCTGTCGGAAGTTCTTACTGTTCAATAACTACTCAAAATATTTTTTTTCTTATTTTCAGACGGAGTTGAATAATTACTTTAAATAATTTGTTGAAATGTCTTGTATGTAGTTTAACTATTAAATATTTCTTATCTTTTGGATAAAAAAAATATTTATTTACCAACCTTATTTTATAAAAGATTCTCTCAAAAGTTACCAATTTTAAGATGCGGCTTTATATGATTTTGTAAAAAAAAAAAAAAAAAAATAGTGCTTGCATAATATTTATAAATGTTGTCCAATGGTTTGGTTCAGGGAATATTTCAAAGTTGACCCCATATCCCCCATTTCCAATCCTAATACCAACGCCAACCCCCAACCTGATAAAAAAGAACAACGAAAATTATGGTCAATCCTCTGTTAGTCAATTTGTTTTGTGTGAAAAAAATATTAAGAAGTAGTTTTTCATTATTGTCGTCCTGAACAAATAATTCATTTGTACAGAAATCTTTATCATATTTATAGTGATATCATATTGAAAGATTTGAAAATTCATTTAAATGGTTTTTATTACACCTTGTATTATTGTAGAAGCTTATAATGTTGTTCAACAAATTTTATGCAAATGTAGTCAGAGTTTTTAATAACAGACTTTTAGAAATTGATATGTATGTACACATGTAATTCAAGAGAATGAAATGCAATTATATTACTTTTATCTGTCCAATTGTTGACTTCTTTTCTTGTTGTTTTTTCATAACATTTTGCTTCTTGATATCCTTATCGTTTTGTTCCGTAGATACATGATGCATATACATGTGTATTTAATGAAACAAAGAACTATATTCGTTAAGGTCTTATTTCTGCCAACATTTTTTCAAATTTGAAAATGAGCAATATCATATCTTATAAAAATTGATATTAGATATTTCAATAAAGCACAAAACTGATTATGTCAGTTACAGAAATTTAGAAGTTTTATAATCATTTTTCGTGCTTCTAATATGGGTATAGTCCACGAATGCATTTTCCATAAGCGGTAATGTTAACGTTAAGGCTCATAGCTCCGGTGTAATGAAGAATAATGACCCCCGTAGAATAATGACCGGGGGTCATTTTTCTACGTAGAATAATGACCCCCCTAGCTGAAGAATAATTGGATTTTTCTGAAGAAAAAAGACCCAGGGGTTATTTTTCTTCATGTTAAACATGAAGAAAAATGACCCCCATAAAAAAATGACCCCCCCCCCCCCCCCCCCGTAAACATGAATAGAAATTGGTTACCCCGTATCCAAGAAATGACTTTGAAATTACTTAATTTTCACTCTGTTTAACAGATTTTGAAGTTATAAACACCGAACTTGTAAATAAATCGCTGTATATAGTTTTTCATATTCGTAGCAAGCACACGCAAAACACTCTAACGTTATTGTTAACAGTTACGTTACTTTTCTCGTCGACATACGGCGGGAAATGACGCAAATAAAGAAAAATTCATACACAATGAGGATATTGTGTGATAAGTAACGAACAATAATCATTAAAGAATAATTGTTGTAATGATATAATAATGATAATAATGAAGCAATATTCATTGGTGAATGAATTGTCAATCGAAGAATGATACATGTATATATCTTTATGGAAAAAGACTACGGGGCAGGTAACGTAGGAATATGAATACTTCTTATTTACATTTCTTGGGGAAAGTGATTTTTTAAAAAATCATTCTGCGTTAGTTTTGTTTTCTTCTACGTAATACATGAACATCAATATTCTAAACATTTGTTGTAATGTTGTTTTGTGATCATGAATGGACTTTATTCTTTTGGAGCAAATTTGTGAAGAGCACCTGACTATAGTAAATCTAAATAGATAATAAACACTGATCGATTATAATAAGAAAAGATTGTTTCTAAAAGCGTTGATAAGAGGTTAGGACCCATGTTAGGGGTTTATATCCCGCTTGATTTTGATCACACGATCTTTATTGTATCCAAAGTTACCAATGCTCATACAAACTATTGAAGCATTAATCATCTTGATATCAACTAAACTAAAGTATGCCGAGGATAAAGTAAAATATATTTTCTGTACGAGTACTCTCAGTACTTTGACGATTTTCCTTATTGGCCGTTAACCTCTACTGGCGTAATGGCTGCTGTCAGTGCCTACAAATTTCAGCTTGGTTATAATGCCTAACAGTGGAGTAAACTTTTCAAAATTTTGGTTTCATCATTAATTCTGGGTGATGAACTTGTATACCCAGCAGTTTGTACTGTGGAAATCCTCAATGCAAGTATAATTCATGAACAATATGAAAATATAGAAGATGCGACGGCGAAGCGCGAAGATGCGAAGACGAAAGTGCTAAGTTGCGAAGGCGAAGAAGTGATACTACTATTGCTTCTTCGCCTTTGCAACTTCGCACTCTCGCCTTCGAAACTTTGCGCTTTCGCCTTTTTAGCTCACCGAGACGAAGTCAATGGGAGCATATGCTATACCCCCGGCGTCGGCGTCCGGAGCTGGTTAAAGTTTTAGTTGCAGCTCCTGTATCTAAGCTATTACTTGTCCTTTCTTCACCAAAATTACATGCATGATGCATCTGGACCTACTGAATCTGGTTCCTATAACTTTCAGATGCTGGAGGAGGTTTAGGTTTTGGGAGCAGGTTAAAGTTTTTTTGTTGTATGTGCCCTTTAATAGCAATATCTAAGTTACTGCTGGTCCGTACTTCACCAAACTTGCATGGATGGTGTGTCTTATGATACTGATGCACCTGACAGGCTTGAATGCTGAATCAGAGCCATAGGTTTATGATTCTTGATGAGGTTAATTTTTTGGAACAGGTCACATGTTTTATAGATGATAGCTTGCATAGTTGATTTAACTATATTATAAATGAAACGTAGAGGTTTCTTTAGATGCAGAGCCTGATCTCCGCTAAAAAGGACGCTAGCGAAATCTCCTACCTCACTCAAACCTGCTTGATAGATAGATATGGTTGTTGTTAAATGATGTAACATGATTCCTATGATATAGTATTGTATGATTTGAAACACTTTTGTTTAATAGGATGCAATATTAATACCACATGTTATATTGTAAAACGTTATATGATACGATAAAATATTGTATCAATTTTTTTTTATATTTTATGATATGATATTGTATCGTGATATTGTTATGTATAGTATTCATTTTTATGATACAATATTATAAAAAAGCGTATCATACGATATTGTATGATATGATATTGGTTTATATGATATATTATCATATCACACGAAATTGTATTTTATGATATTTTAATATATTTTATTGTATCATATGATACAATGTGTATAATATCATTGCATTATATAATATTTTACTTTATCCCATGATATTGTATCATTTGATATGATACAATGTTCTATCAAATTATATTGTATTATATAATACAATATCATATTAAGTATCAAATATGATACAGTATCATACAATACAATATCATACTATAATATTTATATTCACTTTCTTTCCCTTAATTAAATTGCATTGGTTAATTTGAGTGATATATACGCACAGCACAGAAGACCCAATCACCAAATTTGGTGCGTATGAATACATTTAGTATTCCTTTAGTTTTTCTCGAAGAACAGGAACTGACTCTTCTCGCGACTTCAAACCGTATAAGGACCTTTTATTATACTTACGCTGATAAATATTTCATTGATGTAAATATATGTTGACAGTTAAATGAATTCAATTGATTAATTTCTTAGTTTACCAAGAGCAAATTCATTAAATTACAAAAATAAAATTGTGTTATTAGAATTTTAAAAGCTGTGCACTATTTTTGTCAGCATATTTCGGCTGTTCCAGAGGCAATTCCGTTAATTTCGCATAACTCGTTGAATAAGACAGAGCTTTTTAAAAACAAATCATATTTGTGGGAAGGAAATACATGTTTAAAAAACGTAAATATAAGCATTGATTCATTATTTTTTTATAACTGCAACGATGAGTGCTAGCGCGCGTATACTATTTGTATGCACACACCGTTGCAGTTATGAGACCACATCTTTCAAAAAATAATGATTCAATGCTTAATTATACAATATAATATCATATGTTTCAATGTTATGATGTATTATTGCAATATGATATTGATTCATATAATACTATATTGTATTATGTTTTATGATATTCTATTATTTGATCAAATACAATTATAATGTATAACACAATACAATGTCATATCATACGTTACAATATCATATCTCACAATTTTTTACGGTATTTTATGGTTTTACATGATATATATTGTAGGTATGATAGGATGCAATTTTAATTTAATTTATATTATTGTATTGATTAACATATGAACTTATGCTTATCATACAATTTTTTAACAAATGATATACGATATTGTGTTAAAACATAATCTATGAATATCCAAGATCATAAAGGATGGTTTTCATACAATATGATAAAGGTGGTCTCATAAAGGTGATGCCTCGTCTCGGTTTTATAATTGCGGAGCTCTCCATCGTTTAAAGGGTCCGAGGCATATTTTGGAATTTTTTTTTTATAAAATTAATAAAATTAAATTATCCAGGGGGATAGAGTTCGGACTCCCTCTCCCGTTTTACTGCGTAAATGATTCATATTGAATTTTCCGGGGGGGGGGGCGGACCCCTTCTCCCCCTCTAGATCCATGCATGAGCGAGGAGTGTCGCATAATGAAATTAGAATGTTACTGTGTTTGGTCCACGGTAAACAGACGGCTGGTAAGTGACAGGGGTCTGGAAGTGCATATGTATACATTGTGGCGGACATTTTATGTGGAGTATATAATGATTAGGCATAGCCAGCACTGGTAAACATATATGTTACATGTTCACATTAAAATATTTATAAACATTCATAGTAAGCGCGATGGCCTAGCGCATGCGTACCAATAATAGCATGAATTAATCGGAAAACTTGGCGAGAACGGTGCCTATATTAAATTCTATGTAATCGACCGAGACTTGCTGATTGCAATCAAAAAAGGCGAAGGCGAAGATGCGAAGGCCAGAGTGCAAAGTTGGGAAGGAGGGATAGTAGTATCGCTCCTTCGCCTTCGCACCTTCGCACTTTAGGCATCACATCTTCGCGCTTCGTCGTCGCATCTTCGCACATTTGCTCCTTCGCCTTCGCACTATCGCCTTTGCAACTTAGGTCGAAGTGGCCCTATCGGAACACCATAGATATATGTAAATGTAATTGTTAAGATGATAACCATACCCCGATGCAATACCTCAATATCTTGTAATAACGGAAGGATTGTTATTTTCCAAGATTTACCCCTTCTTTCACTTTAAGTTTATTTGAATATTTGAATATGAATTATAATTTTTGTTACTTTCGGTAAACTGCAGCAGTAAAAATTAAAATTGTGTAAAGACTATTTCACAAATAATAAAAAAATATACTGAAAAACTTTAATCTACAAGGGGGTCATTATTCTACAGGGGTCACTTTTCTTCATGTGGAGTGTGCTCATTTTTATGAAAATGACAGTTATTCTTCAGGCAAAGGGGTCATTTTTCTACGTAGAATAATGACCGGGGGGTCATTTTTCTGCGTAGAATAATGACCGGGGGGTCATTATTCTACGTAGAAAAATGACCCCCGGTCATTATTCTACGGGGGTCATTATTCTTCATTACACCGGCCCTAATTTTCGTATAGCAACGAGGGACCTCTTGAATGAAAGCTCGTCAAATTGTCTGCATTGAAAAACTCTGCAAATGAAGTAAAAGTAGGGAATTTCACAGTTTTGGAAAGGGTGTACATCAAGCAATTTCAATTCTTTTCTTTAAATGATAATTCAATTTTGACACTGGCTTTTAAGATTGCAAATCCTCTTTTCTGACATGTGTCAAGCATTTTGATTTAAAATACCACAATAAATGTATATACACTCTGCAAGTATAGGAACTATTTTGTTTAAGGGCACTACTTTTAACATTCATCAGTTCTTCTACATATTCAATTACAGGAAATATAGAGCGTAATCTTGCGTCAACACCGTATTCACACATATAACCGTTCAAATTATTATGTACATCATAAAATGATATTTAAAAGGAGTTTGAGGAAGCATGCCTTGGATGTTTTCTTTTTTATTTAAAAACCGATATAAATTTTTGGCTAAAACACGTACTTTTATGACATAAGTTCATATTTATGTATCATATTTCGATCAAGAGATGGTTCAGACGATTCCTTTTTAATAAATAAACTTAGATTAGATACCTAAAAAAATTTTAGCAAGTTTTTCAAGCTCTATTCATAACTTTGAATGTAGGGGCATACAAACACTTAATACACCCATAATTCTTTCATTGTTCCTTTAATTTGTAAATAACATTATTATATATTATTATATTTTTAAGTTCGTTATTTTGTTTAGCAGTATTTATGCTCATCACTGATAGACACATCTCAAAACCGGAACATACGCATGAAAGATAATGATCCAATTTTATCTGCCGGAAACTTGATACAAGTAAATTTTTAACAAAAAACTCTTTCCATCCTAAAGATCCCGAATGCTAACTTCTTAGTTTTTTTTTGCTGGAATAAGCATGCTTAGAATCATAAGTAGGAATTCTGTGAAACATTATATATAGTATTTATAATTGTATGTTTTTAAAGCATAAATAGACGTAAATATGAATTAACACATGGTATATATGCATACATGTAAATTTTATAATAGTAATGTAAAATAAAATCGGGGGATAATATTCAGTGATTGGTATAATGTTCGTATCAATATTATACAAATACATGTATATAAATCAAAAAAAAAATTGAAATTTATATGCATCCACAAATATATAGGGAAAAGGGGAAAAAAGTAATACAATTCAAGTTTGTCTGCTAGTGTTTTCAAAATTTTGTAACTGGATTTGACACTTTTTGCACTCAGAGACACTGTAATAAAGTAATAATGATAAAGAGAAGATTTCAGATTATTTAAAAGCGCATTCTCCTTAAATAATTCATTTTAAAATTGTTGTGTACTTTTGTTAAGACTTCGATCATAAATTGGTTCTCGTTTTTTAAATGAAACAACGTTTCATGATTATGTTCAAAAAAGTGAATAATAGGGTATCTTTAATTGGGTATACAATTTATAATTAAATCGTGGGATTAACTGCGTAATTTAAGCTAAAACGACAAACTTTATCCAGCGATAATTGCTTTCGTTCATCGATAATGAGATGGACTTTTAAACTGATAAACTTCTTCACATGTATTCATTTACCATGCTTGCAAGTTGTGAAGAATACCAAACACTTGTTAAATATATTGTTTTAGGTCAGAAAGCAATTATTGATATCTTTACGTACAGTAATATTTTCTAATTATCAAAATGTTGCAGCGAAGGAAAAGCATGTACAGCCAGTGATAACTCATTCTATTAAATAGCTTTAATTCAAATAGGATATGGAACTCATGTATATGAAGTTGAAGTTAGAACATCTTAATGTCATGGGGTTAAGCTTCTAAAGGAATTTCATTTTTCTTTCTTTTTTTTGAAAATTCACTGCATGTCGCAGGGTAATAGTTTGCATAGAGAACACCTATTAATGGTTTGGTAATGCAACCAATGAAATACTTTTTGTTTGTCAATGCATGGTTTTATGTTAAAGACACACGGAGATGTACATGTAACGTTCAAATGAGAGATATCTACACGTCTTCATCTATTCAAATATAATTAGTATCTGATATTGAAGCTGCCAAAAAACTTTAAAAAGGTAATGGTAGATAAAATCAATCTAAAATAAGATTGTTAAAGATGATTAAACTGAAAATGTAATAGTGTTGACATTAATAGTCCATTATATTTTTGCAAAAAACAAAATATCTCTTGACTGTCTTTCAACAACAAAATATTGAACGAATATATACTTGCTGAAAAAAACATTTAAATGTTATGTATGTAATTAAAATAGAAACAAAATGAAATCATTGCATTTTAGCATATGTGCTCTCTATTTCCGATGGCAAATGTATAGAGAGAAAGTTATTTTCCAATATTTGAGAAACTGCGGGAAAATGCCTATTTTTGTAACGTCATTTCTGAACAATTGTTGTAGTATATGGACTTAAACAAAATTATTCTGATAGATATTTTCTTTTTAAAATATAAAAAAAAGATTTTTTAATTTGATGCTATTTTTAAAAAAAGGAAAAGTGGGAGGGGTTCAGAAAAAAATTGACAATGTAGGAGGTGTATGGACAGACAAATGACCTTACAAGTCTTAAATAAACTAGGTCTTATCTTGAATGCAACGGTCAATACACTGATATTTATGAAACATTGAAATATAAAATATCACACTTTTGTTTTGATCTCGGCCCTGGTATTAGCCCGAGCGGTTGGTATCGGCCCAAGCCCGAAGGGCGCGGGCCGATACCACCCCAGGGCTGATACCAGGGACGAGATCAAAACAAAAGTGTGATGTTGTTTATATCATATATCTAAAATCAAAGACTTTAATTCAAATTTAAAGGCCGAACATTTTTACCGGGTGGTAAATCTCAGGTGAGGGCGGGGCTTAATTATTACAGGTGTGAAAGCCTCTGGGGCTTGCAGTCTACCGTGGTCGTGAACGCTGCTAATCGCTATACACAGGAGGTAAATTAATACACAGGAAATAAAGAATTAGTCAGAATTGGTCGTAGTTTAAATATCTTATTGTTCTAATGACCAGACGAAGCGATTTTATACGGAAATGGTATGTGTCGTCCGAATTTTCTCTAAGCACACGTGTGTCAAACACAATTGAAAAAATGCAGTAAATTAATTCTGCTATAAAAGTATAACTCAGTACATTGTGTTTAGCACTTGACATTGTTTAAAAACTTAATTTTAACAATTATAATAGTATAAGAAAACCATACGATCAGTAAGAATGTGGAATATAAAGACAGCCATTATACGTCGACAATTAATGGATCGAGTTCGTTTTCCATGTAGTGACGTTTACATGCACCAACTTCCAACTGAGTTAATTACCAGTAAATATAGCTTTAGTAGCACTAGCACAGCGTACGTTTGTTGTAAAAAGAAAACTTTATATGTTTTGGAGCTGTCCTTGCAATTTTGTGGAATTTATTAGGTGACACACTTTCAACATAATTCAAATATAAATTGTGCGTATTTTCAATCACTGAATAATTTTTCATAATCAATTTTAATACTGGTAATGTTTAAAAATCAATTTTTAATTCCCCCTTTTAAATACATGACGTAAGATATCAAAGATCACGTTGTTAATTGCTAGTAAACAGAAATCCGCGGACGTGGCAAGATCACGCTCGGACGAACACGTCAATCAAACTAGGTGCTATTGTTTCAAACTTGATTAACAAGCGGCATCATTTTGAAGTTTGTACAGGTAAAAATGGGGGCGTTTGTAAAATGTTCGGCCTTTAAATTCCAAATAAAGAATATAATTTATCATGAAGAAACTGTAGATTGTTTTCGGATTTACAAAACTTGTTCGTTTTTATTTCTTTTTATATGTGTTAAAACTGTAAGAGTTGTCGGATTTTGTTGACAAATCGTCATTTGAAATACAGTAGAAGGCAGTCTGTCGTCTGAAATTAAGCACTATCTTCTAGAATTCAAAATTATCGCGAGAGAAACTCCCCTCCAACGCAGCTTCGTTATGAGTCAAATTCTTTCACTGGGATTTCGTAAGTTTCCCGTCATATTCCATTCATAAAGATCCATACTGTTATAGCAACTATAGAAAGTTGTTTGAGAACGTTCATAAGCGCGTCCATTACTTTAACCCCCTAATTTTTACAGTCTAATCTCTGGTTTTCTAAGATTAAGTCTCATTCCATCCTTTTCTATATCCTCCATAATTTAAACGTTGATTGATATTAAATAAAGCGTGCTATTGTTCTAAAAACACAACCGTTGTGTAGGTTACCTCCCCTAACTTAGATACACATCGCTCTTTTGCGCTATTTTTGAATTATTATTTTTCAATTTTCGGTAATAAATAAAAATATTCAGACGTGTAAGTTGATAATTTGTATTATGTATTCGTTATTCTATCGTTATTTCTCAAACTAGTCTTAATTTTAAGCAGATATATATGGGAATTATAGATTTCAAATTTGAGGGCAATACACCCCCTTGACGACGGGCTGAGACAGAGAAATATCAGCCCCGAGGGAGATACAGCCCTAGCGTCCGGTTGCTGTCTCACCTAGTCCAAAACACGTGTATCAGAGCTGATATATATATAATATTATATTGTTCTACTTTGAAAAAAATTGTATTTTATGTGTAACACATTGAAGGTAAATTATTACCATACAGAGTACCCCCAACTCTCCTTATCTCGCTTAGGCCGCGGGTTTAAAGAGGTTCGTTCCCCTGTTTTGGGGTAGCCATTTTGGGTCACCTCTATTCTAGACATTATGCATCATGTATTGATTCTTCTCATAAATTCAAATTTTATCATGCCAATTAAACTATCTTAAGGACGTTGTTTACTCAGGGTTTGAGTTCTCAAATCCGGATTGTTAAAAAGTTCAATTTAATGAGTAAAATTTGTTTTAATTAAATAAAAAAAGTATTATGAAATGAACTATTATTGACATAACAGTCCATATTTTTACTAAATTATGGAATAAGGCTTTGACAAAGTTAGACTTTTAGCAAAGCAGAGGAAATTCGGATTAAATTTTTCAGATTTTGTTTTCCACTGAAATATTTTTGATAGTACTATGATATTTAAAGTTAAGATTTTATTTGTTAGTCAACATAATTTTGCATATTTTCTGTTGGTTTTATCTTGCTTTTTCGTTAAGTTAATCGAATGTCACACACTACAAAAATATTGAAAAATGATTAAAAATGATAAAAGACACCATATCTCAAAATTTTGATCATTGACCTCATTTAAATTTTATGCCAGGAGAGAAAGATGATTATACTTAGTTTAATACTATAAATGTTTTAACATTATCATCATTCAGTTTTTTGTTATATTGAATCAAAAATGGGTAGTAATTTGAAAACTAATAGAGGAAATTCGGACTAGAATACCCTAAAAAATTATAAATGAAAACTTTATTCTTTGTAACTATTTAATGTCACTTCCATTCATAAACTGTATTTCATTTGTCAAAGAATTAAGCAATTTGTATTATTTTCAAAATTAAGAAAATCTCAATCATAGAATAAATTTTTTATGGATTTGTCTTCAATTTTCAAAAAATATTCAATGGCCATTAACTCAAAAAGTAGGTCATTGACCTACTTATTTGAAAGTGAAGAATAACACTACCATGTAAGGTCTACAACACACAGTAGTTGGTTTTTCATTATCATCAGTGGAATTTTTTTTCATTCAGAGTAAACATCATCCTTAAGTAAAAGAGTACAAGAAAAATTACATATTTACAGTGTTTATTGTGGGACTATACTTTGTGGCGGAAGATTTTTAAGAAGAAAATGAACATTTTTCATAACTCGGTTGTTTTAGAGTACCGTTACTTTAGCTTTCTTTTCTTCAGTGCAAACTAAATTTCCAAAAATAGGAAATTTTCTGCATTAGGATGTCTTCATTTTGTAACGAAAAACATAATTTTACAATTTTTAAATATTTCTATTGACACATATTTGCAAATTTAACATTTTATAAAAGCCAAGGAAAAATGAATCTCGATTATTGTCTAAAATCAGCTTATTTCATACTTATCTCAAATGTTACATAATAGACCCAAACATTTTGTTTTATTATCTGATATTTTAAGATTTTTCTGACACGTTTAACATAATTTGAGAAAAAGTTAAAGACTTTTAAATAATTTCATGACATGTTGATTTGGTAATTGATAAAAATAGCGTTCTATCAGTGCAAAAACGTCAAAATATCAATTAGGCACAGAAATTGTAACATTTTTCTTTATGATGGTTTTAATTTTATTTATTTTAAACAGTATAAATTTGTATTTGAAGCCATTTGAAGAGGGTTCAACTATAGAGGGTTCAACTATAGAGGGAAAAGCGATTTATGTGCAATCTGCACTTTCAGTTCACAAAGGTCATATCAAATACACCGAAGCGCAAAATGAAGCATATAAACCCCAAACTTTTGTTTTTAAATTTGGTTAAGCTATGTGTGTAGATTTTTCAAAAATACTCTAGACATTTTTTTTTCAGACTTTTGATCGCATGATCCAACTTCCTTAAACAGTACTCTCCAAAGATTTAAATTAAATATTGTTCGTGCAACGAATCTAATTTAACACACATTGATTCATCACATTATTAATGTGAATTTGTATCTTTCTTACCATTTACCAAATTTCAGATAAATAACTTCTTTTTTCTGTTCTTGTTTTTTTTTTATCATCATGTTTGTCCCAAAATTTACGCCTTATATACTCTTTAAGTTATTGATTTTTCTATAATGACTACACTATTTCATTAAAAAAAATCATCTTATAATTGACATACTAAAATTGTCTTGGCCCAATACTCGTAATAAAGTAAATAGAGTTTTAAAATATGTACTTTTCTTAACGCAGCAGGTTTTGGGCTACGAATGAAAATAACATTTTTTTTCCTCCACATGTTTGATCGGTTAGCCCAATGTTATCTCTGGGGCATTTTGAACCGGCACAAAAAAGGGAAAGCCAGGAAAGTTTTAAACGGATATTTAGATATGAAACCCTTTCCAATTTATTTTTACAGATACATTTGATATAATAATTAATATTGATATATATTATTATAAGTTTTTAAATATTTTTTTAAGTTTAAGATATATGCCTGGGCTGTGGCCTTAATTGATTTGAAAAGATTCACCATGTCAAATAAATATTCAAGAACTCGCGATCGACTAATTAAACCCTCCGATTAATAGATAAAACAACTGAATAAAATTGACACCCTTAATAGCAACCTTAAAAGATGTCATAGCATTTACAATGACAGCTGAAAAAAATCCCCTTAGAGTTAATTTTGAAAGTTGTATACACCTAGTGCGTGTTCACATATTATTCACTTGCTCCAAAATATTTGTAAGGCTATGAACATCACCAATTTCTGCTCGAAGGGCTGGCTCAGTTTGGATTTCAGACTCTAGCATCTTGGTCCTAATAGTGCACATTGAACAAATTCTCAATTTTGTAAATCTGCCTTTAGAACACGTTACTTGTAACATAAACAAAGAAACAAAGAGTAAGTTAGCACTAAAAACCGAATAGTACTGGTACTGGTCACAGTATACTTCTAAAAATAATATTTATTTCAGAGTGTTTACTGCTTTTAATTCAAATAGGCTACTAAAGACTTTAATCATACCGTTGAAATTAAATAAGAATTTTAAAAATATATTGACTTGAATTATTTTAAAAAATAAATAGGTCTGACAAGACTCTAAAAGTTAACCATCAAGAATGAAATGCTTCATCAGAAAATTGATCAACCATGTTTCTTAGCACAGTAGTCAGTCATTAGTCCTAATTTTATTAATTTTCAATTTACAAAACACTATTTTCACCCAATACCTCTATATGTTAATCATGATAATTGTACTTTATTCTGTTTGATGTGACGAGAGAGAGAGAGAGAGAGAGAGAGAGGCGGGGGCACCTGCGACGCACATGACGATTTTTCTATTTGATGCAGCATGCAGTTCGTATCTTTCACAATTTTACGAAATTCATGAATGAATGTGGAAAAGAAACTGATGAAAAACATTTTATGATCAAATAGGTATTAATTAAAATAATTAATAAGCGGTACCAGTGGCGTAGCGCTCTTTACGCAAAAACACAAATGAATACACAAAATTTTGCAAAGCACAGGTCTTATGATTTGAGTTTCCTATTGTTTGCACGTAAACAAATTGTATTGAGATTCCACTGAATTATTATCTGCATATTTAGTATTCAGTTCTCAACGTAAACCGTGCAATTACTACGATTCCGGAAAATACCGTCATTCCATACTTTACATTAATTCATACTTTTTATGCATCCGGTTTTGAGTTTACTTCGTAAGAAATCTGAATTGATCTTAATCAACAATTGACCACTACAACATTAGGTAAATATGTTTTACTGAAGGAGAACCCTGTGAATCTATGTAAATAGAGGTAAGTGAAAATAATGGGTTCACGAAAATGACCATATTTTTCTAAAACCTCAATGGAATTGGCAATATTTGGAATGCTTTTCACAAGTAGAAATCGATGTAAATCAGGTCAAATGCCTCTTTAAAACACCGAAAATGAAGTTCGTTTGAATCATAAATTAATATGGACGAGCTATACCTTTAACTTTCATGTTATTGGCTTCAGGAATGATCTACAAATAACTTATTAAAATGAGATGAACAACTTTTTACTCCTTTCAAGTTTAAATATTCATACTAAAATCTGAAAACACATCAAGTTTTGAGTGTTTGTCCGTAATTGTATTCTGTCACTCTATACTCACATGTAATTTAAAGTCGGCGGTCGGGTGATTAAAATTTTGACAAAGTCACAATACATTGTGATAAACTTGATCAAGTAAGTATGTTACCGTTTGGATAGTAGACCTGTTTCAAAACGCCTATTATCTTTAGTCATATGCAGTTGGTTTCCGCTGGGGTATCAGTGTTTCATATATAATTACACATTCTTTTAAAATTCAACATTTCCCTTACACATACAGTGTGTAAAATTGTAACATTTTGAGACAATATCTCATCATCAAAAGCCTGTAAATCTAAAAGCTAAAACCTAAAATCCAAGAGCATCGGGGGTCTTGAAATTTTAAAGAAAATATTCGCAGAGTACCAGATAAATAATGTTTGTCTCGGAATTCAGCAACTTTTGTTCATATTTATTGGAATCATAATACTTAAAAAATGTTGTATTTTTAAGGCTGTTTTGCCATTCAAATAACATAAAATCCAGGAGCTTCCGGGGGCTTCGCCCCCTGGGACCCCACCAGGGCTCGGCCCTGGACCCGCTGAGGGCCTAAAGGCGGCCCCCAGACCCCTACCTTTTTTTGAATACAGTAAATTAAAAGGTAGAGACGCCAATGGGTACAAAACGGTATTTTTAGGCAATATATTCATTTTATGAGAGCTTCTGGCTATTTTTTTTCTCCGGTGTGTTGTTTACACACTGCAGATTACTTACCCAATTTGCAAAGAATTTGATGGTTCAAAAGTTTCATCTTTGTCATCTGCTTCTTCGGACAATCCTCCAGTCAACAATAAATCAAGATAGTCTTCCTCATCCTCGGAGAGATTCTCGTCAAAGTCCATTTTATCTGCTGTTTATTCTCAATAATAATGCCGGAAGCGCATATTTCGCCCTCTCTATTCTCGTCACAAACCGCACAAAAATTTAAATTTACATACCATTTTAACGGCGCTTTGTGTGATACATATTCAACTTACAACTTGCAAAATAATACCAAAAAGAAGCTGATATACGAACGTCAAAGGGTTAAGGAAACAATAGCAATTGTGCTACCTAGAGAGTATTCTCAGTTTTCAGGAATTAGCGGCATTAGAAGTTCCAAATATATTTGTTCAGTGGCTTTGGTTCCGACTGCACTGAAATTCAAAATGTGTCTATTTCCAGATATGGTACTGCATGAAATCTTCTCGACATTGCACCTTAAGAACAATAATAGACTGTCAGTGAGAGGAGAACTAAACTAGACTGTCATTTGTTAAAATAGAATTGTAAAAAGTAGCATGATAATCTTCAATCCACGGATCGAATGCATATCAGAATTAACGGAAATGTCAGTTTTCCCTTGTTTGAATGGGTACATTTTTGATAACTCAAAGAATTTGGAATCAAAGTCTACAACAGACTAGACTTTTTCAGATAACTTTTCAAAAATGACTGTTGTGTTATGATATTTAGAAACAATGGCGTTGACGTAATTGTCTTTTATCGTCTTCAAATGTTCTGTTGAATTATGAAATAAATAAATATCAAGGTTGAATATATACATTTAGTTTAGTGTTGCAAACAAAATATCTTTTCTGTATTGTTCAAGTTATACATGCTTAAATTTGTGACAATTTTTAATGACGGGTAAAATAAATGACTGTGTTGGATTACAAATAAAAGTATCCTTTAGGCTCTAATTTACAAGTCTTAACTTGACTCAACGCCATTTTAAGTGTTAAAACTTAACAGTATGTACATCCATTTACTTTTTTGGAACAATAAATTATCTGCTTTCCTAATGTGTAAATGTTATCCTATTAAAGCATGCAAAGGAAAGGGTATCCTGAATGACAAAAGTATTTCATTTATAGTACATGAAAATATTTCAAATCTACAACTCTTAACAATATATAAAATTCTGACCGACATTAAGGGAGCAAACAATAACGATCATCTTATTTCATGTGTGCATGCGCAAAAAGTTCTTTTTTACTCTTTTTTTTATATCAAAATCGATATCCCTTATCATGATTAGGCATTTCGTGGCAAGGACAAAATAAATAAAAACATATGTCTGTTATCTTTGTAACGAGATATAATTCATTATTACCATTTACAATTGACACATATTTTAGTTATATAGCTATAAATATAACTGACTATTTGATTGAATCATCTGCATTAAAAAAACAATCAATTCTGTTTTGACGTGACTTTTTTTTTATCAATGTTACGAGAAACAATACAAATATAAATGAAAATTGTTACATATGACTACTATTCAATACTTTATTACCTGTACTTACATGTATAATTTATAAACATTACACTTATGTGCTTATAGTTTTCTTTGTAAAAAATCATTATACTCTTACTTATTTATTGTAACAAATGAACACTAAATGTCTAAAATATTTTACCAGATCAATCCTACGTCAGAATCAAAATTCGGTGGCCACGCATAGTCATGGATTTTGGGAAAGTTCAACTCTGCTGAAGACTTACGTAGTGAAGTTTGACACCTTTTAAGAAATTCGGTAAGCGTGGTTAAAGTGAGAAATCAATTGTACGTGTAAACAGGAAGGTGGTAAAGTTGCAGATGTAAACGAATCCCGTCTCTGCATCGCACAATTTGTTAATGAACAATAATTATATATAAGAAGGCTTCACAATGACTATACACATCTTCCAAGCAACTATGGCAATTGTATTACCTATAAGATCCACTCAGTTTTCAGGAATGAACAGCGCCAGAAGTTTCGAAAATATTGTTTCAGTGTCTTTAGAGTCGTCAACTGGACTGAAATTGGAAATTTGTCCATTTCCATATATGGTGCTGCATGAAATCTTCTCGACATTGCAACTAAAGAAGAATAAAAGACTGAGCAGAAATGTAAACCTGACTGTCAATCGATAAAATGAAATTGGATTTGGATGCAGATCATTGTTGAGTAACATTATCGATATGTGTCTACCTGTATGAATTGAGACAAATGTTTTGTAATTTGACGATTTTTGCAGTCAATTTTCTGATGGGCTAATGTTTGTAAACTTTTGAACGCCTATCGAGGTGAAGGAATATTATCGGAATATCCCGTTGTTGGACCAGTATGGAAGGAAACGGATTGTTTTTCAATCAAAGAATTTGAAAACCAACTATCCAACAGATCAAGACTTTCAGATGACTTAAAAATGAATAATTACAAACTGGTTATTGTATAATGATATTCAGAAAAAATATACTGATATGGTTGTCTTATGTTGTCTTTAAATGTAAATAAATTCATTTCAAAGTTAATTTCACACTTGTATTACTTTTTTCTTCTTAGTTTCAGACCATTGTACAAAAGTGATTGGAGGGTCAAAGCTTTCATTATTGTTATAATTTCATATTTATAAGTTCCATTAAGGAAATTATTTAATTGTTTTAAGTAGAGCGTACATTTGTCCCATATACAAACACGAACAAATGATGGAAAACACAAGCGTGTGAGCATAGGTATAACTTCCCTAACACTATCGCACATGTGTTCTCCCCGAAAAGCTTTTTATTTCGAGTGAAAGGTATCCTATTTAAAGCTGTTTGGTCCGATTTTATGTAAAATTTTATGCACGCTTTAAAAACAATGGTTATGCTGAGTATATGTATAATAATAGACATTGCAGTAGTTTTTTCTAAATGTTTCACCAAAGTTATCAGATCCCAGGTACAGATGTATGTGTCAGACGTATGGTGGACTCAACATAAACTATCCAAGTACACTTACATGTGTATTTAGTATATTGAACGAGGCTTTATATAAATTTGAAGTTAATACAGAGTAGATGTATGTAACCTTCGAAATAAAATCTATTTAATCTGGATTCAGTGTTTTGCATCGGTTGTATGATAAATACATGATCTAATATTTTAAAAAAAGTAGGGACTTTTGACGACTCTAAAACATAGTTGGAGCGAGCTTTCATCATATTTTGGTATTTACATTTTAACAATACTGAAAATACTTTTGTGATTAACCTTAGTTTAACTACCTAAGCTAACGCATTTTACTCATCAAAAATGAGATAATAATTCACTTAGTGATTTTTAAATTTCAAAATATCCCACTCACACATATTATTTTGCGTGGAAGTTGGGGGGGGGGGTGAAATGCTTAATTAGGATTTTTCCGATTACACCTAAATTATTTCGAAAGGTGTAGCCGATAAACACTTGAATCTAGGTAAACAGACACCGAACTCAACCGAAATATTTACCAAGGTGCAAGTTCTGGTGTTTGGTAAGATTTAATTATTGGTGGTATATTAACTTATTTTAAAATATTGATGGTAGATTAACTCATTTTATTAGATTTATCTTGGTCCATTTCATTGGATTTTGGTAAGTTTTGGGTAAATAAATTATAAATAGGATTTAAAGAAGTTGGGATAAAATGTGTTCAATTTCATTCTTTATTTTAAAATGCTTTTAATCATACATAAATAAATGGTGGAATAGATTGTTTCTTACTTTATAATGTAACGCGACTGGGGGATGATGATGTTAACAATTATGTCTCACTCCACTTCAACCTCAGACGTAACAAAAATTACTTGGGTCCTGTGCTACCCGCAACACATGCGTCGGATTTGCGATCTTTATAGATCAATGAAGAACAACACCATACTTTTGTATAACAATTTGTATTGAACACCAATATTTCAGCAAGTAAAGCAGGAATAAAGGAGGAGTTCTTTTACACAATTTCCCACCCTTTATTTAATATAATTATACTAGATAACAGCCTAATATAGTTAGGCTCCTATAAGGCATCTATTCGGCTCCAAATAATAGGACTTCTTGCTAACAAAATTAGGCCACCATTAGACGTTAGGCACCAAGCAATAGGGTCTTTGCACCTAACATAATAAGGCATCTGCCTAGGACATCCAATGTCGCTTGGATGCCATTAGGCTACCTAGTGATTATATAACGACAAATAAAACAAAATATCTTTATTATGCATTAAAACTAAAATTAACAAATAAAAAAAAAACCACTACAATAAATAAAAGTAAAGGTTTATCAGTATATCTTTACATTGGAATTTATTTCTTGGAATTTATTTCATTCAAAGGAGATGAGTTACTGCGTGTGTGCTTCGGTGTGGAATATTTTATATTCAAAACAAAAACCACTTACCCTATTAAAGTTCGCCTCGCGTCACCATGGTCACAAAGAAATTGCATATGATGTAAGTCTAGTGATAGTGATCTGGTGTTATCTCCTCATTATCGATATTACAATGCGTGTATTTAGGCCTTTTAAGGAAGAGGAGTCGGAATAGAGTCTTGGTAAAATGCGGTGCGTCGATTTACCCAAATTGAGCGTAAAATGACCCAAATGAACCCAAATGGACCCAAATGGAAATCAGCAAGAATAGACCAAAAAGTCAAATGGATCATACACAGTGGCTATAGGATTATTTCTTTGAACATGCAAAAAAGGGTCATAGGTTATATTACGGAAAGAGATACAGGCCAAAGAGTGTTTTACTAAAATATCTTTTCAGTATAAAAAAAACTTTAAAAACTTTTCATGATCAAGACAGAAACTGTCTGGCTTAAGGATTTAAATGAAAATGGGTTAAAAAAAATTAAGACTTTGATTTTCAATCTTTTTGGATCTAAACCATGTGAATAGTTGCAACTGTATTGGCCTAAGATAATGTTTAATGTTTTTATGTATTAAGAACCGTAAGAGTTGTCGGACTTTGTTGAAAAACCATTGTCGTTTGAAATACAGTAGAAGAGAGTCTATCGTCTGAAATGAAGCACTATCTTAAAGAATTCAAAATAATCGATCGAGAAACTTCTTTCCTCAGCAACGTCGTAATGAGTCAAGTTCCTTCACTGGGATTTCGTAAGTTTCTTGTCAGATTCCATACATTAAAAACCATACTGTTACAGCAAGTTGTCTGAAAACGTTCATAAGCGGTCCATTACTTTAATCACTTAATTTTTACAGTTTAATCTCTGGTTTCCTAAGATTAAGTCTCTTTCCATCCTTCTCTATATCCTGAATGATTTAAATGTTGATTTATATTAAATAAAGCGTGCTATTGTTCTGAATACACGACCGCTGTGTTGGTTAACTCCCCTTGCTTAGATACATATCACTCTTTGGCGCTATTTTTTTGATATATCAATTTTCAATTTTCAACAATAAATAAAAATATTCAGACGTGTAAGATGATGCTTTGTATCATTTATTTGTTATTCTATCGTTATTCTACAAACTAGTCTTAATTTAAAGCGGAGATATATGGGAATAAGCGATTTTAAATTAGAGGGCAATACACCCCCTTGACGACGGGCTGAGACAGAGAAATATCAGCCCCGAGGGCGATACAGCCCTAGCTTCCAGTTGCTGTCATACCTATTCCAAAACACGTGTATTAGGGCTGATACACTACTAGGTATATGATATGATGCATTGTCCTTTATATTAAGGATCCATTTCAGTCTAAAGACTTTCATCCATCTTTATTGAATAATATAATGGTATAAGTTACAAAAGCAAAATTGTTCATATTACAGTTACTTGCTTAAATGGTAAAATAATTCTTTACATGTTACATCATTAGGGTTTTAGGATATAGTTTTGTAACGAAGCGAGATCATAGAACAAAAGCGTAATCGATTTTGTATCATAAGATATTTCAAACAGTGGTTTATTTCACTTTTAACGTAAGCATACAAAAATAAGCAAACAACACACTGCTTATCTATTTAAATCGACAGTGCCTGGCAAATGAAATGAAGCACCATAATGTAAAACGTATTTCATTTAAAATTACAAGAACAATTGCTTTTTGAACGTAACACATAATTTTCATTTACATGTACAGTGAAAACATGTTTTTATATACAATAATCCGTCATTTCTATTAGTTTATACATTTAATAATATTAAAGTTCAACGAGATTAAAAAAATATGTTTCAATATTGTGACATGATCAGCAGTTTCTACATGCTTACTTACAATTTATTAAAGACTAAACATGCAGCAGTAGAACTTTCCAAAACAAATATTTACACAGATTGTTTAAAATGTATAATTAGTGAACATCAGTGCTAAATTAATAAAAAATAATATTTACAAAAAAAAAATAACATAAGTCCTGGAAAAAAAAGTAAAACAAAAGTAGGTTCATGTAGAGTAGTTTTAGTACGCTATCATATCAAATTCTTCAAGATGAACATAAGTACAGCTTTTTACACATGTATTACGTTGTTTTTCACTTTGATGCGCTGGACAATGAAAAGAAGGATGTTTGCAATCACAAGCAAAATAAACAGAATGCAAAGGACCACTATACTCGCTTTCATTCCTCTATTACGGATGAAAGAAAAGATACCAGATGTTTTTCCCGTTTTGAGAGGCGTTGTTTTGCATTCCAGCGAGGATTGGCTTGTAATTTCTAAGTAACATGAAAGATAGATTTCATATTTGCTTTCAACAAGTCCAAAGGATACAATTAATTTAATATTACACTTGTGTCGTTTGGTGGTAAAGGAGAACGTTTTTAGTACTTAGTAATTTCCATTTGCTTCTTCAAAATTTGGCATACTATTGTTGTTGTAATTTGTAAGATTCTTTTAATCCTGTGAGACCTCGCCAAATGTGCCTCATTGTGAACGCATATACTAAGCATTCAGGGTTAGTTAACATTTGTGTGGATGAAATTTTCATTGAACACATTACCTGTACTTTGAGCTCGAGTCGAAAACGCTGTCATCAGCCTTGGTGTAGGGGACTTTCTATTTGTTGTTGGTAGAATTTTAAGCGTTGTTAAATTTTTACTGTATACAACTACAGCTTTAAGAAAAAATAAAGAAAACTGTATTTCATGAATAAGTGAATGTTAGTAGGAATATTTTGTTTTATTCATCTTCAAATATATAATACGTAATATTTACATTTCCTTTGACATCCAGTTGAATGGAGACATACTTTCTCTGGGCATAGGCATTTTTGTTGGCAACCTTGCCCGAAGAATGGATAGGAGCACTTTGATTCACAATAGTTGCCAATAAATCCAGCCGGACAACTGGAAGCTGAAAGTTTTTGATATAAAGTATCAATAATTTTCCATTATTTCAGATTACGAAATAAACAAATTTTTGCACAATATCGGCATATCATACAAATTTTCCACCTGCGATTTATACAAGTCTTCCTTTTTAAAAAATATATTGATATTTTCAATACCAATATGTGAAGAAAAAAGTGATTTGAATTTAAATCTAACTGTATAACTGTTTAAATTTCAAGGCAAACGGATAAGAACAGCTATTTTTCGTGAAATAGTTCACATTTTATAAAAGTTTTAAATGAGATTGTCACTGCATAATAAATAAAGTAGTGCAAGGCGCAATATGTTTTCAAATAGGAAAACTTGCTGGATGCCTCACATGGGCTCAACTACGATCGACCGAAGCCAATCACAAAAATAAAGTCAAGAAAAAAGATGTTTAAAGTATACACATTGTTTTCTTATCAAGTTAAATTGATGGAGGACTATAAAACAAATATAGTTTTTGTTTTTCTTGTTCAGTGCTATAACTAAACATCAATGAATAAGTGTTCATCTTATTGGTATTTTAACAGTAAAATATCAATCTTTTAAAATATTACCTTTTTGCAGAAAAAATTAAGAATCTGATATTAAGTCATGAAAATCAACCAAAAATAGTTAATGTGCTATATAGAGAAAATTTAATACATGTGCCCTATAATGGAAGACGTCATGCAAGGCTCCAACATTCATAAGCAACCATAGCCAATTAACGTTAAAAGACACTTTAAGATTAAACCTTATGAGGTAATTTTACTAAGGGATTCTCTATTCTCTTCTATCTCTTTTTTTTTCTTTTTATCTATGATAAGCGACTTCATAAACAAATGAGAAAAAGAAAATTTTAATGAAACTTTAAACAAAATTATACTTATAAAAAAAGCAAAGAAACTCTTTTTTTACAAACTCAAAAAATCGTACATGGGCCCAGACGAGATATCAAAATTAATTTTTTTTCTTTTTTGTATAAAATGGTTTACTTGCACATATTGAATGATTGACCAAAATTTGAATGTTAGAAATCAAGTTACACGTATAATAGAGATACAGATGTAAGAATTCATTGTTATTAAAACAAAGCTCGAGTCTTATATTTGTTTACAAAAAAATGCATAGTACATAATTACCCTTTCTATGATTAAAAGACTAGTGGCATACATGATATACTGATACATTTATGTTTAAAAATGATATCATAAAAAGAAAGCAACATTGATTGAAACTTATACAAACAAAATACATACATTATCATACCGGAAGCAATAATAAGGCTCGAGCTTTGTTTACAAAAAAAACCCCTCAGTATTCTGTTTATAACTCAATTTTTGACTCTTAAATTTTGACAACGCATTAAGAATACTAATATTAACTTTTGTAAACTTTAAAAATAAAAGAAAAGTTATGAAAATACCAAATCTACTATTGTCGACGTTTAAAATGAAAATGCGTGTCTCTTCATACGTAAAGTAATTGTTTGACGCTAGAGAAAAATAAACTGTAACTGTTAACTCTCGCATATAATTATATTAATGCATCAAAATAAACGTTTATGTAATAGTTATATTTACCTGGTATGCATCCATTCACATGACTGCAATATTTTGAATCGCAAGAACAGGTGTAATCGCAGTATTTTCCAAAGTAAGGATATGGACAAATATCCGCACAAAAAGCTCCAAAATACCCTGGGCCACAGTAGTCACTAAACAATACAAATTTTATAGTCGTAATAATACTGTATCATACCCTTATGCTAATAGGATATGACAATATGACATGGAACAAATCTTTTTTTTTTTCAATGCATTACGTAAACATTACTTTTATATAACTAAAGCTACAACTAATACTACTACCTAAGAATTTGCGAAAGAAATTCAAATATAGTGTAATTTTGGTATGATAATACTACACAGATTTTCTCACCCTGGCGATAATTGTGAAATGTAATTAATTCTAGCAAATAAATGATAAGTGACAGACATACATATTGCAAAACGCGAAAAAACAATACAATAAGGCAAACTAATGAACTAAAATTATATATTTTACATAACACACTATAAAAAAATCTCACGGTCTATATCCAACGTTGGGAGCTGCGCACATGTAAGCGCAACTACAAACAACGGACAGGAATAATGTAGTCATGTTTTATTGAATGAGTTTTCTAAACTGGTCAATATTGCGTTAAACCCACATAATAAACTGATGATTTCATATCCTTAAACATAGTTATCGCATAAATTATTTATATTCATAACCCTTTGATTATTGAGAGGAAGTTAAAATACACAATTCAATGAAAGGAAATAGGATTCAATGATGGACATTGAATTCAGAACGTACATCAATGATAAACTAAAAATACGTAAAATTTACTTCCTGAAGGAAGAAAGTTTTGGTCATGAACTGTGGCTTAACAAAAATAACATTGAATAAAAATAATCAATACTTAGTATTCTCAAATAAATTACTAATAGGTATTGGCATCTATCATTGTTTCATTCTTTAAAAGGCTGTACGATGAATAATTTAATTCAGACAAATAATAAGCTTGGAGAGAGAGAGAGAGAGAGAGAGAGAGAGAGAGAGAGAGAGAGAGAGACAAATTCTTAAGCATTTGCACGGCCGGCTAAGCTTAAGAATCATTTATAATGGCAAAATTAACGCTGAATAAATCAGTTTAAACAAAAGATGATAATACTTTGAAATATCTTACCACAATAACATTCCCAACGGTCTAGGCTGGTAGGGGAATATAAATAAATATTGTCTGAACACAAGTAAACGTTGTACCTACCTGCCTACCTACCTACCTACCTACAAAATGGCGGCGTGTTTACATTCGCAACGAAAGTAGGTCAAATCAAAAACGGTTTATATTGCAATTCTAAAGTGAATAAAACAATTTAAATTTTGTCAGGTGTCCTTTTAATCTAATAACACTTAGCAATCTGCAGGGTATGGATCGATATAGTGATCTGACGTAGTGTGTGGTGATGCTTTTCCATATGTCTTTAATCTCACGAAAGAGGTCCTCTTAACTCCCAATCCTCCCGATCTGAAGCTTTCTCTTGATGAGAAGCCACATATTTTCGATGATACTTAAATCTGGGCTCTGTGCTGGCCAACTTAGTGTGGTAATGTTATTTCTATGAAGGCATCGCTGAGTACTTCTTGCCCGATGTACCGGAGCGTTGTCTTGCTGAAATAAGTAGTTTCCAGCAGGAAAATGACGGGCTACAACCGGACATAAATTCTCGTCAAGGATCTCCTGGTAATTTTCGGCATTGATATTACCATTTACAGCCGTAACAGTGCCTACTCCTTCCCACATTACACATCCCAATATCGACACTTCATAACATGGCTTACTTTGTCTATGTGTCACGGGATCAGGCCTCCATCCTTCGTCTTTTTTACGCCACACATGCACAGGGGAATCGTGTCCTATCAGGATTTTTGATTCATCGGAAAAAATAACTATATTCCAATAATTGTCAGTTGTCAATCGTCATTTTTCACGACAACATGACAATCTCTTTTTCGATTGACCTCCTTCACAACTTACAACTTTCTTTTTGGAAACACGCCTCGAATATCCATGCTTATGAAGATGTAGCTGCACTGTGCGTTTAGCAATAGGATGGTCAACATTTTCATTAGATTTATGTGTAATATCATGCAAACTGTCTCTTCTGTTCGTCCTAACCAACCTTTCAAGTCTCCGTGAGTCGCGAGCTGTCACTTTTGGGGGCCGGCCACTTCGTTTGGTGTTTTCTACGGACCCTCGCTGAACAATACGTCTTTTTAAACTAGAAATAGTAGTAAAAGAAATCCCTAATTATTCTGCGACCTTCCAAATAAATAGAGTTTCCTTGCTCTAATGTCAGTGCAGCTGAACTCTGGAACAGTCTTCCCGCAGTTTTAAGACTCGAAGAAAATCTGACCAGTTTTAAAAAGTTACTCAAGTCACATCTTTTTAGATTAGCGTTTTATAATTGACCCTTTCATCAGTTTAATTAGATCTTCAGTCTTTAATCTGTGCTGAAAATGTTTTATGAATATTTTAAAAACTGTTTAGCCTATGTTCTATCTGTAAACCTCTTTTTATAGATTTATATGCCTATAATAACTCAATCAATTTTATTTGTGTATGCTCATTGTGTAGTTTTAACTTACAATGTAAAGCGCTTTAGAATAATTTTATTATATTTAGCGCCATATAAATGTTATTATAATAATAATAATAATAATAATAATAATAATAATAATAACCTCCGTACTACTTCTTTAACATCGCTCGAAAACTCTTTGCCTTTTCTACCCATCTCTCTTTCAACTTGTATTTTTCCGGAAATAATGCAGACGACAACAACAAGTCAAGTGATGTTTTGATGTCACTACGTATTTTGCTTAAAATAACCGGTATCCCATAGCTATTTTTAAACAACATTTATTTATAGTCAAAGCAGAAACAGGCCGCCATTTCGTACGAATACTTATTTCACCATTATCTATCTATCTATCTATCTATCTATCTATCTATCTATCTATCTATCTATCTATCTATCTATCTATCTATCTATCACTCAGCAGTCTTTATGAGTATTATTGTACAGGCTTTCAGATCAATCATTTGATTGGTTAAGTTAAGGTATTGAATCTCGAATTTTAAATTTCATATATCAAATATCGATGAACCCTCTGGTTTTTATTTTTCAATGAAGTAAGTGATCCAAGTAAACTGATTCCTCTTGTGGCTGTTTCCACAATTGTTGATTATGATTTAGTCACCTAAAAATTAGCACACAATTTTTATTTACGAAATTCTTGCACATTATATGTATTATTTTGTAATGTAAAAACATTTTGTTTAAAAATGTAATGCAAACGTTGTTCAAATTTAAACGGGCTTTAATTTGATATCAGCCAAAAGGAGCTGACCGCTCAAATTAGGAACCAAAAAGGGTTCTAAAGTCCTTTTATAACAACTCTTTACTCTTTACTGAGCAATAATTTGTTAATAATTATAGAAGCAAAAATGTTCATTGTAGAGCTGTTTACCTAACTTAAATCATATGTTACGTAATTAGGGGTTCCAAGGGACCAGAAGTCCAAAACTTTGATCATTAATATCTAAAACAGGAGAAATATATTTTGAAAAGCATTGTTGAACAAAAGTTGCTCAGAATAATGTTTTCAACAATATGTTACCTTAAAAAAATTGTTGGAGGCCCAATGATGAGTTCAATAGGCCCCTAAAACACATTCGTTCAGATATGTTTCGTGAACACTTGTTGAACAAATTGTCTATATATTTACAAGACCTTTTATTTGATATCATAAAAAAAGGCTGGTCCCTAAAATAAGGGGCCAAAAGGGCTCTAAAGTCTTTTTATAATAACTCTTTACTGAAAAAAAAATTTGATATTAATTATAGAAGCAAAATGTTTATTGTACAGCTGTTTATCTAAACAGTACCATACCTAAGTCATATATTACGTAATTATGAGTTTTAAGGGGCCAGAAGTCCAAAACTCTGATCATCAATATGTAGGAAAGGAGAACTATTTTAAAAAGCATTGTAGAAGAAAAGTTGCTCAGAATAAAGTTCTTAACAATATGCTACCTTAAAATTTGTTGTTGGTGGCTCCGGTAAGGAGTTGAAGAGTCGGCTCCTAAAATTCAATGTTCAGAAATCTCTAGAATGGCAAACAATTTGTGAACACTTGTTAAACAAAATATGTTTATATTTGCGAGACCTTTTATTTGATATCAAGAAAAAGGGGATGACCCCTTAAATTAGGGGCCAGTAGGGCTACATAGTCTTTTAATAATCATTCCTTTTAAGCGATAATTTGTAAATAATTATAAAAGCAAATATAAGAGCTTATTAAGCTTAATTTAAAACTGAAAACCGATTTAAAACCAGACGATGCATTACAGAGATATAGGGTTTAAAAAATTGATTTTTCCGGAAATTTTGATTCCGCATTCTTGGTTAAGGACGTTGTTTACTCAGGGTTTGAATTCTTAAATTCGGATTGTTATAAAGTTCAATATCATGAGTAAAATTTGTTCTAAACACTAAAATTATTTATGAAATGAATTATTATTGACAAACTATTCTATAATTTTACTACAATTATTGAATAAGGCTCAAAGTAGGACTTTCAGCAAAACAGAGGCAATTCGGACTAAAATTTTCAGATTTTGTTTTCCACTGAAATATTTTTGGTAGAAATGTTATATTCAAAGTTAAGATTTTATTAGTTAGTCAACATAAATTTGCATATTTTATGTTGTTTTATTTCAATTTTTCGTTTAGATATTAGAATGGCACCCACTACAAAAATATTGAAAAATGCCTAAAAACGACAAAAGACACCATATCTCAAAATTTTGATCATTTACCTTTTATGCCTGCAGAGTAAGGTCAATATATTAATGTTTTAGTATAATCATCCTTCAGTTTTTTGTAAAATTGAATCAAAAAAGGGTATGAATTTGAAAAATGAAAGAGTAAATTCGGACTGGAATATTCATAAAATTTGTGAATGAAAACTTAATGCTTTGTGTCTGTTTAGTGTCACTGCCATACCTAAACTGTATTTCATTTTTAAAAGAGTTTAGGAATTTGTATTATTTTCACAATTAAGAAAATTTTGATCATAGTGTAAAATTTTTAGGGACTTTTCTTAAATTTTCAAAAAATATTCAATGGCCATTATCTCAAAAAGTAGGTCAATGACCTACTTTTTTGAAAGTGAAAAGTAGCACTACGAAAAACACTTGCATCGATTGCTTTGAAATTTAACAGATTGTATGTGTTTTTAAAAGATCTCTACAATCAGTTCAATCATATCTTTTACAACATACACCATAGCTGTCATAGCATTGAAATCTCATAGCATAGAATTGGAATCTCATAGCATAGCATTGGAATCTCATACCATAGCATACAATCTCATAAAATCACATTTGTCATATCATAGCATAGCATACCATAGCATAGCATACAACATTATTTTAGCTTGGTTTTAAATATTTTTATTTAAAAAAATAAATGTTTACATGATAGATTTGTGGTATACTTTGGCTTCTTACTATTTCACTTCGAGATGTGTAGAACTCTTCTGTGTATGGAGGCGTTTTTGTTCAAATCTCATAGCATACCATAGCAAAGCATAGCATACCATATCATTAAGCCCTTCATTTCAATTTCTCATAGCATAGCATTAAAATATCATAGCATACCATACAAATCTCATAGCATATGATTAAAATGACATACCATAGCAAAGCATTAAATTGTAAAAGATTTGCATGAAATGACTGTATGATATGAAAAAATAATTTGATGACGTCATCACATTCGTCAAATATTGACGTTTTTCTAGTTTTAAAATGTGATTTTTTTCTAGAGCTTTTCTCATTTTTCTTTTAAATATAAAGTTATGAGATTTACAGAGAAGGTAGAACTACCATTTTACTTATGACATAAGGCTAGAGACTAAATTCGGACACTTCTGGTCGAAACTGGAAGCAAAACCATTTTTTTTTTCAGTTTTCATGTTTTTCAGTTTTAAAAATCAAACATACGTATCCTACGGTAATTTTATGCTGAGTACGAAACTGAAATCCGTTTTTGAATCAGACGATGCATTACAGATATATTGGGGTTTAAAAATTGATTCATTTCCGGAAATATCGATTCCGCATTCCTTTTTTAACAAATAGCGTCAAGTTCAAGGTCAAATTAACTCGTACAAAAAATAATTTGATTTTTGTTAAGTCGTACTTTGTCAAATTCGGAATCGTTAAGATTTTGTTAATTCATTTTCAAAATCATTTGGTTTTTTTTTTGTTAATTCGTACCAGGAAGATTTTTTTTTTAATTTTTGATTTAGTTACTCTTGTGTTTTGTTCAAAATCTTCTAACAGGAACATTAAACCTTACTCTCAACATTAAAGGAAGACCCACTCGTTGCTTTGCAACGAGCTTTGCCCTAGTTCTTATTCTTCTTCCTCTTCATCCAAATATTTTCCAGGCCCTAACTTAAATATCCTTTGACATTAAGACTTTAAAATTTAAACATAGTTTTATGGTAGTGAGAAGGAGTGCAAACGACCAAAATGTTAGAACTTGACCTATTTTGCTCTTCAATATGAGGCATTTTATAAAACATATTGTCCGGACCACAACACAAAACTCCTTCAACATACAGACTTTTAATTTGTATCATAGATAGATGGTATATAACCTAGCTGAACCCAACCAAAATTTTTGACCTTGACCTAAAATTTTTATTTCAAGGTCAAATTAGAAAAAAACTTCATTGTTCATCTCCTAAATATACTTTGACAGAGGGACTTCAGACTTTAAACAAGGAACAATAATAATACACTGTACTATTGATTAATATTTGACCTTGACATTGTTTTTACTTAAGGTCAAATTAAGAAAAAATAATAAAATTTTGTCTGGGTCGTAACTTTAATACCCTTTGACATTAAGACCTCAAACTTGAAATATAGATAGATGGTATTGAGTATGAGTGCAGGGCACCATAAATATTGACCTTGACCAATCTTGTGTCTCAAGGTAATTCATTTTCTAAAAAATATTGTACGAATCATAACATGCGATTCCTTAAACATACAGAGTTTTAACTTGTATCACAGATATATAGAAAGTAACGTAGATAGAAAACTACCAAAATTTTTGACCAAGGCCTAATATTTTTTTCAAGGTCAAATTAGAAAAAAACATTCTCGTCCGTATTTAAATATACTTAGACCGAAGGACTTCAAACTGTAAACAAAGAACTAAAATGCCATGAGACATACTGTTTTTATTTTTTTTACCTTGACCCTTATCCTATTTTTTTCCAGACCAAAACTTCAAAATTCGTT
Source organism: Magallana hongkongensis (assembly GCA_015776775.1). Taxonomy (NCBI): domain Eukaryota; kingdom Metazoa; phylum Mollusca; class Bivalvia; order Ostreida; family Ostreidae; genus Magallana; species Magallana hongkongensis. The sequence continues at coordinate 11,310,441 of CM027471.1, forward strand.
GACAGAGAGACTTTAAACTTAAAATATAAAGTTTGATGATATAGCGAAAAAGTGAACCAAACCGAATTTTGTTACCATGACCTTCACCTATTTGGATCTCGGGGACAGTTATCTTGCAAATATTCCTTACAATAATGACTTGTATCATATATGAATGATATATAACATTTAGCTGACATCATTCTTTTTTAGTTATTAAATTAGCACCATATTTCAATCTATTGGGAGAAGGGGAGACATGTGTTCTTTTGTAAGAAAAAAACAATACCCACTAGTTCTCGTGTTGGATCCAGCCTCATAAAACCCCCGACAAGCCAATGTGCGTTTTAGTTATAAGACATTATTATAAACTCTGCATGGATTATATTTTTGCGTGAGTTTGTTATGCATCAGCACAGTAGGCCTCATTCCAAATGATCATAGTTTACAATTCAAAATTATATAATGGCCAATGGAATAACACAATGAAGGATTAACATACTATGTAGATATGTAAAGAAATCAATTATCAAATAGCTATTAGGTAAACCATGATATTTTAACAGCAAGTACATAAATAAATACTTAAAATGAAAGATGAAGCGTCAATAAACATAAAGAGAAGTCGATTATAAGATTAACTGTCCATCTCTTACTATGCCTCAGGTGGGATTAAGGCTGCACGGAATTTGAAATGCTATGAGATAAAACTACCGGTACTGAAAATGTCGATTTTAATTAAAAGTTTCATTACTTTTTGTTTATTTCTTCGACTTGCACAAATATCTTCAAAAATTATTTGTACCAACCAAAAGGTTTTTTTTCCTCCAAAATTTGCAGCTGTTGATAAACAAATAAATGATTACATACTAATTATTTTCTAAAATTTCATTTATTTATTTTCCTGAAATTGAATGACTTTATCTCAGTATTGCATATGTTTGAGTTGTTATTAGGAGGGCATCTGCTGTTTAAATAAGATAAACAATCTACAGAAGGAACTTAGTTCTGAACAGAAATGAACCTCAGAATATGCATTAATTACACCATCATACATTTCTATAGTTGGTTATGTTGGATATCACCTCATAATATTCAAAGAATATTCAAAGAATGATTCCTTATCACTTTTATTTATATAATTTTAAGCCATTGTACGATTAGATATTTAAATAAATAAATAAACAAACCCCGCTGGAGCCACAATTTAAAGTTATTGGTTTATAGTACAAAATCGATACGTAGTGTTATCACAGGCAATGACACTAGAAAATGTAAATATGACTGATTAAAAATACACAGACGTGACCCGCAATACATTTCAGTGGCAGTGTCATAAGAGCCCCCGTCAAAATCGATATTTCAAAGATTTTAAGTATTTTATGAGATAGAAATATCTCCTGACATGATTGTATTTCTTTTGATACCAATGAACCAATTATAAATATGCGTTTCAAGATGTTACAATTGTAAAATATGATATCATAGATCATTTGAAATAATAAGACCCCAAAAATAGTCCAATATTGGCTTTTGGATAACGATGTGAACTAGTTCTACCATTTGCGCATGTGTTAGATGTGATTTTCTACACTTACGTGAAACATCATCAAATATTTTTTTATTCTTTTTATTCGCACGACTCTCTTATTTTCAGCTTTCCAAATCATGATTTATGTATTTGATTAGCGAATAGTAATAGTTGCTAACCGCATTTAAAAACACATTGTGAGGAAATCAGTTGTCAAACGGCTATTAAGTAAGTCATGACATTTTAGCAGAATGTATTTAATGATTAATAAGATGAAAGATAAAATGTCAATAAATATAAACAATATCAATAATACGATTAACTCCATCTCTTACTGTGCTTCAGGTTGAATTAAGGCTGTGTGGAATTTAAAACGTTTTCAATACAGTCGAAAATGAGGAAAAGACTGTTACAGCGTAGCATTCAAACGAAGTCTAAAAAAGTTAATTTACACAATAATTAAAAATAGTCTGAATCACTGAATTTTACACAATGACATATCTAATGTTATATAATCTGTTCGCTTCAGAATAAAACTATTTGTTCCAACATTACTGTTGTCCTTGTATTTGAATTAAGAAACTTTCTATATTGTTGAGATTGACTTTGAAAATTACATTTTAGATATTACACACTCTGGTATTATTGCTTGATATTTGACCAGAACATACATTTAAAAACAAAGATCAAATTACTATATCTGAGTAGAGTCTATGTAGATTTTAATTAAAAGCTTCATTACTATTTGTTTACTTATTCGAGTTGAACATAATATATCCTTAAAAAAATTACCAAACACCATCTCCACCCGCTAAAAAGCAATAAAACAGAACTAAATATGCAAAAAAAAAAATGAATGAAAAAAACAAATACAAAGTTTGTTTATCTCTTCCTACTTTTCTAACTCAAACGACACTGTGTCATTGGTAATGATATTTTATTTGAGCACCTGAGATTAGAGGATTTTTAATGGTTATTTAAATTGATATACTAGATGTTTTCCAAACTTGTAGAATATACGTGCAGCTGTTCATGAACAAATAAATGACTACATACTAATTATTTTCTAAAATTTCATTTATTCATTTTCATGATATTGAATTACTTGATCTTATGTTTTGCACATGTTTGAGTTGCTTATTAAGAGGACATCTGCTGTTTAAATAAGATAAACAGTCTACAGAGGGAACTAAGTTCTGAACAGAAATGAACTTTATAATATGCATAAACAACACGATCTTACATTTTTATAGTTGGTATTTCAAACAAACAAAAACTTCCTAAATACGTTTGATGCTTATCAAAATTAAAGTCATTAGAGCAGAGTCATTTCTAAATTTCAATCTGTATTTCAAAAAGATTTTTCTAGATTATATTTTTTATTCTTCATTTGTTGTTTACAAACACTTCTCCTCCAAAAAAATGGTCGGTAGAAAAAAATTGTTATTATTCTAAAATCATGAAACATTAAAAAAAAATAATATTAATACTGCTTTTTACCTCAAATCACACCAAACAAATTCAAAAATATCTTCTGAAAACTCCCTCATTCACACTTGTTCAATTTTTAAATTATATTGTAATGTTTCTAATGATTATGATGGTTTGTCTAAATTCATTAACTAGACTTCATTATCCATTTTTTTCAACTTGATATTTGGGGTCAGTTGGATTAAAAATACAACAAATTTAAAAAGACGCAAGATAACTAGTTTTCCTTTAAACCAGATGGATACACAATTCAAACTTTTTTAGTACACTCAATTTATCAAGAAATCTAATAGATAATAATATTCATATTTAATCGGATGTTGCATTATATTATTGACATTCGACGTAATATATTATATTATCTTGAATAGAAACAATATGAAAAATGCAAACACATTGCCTGAAAAGTTTGTTTACCAACAAAAAAGCTCTTCAGTTCTCTTTAACAGTGTTGCATACAAACTAAACTAATCTTGAAAATTAAGACTCATTCAAACTCGTATACACTGTATTCTAATAATTGTAAACATAAAAAAGCGTTATTCTTCTAACAAAAACTTACAAATGTTCTTAACATACGTAATGTATATTGAAATATTAGTGACTTCCAAGATATACTGGCGTGGTTGAGGCCAAGAATAGGTTCTTGGGCTAACAAAAAATAGCTAGAACGCTTAACCATTTTTACCAATCCTTGTTGATGGATGGACTTTGAATTCGCTAAAAAATCATTATGCTGGTTATTTCGAATCATTCGGCGTTTCGTGGTTTCGGAAGTTTGAAATATCGCTATTGCATTAAAAAACATAAACAAATACAACTTCCTATCTTCAACAATATGAATTTATTTATAAACGTAATCTTAAGAGAAAAATGATATATCAATTTCCTACTAAGTTTTCTTCTTCTGATAAATGTAATGTACTTGCTGTCGTCCATAGATAAAATTTGCATTGCGAAAACGTTATTCAGTGTATTTGCAATAGATGTAGTAATACAAGAAAAAATTACAAAATGTGAGTGAAAAAATTGGCAAATGTTTAATTTTTGACACCTGTAAACCTAGAGGTTTTTTTAACATAACAAATGTACATGCAGTTGCTGCATCATTATTACCCTTCAGTTTGGGGTGTATCAAATCATGTGTTTTCACAATATAACCGCAACTGAATAGATAAAGGCTTGACACACACGTGTGTTGAACATTTTCCTTGGATTGCTTATTGTGAATGAAAATTATTTATATTAAAATGCAATTGCTATCAAAAATTAACTTTGTAAATAATTTCAGATTAACACTGCACTTTGCGCTATTCCTCTTTGCTTCTAGAGCTAGTGTGTACAGGCAATTCGTACGAGTTTTTCATCATTTTAAAGTACTTTAAAACATGAACTAAAATAATGGTTTGAAATTCTTTGTTATTTGTTGATTATAGGATTATCATAGTAATATGAAACAATTTGTTAATGAAATCATTTTTGTCAGACTGTGTTGTGCCGGCAACTTTAGAACTGTTTCAAAATACACAGACTGTGGCCTGCAAAACACTTACATTGTAAGTGGTGGTGTCATAAGAAGCCCTGTCAAAGTCGATATTTCAAAGATAGAACCATTTTATGACAAAGAACTTTCTCTTGACATGATCGAATTTCTGTCGATACCAAACAACCAGTTATGAACATGCGTTTAAAGATGTTAACAAGTTGTGAAATATGACATCATATATCATTTAAAAGAATAAGACTAAGAAAAATGTCCAAGAGTGTGGCTTTTGGATAACGATGTGAACTAAATCTGCCATTTTGCCCATGTGTTAAATGTTATTTTCTACATTGTGTGGAACATCCTCATATCCCTTTTTATTCACACGGCACTCGTATTTCAGCCCTGCACTCTTTGACTAACCCTTAATAAATTTATTTAATAAGCGAATAGAAATGATTGCTAACCACATGTAATAACACATAAAACTTTGATTTTTCCTTTGTCCTTAATACTTCATATTACAAGTTCTAACTATTTGTTTGTTTATTATTTATCTGTGGTAATCTATTGTAGCGGTGTGAGTATCGGGTTTAAAAACTAGATTTTAAAAAACCTAAACAGAGACGTATGGAAAAAGCTGTGTACATCCGCCTAACATATACATACATAATTATACAAATGCATATCCAATTGCTAAAATGTTGGATAAAATACATGTATAAAAAATTACTGAAACTCAACTAGGTTATGTATATTGATTTCATACTTTTTAACTAAATGATTCAAAAATCCAGTTGAAAATGATTACAAACTCTCAAATTATTAACGTCAAATATTCGTCTTGTAAGTTGAATTCTTTTGTTAAAACCGATCAAAATGCAAAAAACATTATTATACCACTCATTTTCACCACTACATTTAACAATGTCATCAAAGAAAATTATACGAAATCTTAAATGCTCTCATTCTCCCTCCATCCCTCCCCCTTTCTCTTATTCTCCCATTATCTCTCTTTCTTCCTCTCTCTCTTATGGGCAAAGTAGTGCTTAGAGGAAAAAAAGTCTCACAGAACAAGATGTGAATAACAGTTCCGCTAAAACGCTCAGCTACTTTTTACGTTGACGTTATATAACCGACCGCCAAACAAAAACTCAAACAACACCTCGGTTACAAACAAGAATACCTGTAGAAGAGATAATTATACTTGACCTCGACTCTAAAAGTGCATTTGGCTGAAAGCTGTATCCAATTATCAGATATTAAGATGATATTGATAAGACCTTAAATTAAATCTCCTCGTGAAGTAGAGACATTCATGTAGACCTTTAAACAAAAATACACATCTATCGATTTTAAAAAATATATTGGACTTATGAAATCTTAAACTTCATTAAATATCAAACCGTGAAAATAACACATATATTTTGTATGATTGTGTTAATAATCCAATCGAACAATTATACAACTCATGTAGTGCATGTAGTTCAGCAGGTACGGGTAATAACTTCACTGGATATTTAACGATGTGGGCGAACCAAATTCCTAATGAACAGTTTTTTTTTGTTTCAATTCAACGTTACATTGTACCACGTACATGTAACACAGGGAAATTTCAAAAATTTAATATTCGGCTTTAAATACTGATACAGAATAAAAACAGCTGCGATTTAAAAAGAGTTCTTCTGTTTGATTTGTACAACAGTGACTCAATTCATTCTTTTAATGAATTCTAAAACAAAACAGATTTGCATATCTTAATTACTAGTAAGTTTATGAGACCAAAAATGTAAACATAACGATATTTCTTTATACGTACAGTACAATAAAAATAAATAGAATTTTTACCATAAGAAATTGTATATGAATGTTTGGTTAAATCATTTATTGTTCAATTAATTAGCAAAGTTATTACAAGAACATAATAGGACAAATGAGTATGGATGAACGTTTGTGTATTTATTACAAGCGCCGTCAAATTATTATTCCTTTTCTCTATGAAGATAATCTAAACTGGCATCAAGTTTAATTCTGTCCTAGCAATGACTCAACAACACTATCACTAATTACCGATTCGATTTGTAGCAGTTTAAAAAAAGATCTTGTTAAATATAGTAACATATAAAAACCACATAATTATTCAATACTCGAGAACTGTAATAAACAAACAGTCATTCATGTTGGTTATTTCGAATCACTCGGCGTTTCGAGTTTTTGGAAAATTGAAGTATCGCTATTCCATTATAACACATAAACATAGACAACTACCTATCATCAACAATATAAAATTTACTTATAAACAAAATCTATGGAGAAGCAAAAAATATATTAATTTAATACCAAATATTATTTTTTATGATTTATGTAATGTACCAACAATCTTGGAATCAAGTTTAATTCTGTCCTAGCAATGACTCAACAACATTATCAATAATCAACGATTTGATTTGAAGCTGTTAAAAAAATCTAGTTAAACAATAACATATCAAAACAACATATTCAATACTCGAGAACTGTAATAAGCAAACATTTTAAACGATTGGGTTTTACATTCCGTGATCTTATTTGAAAACATATGATGTATCGCAACATAATAGGCAGTTCCGTTTCTACAAATATGTTGCACAATTGTATAAAATATACCCTAATGGCGAGTTTTATTTTATGATTCCTCTTTGATTTGATAGTGTAAGCCAACTTTCAATTGCATACGAGGAATTTTTGTGGAATTCGTGAGAGCCTCGTAATCGTGACTATATATATCTCAAAAAATATATTTCAAATCTGCATGTGCTACTCTCTGAATTTGCTATATTGATTCCTCTTATAAACAAACAATTTTTTTTCTTTGATTCTTACTAGATTTAATATTAAATGTTAATAAAGATTAAACAGTAACGCGTTTCCCTCATTTTCAAAATGGAACTATACAATATACCCATTGTTCGTATGTTTGATACTCCCCAAGACATTATCAATTAAAAACATTGATTTTAATTTTTTTTTAAATCAAAACGTTTTTTCATTACATTGTATAATGTCTAATGTTCTTTTCCAAGATAAAATCGAACTGTTCTATTTTACATTTAATGTGGAATGTCCCTCTGCTATTAACTTAACAAAATAATAACTTATTAAAATTCTTAACAATTATTTTTATAAAAGTCATTATGAATAGGTTTAGATAATACAAAGTCAAAGTGATGAAATACTGAGAAGTTAGACATAGTTGATTGAAAAAGCTTAATTTGACCATCGCAGCATAAACTATATAAAAATGTTAAGTATATTATAATAATAATGTATAGTGATGTACACTGGCAATTTATACTAAAAAGCATGCACAAGCATTCGTTTAAGATTTGTAACAAAAATTGCTTCAATCAGCAAGATTTATCTTTTTATCATACAATATTGAGTTACATGATTAATTACTAAACTAAGGACAATAACTTTTTTGTTTCTTGGTTTGAATAAGATAATATTAAAAGGGATCCCTATCATTTAGGATGCTAAAAATGTAAACTAGAGCATTTAAAAGAAACAAACGAATTATTTTTTCCAGTAATTGGTATGATTATGATATATGGATATTAGCACCAGACTGAAGCTAGCACACACTAACAGCAGCCACTAAGCCCGTAGAAGCTAGCAGCCAATAAGGAAATTCATCAAAGTACTGAGAGTACTTCTAATTTTAGTTTTTGTGAGCGGACAATTTGCATGATACCAGCAAAACATTTCATATTTAATCTTGACGTATTTTCTAAGAAATATGTAAAGATTTGTTTAAATGCACCATTAACAATATACAGATTTATTATATTGATAAGATATGCTTCACGGAGCATGTCAGTTTTTAATTGTTTTATATTTTGTACGCATTTTTCCTTATTAAGAAAATGTACAGTTTAAGCAAATAAAACTAAACGATATTTCATATGAGATCACAGTAACTTATGAAGGTCATTTTGTGAAAGTTTGAATTAAATTGAATAATTTCTGACCGTTTTATCGCCAAATATGGACGACTAACGCTAAAAAAATCAAAGTACTGAAGTACTGAAAGCCGGGCTCTTTGGGTGTGTCTTTATGCATATTGTGTAGTAAAGACTGAAATTCTCTCTCTCTCTCTCTCTCTCTCTCTCTCTCTCTCTCTCTCTCTCTCTCTCTCATGCTTTTAATGTCGGCAAAGCATCAGAGAGCGACCAAATTTTGTAAGCGGCTATAAACAAAAAATATGTCTGTCTTGTAGAAGTTAAAAAGTTCAACACTTGCTGCCTTAAATTTTGCAACAAGCATTATATATTCAACCCCCGTTTCTTCATTGCGCAGCAAAGTAGTTCATGGAAATTCATGCGCATTGTATGTGTCCAAAATGCATAGTAATGTTCTAAAAACACGTTATTAATAAGAAAACTAAAAAAGATAGACAATTCATTCGAAATTTAAAAAATTAAAAAGAAACAAATGCCAACACTTTTGACAAAACGTGGCTCTTTGTGTAACTATTTGGTATAGCGGAAGCTTTACCTTGACGCTGTTTGGTTTTTTGTTTATTTGTGCTATTTATAGTAACATTGGCGATTTGCCTGCCTATAGCCAGGACTCTGCTTTCAGGAGAGCCCGGGTAAAAATGAGTCAAAAACGTTGACGTACATGTAATTGGACACCTTAGAACACCGGGTCGTCATTAAATTTTGTGTACACGCAGAGAAATCTCCAATGGAGACCAAAAAGTTCTTAGATGCTGCTATTTTTATAGGACAAAGGTTTAAAATTAGAACCACAATTGGAATCGAAAGTGTGAAAATGGAAATACTGATATCTTGAGCTCTTGCAGCACCCGGACCCCCCCCCCCCCCCCCCCCCCATACAGCGAGGATCTTGCACCTATTGATTTTGCTTTATTCCCCTATCTGAGATTTTTGGACGTAATTGATCTACGATATGACACAAAAGACATTATACACAAATTTGACAAATAATGTTGTGAACATGCGTTTTATAAATGGGTTAATGGCAGGAAAAGTGTGTGAACTAAAAGTGTTCACCTTGAAAAAAGAGTGACCAGTTTAAACTGCCTTTCAGTAGTTTGACGTCACCTGACGTCGTGGAAATATGAAATGGTGCTCTGTAAATCCATTTCATGCAAAATAAAAATCTCTGTATGTTTTGAAAACAACTTTAAAACAATATGAATTTATGCAAACTTATTTTCAATTGGTAGTCATTTGATAAAACATACGTCAATCTGCAAAGTACACAGTAATTTTGCCGTAAATCACTTTGTCCGCGAACTTTTCTAACAACCCTCGTATAACAGTAAACAGTACCAATCAGACCCAACATAACATCAAGGTAAACCCCCACTTAATCTCGGGTTTTATTTTTTGGGTTTACTTTTTTGAAAATGTGGGCCCACTCTGGGTTACTTGGAGTTTACTTTGGGTTTACATGGGAATTGCTTTTGGGGTAAACTGTATGCACTGAAGTGTGAAGCAGACCCATCTTTAATCTTACCATCTTACTGCCTGTAATTCCTGTCCCTTGTATATTCCAAATACACATATCATGCATGTAACGTCTGCTTTCAGGGATATACATGTGTACTTCTGATCGGGGTTTACTCTCTGTGTCCACTCTGGGTTTACTTTGGGTTTAATTCGAGTTTACTCTGGGTCTACATTAGTAAACCAGGAGTAAACCCAGAGTAAACGTTAACCCAGGGTTTAGTTCGGGTTAACTTTCTGATAGGTTGAGTCTTTTTGGTACTGTGTATATAGCATAACATTAAAAAATAAACAAAACCACAAGCAACGTCAAAGTAAATGTTTCCGCTATACGAAATTGTCACACAAAGAGCAACGCAGAGAAATCTCCAATGGAGACCAACAAGTTCTTAGATGCTGCTATTTTTATAGGACAAAGGTTTAAAATTAGAACCACAATTGGAATCGAAAGTGTGAAAATGGAAATACTGATATCTTGAGCTCTTGCAGCACCCGGACCCCCCCCCCCCCCCCCCCCATACAGCGAGGATCTTGCACCTATTGATTTTGCTTTATTCCCCTATCTGAGATTTTTGGACGTAATTGATCTACGATATGACACAAAAGACATTATACACAAATTTGACAAATAATGTTGTGAACATGCGTTTTATAAATGGGTTAATGGCAGGAAAAGTGTGTGAACTAAAAGTGTTCACCTTGAAAAAAGAGTGACCAGTTTAAACTGCCTTTCAGTAGTTTGACGTCACCTGACGTCGTGGAAATATGAAATGGTGCTCTGTAAATCCATTTCATGCAAAATAAAAATCTCTGTATGTTTTGAAAACAACTTTAAAACAATATGAATTTATGCAAACTTATTTTCAATTGGTAGTCATTTGATAAAACATACGTCAATCTGCAAAGTACACAGTAATTTTGCCGTAAATCACTTTGTCCGCGAACTTTTCTAACAACCCTCGTATAACAGTAAACAGTACCAATCAGACCCAACATAACATCAAGGTAAACCCCCACTTAATCTCGGGTTTTATTTTTTGGGTTTACTTTTTTGAAAATGTGGGCCCACTCTGGGTTACTTGGAGTTTACTTTGGGTTTACATGGGAATTGCTTTTGGGGTAAACTGTATGCACTGAAGTGTGAAGCAGACCCATCTTTAATCTTACCATCTTACTGCCTGTAATTCCTGTCCCTTGTATATTCCAAATACACATATCATGCATGTAACGTCTGCTTTCAGGGATATACATGTGTACTTCTGATCGGGGTTTACTCTCTGTGTCCACTCTGGGTTTACTTTGGGTTTAATTCGAGTTTACTCTGGGTCTACATTAGTAAACCAGGAGTAAACCCAGAGTAAACATTAACCCAGGGTTTAGTTCGGGTTAACTTTCTGATAGGTTGAGTCTTTTTGGTACTGTGTATATAGCATAACATTAAAAAATAAACAAAACCACAAGCAACGTCAAAGTAAATGTTTCCGCTATACGAAATTGTCACACAAAGAGCAACGCCACTTTTGCCAATTCTTTTGAGATTTTTGGTTTTCAAATTGAATAGAAAAAAATTATTAGTTTTCTAATTGATTCAAAAAGAAGAAAAGCGTAGTGTATCGGACACCATTGGTTAGCGAAGACGTATGAAAGTGCAAGAATTGATATCAATTCTAAGATCTTTATTTCAACAATTACTCTTGTGTATAAGTAATTCATTGAACGTTGCATTTTCTCATTACTGCACCTTTTTTGAATCTAATGTAAAGAAAGTTGATTTTTATTCTATTATCCAAAAGTCAAAAGTGTTTTCTTAGACCTTTATTTACAACAAATACTAGAACTCTTTAGGTTGTTTTTTTTTGGGGGGGGGGGGGTGGAGGGGGTAATTTTATTAAAAAGAGTTTTTCTTTACGAGAGCCTATTGAGCTTATTTTCGTAAGAAAAATACAACATTTTTCGTGAATAAACACAACCCTTTCGTGAATAAACGCGTTAGTTTGGCATATAAACGCGTAACGTTCGCGAATTAACGCGTTATGTTCGCAGATAAACGCGTTACTTTCACGATTAAACGCGTTACTTTCACGATTAAACGCGTTACTTTCGCAAATAAACGCGAAACTTTCGCGAATAAACGCAAAACGTGAGTATAAATATCAAAGATCTTGATTTACAACAATATATCTCTCAACATAATTTGCAGTTTAGGTTCAGCAGTGACTATGGTGCTACACCAGCTTGTTAAGTTTCAAAAGAATCAATTAGTTTATTATTAGATAAGAGTTCTTCAGTGTTTTGTGCATTTTAGATAATGAAAACGCGTTTGACAGAATTTGGCATACTTATTTATGAAGTTATAAAGTTATGAATCATCTAGGTGAATTTGTGCAAACATGTTTCTAGTTGCTTATATGATATATTTTTTTCTCTTTTTTTGAGCAATTACATGTGATGTTTTCTCAAAATTAACATGGCATTGTTACTTTGACATTTTTAACTTGTACATTTCCCCTTTAATCTGTCATTTTAATTCAATTATTGTGATTACATGTACCATCACCGACCAAATGAAACTGCATGTCAAACATTGTATTGAGCCAAGATGCTAATCTCAGTCTCTCTCTTATCATTTCAAACATGTATCTGCCGCGCTGTAAAAGATCTACTAATTTGATTGCATGTTATTGATTCTATAAAATCTTGCACCTTTATAGTTCGTTGTGTTTCCTGTGCCACCTACAATATATTTCTATTATCGCCTCACGCCTCACTCTTCGAAATTACTTCGAGCCCAGCGTACATCGCCAACATTTAGTATTTGATAAATTGGTAAACAACGGATGCAGGTCGATATATGCCGTCAACGTCTGATAAATGTGAAATTAAATCACTTTACCTCAAATTCCTTAGAAGTTTGTTACCCTTCTTGAATTAAAATTGAAATTAAGATTCAGAAAAAAAAGAGAGAGATAAAAAATAAAACTCTTAAATCAATAACGCTTCTGTCAACTGTTGAAGTTATGGGAAAAACAGAACTTTCTTTAATTGTTTTTCATAGTTATAGTTTTTGTATCGATGGTTTAAATAATATGGTAATTAGTTTTATCTTTGTGCGTTTTTACATCAAATATTGCAAAATGGATGAAAAGATTTTTTTGGGTCGGGGACCAATTTACTGGTTAGGTCAGTTCCAAAATAAAACTATCTACAACGCTTACAACGTATTCTCAATGGTATTGTGAAGTTCAAACTGATTACTCATAATGTAAAATGTGCAATAAATTCTTCTCATCTTATTAGATTTCCTTTTAACAAATCACTGTGTTTTTCTTAAAGATGTGTAATTTTAATTTAAATTCTCAATAGATATACACTTAGTAGTTTAAACCAACAACTTTTATTTGCGCGCCGGACATTTTACTAGGTTTGCGAGAGCCTTGTCGTTGCGAATATTTCTCGCAGTGACTTTGTCATCAAAATGTCTCTGAAATGTTAATTTCCCGATAATCTGCATGTTAATAACAAAATTAAGTATCCATGAATCTCCAGTAATTAAAATCTCCACAAACACAAGTTATTTAACAAAACTAAAGATATTTAAATATTAAATGATATTAAACTCTCAATATTTATAATTTGCAAATACTTAACAGAAACGTCTGCGATGTCTTTTAAAAGATAATGTTTCATTCTTTTTCATTTAAATGATGACATTTCATAAAATGAAAATGCATTTTAATCTGTCAAAGTAATGCAAACCAACACTCTTTAACTTCTTCAAATGAATAAATAAATATACTAGTATACTCGAAAAGCATCTTAAAAAAGATAAGCTGAAACACGTAAATAAAACTTCACACAAAGTTTGCTTTAAGTAAGAAAGCTATATTTTATAATCCCCTTCCTATACAAATTACTAGAAAGTACTGTAAAAAAACATTTCTGTATCACTATAAGTGATTTGTTTGCAATGCATTTTGAAGAATCCCACTTCCACGCAGTTGTTAAAATAGGATAAAAGCATATATACAGATATCTTAACAGGAAAGCCGGTGTAAAGAAGAATGACAACCCTCTTTAAATTATGACCAGAGGTGTTTTTAGACGCACAAAAATACATCCGATCATTACCCTACGTGTGGTATCTGTTTTTCTTTACACCGGAAGAGGACAATCTCATTCCCTTCATGATAAAGGTCACACATGAAGAAGGATATTAATATCACAAATTATCAACAATGTAAACAATTTATTTTGAAAATCATCTAATAGTTTTCCGTGGGTAGAATAACTAAGAGAACAAGACATCTTGCCCACAATGAAGATATAAGAATAACAAGCAAAGTATATTCAATTATCGCATTACAACTTTCTACACCCATGGAAGTTTTAAACCACTAAAAAGTACCGTGCTTGTACAATGGAAATCACTTGGACTGACGTGTAAATGAACCGTCTAATATATATAAATTTGAAATCATAAAGTTTTGACATTTCATTCAGGACCAAACCATGGCGATTGTGCTGCCTGGAAATACTTTTAAAATTCAACGATTTCTTGACGAGTCCCGAGATTCTCTTGAATCGATGCTTTGCAAATCTCCTGGCCGGTTTGGTCAAGAAACTTGTCAACGTGGTCCCGAGGAGTCGTCATTTGAGATCAGATCCACATTGAATCCGAGAAAAATCATCAAACATTTGAAAGGTATGACAGAAATATAGACATTCGAGGGACAAAGAAAATGAGAAGAACAAAGGAGCTGTCATAAACTCGTTGGAACAAAGAAGCAAGAAACGTCATTTTTGTCGTAAAGGACATTTTGTAAAATTGTGTGTTATGGTTTAAATAGGTTTGTTTTTATTCATTTTGTTTTATTTATCTATCTATCTATTTATCTATCTATCTGTCTGTTTGTCTGTCTGTCTGTCTGTCTGTTAAAAAACGATTTCTCGATCAAATATAACGCGTCTTGTATTTTTTTTATTCTTTTTTGTTTTTGGTAGTTATTGTGTTATATTTACATCCACCAAGTATTATTCCCTCTATTTCTTACGGAAACTTATAGTTAATTCATAGTTCTATAGAAATAGCCAGACTGAAATCTACACGCCCCGTTTATCGATTGGTCGAAATCTACGGCGGCTGAAACTGACAAGAATGCATCATGTTCTTTTTCTTACTTTTTCTTGTTTCTTTAGAATTAATTCCTTCAGTGTACTGTAATGGTGATTATATCCGCGATGGGGGGATTTACACTAGTTACGCGGTAAGATTAAACCGCATAGAATTCCCCCGCTTGTATGGTACATGTAATAATATCAAAACTTGCTTGATGTAAATCACGCACCCGCGTATATAATACCCATGCGTAATCTTTGGCTTCTGCAAACGCGTGCTTTATCAGCAGCTTAAATTACTACTTTTACAGTAATACATTTTTGATTCGTTTGCCGTCTAATACAATTGTTTTCTAGGTTGTTTATTACTAAAATAGATTCCATGAATTAAACTCCTCCTTTTTTCCGGAGATGAAAAGAAGCGTTACGACACCGTCGTTCAAGAATTGTAACGTAAATTTCATTTCACTTTAAGTAAATACGAATCAAAATAAAAATATTCCTAAAAAATCAAAAAGGATTGAGAGGTCTACTAGTATACAACTTTATCATGGAATCCGATTTAGAAGGTAATCGTGGTAGTTTCTGCTCAGTGTTGCATCAACACAAGTGTGAAGTCGTCCCTGCTTGTATTGATAGTGGCTTTGGCATCCTTGCTTGTGTAACTACGTATAGAGTCGACGTCCATATAAGGCGTAGGTGCTGTGACCAAAGTCTGTAAAACTTGTAAATAATGGCAGCGATTAGGGCTATCTGATTAAAACTATAGATTTTGGGCCCGCAAGAGAACAAAGGCAGTACATTGTAACCACTTGCATGGTACAAATTTCCAAAAATGATTGTTTTGCGTTTGATCTCTAGGTCAGACAAAACGATTATAGTTTCTGTCAAAAGATATACGTTAACACTATATTGGCTTAATATTTAATATCAATATGTAAGTGTTGTAGATATTTACAGTTTCTATTAAGTCAAGATATCAATTGATCAAGAACACTGAAAACTGCATAAATCAGACGTGTGCGATTAAAACCCCCTTTTAAAAATCTTGTTATTCGCAATAACTTAACTGAAATATTTGATCTGCTGGTTTTGAATTTTTTTGATTAACGAGTAAATATATTTTTTTAACCAGGTAAACGATGATTTTTCCACGGAGAACATTAAAATAAACCCGAATTGCGTTAGCGCCTCTTGTAACTAATTTGTGTTCTTGTCTTGGAGAAAGTAAGACCGGTTACATGAAACAATATATACTCGTACTTAATATCTGTTTTATATTTCACAGTTTAAGTTTTTTAAAGTGTTTCAGCCCAGCTAACACGATTGTTAGTTCTTTACATTATGAATTTGTTATCTTTATTAAATTTACATTTTGAATTCATTATATTTTTTTAATTTACATTTTGAATTTATGATCTTTATCAAATTTACATTTTGAATTTATGATCTTTATTAAATTATACATTTTAAATTTATTACCTTTATTAAATTTACATTTTGAGTTAATTTTCTTAAATTAAACTTTTTTTCAGTACAGTATATAAATTGGCAAAACAATGCGCAATGAGATCGGTGTTGCTCTTCCTTCATCCATGAAAAAGCATTACTTCTTGGCATAAAATAAACACTGTTGATAAATTTTTTATCTTTATACCTTGATGAAATTCAGCATTGTAGTTTACATAACCATTGTGTGTATAGCTGGAAGAAAGATATGCTATGACAAAGGCAGTTTGATATCAAAAGAGATCAATTTTGGAATAAGTCTTTTATTTCTGTGCCTTCCTTAAATTCATTAATTGGCACAAACCTTACTAACAATGAAAATGTTGCCATGATTTCAAAAAGAATCTATTAACAGAATACAGCGTACAACATCAGGTCTTTTTTGTTTAGATAAAAGCCTTTATTTTTTTTTTTTTTGTGCACTTAAATATCTAGAACTTGCAATTAGGTTCTATCATTTTTAAAAATCGCAAATATATCAAATTAATTTTACAGTACTTCGATATACATAAGTGATTCATGCAACAAGTGATGGCTGAAGTCCGACCTTCCATTCTACCTGTTGTAATTGTCTCTAGAACAAAGTAAGGAGGGAATTTCAATTTTTGATTGTAATGCAGATAATTGAAAGAAAAAAACTGTTTTGAATTCAGACCGATAATATGTTTTTTATTAGTATGGTCAATTTGAATTCTGTTGATAATAAGTTGTAATTTTGTTTAGTAGTCTAGATGGTAAACAAATTAATAATCATATTTGTCAAGATTTTGACAAGTGATATTTTTTACCATAACTAACATTTAAAAACAAATAGATCTGAACTCGACTCCGTAAATATAAATGGATTTGTCCGCCACATTTTCGAGAGTTGGTTTAATCAATTCTCCAATGCAGTTACTGTGGCAAAACAGTGTTTGGACCTATGCACAAATCATCATCGCTGAAAAGGCTCAGTTGGAAATAAGCGATAGATTCGATGAAAAGTATTCAGAAGCAAGGTTTTTAAAAGTAACTTATTTTACGATGCCTTGAAAAAGGTCAGATTTTAAATTGTACAAACAATTAAGATATTTTGTAGTGGGGTGTATTCATACGCCAGTTGTTTGCTATCACAGTCGTAACTATTCGGACATTTCATCTAGCTACATGTAGCACTATGACCGAGAAATGCGATTTCTTGTTTACAATTTTCAAGAAATAGTTTGTTTACTGTCACACAACAAAGAGTCGCAGAATGGCGTTAATTCTATTTTCAAATGTTACAAAACATGATTCATATGGGTTTTTTCGTCTATAACTTGGAATTCTTGTCTAAAAAGCCAATTTATTCACATCAGAAGAAAATGTGTGTATTCAAATACGGCTAGGAAACTACTTGCCATACGGAATTACACATTGCTGATTTTGAAATAGATAATAATAAAAAGGAAATTAACTCCAGTCAGTACTTTCAGCACTGTAATTGTTTTTTCGCCGCTCTTCTTCAACACCTTTACAGTCAGTTCAAGCATATCTTTTACAACATACACCATAGCATAGCATATCATTAAAATCTCATAGCATGGCTTTGGAATCGTATACCAGAACATACAATCTCATAGATTCTCATTCCTCATATCATACCATAGCATACCCACCCCTGCGAATGTGTTCGGAATGTTTTCTTTATCGTTGCTAAGTATATAATAAATCAAGAAGTTCTCGAATGACAGTTCAAGAGACTTCACCGAGATTTGTTCAGTTCCTGTGAAATTTAGAGCGGAAGTATATATGTTCGGATAATATTCTCAAAATACGTAAGTTCTGGTCGTTTTCATATCATATCCTACTTTGATTTATGTTAAAACATGAAAATCTTTTAAGATGTATGTTTTTTTCACCATCCAGTGGTTATTTGAATTAAACGATGATATTCAGAACAGAGTTATCGTTCGTGTTCAGCCACGTGTAGAGTGGTTGAAAATATAAACATTGGGTTGCTTAAAAAAATCATAGCCATGTGTGATGCTTGTGGTGTGCAATATCATGTTTTTAAAAAAAACAATGGGTATCTGTTTTGCATAAGAACTTAGTATATCAAGACATTTTCAAGGAACATTCTGCATAGAATAGTATATTGTTTCACTATTGATGCTATTACTAGGTCAGGCGCGGATCGAAAACTAATTCTCAGGGGGATCTCTACAAGCATGTTAATTGTTGCAACAACAGACAAAAACAATTTTTTGTATTGTCACATTTATATTTTCTAGAACACATTTTATCCATCAATTAATGAAGTTTAAAATCAATAAACCTCTAGATTTTATAGTTGACTACTAGTACATGTACCTAGATTCTATGAAATAGACCATAAACACGAGGCACGATTTTTACTGCGAAACTGCAAGGGTCAAATAAAAACACGTGGTCTAAAATTTAAATGACAATAACATTCGCAGGGGTGGTACCATTGCATAGGATACAGAATGATTTCAATTAGATTTAAATGCTTTTATTTCTGATAGCATGGCATACAAATCTCATAGCATTGCATTGAAATCTCATAGCAATTTATTAAAATCACATGCCATAGAATAACATAAAGTTGTAAAAGATATGAATGAAATGATTGTACATATATAAGCTGCAGACCTCTAAACATTTTGATATAGTTTGTTTTAAAGGTGTCACATGTGTGGACGTACATTTAACATTGTCGTGTAACTCAGTCTTGATGAAATACTCAAATTTGACGAACTTTTACCAGTCATAGAGAAAAACTACGTCTAATATACTGGTATATACCACATTATCAACAAACAGAAAAGTCCACATAAATGTATAACGATGAATAAACTCACAAAATGTTATGTAGAGAAGGTATGATATAAAACAAATTAGCCATTAGTTGCACTTATACATAATCAAGTTGATTGCTTTCCTACCTGAAAACTATTCGTAAATCCATTGGGAATGCCAATGTATTATTACTTTACAATTAAGTAGTCACTGATGCCCCGATTCCCAAACCTTTTCATTTAGTTTTCATTTCCGGTTAACCTGACTTTACATCTAGTCGTGATCGCTCGCTTGACACCGGCAATTTGCACAATCTTATTTTTCTAGTTATATACAGTGCATAATATTATAACATTTAAAACCTTAAAACCTGTTAAGAGATTGTTTAATACCAATAAAGACATTGAACACAATAAAAAAATGTTGTCGTTGTGCTTATACGACCCTATGATAAAATGAAGCTATGTATAAATGCGCTATAAAAAATCAATATAATAAAATTAAATAATGTAAAGTTTATAGAAGTATGCTGTCCTTGGGGTTAAAATGAAGTCATTTAACAAAATTACGTCTGAAATACCCAAATAAATAGCCACATTTAGTGCATTTTGATATTTGAGGTGACCTTTGCTATTAACCAGATTATATCATACAGTATAAGTGTAGCACGTTTCACAAATAGGGTAAAAAATATAACTAGTTACATATAACAAAATGACGAAAATCCCTGTCTTTGTAATTTTATAATGAATTTGTTCTGAAGTGCAGAAAGCGATAAATTCAATACACATTTCTGCAGTTAATGTATATGCATTAAAATGTTTTTTGCGATGGACCTTAAAAAGAACTTGATAGTATATTTTTTTAAACTTAGAAAATATACGAGAGTTGGTGTATATGATACAAGTTGTAAACATGTAAAAAGGAGGAGACTTGCTATTGTTGCTGATATTACCCCCCAAAATCCAAGTCAGCTTTCTTAAAATTAGTATTTGAAATGCAAAAGTAAAGGTTTGATAAATTAAATTTCAAATTACAATCAATTATCACTTATTTGAAAGCATAGTTTTAAAAGTCGATATTTGATAAAATGTCGTAAAAATCTGGACAAGGATTCGCGGTTTAGCAATAATATTGGCTTAAAACCAGTAATTACATGTAGTACTGTTAATAACTTTTACCCCTAAAAATTGAATTATTTTAATTGTACTTTGGCAATTCACAGTTACTGTTAATATGATGTTAATATATTCCCTCACTTAAAGGTGTCCGTGCACTACGTCCTGTTAGGGATTTAACAATATATGTTCGACTCTAACATAATTAGTTGTCTTCTTTTTTTTATTTTTGGTTTTTATTTTGCTCTACGTACCTTTTTACACAATGTCATTGATTAGGGAAATATAATGATATACTAGTATATTTCTACAAAATGACAAACAGAAAAGAAACAAGTTAAGTATTTCTAGCATTTGAATAATCCTTTGCTGTATCATTTTGATTAGGAGGCTCATAACGTGAAATCCCTATTCTTCTGTATGATTAAAAATAACGTTGTAGATAATTCTTCGTTGAAGTTATAAGCAACTGGATCACTTGTTAAGAATCGCTAGCATCACACCGATACTTAATAGCTTCATAAATTACCAATCTCTTTGAGCGGATCTATAGATTAGTCGTCTTTCACTAGCAAGTGGGTGCACTTCTCTACCCACAATTCCTTTTTTTCTTGTAACTAGAGCCATTGGTATTTTAGGGACAGAAAGATCTAGTATTAGATAGTATATAATTAACCATTATCAACTAATGTTTAAAAAGGCGCTTGCATTGCCGATAGAAAAGAAAATTGACCGAAAACCTCAGTGTTCTAGCATTGTTTTATCGAATTTAACAATTATATTTATTGAAAACAATACTTTATTAAGGTAACTGTTTGACTTGACCCGGTTTTATTTTTGCTCCTTTTGCTCTCGTTGTCAGCGAGTGAATTCAATACTGTGCGATTTTTTTCCGTTTCAAATGATCTTTCTTCCAACACAACTGTGTCTGAGCGAATTTTCAAGGTTAGAAGGGCATAAGTTACACGAGGTGCAAATAACCCTGTATACAGTAATATTTGGTCCGTGCAACACATTAAAAAGAACATCGTATTTAAAGGGTTATCGTCCTTTTTCACCCTGGATGACTGGTTTTTAGTTATTTCTCTTTATTTTTTAACTTCCTTATTGTATAAGTGTGCACGGGTACATCTGATAACAACATGGGTGTCTTAATGTTTACGTTGATTTGGGGTTATGCTTTATTTGCAGTTGTACAGAAATCGGCAGCAAGGATTTCAACATCTCAACTTCACCAAGACATTGATGTAGTAGAGTTTGCAGTTGAGTCAGACACGGCATCAACAGTGGTGGACTTTTGTAAAAGATATGGTTGCTCATTTCTTGGAAAGGTACTTTCATTATCGACTGCATTTATATATACCACACTAGCACATATATTTTTTAAACATATGCATGATGATTGTGTTTTTCTTCACATAAAAGTATGCTTAGTCGAAGTCAAAGATCAAAATCGATATAAAGTTATTTGAATATGACTATATCAAATCTGCAAAATAAACACAATGTTGATCTTCATTACATATTTGGATCCTATTAAGAATATGGAAATATGTTTCATCACATGTTCATCTTGTAACAGAATGGAATTAGCATAAAGACTCTTTAATTTGTTTATAATTTGTTTCCGCATCTTCTCTGTAATATTCTGAAAAGTTGACTCACATTTATTTAAGAAAACAAAATTGGCAATAAACTGAAATGATCTCTAGTATACTATCTCATAGATTTGTGTTCATGTGTTGCTATTTAATAAAACTGAAGGGTGTATTCTTTTCTAACCAAGCCAATAACTAGCAAGGAAATATTTTACCCATGTATCAATGTTGATCTTATTTCCTGCAGGAGATTAAACCTAAAAGTCAACATATTATTTATTAATGTTCCGTTTTAGATAACAAGCGAATATTTCCATATCAAATGCAAGAAATGGAAAATAAGAAAATTTGGTGAAGAAAAGAAACTGCAAGACTCTGCGAGGAGATATTATCGGGTAATTTTTTAATATGAGATTAGATATAAAAAAGTCCTTAGCTATAATATAAATTTCAAAATTCATATCATTGCCTTTACTCTGTTTTTTTTTTATTTACTGTGTAAAGGCAATGCACAGTTTGTCAAAATAACAAACTAAAAACTGTTTTTTAGAAATATCTTTAGGCTGATTATTATCTTTCTTCTTTTTCTTTTAGACGTTTCTTTAAACCTTAACATCTCGCTTGTTTGTTATCCGATTTAATTCAAATTAACAGGGTACATTGGAAATGTCACTAGCTAACTATGACTAAAAGATTTGTGCGATCGGTACTTCCTGTTTCGAGAAATTTCCCTATAAAAATTATTTTAATGGGTCTTGTGTACCTAAAAAGGCTCCGAGATGGTCGGTAGAAAGAAGTTTTAAATTACAAATCTTCAAAGTAGGCACTTTAACGTTGTCCTCCCAGTTTTATCAACATACTTATTCTATTAACAAACTGAAAACGAAATTTTTGTTTTTAAAAATGTTAAATTTTGCTCATGTTTTTCCTCTATAACCTTTTAGTCCTAAATATTTCCTAAATACATATAGAACAAAATTTGTGCAAAATACCAAGGGCTTTCATTCGGTATTATGAAGAAAGGGGCTGGACCCTTAAATTACTGATCCAGATCCCCCAAAATCCTTTGCTTTATAACTATAAAACGGTAAATTTTTCAAAAGGAGTACCGCTAGGAAAAATGTTGTTTGTGATCTTATTAATCTCTTAAAACTGTTTTTGTGTTCTTGTATTGCATAATAAGAGGGTAGAAAGTAATACGTGTAGTCCAGTACTTGTGGCAATCTGGCAAATAAACGGTACCTGCTTGTGCTTTAAAGTAAAAAAAAAAGACGCATAAACGTTGATTCTGACTAGTTGGAATGCTACACATTATCAGAGAAATGCTTTTACTGTGTGCAATTTTTTAACACGTTTATGGATATTTGTTAATTTAAAAGTTCATATATGGAAACAAACTTTAAAAAGCATGAAGTGAGATTTAATTTAATCTTTTCACCTCAACCACTTTTGATATTTAGGCACATGGTATAAATGAAAACTATTGTCATATCATAACTGCAATTGCATTCTAAAGCATTCCTTCCCGTAAGCTTTGTGTGTATGGTTTCATAACTCATCCCTTACATGTAGTGAGAGTCACCGAGCGTGGATCCGATGATGACACAAATATTTTACATTTTACCTACAAGTTTTACGTGTGCAATGACATGCGATGGCTATGGAATTTAAAAGAAATAGATTTTGTGGTCATCACAAATTCATTTAATCGGTTTTTGTTTTTTTTAATGATAATAAGTCCGCATGTTGCTTCTTTACATGCCATGCTATGAACTGCACAGAACTTAGTGCAGTGACCGATGCTCGGTCAGTACACCAACCACATGTTAAAGATAATTCTTGAAATTGTATTCACATAATTTAATATGTTCTATGCTATAAATTATAACAATGTTCAATAAAACGCTATATATATTCTCCGATATTCCACATTTTTTTTTCGTTTTCGTCCGTTTTGAAAAAATATTAATTTGTTTAGTCCGTAATCTTGTCTGCATCAGCCATACGTTTGCTTTTATGTCCGAGTAAGGTAAAAGCAACCGTCAGGGTGATTGAGTATTCCTTTTCAACATAGCAGGATTTACCCTGCCAGGATATGATGTAAATTTTTTAAGGCTATGTTGGGTTTACTAAAGCTTAAATTTTGTCAGCGGCTCAACCCCCAGTCTATTTCAGCTATTTTAAACAATTTACAGAATCATCACTCTATATGGTAAGACGAATCTAAATTGTATAATTCATGGCTCTTCTACCCCCAGAGCACCACAGGTGGGGCCAAATAGGCAGCAAAAAAAGAGCCAACCATCTTCTTTTCTACTCCCACACATGTGAGGGAAAAACTGAATGCACGGTTATGACGTCCATGAAGCCCTCTACCAAAATTGTGAAAATCATGACCCCTCGCCAGGGGTTCAGGCTCTAGGGTGGGACACATATGGCCATATACATGTAGTATAAATGTATTAACTCTTAAGAAATCTTCCTCTCTATTCCCATATCTATTTAAGAAAAACTAAAACCCATGGCAATGATGCCCATGAAGTTCTTCACCTAAATTGTGAAATTCACGACCCCTGGGTCAGGGGTTTAGGCTCTAGTGCAGGGCCAATACATGGAAATGTATAACCATATAGTAAAAATGTATTAAATCTCGGAAAATCTTCTTCATTTTCACACATGTGGGGAAAAAATTGCATTGTTCTGATTACCACAAACTCCTCTACCTAAGCTGTGAAACCCTGGCTCAGGGGTTTAGGCCATAAAGGGGGGGGGGGGCAATATGGCTATACATGTATATATTGTTAATGCATATAATTCCTCTACTCTCGCAAATCTTTAAGAAAAACTGACTTCATAATCACATGTATTTTAACCAGGAAGTCCTCTACTAAAGATGTAAATTTTAGAATAAAAAAAAATAGTTTTACTCTAGGGCGGGTCCAAAATTGATGTAAAGTGTTAATGCATGTATTGTTTAACTATTATTTTCTCTACTCTCACACACCTGTATGCATGTATTACAGTTAATGGAGTGATCTTCACTTGCGTCTTCATAATGGAGTTATCTTCCTGTGTTTGTCCTATTTAGTGTTATTCATTGATTTTAATGTAATTAAGATGTTGTATGATCAAAGTTATGCAAGTATATTGATCATTTGAAACAAAAACAGTTTTTAAACTTTCTAAATAAACAAATAGACTTGTAAATAGTACAGTAGTAATTGGCCAATCAAAATCACTGATAAGCAGTACATGCAAAATGATTTTGTATAAATGTAGATGTTGACAACATCTTCAAAGATGGAACAAGAGAAGTGTGTATCACAAAAAAACTTTCAATAGTTGATTTTTTAAAAATGCTTACAGGAAGAGTTCAGAGTTTCCGAGAACTACCGGTCCTACCGGCAAAACCAATAACATTTCATATATTACAGGTCCGAGGAAAGAATAAAATAAATTATAAAGAGTCATCAATAGAAACAGAACAGAAATAAATTAAAGATTGCATATTTTGGAGTTATTTATTTAGAAACAAAACAAATTAATTCTAGATTATATATTTTAGAGGTTTTTTTTGGTAATTAAAGCTCTTTTTATATTTTTTTAAGTAATTACATAACACTAAAAAGTACTGTAACATAAATATTTGTTTTAATTGGACTGATAAAATTTGCTCCGGACTGGTAGAACATACTCAGGCAACAGTCCGAATTTTCTGGTTTTTGAAAACTCTGAGAGTATCTGTCTGCCCCTGGGAATGGGTGATTGGTGGTTGTTTTAGATAAAACATTTATACTAGCCATTTTGTTTTAGTTTATCTATGAAAACATATACACATTAAACTTATTTGAAAGTCGACAAATATGGGAACATTATTTTCTATCAGAGTATTGCACATTTTTGAGTATCAGGTAATGTACTCTTTTGTGATCTGTAAGTTATTCATAAATTAGAATTAAAGGTTTCAGAAGCCTTTTTGAAAGATTTCAGGCAAGTGGTTATCATGACTATATCATAATTTTTCAACTTGAAACTTAATTAGATGCATATATGAGACTCCTCGACAAGTTTGCATATGGGCTATGGTACTCAGGTAACCCTTAGGCCTATTGGCCTCTTGTAACATTCCAAAGTTTGAAAATTATTGCTGCAACTGAATGCAATTTTTAGTATGCCATTTTGGAAAAAGGTATGATTGAGTAGCTAAATAAACCCACTTCAGGTAGATAAAAAAAGCAATGAAGGTCAATGAGGCTACATAGCTTAATATAATGTTTGTACTGGATCTGATTTACTGTATAGTAGCCAATTAATTACATTGAATATTCGTGATCTGTATTCAGAATCATAGCAGCTACCTAGCTCTACATAGTAGCAATATGCAAGCAAAGTAATAAAATCATAATTTGTTCAGTGTTTTTTACTTTAACCTAGCAGCTGGGATAGTTGCTATTGTTATCATGAGAACTGATTTTTCAATCAGTTGGAAAGGTTGTCGATTTACGATAATCGATTTGAGATTTTATAATCTATAATTATCAGGTTGTTACATGTTTAAATACTATATCTATCATTCTCGTTTAGGAGAAGAGCTCTATTTACAAATTTAGAAAAATAACCAATTTGAATAAATAAGTTATACATATTTTTTCTATGCGAAATAATAGTTAATAGCTAAACAAATCATATCTTAAAATTTTACACAGATATGATGGTTATTTTGTCTACCATCGGGCCTCCTTAATAGAAAACAATACAGCATAACTCTTAAAAATTAAGCCCAGCAGAACCTTCTGGAAAAATTCATGACTACTTTTACCGAGTAGAATTTTAGCAAAGGGGTTCACCACATGTGCATTGTAAGTTCTGGGTTCAAAACGCCCCAAGACGGAAAGCAGAGAGTGTGTGATTTCATTGACAAATATATAACTTGCTCCATTCCAAACGGAGAGGAAGATTTTAAGTTGCACAATGCAGTTCTCCAAGTCCAGCAACACACTAAAAGCCATTTTAAGTCGTGTAGAAAAGGTGGGAAAGAATGTCAATTTAATTTCCCCAGAACGCCATCAAGCAAAACGTACATTTCATCACCAACTGAGGAAACATCAAAAGCTAAAGTCGAAGTTGCAGATGATGAAATAAAGCTACAAAGATCAGAGGCAAGTAATGTTTTACAGAATTTTTGGAAACAAATTCAAGCCGATGATTTTGATGTTGATAAAACAACAACAGACATTTTCAAAGATCTTAAAATCACACAAGAGCTCTATGAAGAAGCGTTTCAGTTGATGACGGCGAAACAAACTATTGTCCTTAAGAGAAACCCCAAAGAACAGTGGATTAATCAGTATAATCCATAATTATTTAAATGCTGGGATGCCAATATGGACATACAGTTTGTTCTTGATCCTTTCAGTTGTATTGTCTATGTAGTCTCCTATATATCAAAAGCTGAGAGAGAAATGTGCATGCTTTTGAAACAGACAAAGATAGAAACTTCTGAAGGAAACATGAATGCAAAGGAAACTATGAAAAAAATTGGATCGGCATATTTATCTAATCTGGAGGTCAGTGCTCAGGAGGCTGTTTTTCGAATTTGCAATCTGAGAATGAGAGAATGCTCGAGAAGAGTGGTATTCGTTCCAGTAGGAGAAAACCCGACAAGGTTGAGCCAACCTCTCTCTGTATTTGACTAAAAACAAAACACAGGTCCCTGAAATGAAAGACGGTGATTCAGAGAACCAGTACGATGAAGATGACATTTAGATAACGACCATTGTTGATCGCTATCAACAAAGATCCGTTTGTGAACCTTTTCCAAATATTTGTTTAGCTACATTCTGTTCTGAATACAGAGTTCTGTCAAAGTCACAAATTCCCCAAAAACTATGAGGGTAATGGTGTTAAAAAATCCAGACATGTAAACTTGTAAATCCAAATATGCAATCGTGTTGATGTGTGAGCCTGAGCATGAATATGTGTAATTCTGATCGTGTAACCTATAAAACTCGGGCATAAACACGTGTAAGATTTGACTCAGTTCCTTCGCATGATGCACATTTTGCAACTTCATTGTTTACATTAGTTAATTAAACCTTCAACTTTGCACACTTTCAATCCGTAGTTTCTGCGTTTGTAACTTCAGGCTCGGCAATAGCACATCTGACATGATACAAATTGAAAAATGTACAGTCTACAAATGTCGAATTTTGACATGACCTTATATGGCAACTGCCTTGCTGCGGGAAAAGGCATGCCGTAACCGCCGGATCGGAATGAACGAAAAATAAACATAATATTCAGCTAAACTGTTGCAATAAGCTTTTAATGAACGACACCTTTTCTATCGAAAACACCGGTATTATTTTTAGAAAAAAATTGAGGTATGATTGAAACTGGACCAAACAGGAAGAGGTTCATGTAGAAAAAAAATCGTTGCCGATGTGACGAATGCGCTAATTTCCGTAATATAATTCTCATGGTATTATAAAAGGAAATGCCTAATATCTTATATCTCTAAAAAAAAAAGAATTGACATGTTATTTAAACTGGAATATAAGTAAATGCGTACTCTTTTCTAGAAATGAGACGAATCAAGAAATTTCCTAAGGAGGTAAATATATTTTGAGCGGCATGGGGTTCGAAGACCGCCGTGAGGTCCCATGTTACTCCATTGCTTCTGAATTCTAAGAATTTTGAGAGTGAATTTTTAACCGGGTTTCCGATTATTGAAATAGTAAAAATTGCAGACGGGCGAGTTGCTGTCAAAAAGGTACCCTTATTGTACCGATAACTCCTCGAACAGTTTTCAAGATAGGAAGTTGTTCTTTTGCAGATCATTTATACATAGATATCAGAAGTATGCAAATTGCTAGGATTTTGATTCCTGATAATTTATAATAATATCAGCTGTTGAACTTAGTCATTTTTGGGCAAAAGCATTGCATATAGAGTACCCCATTTTTACTCTTGTTATTTTTCTGAATTAGTTAGAAAAAACGACCTGCAAGGATTTAGTAATTTTTTGCGGAAAAATTTATGTTACTTTACATGTATTTATACTTTTTGTTGTTGTGTAAGTGAAAGATAAATAATAACACAATCTTCAATAATAATAAAAAAAAACTAGCGCATATTTTTTGTGCGCCGTAAATTGAAGTTTTACTATGGGAGGCACTGTAGCTCAAAGATCTTCCATCTGTATTTTTAGACAAGGAGCTACAGACCTGCAGCTAGTTCACAAGTGGCTGTAAAGCTGTATTATACTAGCTCTCCAGAAAATTGTTATCAGCCAACTTCACAAAGTGAGTCTGTATTGAACCGACATTCAGGACGTCATACTCAATCCCGTAATAATTGCTTAAAATAACGTTTAAGACATGTCAATTTTTACCTGCATGATAGGCTTTTTTTCCTATATATTGCCGACAATGCAAAGAAACATTTCTTAAAATGATTTATACATATTTTAATTTCACGACAGTTAACCTTATCTTTGGAATTTTTATTCATTTTTTTTAAAGAGGGTGTCGCTTCTTATGTCTCATATAACCGGGTAATCACTATCTCAAAACCAATGTATTTAAATAATTTGTTTTTCTTATCGATAACTTTGCAACTCTGCTGACGGACCCCGTGTAATTTTTCGCGTGGGGAGGGGGGGTCTTGTCACAACTTTGTGGTAGCGATAAGGATGCATTTGGAGATATTTTCTTAATTCAGCCGAGGCCTATACTTTAACAATTTGTTGCATGTACTCTAATAACAGTGGCGTCGGAAGCAAATTGAAAGGGGGGGGGGCTAAACTAATCATGAAAAATATTGACAAGAATTCCCATAATCATGAAAATTCTTATCCGTGGGGGGGGGGGGGGGGGGTATACCAATAACTCCAATCTCACCTACCTGGGGGGGGGGGGGGGGGGGGGTGCTAGTATACCTACTATGACTCTTATTTTCAATATCACTATTAATATTTCTCCCTTAAGGTCTTTTTAGGAACAATTTTGTTTGTTGCAAGGAAAACGTAGGGGGTGGGGGTTGAATCCTCTCTGTTGCTATGTTCATAATGGTTAGGTCTAACTTGGCAAAAAAGTGTGGGGGGGGGGGCTAAGTCCCCCCCTAGCCCCCTCCCGGTTCAGACGCCTATTAATAAAAATGCGTATATATCTTCATACACGTGTATTCAAACAAAGTCATTAAATGTAATTTTTTCAGTTCTATGAGGATATCTGAAGCCGATCGAATTCTTTACTCGCATCTTTTATACATTCTCTTGATAAAATGTACACCAATCTCATAATTTAATTTTCCGAAAAATAATACTCTATGAAATGTTGTTATCCAGAGATAATATGATTATAGGCTTACCTAATATTTTTTTTTTATTTATTCCGTCCCTATTCCGGCGATTACAGCATGCCTTAACCTGCAGCTAGCATTTCTCTATCAGTGACGTCATTGTTTCCATATAAGGTCATGTCAAAATTCGACAAGCTTGTAGACTTTACATTTGTCAATTTGTATCATGTCAGATGTGCTATTGCCGAGCCTGAAGTTACAAACGCAGAAACTACGGATTGAAAGTGTGCAAAGTTGAAGGTTTAATTAACTAATGTAAACAATAAAGTTGCAAAATGTGCATCATGCGAAGGAACTGAGTCAAATCTTACACGTGTTTATACCCGAGTTTTATAGGTTACACGATCAGAATTACACATATTCATGCTCAGGCTCACACATCAACACGATTGCATATTCGGATTTACAAGTTTACATGTCTGGATTTTTAACACGATTACCCTCCATAAAAAACAACGTGAGGGTGTTTATATGTTGCAGAATAACTAAGGGTTTGTTCAAAAGAGATGTACACTGATTCAGCTGTTATTCGATATCCGAGGTTCAATACAGAAAAGAACTCTATAAAAATATTATCAATCTCTTCTGCAGTTGAATCTACCTTAGGGGCAAGTAGTACATCTAAAGCCGCCAGGGTTCGACATGTATCAAACATTTTACGAAAGTGGTTATGTTTGTTTAGAGGGGTCTAACAAATTAGAGCATGTGAAACAAATTGTAGAAACTACATTATTGTTGACAGCATTTACAGGAACAGCTGCATTCAATATATATATATAGGTGGTTGCAAAATCCACCATGCGTTATCTTTGAACAAGTACATGCCAATTCCATATGAACCACTGAGAGAGCAAAGTTTAAGTCAACTATGTGCTAAGTTGGAAAATTTGCAAATACTTGTCATAGATGAGGTATCCATGGTTTACAAGAAACTTTTGAATTATATACATGAAAGGCTGATACAAATTAAAAGAAATAAGTGTCCTTTCGGTTGTGTATCAGTTCTTGCCGTTGGGGACTGTTATCAACAGCTGCCACCTGTGAAGCAAAGTAAAGCTGAAAGATTGTACAAAGAAAATGCTAGATATCCTTGTGATTTTTGGAAAGAGTATTTCAAACTTGTAGAATTAGATGAAATAATGCATCAAAGAGAAGATCTAGCCTTTGCAAACAACTTCAATTCGCTACGTACTAGAACTTTAAACCAGGAATTAGGAGAACACATTTTGCATATCCTGAAACGATGTATTTGAGTAGGAAAAGAAAATGCTTTACAAGTGTTTGCAACAAACGATGAGTTGAATGAACATAATTTAAAGATGATTAAGGGTTTTTGCACAGATTTACGAGATATATTGGCAAAAGATTTTGAAAGGGACAAAACAAGTGGAAAAATGTCTTTAAGGTAAAAACCGTTTGCACGAAACAAAAGAGATGGTTTGTGCAGCTTGCAAGTATTATCTGTTAATGCAAGAGTCATGTTAATTTGAAATATAAATGTATCAGATAAATTTGTAAGTTATTAGAACAATCACTGAATTTAAAAAAAGAATCAAATGGAGACATTAAATCAATCAATGTCTTGTTTGACGACCAAATTGTTGGCAAAAAAGCGGAATAATAAAAGATGAAAGTTTTGTCGTTCAGATTCATAGAATTAAAGAAGAATTAAAAACAGCAAAAAATAAAACTTTCATCAGACATCAGTTTCCCCTTTGATTAGCATGGGCTTGTACTGCACACAAAGTGCAAGGACTTACAACATCTGAAATAGCTTTTGATTTAAACCGAGTTTTTCCTCCAGGAAAGCAGAATCTGAAAACTTGTTTTTTTTAGAAAGCACAGTTTAAACCAACCCAACAAAAACGAAGCAAAGACTGTTCATACATAAATTTTGTCAGCTCGATTCATCGAAAAACACAACTATCCAATTTCTCTGGTGGATATCTATTTGTAAGTTGTAACAACATTGGTTGCAATTCAAAAAAATCAATATAACCAATGGAAAATTGATACCCGATTATCTCTCATTTCGCCAAATATCGTTTTTAGCGTATTAGCTTCTCTGTGAAATATTAATTGAAATAGCCTCATGGTAGCTATAATAAATTGGTATCGGCTTTGCTTGAATTTCTGATCGATGTAGTTTTGAATACACATGGTCAATAAATGTAAGTTGTTGCTATCAGGCACACACTTGACTTTTTTATGATCTGTCTGCACTCATTTACTTCCAATAAATATGTACTAAAACCTTTGAAAAATCGTCACCAGCTACGTAAAATAAACAAGTATAAAACTGTAAAATGGCGACTCGATCTGATTGTGAATTTAACATTCCTTCATCGGTTAGCGTGTTTTAGAGAGTCTTCGGAAAATAAAGCGTCAACATTAATAGTAATTGATGCATTTTGAGGTAATTTAATGTTCCTACAGACTGAGTTACAAAATAAGATTAATCACGGAATCAGTCTATAATTGTACTAGTTTGCACCGTAAAAACGGTTGTGTACTAGTATGTTTGAAGGTACATGTCAGTTGTAAAATAAAATGTGCCATTGATCGATTTATGTTCTATAAAATGTAATTTCTGTAATACCTATTGTGAATTATTTGATTTAAGCTCCACAAAATAAATAATGCCACAAATTAAATTGATGCGTTATTATAAAGAATGATTGAATTTATTCTTTAAAGCACGATGCTGATAAACGAATTGGGAACCTGTTTAAAACATCAATCTTTACACCTTAAAACACAAAAAGTGATTATTGAAAGAACAACTCTTGGTCGAATTTGCGGTGATTTGATTAATTTTTGCAGTCTTGATACAAAGTAAACGTCATAGCTCGCATTAGGGAATGAAATATCAATATCGCGTAAGAGTGGGCGGGACATCAAATCGGACAATAAAACGCTTCATTAATAAGCTGCAACCCGTGATTCGACCTGTTAAACTGTAACATCATCTATAGACGAGTTTGTTGCAAGAAATGATTAGGTCTTCCGTCGTAGCTGCGTCATACTTGTGACGTGATACAAAAAATTGATAGCTGACCATGGTACCATATTAGATGTATAAACACTGAGTAAAAGAAACGAAGTACTTTACTACATGTTTATAAGCAAATACAGATCTTAACACGTTGTCTATAGTTTGATTCGCCGTATTTTATTCACACAGTGGGACTGTGGTTATGGCCGGTATGAAGATGTAAAGAGCATTGGCAAACATTTTACACACATTTTTATCGAACGCAAGCACCAATGAATATTTTAGTATATATGCGGAAATCCTGGAAATTTTACAGGGAGTTTTGAAGAATAATTTTGTTTTTCGAGGAGGGGGAGCATGCACGGATCAGAAAATTTTTCCGAGGTGGGGGTTGAGGGTCTTAAGGTTATATGAGTTTGCCAAGGGATGTCCGAGGCATATTTTTGTCAAGTTTATAATGCACACGTAATTGAAAGAAATTTTGCGGGGGGGGGGGTTTCGAACCCTTCCCCTTCCCATCTAGATCCGCGCATGGAGAAGACCGATGCCGTTAATTTTACTGTAATTTTAACCATTTTTATTTAATTATTCATTTTCAAAATTATCGGAATGTCAATATTACCTGTCAAAGCAGTTAAAACTTAAGATACGAACCTTTTAGTCTCAGTGAGTATTGCGTCCGCGTTCAAAAGTAATGGCAATATTCAAAAAATTCGGATGAACGATCTGGGTCCTAGGTCGTCCATCCGATTCTTTTTCAAACTAAGAGCTACAGACCTGCAGTTAGAGATTGTCAAACTCTTATTGATTATGTCAATTTGTTTTGTCTCAAAAAATCAGGTTTTTTTAATCAATAAAGGTTTACCTTAAAAAAAAGAAGAAATCGGGCACAATTTTCAGCGCTAGCATTTTACAATTTTATGGTCTTATAGAATTTCAAGAAGCAACTCTTCATTGCTTTATCCGAAATATTGCATGGAAAAAAGATTTACATCGATTTTTTTTAATTACAAAAGGATATACAAAATGAACTTAGATTAACCGCTAACAAACAGGCATAAACAGAGACTGATAACTAATAATTTCTTCTCTTTTTTTACATCAAAAGAAATTCAAGAATAAATCAAAATATATTTTTTCTTTATATGCGTTAATGAAAACGTAGATCAGCGAGGGGTTCTTTGTCGTGCAAGCACCTACTTAATAGATTGTTACACGGATCTAAAACGATGACAAATATCGAAAAGGCAATATTGTGGGTGAAGGATGAATGTGAAGTTTGTTTTTGAGGTTTAGTTATGATACATGTAATTATAATTATCTAGATCAGTTTTGTTTGTTGGTTTGTTTTGTTTATTAAAAAGGGGAATAAAGAAAATGAGTAATTTCTAGGCATGTAGTATCGTTTTTGAATGTGTGTATGTGTGTGTGTGTGTAAGGGGGGGGGCAAACTCATCCAACAAAGCTTGACAAGACAAAAAAAAGGGAATTTTTGAATTTTCCAAAATCTTCCAAATCTAATTCGGGGGGGGGGGGGGGGGGGGGGGGGGGCTTAGTATATCTAAAACTACAACTTCAGACATATATTTTCTTATGATCATTGGAAAAAGAGAAATATTGTATCACGCAGTTATTATGCGCAGATCATGCATGCACTCCTCTATAGTTTTCACAATTACATGTATCAGTTACTACATGTACACGTACTTACTAAGAAGAAATAAATTTCCAAAGAGATGATATCGCTAAATCATAGTTCATTTAATAGTTAAGTTTCAGCTTGTCTTCTGCCACATGCAAGCACATGAGTAATCCTGATTTAGAAATAGGCATCATGACCGGGGGGGGGGGGGGGGGGGGTTCATCGCAACAAGATTGTGTACTAACGTACTAGAGTGTACATTCATTGTTAATTTATTATTGATGTTGAATTATTATAAACAAAAAAAATAATTAATTTATTATAACATGCAGTCTGGAAAGTTAACTGGAAGAACTAAATTGCCATGGGGTTTTGTTTTCTCTATCTGCTGGACGATTTCATTTGTCTTAAATTTATAATACACAATGCTCACACGTCAACCGATTAAAAATGACTGTATTATGGATTTATAAATCGTTCTAAAACATTCGATCTGATATATCATTGTTGACAATTCAAAACTTTGAACGATTAAATTGGTTTTTATACCTACCCCGACCCTGACGAAAGAATCAATTCTGACCAATGGAAATTTTATTTACAAGACTCCGCGCCAGAATGTCTCATTCATTAATTTTTCGCAGTTATAGTAGACGAGTCCAAAAAAGGAACTTTTGAGACACATCATACAACGTGACCATGTACCATGAATGCAGTTTACTTTGCGTCTATTTTCTTATAATTGAGAGTCCTTCTTATGATTGCTTGAAAATGAGGGAAAACCTTGAATATTGTAAATCTTTGTGTCATATAACATGTGAAACTGTTTTCATTCCCCCCACAAACATGATATAATGAAATAATTTTAATGAAAACAATATAAATATACGTCATAAATCCCATATCAAACAACATATTACCACTTGAATCTGTGCGTCTTTTAATGAATTAATGAACAGAGGCAAATTCTAAAATGTATTTTTAAAAGTAATGCTAGGTGCAAGTCTGTAGCCCTTGTATGAAAAATTTCGGATGGTAGTCAATTTTTCCGGGATCCAGACCGAGAGCTACATGTATGCAGCTAAGGTAACTAATAATGCTTCCAATGAAATACTTTATTTAGTAATGCAAGCTTTTAAGAAAGTAGTACTTATCTTTGTTTAAAAAAAAACACCCCAATACTTTGTCTTACATTCGCTATTTGTAAAACAAGCAGAACCAGTATCAGTCCGACCCTCACCATATACATTGTTCGAATTTAATTGCCCTGGTAGTGCATTGCTTTGCAATTTCTTTTAAAAATTAAACACTTAAAGTGTTTATCTATAAGGCTATTAATTCATATGTACACATAGCGTACACACGTGATTCAAAATAACCCAGATGGAAAACGATAAAGAATTCAGTCATTGGTTCTACATTTTATAGAATTTGTAATTCTAATTAAAAAAAATAAACATTGCGGGTCTGACTGTTCGTTAATGTGTCAATCTATCAATATACAGTTTGTTAATTATTTTCGATTGCTAAGGCTACAGCGTATTTGATGAACATTGAACCAAAAATTTTCCATGCAACTTTTTTCCATGGGAAAAAGCGAGAACAATTATAAATTTTTGGAATTTAGAATTGTTTTTGTCATAAATGATTTATAAATTGCTGCTGAAGGTTGTTTGGTATTTTCGTTTGTAGATGTTTTGCAAATAAAAACCACGAGACGCGGGGCAAGTCATAATTAATATCCTTAATAATCATAACTAAAAATAAGCGGCTTTGGATTCAAATATTATCGTAAACGAATATTAAGTTCACTTTTTAAATCATCTCCACGATGATAATATTATCTGTAATTGAGTTTAATTACCATGCATTGGAACCATTTTATTAACACATCTCCCAGTACTGAAACAATTCAAAATGTCTCCGTTACAGTAAAACAGTGGGGCGTTCAACATGTGTACGTCCAGCTCTACAAGCACATGCACTGTCGTCTGGGCGAAGGCCTGAATACAGCTAGCGACTGTACTATCGATCGGTTACCTGAGTCTCGTAATGCATCTGTATATAGAAAGGTGCACAGTTATGAACAAACAAGAAAAATAAGGTAAAAGAGGTTCATCTTTATGAAATGAAAATGTACATATGAATAAAAACATTTGGGAATTTTATGTGGAATCATCTTTACGCGCTGCATGTAATAGTTAGTGCATTACAAGAAGCCCTTTCATAACCTCCTACACGTGCACACACCCACAAAAATGGACCGAACTGACAACAATTGTTTCTGCAAATACTGACTATAAATTACGAAAACATCAAATTGAATAGTACGGAAGAATTTGGTTTTAATTTCTTTACAACTTTGCTTCAATAATGCATTAGAAGTTGTTATTCTTTTACAAGTTATTGACAAAAAAAACTTTGGACGCCTCTTACACCCTAATTATAGGGACCAGCCCCTTTTTCTGTATACCGAATGAGAGGTCTCGGTAAAACCAAGAACTTTAAAAATACATCTTATAACAAATTATCATCTGGTAGAAAACTAAAACGGAAAATATGCGATTTTTTTGCATTTTTTTCTAGCCTTCGTTTCAACATATATACCACTCTTTTTATTTGCATTTGAATAACAAATAAAGTATGTCTTGCACAAATTCACTGTATCAGCTTTCAAACCAGCCCATCTTTGAGACTCTGCAAGTCATTGTTTAACCCACCGGACAAAAGAGGTTGTTAAATTTAACTAAAAGGGGAATTACTCAAAACCGGATGAGGATTTTCATCAACTAAAATATGCAACGACAACATAGCGCGGCATGTTATCAGACCTGAAAATTACAAAACAATCGGTGAACAAACGAGCGAGATATTAAGGATCAAAGTGGGCGTCTAAAATAAAAAAAATTCTGAACATTTTTCAGAATAATAGTAAGGTCTTCCGATCCTAGCGGAAGACATTAAATAGTGTCGTCACTAAACGCATCGCTATATCGGCCAAAATGTATAATCTAGGGGAGACTTGGGATAACTAACTTGGAAAACTACTGCAATACCTGTTATTATATACAATACATGTGATTCAAACTAATCGTTGAAATACGCGCTTAAAAGATAATGTAGAAAAGTAAGTTACCAGCTTTTATGTTAAAGAAAACATATCTTTCAAGATTAAAATTATATCAATGCATGGAATAACGAATGACGCGGCTTTACAAGTCTATTTTCATTACATTGACAATTGTATTCACTCTATTTCAACTCACGCAGCTTCGAAGGAAGACCTACTCGTTGCTCTGCAACGAGCTCCGCTCTAGTTCTTTTTTTCTCTTCTTTTTTTTTTTTGTTGATACTAAACAATACGACTGTTGCCTTAGTTTTGAAATAGATTGTAAAAACTGATTCAGAATACCCAAAATGAATTTGAAAAAGAACAAGTATAAAGTAAAACTATTTGAAATTTTTATGTATGAAGTATTAGTTTATACATGTATGGCCATAGAAATCAAGTTTTGAATAATACATATGAAAGATTATATGTTGACCCCATAATAATAACTTGATTCGTAAATGCGTTGCTACAATCAGGACGATGGAAAATCACCCAAATCACAAAGCATTTACCCTAATCGCAACTTTCCAGGCCTTCTTACATGTACATAGCTCGCATAACTCTGAAAGGCATCAGATGTATCACCGTCGGATCTAGTCAAACTACTTATTGTCTTAACAACAGGCTATTTACTTTCCTGTCGAGTATTTAAGGGACAAGGTACACTTATCATATTTTGTATTGCCCAAAAATCTTCGAGAAAATATTATAGATTAGATATGTGATTTTTCTAAATGTTGCCGCATAAATAACAGGTCTTTCGCGTGCATGTCACAAAATTTGCCGAAGTATGGAATATGTATAACATTTTTAAGTTACGTCTGTCATTCTTGCTATTTGAAAGTATCTGATAGACAATAATGGAGGTCCTGGATTAATTTTCTGCGTATTAAATGATTTGCGATGTAAATTAATCGCCAAAGCGAGCATTAGATGACCGCGAATATAACCGGAAATAGTGTACAATATTTTTTGGTGATTGGTTATTTGTTTTAGTTTCTATATTGGTAAAGATGCAAGGCGATATAGAATTCAATTTTGGTTGAATATAAATATTAATGAAGGAGAAAACCATTCACATGATTTTCCAATGCACATGAATTTCTACGTTTTGTAAGTCCAAAATTAAACGATTTAGACTCAGCATATACTTAGGTTCACTTAGCTATTTGATTTTTCCGTATTTTAACATTCGTAGGTTATAAAATATATGTGAGGCATTTCTGAAAACAAAGATTAGACCGAGCAAATCTTAAAGTTACATGTAATAATTGGTTATTTTTTTTGTAGATCAAAAGTTTAGAAAGGCAATATTTCCACATTTATCATCTAAGAACAAATGACCCTCAATGGTCAAATATGTGGAACCTGGTACTGTAATATGATGTTTATTTGCTTATCCTGAGTTCAAATAAAAAAAATAATCATCTGAAAATCACTGCTATTTTGAAACCTAAAAGATGAGAGGACTATATTATTTTGAACTCATCAAACAAAAGCATATATCTTTTTAATCCATCAAAAGAACGAAGATGTCTTTCCAAACACAAGAGTAGCGGAGGCTTGGAGACACGGATTGAATGGCTCTGGAATTACCATTGCTGTTCTCGACGATGGCATCCAAGTCGACCATCCAGATCTCAGAAAAAATATTGTAAGAAATATTGAAATGATTTAAATATCACTTTCTACATTACAAAAAATCTTAAATTTTTAAAAATCTTAAATAAAATACTTTATCATTATTTCTTTTTCAGGATACCTATCACAGTTATGACTTCATAGATCAAGATTCAGATATCACTCCAGATAGAATCACTGACAGGTATATGTACATATAGTTTAATTTTTATGATTGAAGATAAGTTAAAAAGTATTTTCATTTTAGAGTTATTAATAGCCTTTCAAATTCATATTTTCAAACATGTCCATTATTGTTAAAAACTTCCTAAAAAGGTAAATATAAAACTTTAGGTATTTTGTAATTGGACAAAAACAAGCATATGGAAAGAAGTGAGAGTAGGAGAGTTAATAAAGGCTGAAATGGTGTTTAAAGCTTATTTTCTATGTCATTCGCAAAAGCCATGGTACAGAAGTTACCGGACTAATTGCAGCAGAAGCAAATAATGACGTGTGTATAGTTGGAGTTGCTCACGCTTCTACAATTATAGGTACATGAACCAAATACAAATTTCTCTGGCATGTAAAACGCCAGCAAAGTTATGGTTTGATTTAACTCTGCGTAATCCTTTGTAGGTGTAAGATTAATTGGCTCGGACGTACCAATCACCGGCATTACCGAAGCAAAAGCCCTCAGTTATCATTTAAGTAGGGTAGATATATATTCAAACAGCTGGGGACCCAAAGATGGATCGCTATATCATAGATTGGGACGTGTTATCGAGAGTGCATTAGTTGATGGTGTAACTTTGGTAAGTCTAAAAAAATTTTAACATCAATATAACTTTAAATACATGCAATTATAAAACAGATCAACCTACAACTAAACTAACAAATAAGGAAATGATGTTTTGGGTGATTCATGCAGGTCTGAAGGTGGCTTAAAATGCAGAAAAATTGAGTTATGTTAATTTTCGACGCAATGCGTGCTACCTCCATTGCCCAAGTGTATCACCAAAGAAATCTCTTCTCTGATTATATTTCATATACATGTATATTTAAATCAATTGTTATATATATTTACCATGAAAGTGTATAAAAGTAGCTAAAGTATTACCATAGTTTATTAATATTTTACCCTTGAAATGTTTTAATTATGATTGTAACTATATGGAAGTCTGTGGTCGTAACCCCGTTCGTGATCTCAATGTATCTATATTTTCGAGAGAAAAAACTTAAATTTTTTTATTTTAGTTACTTGAAGTAAATAAGAATTAATTTTTGCAATATTCCGCTTAGTATCTAGGAAACTGATTATATTACTTTCTCGCGTTTTATATATCTAATAAATGTGAGTCTGAACAAAATTTTAGCACGGGGAAATGATTTCAATTAGGGAATAAAACACATTATTGAAATATGGTAAAATTCAGATGTAACTTATGTTGACTGTATTTTTATTGTTGATGTCATTTTCTCTTTTTACAATTAAAAATTATAAATATAACTGATCTTCATTTGATAAGATCTCTACTGCAAATAGTCTTTGATTTGTTTAACACCATTGAATTATTGAGATCTTTTTCAAATCATATTTTTTACAACCATATAAAAAGAGAAAAAATGCACATCTAAAGGTTATTAGCTATTTCAACTTTATAAACCATCTTCCGAAAATAATAATGTAATAATTGTTGTTATTATTAAACGTTCAATATGATTATATGAAAAACTCATAATAGGTATAGAACAAATAGTCAACGAATGGGTACTGCTTTTCTTTTAAAGAATTAATCATGTTTTTTTTAATTCAATTCAGGGACGAAATGGAAAAGGTGTTGTATATGTATTTGCTGCAGGCAATGGCGGGAAAGATGACAACTGCAACGCGAATGGTTACGTCAGCAATCTTTATACAATTCCAATAACGAGTATAGGCATTGATCAAAAGGCAGCTCCTTATTCTGAAGTTTGCGCTTCAGCTTTCTCTGCAACATATTCAAGCATATCGGAACGATATTTGGTAATATTAGAAAACTTTAATCTGCTTATGAGTCCTCGACATCCCTGCAGTTTTTCATTTTATGACGGTACGTCAAAACAAGGCGATTTTCATGAACTAAAAACATGATTATATCGCCAAAACCAGGGGCCCGTTTCATTAAAAGGCGTTATATACGACGAAACTTAAAGGAAGTG
Organism: Magallana hongkongensis; assembly: GCA_015776775.1. Lineage (NCBI taxonomy): Eukaryota > Metazoa > Mollusca > Bivalvia > Ostreida > Ostreidae > Magallana > Magallana hongkongensis. Next base: position 11,352,488 of record CM027471.1, read on the forward strand.
AACATGAAAAAATTATCAAGGGCTCAAATTTGTCTGTTTGATGTGTATAATGATATCTGAAAACCGTTTAGACAGAGCTTTCCTCAGTAAAAAGATATACCACTTAGAATAACTAATTCTTGCAATCCATGAGCGCTGCCATATTGTTAAAATCATTACCTCCCTGCTGGGTTATCTCTAAGCATCTAAGAGAGGGCAGCACTGATGCTGCCGTCAGTGAGACACATTGCATTTTTACACACGTGTAGTAACAGGGATAAAATGCCATCATCAAAATGTGAATGGAAACTTGAAAGGAATGAAAAGAGTTGTCATTTTAAACAGTGTTTATGGAGGAAGATTTTGGATCTCAGAATGATGCATTCCCACCAGCAGTTAATGTGACATGTAACTAGAATGGAATGTGGATCAGTGTTATTGTGACCTATTTTTTCTTGCACTCGGGAATTTCTTGTTTATGAGTTTGAACATTATGTGTGCTACATAAATGAGCACACAAGGTGCATTGCACAGCATCCTGACTTTTAAAAAGTGTCTTAGTCCTGTTATTCTTCTGACAGCATAAACAGAAACGGCGTACATATCATCAAGATCTTATGTATAAAAAAAAAACAAATCAGAAAAATTTCCAGGGCATTTAAATAAAAAGTAACGGTAAGAAACCCCACATGGAAAATGGAATTACAATTTGATATTAATTTAAATTGAAATCTAAAAACAGCATTTTATTTATGTAAACACTGACTGACACATGCATCTCCATACAAACATCTGGAATGTGATGGTCTTATATTTCACAAATTAATTTATCTATATTCATTTTTTGTACAAATCATAAATAGTTATCTGAGGTTCATTTATAGAAATGTACTAAATCCGTGTCTTCTCATGACAGTACACAAAAATTTTCTTCACATTAAGGCATATTTTTTCTCCTCAACTTTTATCAACTCTGTACATAAACACTGGCCTAGTTCCAACATTGACCCAGTCACCAGCAGCAATGTGGCTTATCTACGTCAGAGAACAGATGCATGCTGGGGATTAATGGATTACCTCCATAAACCTTTCACTGAGAGTGTTAAATTGATAAAATCTCTTGATAGAAATAAATAAATAGGTAACAGACCTCATTTTTAAGTTTCAAAAGGCTTTTATAATTTATTAAGCAACAATTATTTTTTTCATATTCACTTCCTTTAAGTTAGGCCTAAGGGCGTACGCCAAAATTTAGTCCGGCGTAAACTGCGTTTCACTAAGAGGCGTACGCCTGGCCATAAACACTAGTATCGGACTAAGTTAAGGCCAGGCTTACGTCCTTGACAACGAGCTTATGCACATGCGCAAGACAGATGATAAACAGTAGAAAGGAAGATAGATAGATGAATAGATATATAGATAGATATATATTCTTTAGATAGATAAAAACAGAAACTTGTCAATTGTGTTTGCGTGAGAGCGAGAGAGAGAGAGGGAGAGAGAGAGAGGAGAGAAAGAGAGAGAGAACTGTAAAGTATTCAGGCATATTTATCCTGTTAAGTGACAAAATCACACAGCAAAACTTGCTAAAATGTTTCATTTGAAAGATATATTTGATGAAGCAAATAGGATATGTTCATTCAAAATTATTAACTCAACAGAACTATTTTGTTATCGATATCTACGGGGATTTCACCATGCTTCGAACACCCTTGGAATTTCTCTTTTGATCATGCGTCAATTTTCGCCAGAGTATAAATATTTTTAATTAAATTTTCTGGTTTCCTCTTACTATATTATTGAAAGAAAATCAGTGAATTTGTTTAAATATAGAAAATATAGCGAATGAATGGAGTAATGGGCTTTTTAACCATGGATTGGACAAATAAACAACCATACAACAGATACTTAAAATAACGAAATTTTAATATTTCATGCAAAAAGACGAAAAAAAAACCGAAGAGGCTCGGATAAATATATTTATTACTTTCATATTAAGATTTGTGTCAATGTAAATTGTGGAGCAAAACTGACCTAGGAAATAATTGATGAATTCCAAGTCTAATTTTTTTTTTCCGAAGTTAGTTTTTTTTTCGAATTATTTAAGTGAAAGGGTGCATACAAACCATAAGTGCATGCACGTTTATTTGTAAATGTTTCACCAAAATTATCAGATCCAAGGTACTGAGTATGTGTCAGACGTATGGTGGACTCAACATAAACTACCCAAGTACATTTACATGTGTATTTAGTATATTGAACGAGGCTTCATCTAAATTTGAAGTTAATAAAGAGGATGTGTATGTAACCTACGAAATAAAATCTATTTAATCTGGAGTCAATGTTTTGCATCGGTTGAATGATAAATAAATTATCTAATACTTAAAAAAAAATTAGGGACTTTTGACGACTCTAAAACATAGTTGGAGCGTTCATCATATTTGGTATTTACATTTCAACTATGCTGAAAATACTTCTGTGATTAACCTTAGTTAGACTACCTAAGCTAACACCTTTTACTCACCAAAAAAATGAAATAAAAAAAGAGGAAAATATAAAAGTCAATAATTCACTTTGTGAGTTTTAAATTTCAAAATATCCCACATATTTTGCGTGGAAGTTTGGGGGGGGGGGGGTAAAATGCTTAAAATGCTAGACATTTCTTACACAAATATACCTTTATACTATATGTGCATCATGTTTCTATATTTTCTGAATTATTCATTGCCCAATTTACAAAAAAAATATGAAACGGAAATCAAATTATTGGATAAAAATAATCAAATGAAAACTATATATCGATTGTCTAAATATGTCATTTTAACATGTAAACGGCAGGTGCAAATATAAAGAATGGTCATAAAACATGGTAAGAAAGTTTCTATTCGAGAATTGGTACCACCTATCAAAACTCTCTATTTTCTTAATTTCATATGAAATTAATAAAATTTACATGACAAATTGTACAATTTAACAATACGGTCAGCACCGATATTCTCAGCAACAGAATTAGCAGTCAAATCCTATTTAAGCCTTAACTTACGACTACCCTTGGCTAGGCGTAGATTTTTGTCTTAACTTAAGACGGGCGCAAAGTTACGCCTTTTAGTGAAACGGACCTTAGTCAAAATATTTGACTTAAGACAGGCGTAAAGTTACGCCAGGCGTACGCCTTTTAGTGAAACGGGCCCCTGGGGATCTATTCACAAAAAATCGTACGTCTACGATTACACCTTAAACTTACGTCAAACGTACGTTTACGTTTATGGTGCTATTCACAAAAGCTGTCGTAAGGTAATAACGTTGTCGTACGTCTGTTACAGTCGTAAGTGCGTCTAAGTTCTTAGTTACCGACAATGCTCATGCGCAGTGGGCATTGTGGAAAAATAAATAAGACTTGAGTTTTTATGAATAATGATAAATTTAAAACCCTGTCACTTTCAAGTCGAAAGCAGTCAAGAACCTTTTATATCAAAGAAGTAAAAAAGACGTGTATACGAAATTTCTTCAAATGTTGTGGATGTTCCTTAAAAATAGTTTAAAAGAGTCGTATTTTTAATATTGCGTTCATAATTATTGATTTTTGCAATCGACAGAGATATTAATCTGATGCATATTAACCAATTCTTATTTTTTTTTAACTTTTATTCCTACAGACTTCCACATCTCTGAACTCTACATGTATCAGCAACAGCAACCTACAGGGAACGTCTTTTTCGGCTCCACAAGCTTCAGCAATTGTGGCATTAACTCTTCAAGCAAAGTAATAATACTTTGGGTATTTGCGACTGATTCTTTAGTAGTTTTTTACTTGTGAACAGCATAAAGCATGGTTTTTTGTGATGCCCTGTTATGTTTTTGTAACTTTTTTATGCGTGTCTAAAAGAGCTTTAGATTTTTTTTATAGGACGGATGTTTACATATACGTTTATATCATTTTTATATAGAAATACATGTACATGATATATAATAAGTGCCTATTTGGGAGCCTCAGGGCAACAGTTGAAAACAGTTGTCACACCAGATAAAACCACTGTCAACCGATGCGAAGGAAATGGGGGGGGGGCGGGGGGGAGGGGGGCTGGCATCCCAACTTTCTTTTTCTCGCAGCAAATAATTTTCAAAAATTTACATAAAAGAAATTGAATTATCATGGAATTACCCCCTCCCCCTATTTTGAGAGCATTTAAGAAATTAATGTGAAAATAAGGAAATTAGGATTGAAATTGAAGTTAATAAGTACTCACCCCCCCCCCCCCATGTATAAGGATTTTGAAAATTCCTAATTTCCTTTTTTCTTTTTGCTTGTCAAGATTTTTTGGTCTGCCACCCCCCCCCCCCCCAACTTTCAAAAACGATGCTACGTGCCTGGACAATAGTGTCTGAGGGGTGTCAATTTCAACTGCTACCCTCCAAAACAGGCACTATTTAATTCATTATACTGAATGTCTTAATTCTAAGAAAAATTTACTGTTTTTACTCTTTCATTTTTTTCCTTTAAGAATGGCGTGAATTCTACTACGAACCGTATGCGCATAATTTTCGCGCATGTAACAATTCGTTGTGTTACCCGTTGCCTGCCATGTGTGTTGCTCAGGGTAACAGAACGGATTATAAACTGCGTCTAACCAATTAGATTTTAGTATTTGACATGAAAGTAAAATAACATCATTTATTTAACATCATGCATTTATCAAAACAAAATGTTGTTAATTTTACATTATCTTTTAAACTTACTAATTTACCAAATTATTTGCAAAGACAAGTGTTTTAATCAAATGTAATCAACAAATATAATAGATTTTAATCGTCCTGCTTTCACTACTTTGAATACAAATGACATTTTCGTGGTAGTCCTTCGCTCACATGGCGAGATGTTCAACATCTGATTGTGCAGACAAGTAAACGACACAACATTGACGATGGTTTTGAGAAACAATCTTGGCAAAAAAATGGAGCAGGGTTTAATGGTAAATTATCTTTTGGGTTGTTTTCCATAAAGTTATTTATATTGGCGAAAATTTCTAACGTCCGACTTTTTTTTTATTATTTACAAAGTTAAACATCAATATTTAGGTCGTTGTCACTATCGACTGCTTTTTGAAATGCCCAACTGTTCGGTCAATAAATTGTAATCGAGTAAGTAATTACTCGACCATGACCGTTTTTGTTGAAAAGCGTTGAATGCGTCTTCGATATGTCTGCCCAAGAATCTTCAAGGTCAGTCGGGGTGGTGGTCCAAACCGAGCTCGGTTCGCAATTGGATTTTTTTCCTATCACATGTTTTGCTGTATTTACTTTTGACCTATAAAAATGACGTTCTATACAAAAAAACACCTATTTCATATTCATAATTTTCATCACAATTCGCTAGATTTTTTACAGACACCACTTAATCATTCTAAGGTTTGACAAAAAGTTCAGTGCAATCAGAAGAGTTGAAGATTCACCATGAAGGCCAAAACGTCATGTAACGGCAGGTCAACATTACAGCTACATTAGGGTAACTCACCTTTCCGATTAACACAGTACAGCTTGACAACAACACAGTACATTTTAGACGAGATCATTGGTCTTTATGAGCGGGACGATATAAATTCAAGATTGAGAAAGCTCCTCAGCATCCGAATTTCGCAGAACTAGACTACATAAACAAATGAAATAACATTCCACTAAGGTTTTAAGTTAAATCATGGGATTTCTATAAGATGTTATTATTAGTGCAATTGGGGAACGTATGAGGTATTAATGTTGTGATTTTAATATCTTAGGGTTTCTGTATTGTCTTGATATTTTTTTTATTAAGCCCTTGAAATAATTGTGATTGAGTTTTTTAAATAAAAGACTGTTATTTTTTATTCTTTTTATTTGATTATTGTTATGGTCAAAATTATTAGAATTACGAACAGTATAATACGAACACTTGGCTAGGGCGTTAGAAATTTTGACTAATGTATAAGTAGATAGAAAAGATGCATTAAAAGAACTTATTTTAAAGAATATTTCGAGCAGTTTATATTGTGCAAAAGCCCGTCATGTTTATTTCTTCAAATGTCATATGTTAGTGAGTCAGATTGTCGGTTTTGGAATGATGGATGCAGAAGCAATGGTGTCCCTCGCAAAGACCTGGACCCTAGTAGACCAACAACTGTATTGTGCCTCTGAAACAAAGAACGTTAACAAAAACATGTAAGCAAATTCTTTATTTTGGATAATCATAAGCATATATAACTAGGATATTTAAAGGTTGTAATTATCACAGTTTCCTACCGTTTTCTTATCCAGAAAAAATTTGCGGGATGTGTCTAACATAACAATCTCAGAGTTAACCAGTACAATAAAAGAGACTGGTAAAAACTGCACAATACGTTCTCTAGAAAAGGTTCAGATAGATGTGTATTTTTCGTATGAATCAAGAAGAGGAGACTTTACTTTGATTTTGGAGTCACCTTCGGGAACTGTGTCCTACCTTATGACCCCAAGGCCAGAAGACTCTGATAATACACATAATGTATCTGAAAAAGTCTACTGGACATTTACATCCGTTCATTTCTGGGGAGAAAACCTTCAAGGAAAATGGAACCTATCATTGAAATACGAACCTGAAGATAGTCTGAATACACATGATGTTTCAGGTATTCATTTTTATCTATGAAAAAATGACACAAATTAAAGAGAAAGATTCATAAATTGTGCATTTTTTGTAAAAATAAATATAGTTGTATATGCGTAAGGCTAAGTGTAAGCTATTTCTTTTTTATTTTAGCCACTCTTATATCCTGGAGGCTTCATTTTTATGGAATCACAAAAGGTGCGATATTTTCTGCTTAATTTATTTAAATGCTCGTTATACGTAAAAATATGGTTGTCGCATATTTCCACTTAAATATCTCTAATGACCACTTTTTTAAAACTTAATTTCACGTGGTATATCACAGATACCTGCGCATGTCTTTTTGAATAGTAAGCGTTTATTTCATTGATCACTGGACCAATCAATGTGTATTTTACCTTCGACCAATATCATAGGCCCTAGAGGCCAATGTATGATCGTACATTGTGTAAATCAATAATCGTAATAAAATATCTAGTTCAGTCCCTGCATATGAATTTCTATTCTTATCGTGCACACATGCTTATAAAATATTTTTTTTTTCAAAATGTCAACATAATAAAAGGAACAAACCTGGAACAACTTTTTTGAAGGAAAAAAACACTAGCACTGAGACATAATCTATTTTAAAAAAAATAGATCATTTCTAAATTATCAGGGAAAAACTGTTAATAATATAAATATCATCAATATAGTTGTAGACAATGCGAAGACTCCTGACATCCAGAAGATCAATGATAATTCTTCAACAACCGCTGTTGCCATAGCTGTAACAGTTATTGTTATAATTGCAGTTCTGGTTTCTGGTTTGTTATTGTATAAATATTGGCCCAAATTGAAACAAAGTAACATATTAAAATTACTACGGATGCCAAAAGAGATATCCGATACCGATCCAAGCAGATTTGAAAGGTTCTAAAACATGAAAACATTCTGTCCATAGTCTGATGTCCAATTTTCAATGATGCTGTATGATAAACTAAATGTATTCAATACCCATATCTTATATTGTCAGCATTGGACCTTTAGCTTCTGTTTCCATATACAACGACGATCATTGTATCAATACGAGTTGAACCTGCCGGAAACTCTTACTACTCAAAATATTTTTTTTTCTTATTTTCAGACGGAGTTGATTAATTACTTTAAATAATTTGTTGAAATGTCTTGCATGTAGTTTTACGATTAAATATTTCTTATTTTTTGGATAAAAAAATATTCATTTACCAACCTAATTTTATAAAAGATTCTCTCAAAAGTTACCAATTTTAAGATGCGGCTTTATATTCTTTTTTATAAATGTTGCCCTATGGTTTGTTTCAGGGAATATTTCAAAGTTGACCCCATATCTCTCATTCCCAACCATAATTCCAACCCCAACCCCCAACCTGATAAAAAAGAACCACGAAAATTATGGTCAATCTTCTGTTAGTCAATTTGTTTTGTGTGAAAAAAATATTAAGAAGTAGTTTTTCATTATTGTCGTCCTGAACAAATAATTCATTTGTACAGAAATCTTTATCATATTTATAGTGATATCATATTGAAAGATTTGAAAATTCATTTAAATGGTTTTTATTACACCTTGTATTATTGTAGAAGCTTATAATGTTGTTCAACAAATTTTATGCAAATGTAGTCAGAGTTTTTAATAACAGACTTTTAGAAATTGATATGTATGTACACATGTAATTCAAGAGAATGAAATGCAATTATATTACTTTTATCTGTCCAATTGTTGACTTCTTTTCTTGTTGTTTTTTCATAACATTTTGCTTCTTGATATCCTTATCGTTTTGTTCCATAGATACATGATGCATATACATGTGTATTTAATGAAACAAAGAACTATATTCGATAAGGTCTTATTTCTGCCCCCATTTTTTCAAATTTGAAAATGAGCAATATCATATCTTATAAAAATTGATATTAGATATTTCAATAAAGCACAAAACTGATTATGTCAGTAACAGAAATTTAGAAGTTTTATAATCATTTTTCGTGCTTCTAATATGGGTATAGTCCACGAATGCATTTTCCATAAGCGGTAATGTTAACGTTAAGGCTCATAGCTCCGGTGTAATGAAGAATAATGACCCCCGTAGAATAATGACCGGAGGTCATTTTTCTACGTAGAATAATGACCCCCCTAGCTGAAGAATAATTGGATTTTTCTGAAGAAAAAAGACCCAGGGGTTATTTTTCTTCATGTTAAACATGAAGAAAAATGACCCCCATAAAAAAATGACCCCCCCCCCCCCGTAAACATGAATAGAAATTGGTTACCCCGTATCCAAGAAATGACTTTGAAATTACTTAATTTTTCACTCTGTTTAACTGATTTTGAAGTTATAAACACCGAACTTGTAAATAAATATCTGTATATAGTTTTTCATATTCGTAGCAAGCACACGCAAAACACTCTAACGTTATTGTTAACAGTTACGTTACTTTTCTCGTCGACATACGGCGGGAAATGACGCAAATAAAGAAAAATTCATACACAATGAGGATATTGTGTGATAAGTAACGAACAATAATCATTAAAGAATAATTGTTGTAATGATATAATAATGATAATAATGAAGCAATATTCATTGGTGAATGAATTGTCAATCGAAGAATGATACATGTATATATCTTTATGGAAAAAGACTAAGGGGCAGGTAACGTAGGAATATGAATACTTCTTATTTACATTTCTTGGGGAAAGTGATTTTTTAAAAAATCATTCTGCGTTAGTTTTGTTTTCTTCTACGTAATACATGAACATCAATATTCTAAACATTTGTTGTAATGTTGTTTTGTGATCATGAATAGACTTTATTCTTTTGGAGCAAATTTGTGAAGAGCACCTGACTATAGTAAATCTAAATAGATAATAAACACTGATCGATTATAATAAGAAAAGATTGTTTCTAAAAGCGTTGATAAGAGGTTAGGACCCATGTTAGGGGTTTATATCCCGCTTGATTTTGATCACACGATCTTTATTGTATCCAAAGTTACCAATGCTCATACAAACTATTGAAGCATTAATCATCTTGATATCAACTAAACTAAAGTATGCCGAGGATAAAGTAAAATATATTTTCTGTACGAGTACTCTCAGTACTTTGACGATTTTCCTTATTGGCCGTTAACCTGTACTGGCGTAATGGCTGCTGTCAGTGCCTTCAAATTTCAGCTTGGTTATAATGCCTAACAGTGGAGTAAACTTTTCAAAATTTTGGTTTCATCATTAATTCTGGGTGATGAACTTGTATACCCAGCAGTTTGTACTGTGGAAATCCTCAATGCAAGTATAATTCATGAACAATATGAAAATATAGAAGATGCGACGGCGAAGCGCGAAGATGCGAAGACGAAAGTGCTAAGTTGCGAAGGCGAAGAAGTGATACTACTATTGCTTCTTCGCCTTTGCAACTTCGCACTCTCGCCTTCGAAACTTTGCGCTTTCGCCTTTTTAGCTCACCGAGACGAAGTCAATTGGGAGCATATGCTATACCCCCGGCGTCGGCGTCCGGAGCTGGTTAAAGTTTTAGTTGCAGCTCCTGTATCTAAACTATTACTTGTCCTTTCTTCACCAAAATTACATGCATGATGCATCTGGACCTACTGAATCTGGTTCCTATAACTTTCAGATTCTGGAGGAGGTTTAGGTTTTGGGAGCAGGTTAAAGTTTTTTTGTTGTATGTGCCCTTTAATAGCAATATCTAAGTTACTGCTGGTCCGTACTTCACCAAACTTGCATGGATGGTGTGTCTTATGATACTGATGCACCTGACAGGCTTGAATGCTGAATCTGAGCCATAGGTTTTGGATGCTGGAGGAGGTTAATTTTTTGGAACAGGTCACATGTTTTATAGATGATAGCTTGCATAGTTGATTTAACTATATTATAAATGAAACGTAGAGGTTTCTTTAGATGCAGAGCCTGATCTCCGCTAAAAGGATGCTAGCGAAATCTCCTACCTCACTCAAACCTGCTTGATAGATAGATGTGGTTGTTGTTAAATGATGTAACATGATTCCTATGATATAGTATTGTATGATTTGAAACGCTTTTGTTTAATAGGATGCAATATTAATACCACATGTTATATTGTAAAACGTTATATGATACGATAAAATATTGTATCAATTTTTTTATATATTTTATGATATGATATTGTATCGTGATATTGTTATGTATAGTATTAATTTTTATGATACAATATTATAAAAAAGCGTATCATACGATATTGTATGATATGATATTGGTTTATATGATATATTATCATATCACACGAAATTGTATTTTATGATATTTTAATATATTTTATTGTATCATATGATACAATGTGTATAATATCATTGCATTATATAATATTTTACTTTATCCCATGATATTGTATCATTTGATATGATACAATGTTCTATCAAATTATATTGTATTATATAATACAATATCATGTTATGTATCAAATATGATACAGTATCATACAATACAATATCATACTATAATATTTATATTCACTTTCTTTCCCTCAATTAAATTGCATTGGTTAATTTGAGTGATATATACGCACAGCACAGAAGACCCAATCACCAAATTTGGTGCATATGAATACATTTAGTATTCCATTAGTTTTTCTCGAAGAACAGGAACTGACTCCTCTCGCAACTTCAAACCGGATAAGGACCTTTATTATACTTACGCTGATAAATATTTCATTGATGTAAATATATGTTGACAGTTAAATGAATTCAATTGATAAATTTCTTAGTTTACCAAGAGCAAATTCATTAAATTACAAAAATAAAATTGTGTTATTAGAATTTTAAAAGCTGTGCACTATTTTTGTCAGCATATTTCGGCTGTTCCAGAGGCAATTCCGTTAATTTCGCATAACTCGTTGAATAAGACAGAGCTTTTTAAAAACAAATCATATTTGCGGGAAGGAAATACATGTTTAAAAAACGTAAATATAAGCATTGATTCATTATTTTTTTATAACTGCAACGATGAGTGCTAGCGCGCGTTATACTATTTGTATGCACACACCGTTGCAGTTATGAGACCACATCTTTCAAAAAATAATGATTCAATGCTTAATTATACAATATAATATCATATGTTTCAATGTTATGATGTATTATTGCAATATGATATTGATTCATATAATACTATATTGTATTATGTTTTATGATATTCTATTATTTGATCAAATACAATTATAATGTATAACACAATACAATGTCATATCATACGTTACAATATCATATCTCACAATTTTTTACGGTATTTTATGGTTTTACATGATATATATTGTAGGTATGATAGGATGCAATTTTAATTTAATTTATATTATTGTATTGATTAACATATGAACTTATGCTTATCATACAATTTTTTAACAAATGATATACGATATTGTGTTAAAACATAATCTATGAATATCCAAGATCATAAAGGATGGTTTTCATACAATATGATAAAGGTGGTCTCATAAAGGTGATGCCTCGTCTCGGTTTTATAATTGCGGAGCTCTCCATCGTTTAAAGGGTCCGAGGCATATTTTGGAATTTTTTTTTTATAAAATTAATAAAATTAAATTATCCAGGGGGATAGAGTCCGGACTCCCTCTCCCGTTTTACTGCGTAAAATGATTCATATTGAATTTTCCGGGGGGCGGACCCCTTCTCCCCCTCTAGATCCATGCATGAGCGAGGAGTGTCGCATAATGAAATTAGAATGTTACTGTGTTTGGTCCACGGTAAACAGACGGCTGGTAAGTGACAGGGGTCTGGAAGTGCATATGTATACATTGTGGCGGACATTTTATGTGGAGTATATAATGATTAGGCATAGCCAGCACTGGTAAACATATATGTTACATGTTCACATTAAAATATTTATAAACATTCATAGTAAGCGCGATGGCCTAGCGCATGCGTACCAATAATAGCATGAATTAATCGGAAAACCTTGGCGAGAACGGTGCCTATATTAAATTCTATAAAATCGACCGAGACTTGCTGAATGCAATCAAAAAAGGCGAAGGCGAAGATGCGAAGGCCAGAGTGCAAAGTTGGGAAGGAGGGATAGTAGTATCGCTCCTTCGCCTTCGCACCTTCGCACTTTAGGCATCACATCGCGCTTCGTCGTCGCATCTTCGCACATTTGCTCCTTCGCCTTCGCACTATCGCCTTTGCAACTTAGGTCGAAGTGGCCCTATCGGAACACCATAGATATATGTAAATGTAATTGTTAAGATGATAACCATACCCCGATGCAATACCTCAATATCTTGTAATAACGGAAGGATTGTTATTTTCCAAGATTTACCCCTTCTTTCACTTTAAGTTTATTTGAATATGAATTATAATTTTTGTTACTTTCGGTAAACTGCAGCAGTAAAAATTAAAATTGTGTAAAGACTATTTCACAAATAATAAAAAAATATACTGAAAAACTTTAATCTACAAGGGGGTCATTATTCTACAGGGGTCACTTTTCTTCATGTGGAGTGTGCTCATTTTTATGAAAATGACAGTTATTCTTCAGGCAAAGGGGTCATTTTTCTACGTAGAATAATGACCGGGGGGTCATTTTTCTGCGTAGAATAATGACCGGGGGGTCATTATTCTACGTAGAAAAATGACCCCCGGTCATTATTCTACGGGGGGTCATTATTCTTCATTACACCGGCCCTAATTTTCGTTTAGCAACGAGGGACCTCTTGAATGAAAGCTCGTCAAATTGTCTGCATTGAAAAACTCTGCAAATGAAGTAAAAGTAGGGAATTTCACAGTTTTGGAAAGGGTGTACATCAAACAATTTCAATTCTTTTCTTTAAATGATAATTAATTTTGACACTTGCTTTTAAGATTGCAATTCCTCTTTTCTGACATGTGTCAAGCATTTTGATTTAAAATATCGCAATAAATGTATATATACTCTGCAAGTATAGGAAATATTTTGCTTAAGGGCACTACTTTGTTGTCCTACCGTTTCTAAAAATAGTTGAAGGGATATACCCAATATGAAACACTATTGGAGCTTTTTCTGCAATGTATCAAAAGCATGAACATTCATCAGTTCTTCTATATATTCAATTACAGGATATATAGAGTGTAATCTTGCGTCAACACCGTTTTCACACATATAACCGTTCAAATTATTATGTACATCATGAAATGATATTGAAATGAAGTTCGAGCAAGCATGCCTTGGATGGTTTTTTTTTCCTCCCATGAAAATGAAATCATTGTATTTTAGCATATGTACTCTATATTTCCGATGGCAAATTTATAGAGAGAAAGTTATTTTCCAATGTTTGAGAAACTGCGGGAAAATGCCTGTTTTTGTTGCGTCATTTCTGAAAATTGTGGTAGTATATTGACCTAAAACAAAATTATTCTGATAGATATTTTCTTTATAAAATATAAAAAAAAAAAAGATTTTTTAATTTGTTGATATTTTTTTAAAAAAGGAAAAATAGGAGGGGTGCAGAAAAAACTTGACAATGTAGGGGGGGGGGTGTATGAACAGACATATGACCTTACAAGTCTCAAATAAACTAGTTCTTATCTTAAATGCAACGGTCAATACACTGATAGTTATGAAACATTGAATATATTGTTCTACTTTGAAAAAAATTGTATTTTATGTGTAACACATTCAAGGTAAATTATTACCATACAGAGTACCCCCAACTCTCCTTATCTCGCTTAGGCCGCGTGTTTAAAGAGGTTCGTTCCCCTGTTTTTGGGTAGCCATTTTGGGTCACCTCTATTCTAGAAATTATGCATCATATATTGATTCTTCTCATAAATTCAAATTGTATCATGCCAATTAAACTATCTTACGTAAAATAGTAAAAGAAAAATTACATATTTACAGAGTTTAGTGTGGGACTATATTTTGTGGCGGAAGGTTTTTTTAGAAGAAAATGAACATTTTTTATAACTCGGTTGTTTTAGAGTACCGTTACTTTAGCTTTCTTTTTTTCTGTGCAAACAAAATTTCCAGATAGGGAATTTTCTGCATTAGGATGTCTTCATTTTGTAACGAAAAATATAATTGTACAATTTCTAAATATTTCTATCGACACATATTTGCAAATTTAACATATTTTTAAAAAGCCAAGGAATAATGAATCTCGATTATTGCCTAAAATCTGCTTATATCATACTTATCTCAAATTTTACATAATAGACCCAAACATTTTGTTTTATTATCTGATATTTTAAGATTTTTCTGACACGTTTAACATCATTTGAGAAAAAGTTAAAGACTTTTAAATAATTTCATGACATGTTGATTTGGTAATGGATAAAAATAGCGTTTGATCAGTGCAAAAACGTCAAAATATCAATTAGGCACAGAAATTGTTACATTTTTCTTTATGATGATTTTAATTTTATTTATTTTAAACAGTATAAATTTGTATTTGAAGCCATGGTTCATATAGAGGGTTCAACTATATAGGGAAAAGCGATTTATGTGCAATCTGCACTTTCAGTGCACAAAGGTCATATCAAATACACCGAAGCGCAAAATGAAGCATAAAGACCCCAACATTTTGTTTTTAATTTTGGTTAAGCTATGTGTGTAGATTTTTTAGAAATACTTTAGAAATTTTTTTTTAAGACTTTTGATCGCAGGATCAAACGTCCTTAAGCACTACTCTCCAAAGATTTAAATTAAATATTGTTCGTGCAACGAATCTAATTTAACACACATTGATTCATTATTAATGTGAATTTGTATCTTTCTTACCATTTACCAAATTTCAGATAAATAACTTCTTTTTTTATTGTTCTTGTTTTTTTTTTTTTTATCCTCATGTTTGTCCCAAAATTTACGCCTTGGAAACTCTTATTGATTTTTCTATAATGACTACAATATTTCATAAAAAAAAATCATCTTATAATTGACATACTAAAGTTGTCTTGGTCCAATACTCGTAATAAAGTAAATAGAGTTTAAGAATATTTATTTTTCTTAACGCAACAGGTTTTGGGCTGCGAATGAAAATAACATTTTTTTTCCTCCACATGTTTGATCCATTAGCCCAATGTTATATCTGGTGCATTTTGATGCGGCACAAAAAGGGAAAGCCAGGACATTTTTAAACGGATATTTAGATATGAAACCCTTTCCAATTTATTTTTACAGATACATTTGATATAATTATTAATATTGATATATATTATTATAAGTTTTTAAATGTTTTTTTAAGTTTAAGATATATGTATGTGGCTGTAGCCTTAATTGATTTGAAAAAGATTCACAATGTCAAATAAATAATCAAGAACTCGCGATCAACTAATTAAACCCTCCGATTAATAGATAAAACAAATAAATAAAATAGACACCCCTAATAGCAACCTTTAAGATGTCAAAGCATTTACAATGAAAGCTGAAAAAATCCCCCCAGAGTTAATTTTGAAAGTTGTATACACCAAGTTAGTGTTCACATATTATTCACTTGCTCCAAAATATTTGTAAGGCTATGAACATCACCAATTTCTGCTCGAATGGTTCAGTTTGGATTTCAGACTCTAGCATCTGGGTCCTCAGAGTGTACATTGAGCAAATTCTCAATTTTGTAAATCTGCCTTTAGCACACGTTACATGTAACATAAACAAAGACTAAGTTAGCAATAAAAACCACCAGCCCCCACCTCTTTTTTAACCTCAATCAAAAAAGTAAACATCTAAATATTTGTTATTAATTTCTAATGGACCATTTAACTAAATTAAATTCATTTAATATATAAATGTTATGTTTTGTTAGTAAAAATTGTACTAAAAAAATGTGCTACAAACCGTTTTGAGAAATGTAGACTGTCTTTGCTGAAGAACTGAGTCATCGAGAATAACAACTTTTAAGTAACAAAGTAGGCGCTGAAGTAGAAAGGAATAGTATAATTACTCTTCCCCATTCTGAAATTGTAAACTGCAATCATGCATACGTGTAAACAATAAGGTGGTACTGTTGCCGTTTTAAACCAATTCCGTCTCAGCATCACACAACTTGTTAATGAATAATAGTTATATATGATACATGTAAGGCTCCACAATGCCTTAACACATCTTTAAGGCAACTATGGCAATTGTACTACCAAGAGGATCCTCTCAGTTTTTAGGAATGAACAGCGCCAGGAGTTTCGAAGATATTTGTTCTGTGTCGTAAATGGAACCGACGACTGGACTGAGATTTGCATCTTGTCCATCTCCAGATATGGTGCTGCATGAAATCTTCTCGACATAGCAACTTAAGAAGAATAAAGGACTCTCAGTGAGCAGAGAACTAAACCAGACTGCTATTCGTTAAGAAAAATTGTGAAAAGTGGCACAGTTACATTTAATCCCTCGATTGAATTCATATCCCATGCCTGGATTGGAACAATGTTTTGTAACTCAACGAATTTGGAAACCAAGTCCTTAACAGGCTAAGACTTTTCTAATGACTTTTTAAAACAAAGGCTGTTGTATTACGATGCTCAGAATAGATGATGTCGGTGTGATTGTCTCTCATTGACTTCCAATGTATCGTTTAAATATATAATTATAATTACCTTTCTAAGTGGAATAAATATATGTCTATCTTTTTTGTGTGTTTAAGCAGGCCGACTTTGGTTTAAACTGCGCATGTTTTTGTGCATTCTAATAAAATACAGTGTATTTATACTTTTTATGATTTTTTCCTATTATTTGTAAAATTGAACACAATAAACAAAATGCAGAAAATCTATATTTTTAACGATAGTTTTTGTTGCACGGTAGTTGAGCGTTGCCTTTGTGTTTTTTATGACGTTATGATAAAACGAAGCTCTATAGGAGTATGTTAAAAGAAAAAAAAACCTATAAGAAAAGTGTACACTGCCGAAAATATATACACCGAATAATGCTTTCCTCGGGGATACTTTCCTTATTTTTTAAATTAATTTATTTTTAAATATCTATATTTGTAATCTTCCAAATATATACATGTAGCAAATTTGATGCATTTTAATATTTTGAGATGACCCCCACTGAAACAAACCGGTAGAATTTAGTATAATTTACATAAAAAAGTAGAAAAGGGTATTACAAATCATATATTACAATTCGAGACAAAAAGCTACTGTAGTATTCTGTTAATCTTATTCGAATTGGAGAAAATGACAGTGTCCCATATATTCCTATTGTAAATGAACCTGTTTTTTGAAATGGTCCCTAAAACGAACAAGATCGTCGATGTTCTTGAAACTTTACAACTAAACTGGAGTTGGTGTACATTACATATGATTAAAAAGTAAAGAGTTTTGCTAAAGTAGTTTTTCCGCCAAAAAAAACCAAATCGGCCAACTGGACTGGAACAATGACATATGTTTTCTTAAAGGGCATTTTATGTCATGTAAGTGTTATCCTGATAAGGATTGAATCTTTTCTGGTCTTTGACATGCCAAAAGTAAATCTAATTAAAAGTTCATGAAATCAAGATGAAAGGGAATTAAACAAACAATATTTTCTTTCTTTTTTACAATCACATAGAAATGATGATTTAAGTTTAACAAGGACTATATTTTTGGCGGAACATTTGTGTAGGAAAATATCACTTGTTTTTGCAATTCAGAATTGCTGTAGATTCTTGTGTTTATTTGGTATTTTTAAATCAATAACATTAATGTTGGATTTGCTCAACTAATGTGAACTGATAATAAGATTGGGTTTAAGAATATGTTTATAAAATATGATTTGTATTTTCATAGCTTCTTTACGCTCTCATTCTATATAGAAATGCGTGTGTGAAAATCGTTATAACCGGATTTTTCTCTTATTAAATGATCAATATATTAATTTTTCTGTAAATTTATATCTTTATTTAAAGTCTTCATAATATTTGAAAATCAGAAATATTTCATATTGGAAGGATAATCAAAATATCATCAAAATTTGAGAAAATTAGAGGAGATGCAGGCTTAGCAGTATCAATTTAAGTTAAAACATTTTTGTCCAATTTAGTTGCATAAATTGAAAGACATTCTCATATTCTTTCATTTTTTAAAGTATAGAAACATTATTTCTGAAACAGATGTCTACATAAGTGCATATAAATACATTTTAATCCTCCTTAAAGTTGAGAAAAAATTAGTGACTTTAATCTGACCTTTATGCGAAAACAAGGTAATCAAATTGGATTAAACTGATAGATTCATTTGGTTATATTATCTGATAGACTGTGTCAAAATTTAATGAACTTCTTATTATACAGACCCTGAAACGTGCTACTACACCTCTAAAACGAACCGTACCGTTCCGTGCAAGAAACGAACCGTACCGTTCACAAAACGAAACGTACCGTTCACAAAGCGTACCGTACCGTTCACAAAACGAACCGTACCGTTCACAAAGCGAACCGTACCGTTCACAAAGCGAACCGTACCGTGCAAAAAGCGTGCAAGATAATTTATGCAAGACCCGCCTCCAGACGGACAAAAAAGCGTACCGTACCGTGCAACAAGCGTGCAACTTCCATATATGGCTTATTGACCTAATGTCTTTCGATGAATACGGACGGAAATTATCGCTGACCAGATAAGTTCAATATTTTGCTAGATTTTTTATAATGGATAAGATAACACATACTAAGATTTAAAACTGTAATTCTTATTTAAACAGTCATAAAAATATTTCCTTTCTTAGACCGTAACCATTTCTTTGTTTTTCGACAAAACTTGCATCGCCGATTTCTTAAACATTGTAAACTATTAACGTTCACACAATCCGTGGTGATACTATTTTGATTATTTTTATGAAATGTTTGAAACATTGGGTACATACTGGACTTTAAATAGCTTTAAGTGATTAGAGAGAGAGAGAGAGAGAGAGAGAGAGAGAGAGAGAGAGAGAGAGAGAGAGAGAGCGAGATCTCGTTACCCGAAACGTTAGAAAAGTAGCGTTTGTTTAGAAATATATATATACACTATGGCTAAACAAGGTTGAAATATATCTATATATAATTTTATATCCTTTTTAAATTAAAAAAAAATGTCGACTTAAGTTACGCAGACCCAGAAAATGTAAATGACAACCACATATTACCGGTGACTCGAGTGATTTGTTCTTGAGCTATTTAGGTACCAATAAATAAACAAAAAATCACTCATACATGTATGATGAATTGTAAATAAATACATGTACAAAATCTTAATGCATTAAATGCAAGCATTGAACGGAAAAAAAAGAACTCGCATTCCATAAAATAACTTTAAACTTTATTTTCCGCATAGCTGGTAATGGCGTCGTGATTTCACATGAACAAAAATCACTCGTGCGAAACACGTGTACAGAAGCTGATCTTTGGTTCTATACACAACAGGTGTTATTGTCTTTCTTTGGTTTTTAGCAGTTATTGTACTTTACAACTAACTCTGTATATTTGGACGCTTAAATAGGTGTACACGAGATGCCGGTATTCATACCTTTCCACGGGCACCTGTTAGGTTACTCATCACAATCTGTCGTGTGAATAGTCTGAATATTTCTTACTTCTACTTTGTTAGTTTCATGGCTTTTCTTAATCTCTAAAAAACAAAAGAACCGTCTGTAGAAATGGACACAAACAACTACACGAAAGACTATCGGCGCGTGGATCCGTGGAACAATTCAGCGACTCTATACATGCGGAATTTTCACATATTAACTTGCGATAAATATATCATTTACCGGGTACATTAATGTACCAAAAAAAAAGATTAATTAAATCATAAATAGTTGAATGAGATAACAAGTACATGTAAGCACAAACACAGCTCTTTTAAAATTTATTTTCAATCTTATATGTGTGATGTGAAATAGCGTCGAAATTTTAACCGTCGAGATCAATCTATATGTACATCGTCCGCTTTTAGTCATTGTGTTGAAATCGTTGTGAAAACCATGAGTCTAAAATAAATGAATTCAATTCATACAAATAAAAATCTAATAATTCCAAATGGTTTGCACACAATCATATACACCCTCAGAGAGAGAGAGAGAGAGAGAGAGAGAGAGAGAGAGAGAGAGAGAGAGAGAGAGAGAACTTTTGTGTTGATTATAATTCTTAAATTAAAAGAATGTGGGCGCTTAAGATGTAGATTCGGCAGGAATCTGGGTGCACAAGGAGAGTGAAAATTTCATCAATTAATTTTGAATATTTTTCGAATTATAACCGTTATTTGGTTTCTGTTCGATGTGGAATGAGTGGAAAAATATTTGAAATGCAAAAGGTTTTATTATAATATGGGTCTAAATATAGCAACACGATGCAATTCATGCAAAATCATACTTATTTACAACTGTTTTTAAATGATTTTGTTGTCTCTGGGTCTTCTCTTCACAAATTTGAAACGTGTAAAGATAACATATTTCAACATTGAAAATGTCGCTTTTTAAAAAAAGATGGAGAGATGACCCAGAGATGACTAATTATGTACTTTTTAAAATTATTTTTTGAAGGATAAAAAACTAAGTCTATTGATATGACAGTGTTGTTTCAAACAGTACTTTATAGAGCATATATTGACAAGTCTCGCATGGCTCAGTGGTTTCGTCCTGGAGTAGTGAATATATATACATTCAGTGTTTTGGGTTCAAATCCAACTGGTGGTCTTTTAAAAAAAAATTAAACTTTTTTGTTTTAAATGTTTGTTATTATAACATAATGTTGAATTATAATATACCGGTATATTTTAATTTGTTGTTATTGATTTCTAGATCTGCTGTATGAACACTATAAAATTTTTTTTTTCTTATTACTAGTTTTTTAGGATATACACAATATAACTTCATTAAAACATTTCCAACTAGTTATCGGTTTACCTCTCATGGCCATTTTTTGAAAGCTTTGTGAGTTTTTTAATAACCGGAATAGCCGTGTACTTCGACTCTCAAAAAAATATATTTTGTTAAAACCTGTACATAGCCTTTCGAGGTTATAGACATTTAAATCCCAATTGATTCGTGTCGAGGATTCCTGCAAACTTACAATCTAATGCGCTCACTTTCTTTTATCACTGAACTTTATTATTTAAAATTTCGCTTTAGGTTTCTATAGTTGGTCATTTGAGCGGGATTTTATCTCAGGACTCAACGTGCTTCGCCTGTCAATCAGTTTAAGTATAACAGTACAGATCACGCCACGCGCCGCGTGCTACTTGGCTCCTCCTATTTGGCTAGAAGAAAATTATCGAATGAAACGTTTTTGTTTTATGTTTTCTTATATCCCTATTGAAAAGAGTGTTACTATTTTAAATTATTCAACAATAATTTCTCTCCGATTTCATGATTATAATTCATGTACTGGCGATCAGAGTCGTTTTCCCTCGCTGTCGTATTATTTTTGTTACTAGATAAATTCTTATATATTTATAACTTTAAACATTCATTTGTTGATTACCGGGTATTTTTTCGTGTCCTGTTTACAACAAGTATGTGTGTAAAAAGGTAAATAAAATATAAACAGGTTAGTCAGCATTTGTAAAACGTCAGCTAAATCGCATGCATACAGTGAAGAGCGGACACTTGTTCAACAGAATAATAAATATCGCCATTATATAAATAAAAGTTATTGACTTGTTGTGTATATCCAGTTGTGTACATATCGTATGAAATATGTTACATGAACATGTATAGTTTAACGGAAAAACAAAAACTAATAGTCATATTTTGAATATACACGCGATCTTAGTTCAGATAAGAGAGGCGATGACGGGTTAGATGTAGGTATGATCTATGTATACAAACAAGTGCAGAAAATCATAGAATTAATATTTAAATGAATAAAAATTCGTGTCAAAAAACTATATAACAGTTGATTTCAAGATTTCTTATCTATCCATTAATTTTACATCGTCTATTCACTAAGGCAATCGGCGATCGACAATAGTACTACAGTAGTACGCAATGAAGAATGATCATACGAATTATGAATAATAAAAACTAGCCGAGAATCAAGACAACGATAAAGGAAACTAAACTAAAAAAATATCGGAATAAAGTCGGGGCAATTTGTTATAGCAATTTTAAATGGATTAGAAGTATTTAATGACTTCAACTCAAGTACATGTATAGAAATAAAAACTCAAGATGCTTTGTAAAATTATCGACAGCTCGCTGAATTAACAAAAATATATCGGATTAAAGTCAAACAGTTCTTTTAATCTATCTGAATGATTACATTAATGTAAATTAAATACTAATAATAACAGACTGATCAAAATTAAAATTACCCCCGCTTCCCAATTGTCACTGAGTACACGATTCACGCAACGTATCAAAAACGGGGGAACGGATGGACGTTCTGATTTTAAATAGATCGATTGAAATTCTTTTTTAATATATCATATAAAAAAAGAAAAATTCTTGTCATAGATACCACCTTGCTGAAGTAGATCGGACAAAAACTAAACAAAATTATATGGAGAAAAATCAAAGCGTTCAGGCCACGCCTACCTCATTAATAAAGCGCGCAAACCGTTCACAAAGCGTGCAGCTATTTTTAGCAAAGCGTACCGTGCAAGAAGCGAACCGTTCCGTTCACAAAGCGTACTGTACCGTTCACAAAGCGAACCGTACCGTTCACAAAACGAACCGTACCGTTCACAAAGCGAACCGTACCGTTCATAAAGCGTAACGAACCGAACCGTGCAACTGGTGTAGTAGCACGTTTCAGGGTCTGTAAGAAGTATGTCTGATTACGAGAAGATTCCTTCATCAAAGCATTCAAAGGAAAGGTTTTCCTGAATAACATTACAGTGTTACACTCATAATGCATGAAAATATTTCAACAACTCAAAAGAATGTACAAAATCGTGACGGATATGTAATTTAACAAACAAAGACTACCATCTAAATCCCGTGGGCATGTGCAAAGAGTTGGCTTTACTCTTCCTTAATCAATGTCAATATTCTTTATCCTCTATCAATAATTATTCAAGATCAGGCATGAAATCTGTAACATGTGACTATTTTTCAATACTTTAACATTTACAAGTACATGATTGTATAGACCACAATTATGATTATTATTAAACACTAACATATTGATTGTAACAAAAAAATACTGAATGTTCAAAATACTTTATAAGAAGACGTCTAAAGATCAATTCTACGCAATACTAGTAATCAATATCGGTGGCCACGCATATGCATGGTCATGCATTTCGGGAAAGTTCAACTGTTTTTGCTGAAGAATTAAGTAGTGAAGATTGACAATTTATGTAATTAGGGAGGCTTAGTGGACGGGAAACTTTATTTTATAGAGAATGATATTAATTCCACATCTGAACTTCGGAAGCGCAAATACATGTACGTGAAGAAGAAGGTGAGACAGTTGCAGTTCTAAACGAATCCCTTATCAGTATCGCACAAATAGTTTAAAAACAAAAGTTACATGCATGTATAATGAAGCTTCATAATGACTCAACACAACTTTAAGGCAACAATAACAATTGTGCTACCTAGAGAGTTCTCTCAGTTTTCAGGAATGAGCGACGTTGGGAGTTCCAAAGATATTTATTCAGTGTCTTTGGATCCGACTTGACCGAAATTAGAAATTTGTCTATTTCCAGATATGGTAAAGCATGGAATCTTCTCAACACTGCACCTAAAGAACAATAATAGACTCTCAGTGAGCAGAGAACTAAACCAGACTGTCATTTGTTAAAAAGAATTGTAAAAAGTAGCATGATAATCCATGAATCGAATGCATATCAGAATTAAGGGAAATGTCAGTTTCCCCTTGCCTGGATGGGTACATTTTTGATAACTCAAAGAATTTGGAATCAAAGTCTACGACCGACTAGGACTTTTCAGATAACTTTTAAAAAATGACTGTTGTGTTATGATATTCAGAACAAATGGTGTTGATGTAATTGTCTTTTATTATCTTTAAATGTTCTGTTGAAATATGAAATAAATATACATCAAAGTTGAATATATACATTTTTTTTAATTATCTTTTAATGTCTGTGTTTAGTGTTGCAAACAAAATATCTTTACTGTATTGTTCAAGTTATACATGCTTAAATTTGCGACAATTTTTTATGACGGGTAAAATAAATGACTGTGTTGGATTACAAATAAAAGAATCCTTTAGGCTCTAATTTACAAGTCTTAACTTGATTGTGTAACAAAGATATCAATTACATACAAGCTAAAATTTAATATCTTGCCAGAAAAGTAACTATCTATTTAAAACATATCATTGTATTCACAACTATTTCTAGACTAATATACATTTACCAATGTGGGAGGGCTGAAACTCAACGCCATTTTAAGTGTTAAACCTTAACAGTATGTACATACATTTACTTTTATGGAGCAATGAATTATCTGCTTTCCTAAAGGACATTTTGGTTGGTGTAAATGTTATCCTATTAAAGCATGCAAAGGAAAGGGTATCCTGAATGACAAAAGTATTTCACTCATAGTGCATGAAAATATTTTAAATCTAAAACTCTTAACAATATATAATATATAAAATTCTGACAGACATTAAGTTGGCAAACAATACCGACCATTTAATTTCCCGTGGGCATGCGCAAAAAGTTCTTTTTTACTCTTTCTTTTTATCAAAATCAATATCCTTAATCATGATTAGGCATTTCGTGGCAAAGAAAACATCAATAAAAATATATATCTGTTATCTTTGTAACGAGATATAATTCACTATTATCATTTACAATTGACACATAATTTAGTTATGAAGCTATAAATATAACTGACTATTTGATTGAATCATCTAAATTAAAAAGCAACATCGATTCTGTTTTGACGTGACTTTTTTTTCAATGTAACGAGAAACAATACAAATATAAATGAAAATTGTTACATATGACTATTTTCAATACTTAATTACCTATGACTTTGAGTTACTTAAGCCTTTCTCATAGGCCACAGACATTTCTTCTACACTTTTCTCTGTCCTTTACTGGTTGGTTGATGGTGTTCCAGTTGTGTCCATTCTCGGCCATTTCTTTTTCAAGGACTCTTCTCCAGGTTAGTCTTGGCCTTCCCCTTTTCCTCTTCCCTTGTGGTGTCCATTGGAGGGCTTGACATGTGATGTTAGATCTGCCTTTCCTTAGTGAATGACCAATCCATTTCCATTTTTTCTTTTTGATTTCTTGTAGAATAGGGATTTGGTTAGTTCTTCTCCAAAGGTCTTCATTTGTTATTTTGTTTGGCCAAAATATCTGAAGTATGTTTCTCAGACATATGTTTACAAAGGATTGGAGTTTTTTCCTGTTCGCCATTGTGCGGCTCCATGTTTCCGACCCGTAAAGTAGCACTGATTTTACGTTGCTATTAAATATCCTGAGTTTGGTCTTGATTGTTATGTACTTGGACTTCCATACTTTTCTTAGCATACCAAATGCAGTATATGCCTTTGCTAGGTGTGATTTTACATCTTCTTCTGTTCCTCCACTATGGTTAACAAAACTTCCTAGATATGTGAATGATTAACATTTTCCAATTGAGTGTTATCAATTTCTATGCTGTTGATGTTGCTTGTGTTTATTCTCATTAGCTTTGTTTTATCCTTTTTGATTCGGAGGCCAGTCTTTGATGCATTTTTGACAAAGATTGATGTTTTCTCTTGCAGTTGGTCGTACGTATAGGATAAAAGAGCCTTACATGTATAAAGCATAAATATTATACTTATATGCTTAAAGTTTTCTTTGTAAAAAAATCATTATACTCTTACTTAATTATTGTAGCAAATGAACACTAAATGTCTAAAATATTTTACCAGAATACGTTTTAACATCAATCCTACGTCGGAATGGTCACGCATACTCGTGGATTTTGGGAAAGTTCAACTCTGCTGAAGACTTACGTAATGAAGTTTGACACCTTTTAAGTAATTCGGAAAGCGTGGTTAAAGTGAGACATCAATTCTATAGAGAACAATATTATTTCCACTTCTGATTTTAGGAAATGCAAAAAAGTGTACGTGTAAACAAGATTGGGTAAAATTGCAGATGTAAACGAATCCTGTCTCAGCATCGCACAATTTGTTTATGAACATTAGCCATATATAAGAAGGCTTCACAATGACTTTACACATCCTTCAAGCAACTATGGCAATTGTATTACCTAATTGATCCTCTCTGTTTTCAGAAATGAACAGCGCCAGAAGTTTCGAGTATATTTGTTCAGTGCCCTTGCAGCCGTCAATTGGACTGAAATTTGAAATTTGTCCATTTCCAGATATGGTGCTGCATGAAATCTTCTCGACATTGCAACTAAAGAAGAATAAAGGACTGAGCAGAAATGTAAACCTGAGTGTCAATAGTTAAAATGAAATTGGATTTGGATGCAGATCATTGTTGAGTAAAATTATCGATATGTGTCTACATGTACCTGTATGAATTGAGACACATGTTTTGTAATTTCACGATTTGTGCAGTCAATTTTCTGATGGGCTAATTTTTTAAACTTTTGAACGCCTATCGAGGTTAAGGAATATTATCGGAATATCCCGTTGTTGGACCAGTATGGAAGGAAACGGAATTTTTTTTTTCATTCAAAGAATTTGAAAACCAACTATCCAACAGATCAAGACTTTCAGATGACTTAAAAATGAATAATTACAAACTGGTTATTGTATAATGATATTATTCAGAAAAATTATACTGATGTGGTTGTCTTATGTTGTCTTTAAATGTAAATAAATTCATTTCAAAGTTAATTTCTCACTTGTATTTCTTTTCTTCTTAGTTTCAGACTATTGTACACTAGGGATTGGAGGGTCAAAGCTTTCATTATTGTTATAATTTCATATTTATAAGTTCCATTAAGGAAATTATTTAATTGTTTTAAGTAAAGCGTACATTTGTCCCATATACAAGTACGAACAAATGATGGAAAACACAAGCGTGTGAGCATAGGTATAACTTCCCTAACACTATTGCACATGTGTTCTCCCAGAAAAGCTTTTTATTTCGAGTGAAAGGTATCCTATTTAAAGCTGCTTGGTCCAATTTTATGTAAAATTTTATGCACGCTTTAAAAACGATGGTTATGCTGAGTATATGTATAATAATAAACATTGCAGTAGTTTTTTCTACATGTTTCATCAAAGTTATCAGATCCCACGTACAGATGTATGTGTCAGACGTATGGTGGACTCAACATAAACTATCCAAGTACACTTACATGTGTATTTAGTATATTGAACGAGGCTTTATATAAATTTGAAGTTAATACAGAGTAGGTGTATGTAACCTTCGAAATAAAATCTATTTAATCTGGAGTCTGTGTTTTGCATCGGTTGTATGATAAATACATTATCTAATATTTAAAAAAAAGTAGGGACTTTTGACGTCTCTAAAAAATAGTTGGAGCGGGCTTTCATCATATTTTGGTATTAACATTTTAACAAAACTGAAAATACTTTTGTGATTAACCTTAGTTTAACTACCTAAGCTAACACATTTCACTCATCAAAAATGAGATAATTATTCACTTAGTGATTTTTACATTTCAAAATATCCCACTCACACATATTAATTTGCGTGGAAGTTCGGGGGGGGGGGATAAAATGCTTAATTAGAATTTCTCCGATTAGACCTTAATTATTTCGAAAGGTGTAGCCGGTAAACACTTGAATCTAGGTAAACAGACACCGAACTCAACCGAAATATTTACCAAGGTGCAAGTTCTGGTGTTTGGTAAAAATTAATTATTGGTGGTATATTAACTTATTTTGAAATATTGATGGTAGATTAACTCATTTTATTAGATTTATCTTGGTCATTTTCATTGGACTTTTGTAAGTTTTGGGTAAACAAATTATAAATAGGATTTAAAGATGTTGGGATAAAATGTGTTCAATTTCATTCTTTATTTTAAAATGCTTTTAATCATACAGAAATAAATGGTGGAATAAATTGGTTCTTATTTTATAATGTAACGCGACTGGGGGATGATGATGTTAACAATTATGTCTAACTCCACTTCAACCTCAGACGTAACAAAAATTACTTGGGTCCTGTGCTACCCGCAACACATGCGTCGGATTTGCGATCTTTATAGATCAATGAAGAACAACACCACACTTTTGTATAACAATTTGTATTGTACACCAATATTAAAGCAAGTAAAGCATGAATAAAGGAGAAGTGCTTTTACACAATTTCTCACCCTCTATTTAATATAATTATACTAGATAACAGCCTAATATAGTTAGGCTCCTATTAGGCATCTATTCGGCTCCAAATAATAGGACTTCTTGCTAACAAAATTAGGCCACCATTAGACGTTAGGCACCAAGCAATAGGGCCTCTGCACCTAACATAATTAGGCATCTGCCTAGGACATCCGATGTCGCTAGGATGCCGTTAGGCTACCTAGTGATTATATAACGACAAATTAAACAAAATATCTTTATTATGCATTAAAACTAAAGTTAAAAAATATAAAAAAAAAACACTACAATAAATAAAAGTAAAGGTTTATCAGTATATCTTTACATTGGAATTTATTTCTTGGAATTTATTTCTTGGAATTTACAACATTCAAAGAAGATGAGTTACTGCGTGTGTGCTTCGGTGTGGAATACATATTTTATCATATTCAAACCAAAAACCACTAACCCTTTTAAAGTTCGCCTCGCGTCACCATGGTCACAATATTAAGAAATTGCATATGATGTAAGTCTAGTGATAGTGATCTGGTGTTATCTCCTCAACATTGATATTACAATGCGTGTATTTAGGCCTTTTAAGGAAGAAGAGTCGGAATAGAGTCTTGGTAAAATGCGATGCGTCGATTTACCCAAATGGAACGTAAAATGACCCAAATGAACCCAAATTGAGCCCAAATGGAAATCAGCAAGAATAGACCAAAAAGTCAAATGGATCATACACAGTGGCTATTGGATTATTTCTTTGAACATGCAAAACAGGGTCATAAGTTATATTACTGAAAGAGATACAGGCCAAAGAGTGTTTTACTAAAATATCTTTTCAGTATTAAAATAACTTTAAAAACTGTTCATGATCAAGACAGAAACTGTCTGGCTTAAGGATTTAAATGAAAATAGGTTAAAAAAATTAAAGACTTTGATTTTCAATTTTTTTCGATCTAAACCATATGCATAGTTGCAACTGTATTGGCCTAAGATAATATTTAATGTTTTTATGTATTAAGAACCGTAAGAGTTGTCGGACTTTGTTGACAAACCACTGTCGTTTGAAATACAGTAGAAGAGAGTCTATCGTCTGAAATGAAGCACTATCTTAAAGAATTCAAAATAATCGATCGAGAAACTTCTTTCCTCAGCAACGTCGTAATGAGACAAGTTCCTTCACTGGGATTTCGTAAGTTTCCTGTCAGATTCCATACATTAAAAACCATACTGTTACAGCAAGTTGTCTGAAAACGTTCATAAGCGCGTCCATTACTTAAATCACTTAATTTTTACAGTCTAATCTCTGGTTTCCTAAGATTAAGTCTCTTTCCATCCTTCTCTATATCCTGAATGATTTAAATGTTGATTTATATTAAATAAAGCGTGCTATTGTTCTGAATACACGACCGCTGTGTTGGTTACCTCCCCTTGCTGAGATACATATCACTCTTTGGCGCTATTTTTGATATATTAATTTTCAATTTTCAACAATAAATAAAAATATTCAGACGTGTAAGATGATGCTTTGTATTATTTATTTGTTATTCTATCGTTATTCTACAAACTAGTCTTAATTTAAAGCAGAGATATATTGGAATAAGCGATTTTAAATTTGAGGGCAATACACCCCCTTGACGACGGGCTGAGACAGAGAAATATCAGCCCCGAGCGCGATACAGCCCTAGCTTTCAGTTGCTGTCCCACCTAGTCCAAAACACGTGTATTAGGGCTGATACACTACTAGGTATATGAAATAATGCATTGTCCTTTATATAAAAGGTTCATTTCAGTCTAAATACTTTCATCCATCTTTATTGAATAATATAATGTTATAAGTTACAAAAGCAAAATTGTTCATATTACAGTTACTTGCTTAAATGGTAAAAACATTTTTTATATGTTACATCATTAGGGTTTTAGGATATAGTTTTGTAACGAAGCGAGATCATAGAACAAAAGCGTAATCGATTTTGTATTATTAGATATTTCAAACAGTGGTTTATTTCACTTTTAACGTAAACATACAAAAATAAACAAACAACACACTGCTTATCTATTTAATTCGACAGTGCCTGGCAAATGAAACGAAGCACCATTATGTAAAACGTATTTCATTTAAAATTACAAGAACAATTGCTTTTTGAACGTAACACAATTTTCATTTACATGTACAGTGAAAACATGTTTTTATATACAATAATCCTTCATTTCTATTTGTTTATTCATTTAATAATATTAAAGTTCAACGAAATTAAAAAAAATATGTTTCAATATTGTGACATGCTCAGCAGTTTCTACATGCTTACTTACAATTTATTAAAGACTAAACATGCAGCAGTAGAACTTTCCAAAACAAATATTTACACAGATTGTTTAAAATGTATAATTAGTGAACATCAGTGCTAAATTAAAAAAAATGATATTTACAAGAAAATAACACAAGTCCTGGAAACAAAGTAAAAAAAAGATAGGTATAGTAGTTTTAGTATGCTATCATATCAAAGTCTTCAAAATGAACATAAGTACGGGTTTTTACACATGTATTACGTTGTTTTTCACTTTGATGCGCTGGACAATGAAAAGAAGAATGTGTGCGATCACAAGCAAAATAAATAGGATGCCAAGGACCACTATACTCGCTTTCATTGCTCGATTACGGATGAAAGAAAAGATACCAGATGTTTTTCCCATTCCAAGTGGCATTGTTTTGCATTCCAGCAATGATTCGCTTGTTGTTTCTATGTAACACGAAAAATAATTTCAAATTGGCTTTCAACAATAAATTTAAATGTGTTGTTTGGTGGTAAAGGAGAAAGTTTTTCAAGTGTTGTGGAGTCATTAAAATTCGTGGGGGACAATTCTCGTGGATTGCTGAAAATTGTTTAGGTTTGTGGGGATGAAATTTCGTGTATTGTCTTATAATCACAAAAGGGTGTAAACCCTTCATGAAATAGGGATATAAAATGAAATGAAAATTGATGTAATAGGGATATTAAGTCATACTAGTATGACTTTATATCCATATTTCATGAATTCTTTGGGGATGTTAATTCGTGGTTGAGAGGTACCCACGAATTCTACGAAAATTGAGCCACAACGAAATCTTATGATTCCAAAGTAATCAACATTTGCTCCTTCAAGATTTTGCATACTTTTGTTTTTGTAATTTGTAAGATTCTTTTAATCCTGTTAGACCTAGCTAAATGTGCCTAAATGTTCAGGCTTTGTTAACATTTGTGTGGATGATTTTTTTTATTGAACACATTACCTGTACTTTGAGTTCGAGTCGAAAACGTTATCGGCATTGGTGTAGGGGACTCTTTATTTGTTGTTTCTTCATTGTTAGGTAGAATTTTAAGCGTTGTTAAATTTTTACTGTATACAACTACTGTATTCAGAAAAAATTAAAAAAAAAACCAACTTTATATGAGAAATAAGTGAATGTTCGTAAGAATATTTATTTATTCATCTTCAAATATGCAATACGTAATATTTACGTTTCCTTGGACATCCAGTTGAATAGAGACATACTTTCTCTGGGCATAGGCATTTTTGTTGGCAACCTTGCCCGAAGAATGGATAGGAGCACTTTGATTCACAATAACTGCCAATAAATCCAGCCTCACAACTGGATACTTGAAGGTTTAAAATAAAAAAAAATATTTAAAATTTTCCGTTATTTCAGATTACGAAATAAACAAATTTTAGCACAATATCGGCATATCATACAAATGTTTCACCTTCAATTTATACAAGTCTTCCTTTTTAAAGAATGATCGGCATGTTATATCATTGTACATCTCTGTTAATGTAATACAAAAGCAATACTTTACATGCACTAAGCTATATACACCACCGTTCTGTTGATTTCGAAATAGCAAGACTTGGATAAGCTTTACTTTTAGTAGGCTAATAATACATCCTATAAATATTCTTACGAATATGTGAAGAAAAACGTGATTTGATTTTGTATCTAACTGTATAACTGTTTAAATTTCAAAGCAAACGAATAAGAATAACTTTTTTTTTAATAATTTACATTTAATAAAAGTTTTAAATGAGGTTGTCACTGCATAATAAAATAAGTAGTGCAAGGCGCAATATGTAAATAGTAAACCTTGCTGGATGTCACATATGGGCTTAACTAGGATCGACCGAAGCCGATCACAAACAGTCAAGAAAAAAGATGTTAAAAGTATACCCATTGTTTTCTTATCACGTTAAATTGATGTAGGACTATCAAACAAAT
The DNA here is from genome assembly GCA_015776775.1 of Magallana hongkongensis. Taxonomy (NCBI): domain Eukaryota; kingdom Metazoa; phylum Mollusca; class Bivalvia; order Ostreida; family Ostreidae; genus Magallana; species Magallana hongkongensis. The sequence goes on from CM027471.1 coordinate 11,385,483, forward strand.
ATAATTTTTGTTTTTCTTGGTTTGTGCTATAACTAAACATGAATGAATAATTGTTCATCTTATTAATATTATAATAGTGTAATCTCAATCTTTTAAAATATTACCTTTTTGCAGAAAAAATAAAGAATTTGATATTAAGGTCAGACGACACGTTCTTCAGTTTTGTATAACTTTTTCCAAGAATTTGTTAATGATTTTCTACTACTTTGATAAGCTTTCTTGCAAACCATTAGGATATCTTACCAGGCATTTCTACAAAATACTAGAGTATGCAATTTCCTATAAAATCATCTTGAAAATACACTTGAGTTGCTAATATAAAAATAAATAAATAAATATACAGCACAGCGAAATTCACTATGATTTAACTCTATATCGACCGGGGCCGGACTTTGAACTCACAAGCTCTAGACCTACGCTCGTGGCATTGAGGGGCCACAGCTCTAACCACTCGGCCATCTAGGCATATATTCTTTATCAATAGAATCTTGATCATTTTGAAAATAATTATAAAAATATTTTTTTTATTGGAACTCTCTATTACAAGGAGATACAAAAAAGATGCTCGAGGAACGTGTCGTCTGACCTTAAGTCATGAAAATCAACCAAAAATAGTTAATGTGCTATGTAGAAAAAATTCATTACAAATGCCCTATAATGGAAGGAGTCATGCATGGCTCCAACATTCATAGCCAACCATAGTCAACTAACTTTAAAAGACACTAATATTAAACCCTGTGATGTAATTTTACTAAGCGATTCTCTATTTTCTGTCTGTTTTTACTCTTCTTGTCTATGATAAGCGACTTCATAAACAAATGAGAAAAAGAACATGTTAATGAAACTTTAAACAAAATTATCCTTATGAAAAAAGCAAAAAAAAAAAAAAAAGGCTCGAGCTTTGTTTACAAACTAAAAAATCGTACAAGGGCCAAAACGAAACTTGATATCAAAATTTATTTATTATTTTTTTATGTTTTTTTTTTGTATAAAATGTTTTACTTGCACATATTGAATGGTTGACCAAAATTTGAATGTTAGAAACCAAGTTACATGTATAATAGAGATACAGAGGTAAGAATTCATTGTTATTTAAACAAAGCTCAAGACTTATATTTGTTTTCAAAAATATGCATAGTAAATAATTACCCTTTCTATGATCAAAAGACTAATGGCATTCATGATATACTGATACATGTGTGTTTATTAATGATGATATAATAAAAAAAAAACAACATTTGATTGAAACTTATACTAACGAAATACATACATAATGCCGCCAGAAACACTAACAAGACTCAAGCTTTGTTTACAAAAAATGAACTCTGTATTCTGTGTATAACTCAATAGTTAACTCTCAAATTATGACATCGCATTGAAAATAAAACCAGTATGTATTTATGAAAATTGTCACCTTAAATCGTGTATACGTACCTTTACTCTGGATCTCAATTGTTGACTTTTAGATTTTGGAAGCATAAAAAATGACTTAATCTACCATTGAAGACACTTAAAATGAGAATGCATGTCTATTTGTGTGTAAACTAAGAGAAAGAGAAAGAGAAAAATAAACTGTAACTATTGTAGCTGTGAACTCTCGCAATTAATTATATTACCGATATATAGAAATAAAAGTTAATGTGAAAATTATATTTACCGGGTATGCATCCATTCTCATGATTGCAATATTTTGAACCACAAGAACACGTGTAACCGCAGTATTTTCCATAGTAAGGATATGGACAAATATCCTCACAAAAAGCTCCAAAATACCCTGGGCCACAATAGTCCCTAAACAATACAAATTTTGTAATAAAAATAATATTGTATCATACACTTATGCTAATAGAATATTCCAATAGGACATGGAACAAATCTTGTTTTTTTTAATTCATAACTTAAGCATTACTTTCATATGACTAAAGCTTCTACTACTACTACTACCTTGGAATTTACAAAGAAATTCAAACCTAATGTGGTATTGGTATGATAATACTTATTTACTCATCCTGGGGATAAGTGTAAAATGTAATTAATTCCACTTAATTAATGATAATTGACAGATATCTATATCGCAAAACGGAGAAAATACATAACGCAAACCAATGAACTAAAACCATATATTTTACATGTGACAATATGAGAAATCTCACGGTCGTAATCCAATGTCAGGAGCTGCACACATGTAAATGCAACTACAAACAACGAACAGGAACAATATAGTTGTCATGTTGTTTTATCAGATGAATTTTCTCAACTGGTCAATATTGCGTAAAACATTTGTCAAATACCCATATGCTAAGCTGATGCTGATATTTCCTTAAACACACTTACTGCATAAATTGTTAATTTTGCTAACCCTTTGATTTTTGAGAGGAAGTGAATATACACAATTCAATCCAAGGAAATATGATTCAATGACAGACATGGAATTCAAAGTATACATCAATGACAGACTCAAAATACGCAAATTTAACTTCCTGAAAGAGGGAATTTTGGTCATGAACTGTGGCTAACCAAAAGTAACGGTAGATAAAAAATCAATAATTTGTATTATCTAATAAATATGTGTTGGCAGCTGTCACTGTGTCATTAAGTGCAATAATCGCCCAGAGAGAGAGAGAGAGAGAGAGAGAGAGAGAGAGAGAGAGAGAGTCCTCCAATTCCTCAAGTATTACCACATCAGCCTAAGCTCAAGAATCATTTATAGACACAAAATTAATTGTAAATAACTGGCGTAATGGCTATGGCTTCAACGCTGAATAAAATACATATAAAAATTGAAAATTAATCTTAACAATGAATGCATATCCGTGTGTAAGTAAAGGTAGAAACACATATTTATTCATTATAGAGATGTTACTTGTATGAGGACTCCTGAGTATTTGTTTCTCTTCTGAAAGGTCTTACTGCAACAAAGTTCCACTTGGTCTAGGCTGTTTAATAGGATATAATACTGACAAAACACACGTAAACTTATACTTTAAAAGACACTACATCCCAAGATTGCTATTGTGTTCTTTGTCAAACTGTTTGTATCAATCGATGTGGTTGTATATTGTTATACCTCAATGGTTGAAGATTGGGCTTGGCTTGGAAATTGCAGATCGCGAGTTCAAATCTCTCTGTAGCTTTTTTTCATACTTACTGAATTAAATTTGAAAATATGGTTTTCACTCTACATTGGCTAATTTCTCACCTATTTGACCTACATATTACTTATCCATCATGCTATTTGTCATAAACAAGTTAATGTCTGCTGATTTGAGAAAGAAAGACAAATTAATATTTTTTTCAGTTTTCATCCCTTTAGATAGATAGATAGATAGATAGATAGATAGATAGATAGATAGATAGATAGATAGATAGATAGATAGATAGATAGATAGATAGATAGATACTTTACTTTGCGGGGATCCAATGGGTATTGGATTTATGGCAGAACATTGTATATGCCACCTTAATTTTTACATGTTTATATTAAGGGAGATCAGCTTGCCATTGTTTTTTACTATTTATTGTATATATTTTACCTGGTGATCTCAATATTTGTTCAGGTGTTTTTAACTAGGGAGATCCCACAGTACCTGTTCAATAAGTCATTTTTATAATTTTTAAGTACTGACTTTTTCAGGGATCTCCCTGTTTGTGATGTTGTTTATTTGTACATGTTTTTGTTTCGTAATTAATAAATGACATTATTTCGTCACTAACTATTTAGTTGTTTTTTTAAGGTGACAAATAAACAAGCTGCAGTTCATAGATGGAACAAAAGATTTGAGTTTAGAAATGGAATAGACTTTATTGGTAATTGTTAAGATCAATGTATGGGCATATATGTATATATATATTTTAAAATTCATATTTCCAATTTTGATTAAAGCTGCTTGGTCCGATTTTATATGAAATTTTATGCACGCTTTTAAACGATGGTTATGCTTAGTATATGTATCATAATAGACATTGCAGTAGTTTTACCCGCCAATTATGCCAAATTTCAATGAAGAAAAATACGTACAAAATTTGCTAACAAAACAAACGACATTAAAAGGTACCGCGTTATTTCGTCTCATGTTAAATTTCACCCCTGAGTACGAGACGGGTATGGTTGTATTACGACTTTGACATCGCTTTAAATAAAGGTCGAAATGATCAGACAAATAACAAATAAACATGTGTACGTTTTGTTCGCTAATATTTCCAAAGTATGCTTTCTTTACAATCGATGCATAGCATGCGGGTTGAAGAACCCCGATCATTCTGGGGACGAAACCAAGCGGTTTCCTTTTCTAAACATTCCCGTGATGCATTTTGGTTTGTTTTTTCGTTTGCCCAAAGAAAAATTATTTTTATTTACTTTGAATATTTTTAACTTTGAAAGGAGACTGATTCTGCTGGTGTAAATAGGAGAAAGCCCATAACTTTCTAAGATGAATAATTTGTATGGAAAAAATTTTGATACTCTAATTACAAAAAAATCGGACCAAGCAGCTTTAAACCATCTTAATTTTCTTAGTTTCAAGAAAGTAAGTAATCCCACTGAATGTTTTTAGTTTTTAAATAAAAAAACCCATATATAATGAGAAAAAAAGCAACTAGATATTTAGCTGTTTACGCCTATTTCAGTTTCTACTTTACTTTGATGATAATTTATTCATTTTTCATAATGATGAAAACAATAAAATCAAGATAAATCATATATGAGCAGAAAAAAACCTTAATATTTTGTATGAACGAAAACAAACAAAAAATACATAATCCTGATTTATAATAAGGGGATTGTTCCTGCATTCCTTATCAGGATTTGAAAAGGCATATTTGGAAGCTATTATAAAATTCAGCAAATGCATTTCATCACAACTTTTTACAGATACTGTACGAATTAAACTTAGTAGTGCAAACAATAATTAAATTGATTTATTTGAAATAATAAGTAATATAGTAACATAAAAGAATATGATTCGTTTGAAAAGAAAAAGTCTTGCTAATTGTTTTCGTGATATTTTTTAGAGGAACTTAATAATAAATAGTCCCTTTAAGTAAGTAAATTCTTTACTGATATCTATTATGGGACGCTTTCTATTGTACGGGATTAATACTGGTCCAACCCTGATAATATTCGATTGTTGGTCGACCCAGCCTCATAAAACCTCCAACAAGCCACTGCGATTTTTGGTTTTAAGACTTTTTGCTAGAATGGGCATTGAATATACTTCTTAGTGGGTTTGGTATGCATCAACACCGAAAGTCTGATTCCAACTGACCATAGTTTACAATTCAAATATACAATGAACAATGGAAGAACACAACGAAGGATTAAAATAAATATATGCATAGAGATGTAAAGAATTTAATTGTCAAACGGCAATTTAATAAATCATGACATTTTAACCGCATGTATATAAAAGAACTAATAAGATAAAGTGTCAATAAACAGAATTCAATTATTATATTGATTATCTATCTCTTACTGTGCCTCGGGTGGGTTTAATGCTGCGCAGAATTTAAAACGTTTTCAGAACAGTTGTCAAAATAGAGGAACAAATTTGGTAGCATTTGAAACAAAATCCGAAAAAGGTAATTTACAAAAAAAATTAAAAATGGTCCGAATTATTGAATTTTACATGGTGACATATCCAGTGTTACTTAACCTGTTCGCCGCAGGATAAAACTATTTATGTGTTCCAACAATGCCGTTTTCCTTGTACTTGAATAGAGAAACTTTCTGTCTACATTTTAGATATGACACAATTTTGTATTTTTGCTTAATACTTAACCGGGCATTCGTTTAAACAAAGATAAAATTAACGGTACCGAACATATCGGAATAAAGTCTATGTTGATTTTAATTAAAAATTTCATTACTATTTGTTTACTTCTTCGACGACTTGCACATTTATACCTTTGAAATATTATTTCGTACCAACCACCATCCCCACCCCCAAAAAAGCAATATAACAGACAAAAATGCCAAGAATGAAAGGGAAAAAAACCAAAAGTGTGTTTATCTCTTCCCCCTTTTCTAACTCAAACGATACTCTGACATTGGTAATGATTTTTTTATTTAAACACGTGAGATGAAACGGTTTTTGATGGTTATTTAATTTGATATAGGTGTTTTTCAAATTTGTAGAATGTATGTGCAGCTGTTCATGAATAAATACATGACTACATCCTAATTATTTTCTAAAATTTCGTTTATTCATTTTCCTGACATTTAATTACTTAATCTTATGTTTTGCACATGTTTGAATTGTTTATTAAGAGGACATCTGCTGTTTAAATAAGATAAACAGTCTACAGAGGGAACTAAGTTCTGAACAGAAATGAACCTCAAAATATGCATAAATTACCCGTTTTTACATTTTATAGTTGATATTCCAAACAAACAAAAACTTCCTGAATAACTTTGATGTTTATCAAAATAGAATTCATTACAGCATAGTTATTTCTCAATTTCAATCTGTATTTCAAAAAAGATTAATCTAAATTATATTCTTTTATTCTTCATTAGTTGTTTTCAAGCACTTTTCCTCCCAAAAATTAATCGCAAGAAAAAAACAACAAATTTTACATTTTTTTATAAAATCATGAAACATACAAAAATATAATATAAATACTGTTTTTTATCTCCAATACACCAAACAAATAATATCATGTAAAAACTCCCTCATTCACACCTGTTCAATTTTCAAATTATATTGTAATTTTCCTAATGATTATGATGGTTTGTCTTAATTCATTAACTTGACCCCATTATCCATTTTTTTCAACTTATGATAATTGGGGTTAGTTGGATTACAAATACAATATACACTGTTTTCCAATAATTGTCAATATAAAAAGAAAACGTTATTCTTGTAATAAAAACTTATAGAGATATACTAGCTTGGTTAAGACCAAGAAAAGCACTTGGGCTAACAAAAAATAGCGACAACGTTTAACCACTTTTACCAATCCTTGTTGATGGATGGACTTTCTATTTACAAAAAAATCATTCATGTTGGTTATTTCGAATCACCCGGCGTTTCGTGGTTTTGGAAGTTTGAAGTATCGCTATTGCATTATAAAACATAAACAAATACAACTACCTATCATCAACAATATAAATCTATTTATTAACATAATCTCAAGAGAAAAAAATGATAGATTAATCTAATACTAAGTATTATCCTTTTGATAAATGTAATGCACTCGTTTTCTTCCATAGATGAAATTTGCATTGCAAAAACGTTGTTTAATATTTGTGCTGTGTAGATGTAGTAATGCTAGAAAAAAATACAAACTGTGTGGAAAAATTGGCAATTGTTTAATTTTTGACAGCTGTAAACCTTCAGATTTTTTTTTTACCATAACAAATGTACATGCAGACACAATTACTACATTTTTAATCCCCTTCAGTTTGGGGTATATCGAATCACTTGTTCTCATAATATGACCGCAAATGAATAGGCTTGACACACATGTGTGATGAACCTTTTCCCTTGGATTACTTATTGTTGATGAAAAGTGTTAATATCAAAATGCTATTGCTATTACAATTTAACTTTGTATACAACGTCGGATTAACACTGCTCTTTGCGCTATCCCTCTGTGCTTCTACGTCTAGTGTGTACAGGCAATTCGTTCGAGTGTTTCATCAATCTAAAGTACTTTAAAGCATGGACTAAAACGATGCTTTGAAATTCTTTGTTATTTGTTGATTATAGGATAGTAATATGAACCAATTTGTTAATGGAATTTTTTTTTGTCAGAATGTGTTGTGCCTGCAACTTTAGAACTTATTCAAAATACACCGACTGTGGCCCGCAAAACACTTAATAACATTGAAAGTGGTTGTGTCATAAGAAGCCCTGTCAAAGTCGATTTTTCAAAGATAGAAATATTTCATGACAAAGAACTACCTCCTGACATGATCCAATTTCTGTTGATACCAAACAACCAGTTATGAACATGCGTTTTAAGATGTTAACAAGTTGTGAAACATGATATTATATATCATTTGAAAGAATAAGACCAAAAAATGTCCATGAATGTGGCTTTTGGATACAGATGTGAACTAAATCTACCAATTTGCCCATGTGTTAAATATTCTGCACTTGTGTGGAACATCCTCATATCCCTTTTTATTCACACGACACTTATTTCAGCTCTGCACTCTTTGACTAACCCTTAATTAATTTATTTAATAAGCGAATAGAAATGATTGCTAAACACATGTATTAACACATAAAACTTGGATTTTTCCTTTGTCCTTAATACTTCATATTACAAGTGCTAACTATTTGTTTGTTTATTATTTATCTGTGGTAATCTATTGTAGCGGTGTGAGTATCGGGTTTAAAAACTAGATTTTAAAAAAAACCAAACAGAGACGTATGGAAAAAGCTGTGTACATCCGCCTAACATATATATACATAATTATACAAATGCATATCCAATTGCTAAAATTTTGGATAAAATACATGTATAAAAAATTACTGAAATACAGCTAGTTCTTCTCTATTGATTTCATACTTTTTAATTAAATGATTCAAAATTCCAAAATGATTACAAACTCTCAAATTATTAACGTCAAATATTCGTCTTGTGAGTTGAATTCTTTTGTTAAAACAGATCAAAATGCAAAGAAACAAAATTATACCACTGTCCACTTATTTTCACCAATACATTTAACAATTTAATCATAGAAAATTATACGAAATCTTAAATGCTCTCATTCTTCCTCCCCTATTTCTCATTCTCTCTCTCTCTCTCTCTCTCTCTCTCTCTCTCTCTCTCTCTCTCTCTCTCTCTCTCTCTCTCTCTCTCTCTCTCTTATGGGCAAAGTAAAGCTCAGAGGAAAAACGTCTCGCAGAACAAGATGTAAATAATAGTTCTGCTAAAACAAACGCCCAGCTACTTTTTACGTTGATGTAATGTAACCGACCGCCTAACAGACACTTAAGCAACACCCCTGTAACAAACAAGAATACCTGTAGAACAGATGATCATACTTGACTGCGACTCTTAAAGTGCATTTGTTTGAAAGCTTTATCCAATTGTCAGATATCGAGATGATATCGATAAGACCTTAAATTAAATCTCCACATGAAGTAGACACATTCATGTGGGCTTTTAAACCAAAATACACATCTATCGAATTTAAAAAATATTGGACTTATGTAATCTTAAGCTTCATTAGATATCAAACAGTAAAATTTTTAACATATATTTTATATGATATTTTTTCATCTCATAATCCATTAGAACAAATATAGATGAAGTGCATATAGTTAAGCAGGTACATATAAAAACGTCACTGAATATTTAATTTTTTGGGCGAACCAAATTCCTAATGAAAAGTTGTTTGGTTTTTTTTTTCAATTCATCGTGATATAGTAACAAAGGGAAATTTCAAAAATTTAATATTCGGCTTTGAAAAACTAATACAGAATAATAAACAGTTGCGATTAAAAAAGAGTTGTTTTGTTTGATCTGTACAACAGTGATTTCAATTTACTTCCTTATATTGATTTTAAAAGAAAACGGATTTGCATATCACAATAACTAGTAAATGTATTTAAACATTACGATGTCTCTTTATACGTACAGTACAATAAAGATAAATATAATTTTTAAGATAAGAAATTGTATATGTCGTTGAATGTTTGTTTAATTCATTTATTGTTGAATTAATTAGCAAAGTTATTACAGAAACATATTAGGTCAAATGAGTACAGATGAACTTTTGTGTATTTATTACAAACACTGTAAAATTATAAATCATTTTATTTATGAAGATAATGTAAACTGGAATCAAGTTTAATTCTGTCCTAGCAACGACTTAACAAAACTATCAATAATTAAAGATTTTATTTGCATCTAAAGATCTTGTTAAACATAGTAACATATAAAAACCACATATTCATTACTCGAGAACTGTAATAAACAAAAACTTTTAACAATCGGTGTTTACATTCCGTGTTCTTATTTCAAAATATATGATTTATCGAAACAGAATAAGCAGTTCCATTTTCACAAATATGTCGCACAGTTATACATGTATAACATATACCTAAATGGCTAGTTTTATTTTATGATTCCTATTTGATTTGACACTTTCTTTGTTTTGAGTTTTTACTCGATTCGATATGTACATGTATGTAATTAAACATAAAACAGCACTCATTTTCAAAATGGAAACATAGAATACTCATTTTTCCTTTTCTGATACTGACCAAGACAGGGTCTATAAGAAAAACTTTGGTTTTTAATTTATAACTTTTTTTCATTATAATGTGTAATGTTATTTTCCAAGATAACATCAAAATGTTATGTTTTACTATTAACTTTACAATAAACTAGTATTTTATTGAAATTCTTTAATTTTTTTTTCATCAAAGTCAACATCAATAGGTTCAAATAAAACAATGTTCAAGTGATGAAGTACTGAGAAGATAGACCTATTAAATTTAAAAAGCTAAATTTTACCATGGCAGCATAAAATATAAAATGATGAACATATATATAACTAGACTCTTGTTGCAAAAGCAACAAAAAGGTCTTCCGTTTTGATATACATGTATCAATTTAACTGTAAGACATTGCTTCTTTAACAGAGAAAAAAGGTGGATATGATAATTATTGTGAATGATTTTACGGACGTTACTTACATGTAAAACAACGAGAATGAAAAAGAAATCAATTTCTGAAGTACTTTCTGTGACGACCGGAAGTAACGCCGAACAAAACAAAAATGTTAACAATTTGTACAATCATAAGTGAATCTTTCCTCAAAGTTTGGTTGTTCACGTCTCTTCCAAATCTAAGATCTCTTTGAAACAATATTTTTGTCTCGGGACCGGAAACGAACAAACGGAAGTGATTAATAAATACAAAAGCTGGTATTTCCTTTACATTTGCTCAGCTTACATCACTGTTTCTCAAGCTAGATGAAACACCCAAGAAAGTCAGTTAAACTTGTTAAAAACATGATTTGTTTGAACCCATCCAGTAAAAACCGGAAGTGACAGTTGACAAAAGTAAACCCGTTAAACACATCCCCAGTCAAATTTCTATCAATCATGAAAGTTTCGTGTCTAATTCGCTTACAGTGACAAAAATCTCGCGGATATCAAATTGTAAAAAGGAAAGCTACATAGAGACATTTGTGATATCTCACCGGAAGTAAACTTTATTTGGTAATTTAACATTATATAGATGACATATGTAAGATTGTATACTGATATTTTCATTTTATGTAAACTGAATAAAATATGGAAAATAAACAAATTTTTGAAGTGCTTCCGGTGACGACAGGAAATTACGCCAATCAAAACAAAATAGTGTATACACATGTACATACATAGGTCTATCATCCCACAAAGTTTGATTGTTCAAATCGTCACCGTTTTTATAATCTCTAGGAAACAAGGTTTTTTGTCTCGGGACAGGAAACGAACAAACGGAAGTGTTCAATGAAAATGAAAGTAAGTATTTCCTAACCATTACACAACAGGACTTTATTGGCTATCAACATATTTTATATTGTCAAACAAAACAGTTAAACTCTTAAACAACTTGAATTGTTTGATTTCTTCCGGTGTGGACCGGAAGTGACGGTTGACAAAATGAAAGTGGTTAAACACATCTTCTATCAAATGTCTATTAGCCATGTAAGTTTTGTGTCTTGGTTACTTACAGTTTCTGAGATCTCGCTGTATTTGTTTTAAAAAGAGTACCTGAGATATTTGAGGTATCTCACCGGAAGTAAATTTTTTTTGTTAATTAATCATCGGATAGATGACATATGAAAGCGCTTATACTTATATTTCAATTTTGTGTTAAAGAAATAAAATGCGTTAAAACATAATTTTTTGAAGTGCTTCCGGTGATGACCGGAAGTTACGACGAACAAAACAAAATAGTTTAAACACATCTACAACTATAGATCTATCATCCCTCAAAGTTTGGAGGTTCAAGTCTTTATCGTTTCTGAGATCTCATTAGCCAGAGCTTTTTGTTGCGGGACAGGAAACGGACGACAGGAAGTGAATTTTGAAAAAATGAAAAAAATCGCCTGGAGATATTATCGTTCCTAAACAGTCCTAAAAATTTTAAGAAAATCCATCTAGCCATCTCTGAGAAATCTGGTTAAACTTTTAAAAAACTTGATTTGTTTAAACTCTTCCTGTGTGGACCGGAAGTGACGGTCGACAAAATAAAAACGGTTAAACACATCTTTTATCAAATGTCTATCATCCCTGTAAGTTTCGTGTCTTGATCACTTACAGTTTCTGAGATCTCAGGGTTCAAACATTTGTTTTAAAAAAGGCTACATGATATATTTGAGATATCTCACCGGAAGTAAAATTTTTATGTTAAGTTAACATCGGAAAGATGCACTATGTAAGCATTTACACTTATATTTCAATTCTCCGAGAAATATATTAAATGCGTAAAAGCATACTTTTTGAAGAGCTTCCGGTGACGACCGGAAGTTACGACGAACAAAACAAAATAGTTTAAACACATCTACAACTATAGGTCTATCATCCCTCAAAGTTTGGATGTTCAAGTCTTTATCGTTTCTGAAATCTCATTGTCCATAGCTTTTTGTCGCGGGACAGGAAACGGACGACAGGAAGTGAATTTTGAAAAAATGAATAAAACGCCTAGAGATATTATCATTTTCTATCAGTCCTGAAAATTTCAAGAAAATCCATCCAGCCATCTCTGAGAAATCTTGTGGACAAAAAAAGGAAAAAAAAAGAATAATAATAATGATAATAATAATAACTAGACACTTGTTGCAAAAGCAACAAAAAGGTCTTCCGTTTTGATATACATGTATCAATTTAACTGTAAGACATTGCTTCTCTGACATAGAAAAAGAAGTGGATATGATAATTATTGTGAATGATATATCCAGACGTTACTTACATGTAAAACAACGAGAATGAAAAAGAAATCAATTTTTGAAGTACTTTCTGTGACGACCGGAAGCAACGCCGATCTAAACAAAAATGTTAACCATTTGTACAATCACAAGTTAATCCTTCCTCAGAGTTTGGTTGTTCACGTCTCTGCCAAATCTAAGATCTCTTTGAAACAATAGTTTTTGTCTCGGGACCGGAAACGGACAAACGGAAGTGATTAATAAAAACAAAAGCTGGTATTTCTCGTACATTTGCTTAGCGTACATCACTGTTTATCAGGCTAGATGAAACACCCAATAAAATCAGTTAAACTTGTTAAAAACATGATTTGTTTGAACCCTTCCGGTAAGAACCGGTTCTTAAAGTTGACAGAATTAAACCCATTAAACACATCCCCAATCAAATTTCTATTAATCAAGATAGCTTCGTGTCTGAATCACTTACAGTGACAAAAATCTCGCGGACATCAAATTTGTAAAGATGAAAGTTACACAGATATATTTCAGATTTCTCACCTGAAGTAAAATTTATTTCCTAATTTAACATTATATAGATGACATATGTAAGATTATATACTGATATTTTCTTTTTATGTAAAATGAATAATATTTGAAAAAACCCAAATTTTTGAAGTGCTTCCGGTGACGACCGGAAGTTACGCCGAACAATATAATATAGTGTAAACACATGTACATACATACTTCTATCATCCCACAAAGTTTGATTATTCAAGTCGTCACCGTTTTTAAGATCTCTAGGAATCAAGGTTTTTTGTTTCGGGACAGGAAACGGACAAACACAAGTGTTTGATGAAAATGAAAGTTAGTATTTCTTAACCATTACACAACAGGACTTTATTGGCTATCAATTTGTCTTACATTGTCAAACAAAAACAGTTAAACTCTTAACCAACTTGAATTGTTTGAACTCTTCGGGTGTGGACCGGAAGTGACGGTTGACAAAATGAGAGCAGTTAAACACATCTTCTGTCAAATGTCTATCATCCCTGTAAGTTTCGTGTCTTGATCACTTACAGTTTCTGAGATCTCGCTGTAATAATAGTTGTTTTAAAAAGAGTACCTGAGATATTTGAGATATCTCACCGGAAGTAATTTTTTTTGTTTATTAATCATCGGATAGATGACATATGAAAGCGCTTATACTTATATTTCAATTTTGTGTTAAAGAAATCAAATGCGTAAAAACATTATTTTTGAAGTGCTTCCGGTGACGACCGGAAGTTACGACGAACAAAACAAAATAGTTTAAACACATCTACAACAATAGGTCTATCATCCCTCAAAGTTTGAAGGTTCAAGTCTTTATCGTTTCTGAGATCTCATTGTCCATAGCTTTTTGTCGCGGGACAGGAAACGGACGACAGGAAGTGAATTTTGAAAAAATGAAAAAAAACGCCTGGAGATATTATCGTTCTTTTTCAGTCCTTAAAATTTCAAGAAAATCCATCCATGCATCTCTGAGAAATCGGGTTAAACTTTTAAAAAACTTGATTTGTTTGAAGTCTTCCTGTGTGGACCGGAAGTGACGGTCGACAAAAAAAAAAAGGTCAAACACATCTTCTATTAAATGTCTATCATCCCTGTAAGTTTCGTGTCTTGATCACTTACAGTTTCTGAGATCTCGGGGTTCAAACATTTATTTTAAAAAAGGCTTCATGAGATATTTGAGATATCTCATCGGAAGTAGAATTTTTATGTTTATTAATCATCGGATAGATGACATATGTAAGCATTTATACTTATATTTCAATTCTCCGAGAAATATATTAAATGCGTAAAAGCATAATTTTTGAAGAGCTTCCGGTGACGACCGGAAATTACGACGAACAAAACAAAATAGTTTAAACACATCTACAACTATAGGTCTATCATCCCTCAAAGTTTGGAGGTTCAAGTCTTTATCGTTTCTGAGATCTCATTGTCCATAGCTTTTTGTCGCGGGACAGGAAACGGACGACAGGAAGTAAATTTTGAAAAAATGAAAAAAACGCCTAGAGATATTATCATTTTCTATCAGTCCTGAAAATTTTTAGAGAATCTATCCAGCCATCTCTGAGAAATCTTGTGGACAAAAAACGGACCAAAAAAAAAAAATAATAATAATAACTAGACTCTTGTTGCTAAAGCAACAAAAAGGTCTTCCGTTCCTCGTGTATTAATCTGCACAAAAAAATCCAGTTATCTTGTAAACAGAAAATGGATATAATATATACATTTTGTTTTTCCTCAAAGGTTGGATGTTCAAGTTTTTGTTACCTATAGTATCTCGTTAAGAAAAGAGTTTTATCTCGGGACCGGAAACGGACAAACGGAAGTGATTGAGGAAATTAAAAGTAGATATTTTTAGTACATTTACCTACGGAACGTTACTGTTCTCCACATTGAGTAAAATGTTAAAAAAATCTAAAGTAAAAAAAAGTCTTCTGCTTTAATGCTTCAAGTGAGAACCGGAAATGACGTACGACAAAATGAAACCCGTTAAACACATGGACAAACAAATGTTCATCACCCATATAAGTTTGTTGTCTTGATCTTTTACAGTTTCTGAGATCTTGCGAGTACTATATGTTTTTATAAAATAAGGCTATTTGAGATATTTGAGATATCTCACCGGAAGTAGATTTTTTTTTACCATTTGAATATGACCTTTTATATTTCTTTAGCTTAAATGTTACTTCCAGGCTAAGTAAACAAAATAATTTTTAAAAAATCAAAAGTTGGTGTACTTCCTGTGACGACCGGAAGTTACGCCGGATTAAACAAAATAGTGGTAACACATGTACGTACATTGGTCTATCATTCCACAAAGTTTGGTTGTTCAAGTTGTTACCGTTTTTTAGATCTCTTCAAAATAAGAATTTTTGTCTCGGGACAGGAAACGGACAAACGGAAGTGCTCAATAAAAATTAAATTTACAATTTCTTGTTTACTTGCCTATCTTACATTATTATTTATCGAAATAACTAAAACTATCAAAGGAAAAAAGTTAAACTGACGAACAGCTCGATTTGTTTGAACTCTTCCGGTGTGGACCGGAAGTGACGGAAGACAAAATAAAAGCGTTTAAACACATCTTCAATCAAATGTCTATCATACGTGAATGTTTCGTGCCTTGATCACTTTTAGTTTCTGAGATATCGCGGGTACAAAATGTGTTTTATAAAAGCTACCTGAGATAATTGAGATATCTCACCGGAAGTAGAATATTTTCGTTGATATTACATCGCAGAGATATCCTATGTATAGATTTATATCTATATAGCTATTCTACGGCCGAAAAAATTAATGCCTTAAAATAATTATTTTTTAAGTGCTTCCGGTGACGACCGGAAGTTACGACGAACAAAACAAAAGTGTTTAAACACATCTACAGCTATAGGTCTATCACCCCACAAAGTTTGGATGTTCAAGTCTTTACTGTATTTGAGATCTCGAGGTGACAAGCTTTTTGTCGCGGGACAGGAAACGGACGAACGGAAGTAAATTTAGAAAATCTTTTACTAAAAACCGCTAGATGTTTATATTTTCAGTCATTCCTGAAAATTTTATAAAAATTCATCAAGACATCTCTGAGAAATTCACAAGACAAAAAGGGGAAAAAAATAATAATAAAAAGAAACATTACAATCACTATAAGGTCTTCCGTTGGAAACGGAAGACCTTAATAAGAAACATTACAATCACTATAAGGTCTTCCGTTGGAAACGGAAGACCTTAATAAGAAACATTACAATCACTATAAGGTCTTCCGTTGGAAACGGAAGACCTTAATAAGAAACATTACAATCACTATAAGGTCTTCCGTTGGAAACGGAAGACCTTAATAATAACATATAGTGATGTACATTGTCAGTTCATATTAGAGAGCATATTGAAGCGAATCTTTTTAAGTTCAGAATAGCAGTTTGTTGTAAAATCTTTTTGTCATGAAATACTATAAGTATATGATAAATTACGAAAGTTTATAAATTTTCTAAGGAGAATAAGTTTATTGTTTCGTAGTTTGGATAAGATAATATCAAAAGGGATCCCTAAAATTTAGAATGCTAAAAATGTCAACCAGAGCATTTTGATATTGCACATAAAAGAAACGAAGGACTACCAGT
The DNA here is from genome assembly GCA_015776775.1 of Magallana hongkongensis. Lineage (NCBI taxonomy): Eukaryota > Metazoa > Mollusca > Bivalvia > Ostreida > Ostreidae > Magallana > Magallana hongkongensis. The sequence goes on from CM027471.1 coordinate 11,402,529, forward strand.
GATTGGTATGATTATAAGATCGGGATACTAAGTTAATATTCAAAATAAACAATCTTGTATCTTCTGCCTTCTTATTTGCATATTGTTATAATTTTTATATTGGGTAGTTTTATCTGAATATTAATATAATTTAATACACTGGGGAGATCAATGTAATATGGTTTTATAAAGGTGTATTGTGTAAGAGTGATCTTCCCTTTACTGAGTTGTTTACCTGTTATAATTTCCTGTCGTCATTTTTAATAAATGAGAATTTCAGCCATATCTTGGCGTTTGTGTGACTTTTTGGATAAAGGAAGTAAGGTATGAAAGGGAATATTACCAAACTTGTGTGTAAAAAAACTTTTTTGGCTATAGTGAACTTGTGAATTGATTACTGTGTAAAACATAAATAATAATACATGTAGTCTACAATGAGATGCCTATTGCTTTTGTATTTGAACTAAATTTACCATTTTGTACTTGTGTTAAGTTTATTTTCCTACTCTATGGGGGACCATCATCATTTAGGTCTTATGTTTCCAACGGAAGACCTTATACATGTGGTGATTGTTGTGTTTCTTATTATTTTTTTTCCCTTATTTTTTGTCCACAAGTTTTCTCAAAGATGGCTGGATAGATTTTCATGAAATTTTCAGGTATGATAGAAAATGATAATATCCCGAGGTGTTCTTTTTATTTTTTCAAAATTCATTTCCAGTCAACGGTTTCCTATCCCGCGTCAAACAAACCTTGTTCCCTCTAGATCTCAGAATCGGCGAACACTTGAACATCTAAACTTTGTGGGATGATAGACCTATATTTGTAGATGTGTTTAAGTTATATTGTTTTGTTCGTCGTAGCTTCCGGTCGTCACCGGTAGCACTTCAAAAATAATTATTTTTACGCATTTAATCTTTTTTCATAGAATAAATATATGAGTATAAATCTATACATAGGTTAATTATGCGATGTTATATCAACAAAAAATTCTACTTCCAGTGAGATATCTCAATTACCTCAGGTAGTTTTTTTAAACGCATTTTGTACCCAAGAGATCTCAGAAACTATAAGTGATCAAAGCACGAATCTTTCATTGATGATAGACATTTGATTGTAGATGTGTTTAACCGATTTCATTTTGTCTTCCGTCACTTCCGGTCCAATTAGGAAGAGTTCAAACAAATCGAGCTGTTTATCAAATTAACTTTTTTCCTTTGATATCTGTTGGTAGCTCGATAAAGAATAATGTACAGAAAGCGAGTATACAAGAAATATTAAATACAATTTATATTGAGCACTTCCATTTGTCCGTTTCCTGTCCTAAGCCAAAGAACCTTATTTCGACAAGATCTCTAAAACAGTAATGACTTGAACAACAGACTTTGTGGGATGATACGCCTATGTATGTACATGTGTTTACACTAATTTGTTTAATCCGGCGTAACTTCCGTTCGTCACAGGAAGTACACACAATTTTCATTTTTTTTTTAATAATTTAGTTATTTAGCATGGAAGTAACCCTTTAGCCCTAGAATTACAAAAGATCATCTACACATTGTAAAAAAGTTCTACTTCCGGTGAGACATCTCGAATAACTCAGGTAGCCTTCTTTTTTAAAAACAAAGTACCAACAAGATCTCAGAAACTGTGAGAGATCAAGACACAAAAATTATATGGATAATGGACATTTGATTGAACATGCTTTTAACTGGTTTCATTTGGTCGTACGTTCTGGTTCTCACTCGAAGAGTTCAAGCAATAGAAGTTTTTTTTTTAACTTCAGATTTTGTTTAAACATTTTACTCAACGTGATGAACAGTTACGTACTGTAGGTAAATGTACTAAAATATCTCAATATCTCAATTTCTTAAATCATTTCCGTTTGTTCGTTTCCGGTCCCGAGACAAAAACGTTTTCTCGAAGAGATGTTATAACTAACAAAAACAACATCCGAACTTTGAGAAAAGACAAAACAATGTACGAAGTTATGTTTACAATGTTATGTATGATACGTCGTAACTTCCGGTCGTCACAGAAAGTACTCAAAATTTTACATTTTGTCTTTTTGTTTTGTTTAACTTAGAAATAAGTTCTTGGGAATTTTTTTACAGTATATAGTATATTTAGTTTCTTTTCACAAGACAAATGGATTTTTATGTGCAGATTGGTACATGAGGAACGGGAGACCTTTTTGTTGCTATAGCAACAAGAGTCTAGTTTATTTTTAAATTCGCACGACACCCTTAGACCAACTGTTAATTAATAAATTTGAATAGCGAATACATACCAATTGTAAACAAAAAGAAAAACTATTTTAAAATAGAGGTGTAACTTTTGTGACCTTTATTTTTATATTACAAGTGCTAACTACCTTCAGTTGCTAATTAATCACCGATCGGTGTTAATTGTGATCACAAAGCGAGTGGCGCGTTTAGGTAGAAAATAAAATTCCTGTTATCGTCGATATCGTTTACATGTCCATATAACACTGGGGCTTACGCAGAAACACCAACAATCGCGTGTTATAGAGTTATACAAAATGTATGATCCTTAACTTGTGAATTAAAAGCTCTACAGCGACGTAATTCAATTTTTTAAGAAAGTAATTTCTCAAACTATGTTTCGATTTCTGCATTAAATACGTTGATTTTTTGAGAGCAAAGTCTGTCTGATAAAAACACACCAGAACATGCGCGGCTTGATCAAAATGAGACCATTTTCTCATATTGTCCTCTTCAATACTTCCTGGAAAAATTACAAAAACAATGTATGACCAGGCGTATAAGAGTCTCTGTATTCGCGGATCTAACATCATACACAACTTCATAGGTACCTACATATATGTACCAACTAAAAAATATGTGAGTCGGCAATTGCTAACAAAATTTTTTTAGCCGGGCTTTGCTTAAAGCGGAGTTCTAACTCAAGGCAGGTAAATCGCTAGTTATATATACCAGTCTACAGTACCGATCAGACCCAACATAACATCAAAGTAAACCCCCCACACCGGGTTTACTTTTTTGGTTTACTTGGGGTTTACTCTGGGTTTACGTTTTGAAAATGTAGTTCCACTCTTGGTTTACTTGGAGTTTACTTTGGGTTTACTTGAGAATTGCTTTTGGGGTAAACTGTACGCAGGGAAGTGTGAAGCAGACCCGTCATTAATCATATCATCTTACTGCCTGTAAGTCCTGTCCTTTGTTTATTCCAAATACACAGTTAGCGTCTGCTTTCAGGGATGTACTTCTGATTGGTGTTTACTCTCTGTGTCCACTCTGGGTTTACTTTGGATTTACTTTGGGTTTACTCTGGTTCCACTTTAGTAAACTCAGAGTAAACCCAGAGAGTAAACTAAGGGTTAAGTTTGGATTTACTTTCTGTTAGGTTTGGTCTTTATAGTACTGTGTATAGCATAACATTAAAAAATAAACAAAACCCCAAACAGCGTCAAAGTAAATGTTTCTGCTCTACGAAATTGTCACACAAAGACCTACCCCACTTTTGCCAATCCTTTTGAGATTTTTTGTTTACAAATAAATTTGACTAGAAATTATTGGTTTTCTAAATCAATAAATAATTCTAGAAAAAAAATAAATGCACTTCAGGAACAAATATTACACCATGTATCCATGCAGCCACTACTTTGAAGAGCATTGGTACTTTAACTCGACTTCATATAATTTGGCCACTCTCTGACGCTTTACCAGCATCACTTGTCTACTGCACCATCACAAATTAACAGATGATAAAATGAATCGTCTTTAGATCAAATTGTACACTGCATGTTGATATAGACAATATCACTATTTTTCCAAACTATTTTACATTTATTTATCGATCGATCGAGAGAGACAGACAGAGAGACAGTGAAACTAAGATAGAGATAGAGAGAGGGTGAGAGAGTTATCAGTCATAAACCTACGCTGTATGCACTACCGCATATCACAAAAGCATAACTTGATAATTCCTCTCAACAAAATAACATTTTCTAATAATTCAATGCATGTTTAAATCTTGCCATTTTAATAACTAGATCAAAAAAGTTTATCATTGTAATAATATAATGATGTCACAATTGCTTGCGCTAAAACATTTTATTCCACTTGATGTGACCTTCATTTTTTGAAAGGATTTGTATGGGTCAAATGTATTTCTAATAATGCAGATGTAAATTATTTTTTTTTTTAGAAAAAAATCAAAAGCTTAATTATGTTTATTTATAGCGACTAGGTTGGAACATTTTAGACTTTTACAGATTGTGAACAGCTCAGCCCAGTTTAAGCTTGTACAAATTCTGTAAATTATTTTAAAGTTTATTCCAATAATGAAGGGTCACAACATTAAATGCAGGAAGAAATGACAATCCAAGAGTACGAATCAAAAATAGCCCCCCCCCCCTTAAATGCACTTACGGTCCTTATCTAATTTTTACAATAATGTGGTGTTAACATGTACATATATTCTTTTTTTCAAGCAGATTGGGACATAAGAATTTCCGTATATAGCGTCAGTATAAATATTCACAGATCTTGACTTTGCTTACAACAATATATCTTTCAACATAATTTGCAGTTTGAGTTCAGCAGCGACTATGGTGCTACACCAGCTTGTTAAGTTTCAAAAGAATTAGTTTATTTTTAGATAAGAGTTCTTCAGTGTTTTGTGCATTTTAGATAATGAAAACGCGTTTCACAGAATTTGGCATACTTATTTATGAAGTTATAAAGTTATGAATCATCTAGGTGAATTTGTGCGAACATGTTTCTAGTTGCTTATTTGATATATATTTTTTTCTTTTTGAAAAAGAAAACTACAAGCAATTTTAAGCAATTACATGTGTTATTTTCTCAAAATTAACATGGCATTGTTACTTTAGGCATTTTTAAGTTGTACCATTCCCCCTTAATCAAAGTAAAAATCTGTCATTTTAATTCAATTATTGTGATTACATGTACCATCACTGACCAAATGTAACTGCATGTCAATCATTGTATTGAGCCAAGATGACAATCTCAGTCTCTCTTTTATCATTTCAAACATGTATCTGCCGCGCTGTAAAAGATCTAATAATTTGATTGCATGTTATTGATTCTATAGAATGTGCACCTCTATAGTTCGTTGTGTTTCCTGTACCACGTACTATATATTTCTATTTTCGCCTCACGCCTCTTTCTTCGAAATGGCTTGCAACCAACGTACATTGATAACATTTAGTATTTGATATATGCTGTCAACGTCTGATAAATGTGAAATTAAATCACTTTACCTCAAATTCCTTAGTTGTTTGTTACCCTTCTGGAGTTGACATTGAAATTAAAATTTAAAAAAGAGAGATAAGATATAAAATTCTTAAATCAATAATGCTTCTGTCAACTGCTGAAGTTATGGGAAAAACAGAACTTTCTTTAATTGGTTTTCATTTTCATGATTATAGTTTTTGTATCGATGGTTTAAATAATATGGTAATTAGTTTTATCTTTGTGCGTTTTGACATCAAATATTGCAAAATGGATGAAAAGATTTTTTTGGGTCTTGGACCAATTTACTTGTTAGGTCAGTTCCAAAATAGAACTATCTACAACGCTTACAACGTACTCTCAATGGTATTGTGAAGTTGCAAGTGATTACTCATAATGTAAAATGTGCAATAAATTCTTCTAATCTTATTAGATTTCCTTTTAACAAATCACTGTGTTTTTTTAAAGATGTGTAATTTTAATTTTAATTCTCAATAGATATACACTAAGTACTTTAAACCAACAACTTTTATTTGCGCGCCGGGAATTTTGCTAAGTTTGCGAGAACCTGGTCGTTGCGAATATTTCTTGCAGTAAATTTGTCATCAAAATGTCTCTGAAATGTTAATTTTCCGATAATCTGCATGTTAATTACACAAATTAGTATCCATGAACTAGTTTATCTCCAGTAATTAAAATCTCCACGAACACAAGTTATTTAACAAAACTAAAGATATTTAAATATTAAATGATATTAAACTCTCAATATTTTAAATTTGCAAATACTTAACAGAAACGTCTGCGATGTCTTTTATAAGATAATGTTTCATTCTTTTTCATTTAAAAGATGACATTTCATAAAATGAAAATGCATTTTAATCTGTCAAAGTAATGCAAACCAACACTCTTTAACTTCTTCAAATGAATAAATAGATATACTAGTATACTCGAAAAGCATCTTGAAATAGATAAGCTGAAACACGTAAATAAAACTTCACACAAAGTTTGCTTTAAGTAAGAAAGCTATATTTTATATTCCCCTTCCTATACAAATTACTAGAAAGTACTGTAAATAAAACATTTTTGAATCACTATGTGTGATTTGTTTGCATTGCATTTTGAAGAGTGCCACTTCCACGCAGTTGTTAAAATGGGATAAAAGCATATATACTGATATCTTAAGAGGAAAGCCGGTGTAAAGAAGAATGACAACCCCCTTTAAATAATGACCAGAGTGTTTTTAGACGCACAAAAATACATCCGATCATTACCCTACGTGTGGTATCTGTTTTTCTTTGCACCGGAAGAGGAAAATCTCATTCCCTTCATGATAAAGGTCACACATGAAGAAGGATATTAATATCACAAATTATCAACAATGTAAACAATTTATTTTGAAAATCATCTAATAGTTTTCCGTGGGTAGAATAACTAAGAGAACAGGACATCTAGCCCAGAATGAAGATAAAAGAATACCCCGCAAAGTATATTCAATTATCGCATTACAACTTTCAACACCTATGGAAGTTTTAAACCACTAAAAAGTACCGTGCTTGTACAATGGAAATCACTTGGTCAGACGTGTTAATGAACCGTCTAATATATATATATACACTTAGAAATCATAAAATTTTGACATTTCATTCAGGACCCACCCATGGCGATTGTACTGCCTGGAAATACTTTTAAAATTCAACGATTTCTTGACGAGTCCCGAGATTCTCTTGAATCGATGCTTTGCAAATCTCCTGATGGCCGGTTTGGTCAAGAAACTTGTCAACGTGGTCCCGAGGAGTCGTCATTTGAGATCAGATCCACATTCAATCCGAGAAAAATCATCAAACATTTGAAAGATATGAAAGAAATATAGACATTCCAGGGACAAAGAAAATGAGAAGAACAAAGAAACTGTCATAAACTCGTTGGAACAAAGAAGCAACAAACGTCATTTTTGTCGTAAAGGACATTTTGTAAAATTGTGTGTTATGGTTTAAATAGGTTTGTTTTCATTTATTTTTTGTATTTATCTATATATCTTTTTATCTATCTATATGTCTGTTTGTCTGTCTGTCTGTCTGTCTGTTAAAAAACGATTTCTCGATCAAATATAACGCGTCTTGTATTTATTTATTCTTTTTTGTTTTTGGTAGTTATTGTGTTATATTTACATCCATCCAGGTATTATTCCCTCTATTTCTTACGGAAACTTATAGTTAATTCATAGTTCTATAGAAACAGCCAGACTGAAATCTACACGCCCCGTTTATCGATTGGTCGAAATCTACGGCGGCTGAAACTGACAAGAAAGTGATAGGATTGAACTTGACACGCCCTGTTATCGATTGGTCGAGACCTACAACTACCTAAGAAAAATCACGGACTGCAGGAACTTACCATGATGATGTCAGACTCAAAGTCTCACTGGAGACAATTTGGCTGTTTCTCTTACCTAACGGACTTATGTACATTAACAGTAATTTAGTGGATTTTACGCGATTAGCGGGTTATGTATTTTTTCTGCAATGTCGCTACCTTCATATCCCAAATGAATCACCAAAGTGAGCATTTTATTGTTTAAATTATTCACGTGCTTCGTTTTGTAACATTGGTTTAAATTAATATAATCAATAGTGAATAAATTTGATGTGCATCATGTTCTTTTTCTTACTTTTTCTTGTTCCTTTAGAATTAATTCCTTCAGTGTACTGTAATGGTGATTATATCCGCGAAGGGGGGATTTACATTAGTTACGCGGTAAGATTAAACCGCATAGAATTCCCCCGCTTGTATGGTACATGTAATAATATCAAAACCTGCTTGATGTAAATCATGCACCCGCGTATATAATACCCATGCGTAATCTTTGGCTTCTGCAAACATGTGTTTTATCAGCAGCTTAAATAACTACTTTTACAGTAATACATTTTTGATTCGTTTGCCTTCAAATACATGTACAATTGTTTTCTAGGTTGTTTATTACTAAAAGAGATTCCATGAATTAAACTCCTCCTTTTTTTCCGGAGATGAAAAGAAGCGTTACGACATCGTCGTTCAAGAATTGTAACGTAAATTTCATTTCACTTTAAGTAAATACGAATCAAAATAAAAACATTCCTAAAAAATCTACTAGTATACAACTTTATCAAGGAATCTGCTTAAGATGGTAATCGTTGGTAGTTTCTGCTCAGTGTTGCATCAACACAAGTGTGAAGTCGTCCCTGCTTGTATTGATAGTGGCTTTGGCATCCTTGCTTGTGTAACTACGTATACTCCATATTAGGCGTACGTGTTGTGATTAAAGTCTGTAAAACTTGTAAATATTGGCAGCGATTAGGGCTATCTGATTAAAACTAGAGTTTGGGCCCGCAAGGGAACAAAGGCAGTAACCACTTGCATGGTACAAATTTACCAAAATTATTGTTTTGCGTTTGATCTCTAGGTCAGCCAAAACGATTATAGTTTCTGTCAAAAGATATACGTTACCACTATATTGGCTTACTATTTAATATCAATATGTAAGTGTTGTAGATATTTACAGTTTCTATGAGGTCAAGATATCAACTGATCAAGAACACTGAAAACTGCATAAATCAGACGTGTGCGATTAAAACCCCCTTTTAAAAATCTTGTTATTCGCAATAACTAAACTAAAATATTTGATCTGCTGGTTTTGAATTTTTTTAATTAACGAGTAAATATATTTTTATATGATTTTTCCACGGAGAACATTAAAATACTCCCGAATTGCGTTAGCGCCTCTTGTAACTAATTTGTGTTCTTGTCTTGGAGAAAGTAAGACCGGTTACATGAAACAATATATACTTAATAACTGTTTTATATTTCACAGTTTAAGATTTTGAAGTGTTTCAGCCTAGCTAACACGATTCTTAGTTCTTTACATTATGCATTTATTATCTTTATTAAATTTACATTTTGAATTCATTATATTTTTTAAATTTACATTTTGAATTCATTATCTTTATTAATTTACATTTTGAATTTATGATCTTTATTAAATGATACATTTTAAATTTTATTACCTTTATTAAATTTACATTTTGAATTAATTTTCTTAAATCAAACTTTTTTTCAGTACAGTATATAAACCGGCAAAACAATGCGCAATGAGATCGGTGTTGCTCTTCCTTCATCCATGAAAAAGCATTACTTCTTGGCATAAAAAAAACACTGTTGATAACATTTTTATCTTTATACCTTGATGAAATTCAGCATCGTAGTTTATATAACCATAGTGTGTATAGCTGGAAGGAAGATATGCTATGACAGAGGCAGTTTGATATCAAAAGAGATCAATTTTGGAATAAGTCTTTTATTTCTGTGCCTTCCTTAAAATCATTAATTGGCACAAACCTTACTAACAATGAAAATGTTGCCATGATTTCACAAAGAATCTATCAACAAAATACAGCGTACGACAGCAGGTCTTTTTTTTCTTTCTTTTTTTGTGTGCACTGTTGCAACCACTACTGAAAGAAAACCACTTTTGAAATAAATTATTTCAATAGTGGTTGAGAATGCATTTCATTAGAAAAATCACCTTGCAACCACTATTGAAATAAAACCACTATTGAAATAAATTATTTCAATAATGGTTGGGGACGTATTTCATTAGAAAAATGAATTTGCAACCACTATTGAAATACAACCACTATTGAAGTAATGATCTAATAGAGGTTGGGGATGAATTTCATGATAAGAACTACTTTACAGACACCATTAAAGTTCATCTACTATTAATTTTTTTTAATTGTAGATGGGAATGAATTACTTATAAATATAACTATGTCATCACTATTATGTAACACATTTGGAAAGAAAGAAGTTGTATATCATATTTGCAAACTATTTTGAAATGCAAGAAATCTAAAGAATAATATCAAATACACAATAATTGTACAATTGTCACTGCTGTGTAGAAGTAAATAATCAGTTCTTGCAGATACCATGCATATACATTAATTTTGATTTTATTTAACAAAATATTCAAATACACAATTAAGGTACTTAAGACTTGCATATTTTATGGTAATAGTAATCAAGACTATGATATAAATGTACTTATTTTAGGATTTTCACTGTTGTGCAGAAATAACCAATCCTTGCAGATTAACATATAGAATTGTTTTCATATTGTTTCTTTACCTTCTCTCTCTATAGATATATCATGGTTTATGGAAATTATTTGTACTAGAAGACAACGTTGTAAATTGCCAGAACTTCTATTCAAAAGCCCCTGCATATTAAAGATAATTTATAGCTTATATATCATATAGATTTATGTAATAATGAATATCACTATTAAGATAAATAATTTTAATAATGGTTGGGGATGTACTTCAAGACCAATATTGAATGAAATAGATTATTTCAATAGTGGTTGGGTATGCAGTTTTATTTTAACCACTATTGAACTAAATTATTTCAATAGTGGTTAGGTATGCATTTCATTACAACCACTATTGAAATAATTTATTTCAATTGTGGTTAAGGATGCGGTTCATTACAAACATTATTGAAATAAAATATTTTAATAGTGGTAGGATGTTATTTTAATGCCTATTATTCCGACTGTGCATAACACTTCCGATTCCAGATGACAGGTGGTATTGGAAACATGACCATATAGAGGTACATTTGTAAATCAAAGAACATCATAATCAAAAAGGAATTCATCATCTCACAAGGCATACTTCTTTTCTTAAGAAACTCCGCTAGCAGAAAGGAAAGTGCTACAAACAGACATAATAATAGACATAAAACTGAAAAGCATAATTAACCACTATTGAAATACTTTATTTCAATAGTGATTGAAATGAAAGGTATCTCCAACCACTATTGAAATAAATTATTTCAATAGTGGTTGAAATGAATCGCATCCTTAACCACTATTGAAATAATATATTTCAACAGTGAAGTAACCCCCAACCCCTATTGAAATAATTTATATTAATAGTGATATTCATAATAATATTTATCAATAAATAAATACTCAATATACAGGGGGTTTGAATAGAAGTTCTGGCAATTTACAAGATGTTCACAATTGTGCAAATAATGTACAATATCATAGGACATGATATGTTTGTAGAAAGAGAAATATAAAGAACAAAATGTAAAATGTCTAAGAAAATTAATAAAAAAATTCATTCTAAGCTACGATTGAAAAAATAATTTTAATTGTAGTTGTACTTCAACAGTGTCTGTAAATTGATTTTCAAAATGGAATACATCCCGGAATACTATTTAAATATTTATTTTAAATTAAATAATTTATTTCAATAGAGGTTGCAAAATGATTTTTCTAATGAAATGCATTCCCAACCAATAATTTATTTCAATAGTGGTTTTATTTCAATAGTGGTTGCAACAGTGCACTTAAATATCTAAAACTTACAATTAGGTCGTTTTTTTTAAATCGCAGATATATCAAATTTACAGTACTTTGATATACCTAAGTGATACATGCAACAAGTGATGGCTGAAATCCGACATTCCCTTCTACCTGTTGTAATTGTCTATAGAACGAAGAAAAGAGAGACTTTCCATTTTTGATAATTAAGGTTTGTAATGCAGAAGATGAAAGAAAAAAACTGATTTAAATTCAGACCGATAATATGTTTTTTTATTAGTATGGTCATTTTCAATAATAAGTTGTTATTTTGTTTAGTAGTGTGGATGGTAAACACATTAATAATCATATTTGTCAAGATTTTGACAATTGGTATTTTGGACCATAACTAATAAAAAAAAATCTGAACTCGACTCCGTAAATATAAATGGATTTGTCCGCCACATTTTCGAGAGTTGGTTTAATCAATTCTCCAATGCAGTTACAGTGTTTGGACCTATGCACAAATCATCATCGCTGAAAAGACTCAGTTGAAAATAAGCGATAGATTCGATGAAAAGTATTCAGAAGCAATGTTTTTAAAGGTAACTTATTTTACGATGCCTTGGAAATGGTCAGATTTTAAATGGTACAAACAATTAAGATATTTTTGTAGTCGGATGTATTCATACGCCAGTTGTTTGCTATCACAGTCGTAACTACTCGGACATTTCATCTAGCTACATGTTACACTATGACCGAGAAATACGATTTCTTGTTAACAATTTTCAAGAAATAGTTTCTTTACTGTCACACAACAATGAGTCGCAGAATGGCGTTAATTCTATTTTCAAATGTTACACAACATGATTCATATGGGATTTTTCGTCTATAACTTGGAATTCTTGTCTATAAAGCCAATTTATTCATATCAGAAGAAAATGTGCGTATTCAAATACGGCTAGGAAACTACTTGCCATACGGAATTACACATTGCTGATTTTGAAATAGATAATAATAAAAAGAAAATTAACTCCAGTCAGTACTTTCAGCACTGTAATTGTTTTTTCGCCGCTCTTCTTCAACACCTTTACAGTCAGTTCAAGCATATCGTTTACAACATACACCATAGCATATCATTAAAATCTCACAGTATAGCATTAGAATCTTATACCATAACATACAATTTCATAGATTCTCATTCGTCGTATCATACCAGAGCATACCATTGCATAGGATACAGAATGATTTCATTTCAGTTTTAAATGCTTTTATTTCTGATAGCATGGCATACAAATCTCATAGCATTGCATTGAAATCTCATAGCATTTCGTTAAAATCCCATGCCATAGAATAGCATAAAGTTTTAAAAGATATGAATGAAATGATTGTGCATATATAAGCTGCAGACCTCTAAACATATTGATATATATAGTTTGTTCTAAAGGTGTCACATGTGTGGACGTACATTTAACATTGTCGTATAACTCAGTCTTGATGAAATCCTCAAATTTTACGAACTTTTTCCAGTCATAGAGAAAAACTACGTCTAATACATGTATACTGGTAAATACCACATTATCAACAAACAGAAAAGTCCACATATATTTATAGCGATGAATAAACTCGCAAAATCTTATGTAGAGAAGGTATGATATAAAACAATTAGCCATTAGTTGCACTTACATAATCAAATTGATTGCTTTCCTACCTGAAAACTATTCGTAAATCCATTGGGAAAGCCAATGGATTATTACTTTACAATCAAGAAGTCACTGATGCCCCGATTCCCAAACCTTTTCATTTAGTTTTCATTTCCGGTTAACCTGACTTTACATCTAGTCGTGATCGCTCGCTTGACACCGGCAATTTGCACAATCTTATTTTTCTAGTTATATACAGTGCATAATTTTATAACATTTAAAACCTTAAAACCTGTTAAGAGATTGTTTAATACCAATAAAGACATTGAACACAATAAACAATACAGTGAAAGCAATATGAGCATGCAATTTTCATGATGAAATTTGTTTTAACCAAAATGGTATTTTCTTCTAAAATAACAAAAATATCATGGTATTTAAATTTCTTTTCATCAAACTTTTGTGAAAAGGCCTTTAAGGAGGCTTAATTGAAGCGAAATTGAATTATTGTCGTCCTGAACAAAAATTGATTTGCTATATGTTCCTTAGAAGAAATATCTTTCCTCTAACAAAAATTAATGATTTTTTCCATCCTTATTCATCATAAAAGTTTAAGTTACATGCATACTTAGCATACTAGAAAGTTTTTACAGCAAAATAAAATTCTAAAAAAGACAGCTCATATTGCTTTAAATAAATGTTGTCGTTGTGCTTATACGACCCTATGATAAAATGAAGCTATATATGTATAAATGCGCTATAAAAAATCAATATAATAAAATTAAATAATGTAAAGTTTATAGAAGTATGCTGTCCTTGGGGTTAAAATGAAGTCATTTAACAAAATTACGTCTGAAATACCCAAATAAATAGCCACATTTAGAGCATTTTGATATTTAAGGTGACCTTTGCTATAAACCAGATTATATCATACAGTATAAGTGTAGCACGTTTCACAAATAGGGTAAAAAAATATAACTAATTACATATAACAAAATGACGAAAATCCCTGTCTTTGTAATTTTATAATGAATTTGTTCTGAAGTGCAGAAAGCGGTAAATTCAATATACATTTCTTCAGTTAATGTATATGCATTAAAATGTTTTCTGCGATGGACCTTAAAAAGAACTTGAAAGTATATTTTTTTAAACTTCGAAAATATACGAGAGTTGGTGTATATAATACAAGTTGTAAACATGTAAAAAGGAGGAGACTTGCTATTGTTGCTGATATTACCCCCCAAAACCCAAGTCAGCTTTCTTAAACATTAGTATTTGAAATGCAAAAGTTAAGGTTTGATAAATTTAAATTCAAATTACAATCAATTATCACTTATTTGGAAGCATAGTTTTAAAAGTCGATATTTGATAAAGTGTCGTAAAAATCTGGACAAGGATTCGCGGTTTAGCAATAATATTGGCTTAAAACCAGTAACTACATGTAGTACTGTTAATAACTTTTACCCCTAAAAATTGAATTATTTTAATTGTGCTTTGGCAATTCACAGTTACTGTTAATATGATGTTAATATATTCCCTCACTTAAAGGTGTCCGTGCACTACGTCCTGTTAGGGATTTAACAATATAGGTTCGACTCTTACATAATTAGTTGTCTTCTTTTTATTATTTTTGGTTTTGATCTACGTACCTTTTTACACAATGTCATTGATTAGGGAAATATAATGATATACTAGTATATTTCTACAAAATGACAAACAGAAAAGAAACAAGTTAAGTATTTCTAGCATTTGAATAATCCTTTGCTGTATCATTTTGATTAGGAGGCTCATAACGTGAAATCCCTATTATTCTGTATGATTAAAAATAACGTTGTAGATAATTCTTCGTTGAAGATATAAGCAACTGGATCACTTGTTAAGAATCGCTAGCATCACACCGATACTTAATAGCTTCATAAATTACCAATCTCTTTGAGCGGATCTATAGATTAGTCGTCTTTCACTAGCAAGTGGGTGCACTTCTCTACCCACAATTCCTTTTTTTCTTGTAACTAACGCCATTGGTAGTTTAGGGACAGAAAGATCTAGTATTAGATAGTATATAATTAACCATTATCAACTAATGTTTAAAAAGGCGCTTGCATTGCCGATAGAAAAGAAAATTGACTGAAAACCTCAGTTTTCTAGCATTGTTTTATCGAATTTAACAATTATATTTATTGAAAACAATACTATATTAAGGTAACTGTTTGACTCCGTTTTATTTTTGCTCCTTTCGCTCTCGTTCTCAGCGAGTGAATTCAATACTGTGCGATTTTTGTCCGTTTCAAATGATCTTTCTTCCAACACAACTGTGTCTGAGCGAATTTTCAAGGTTAGAAGGGCATAAGTTACACGAGGTGCAAATAACCCTGTATACAGTAATATTTTGTCCGTGCAACACATTAAAAAGAACATCGTATTTAAAGGGTTATCGTCCTTTTTCACCCTGGATGACTGGTTTTTAGTTATTTCTCTTTATTTTTTAACTTCCTTATTGTATAAGTGTGCACGGGTACAACTGATAACAACATGGGTGTCTTAATGTTTACGTTGATTTGGGGTTATGCTTTATTTGCAGTTGTACAGAAATCGGCAGCAAGGATTTCAACATCTCAACTTCACCAAGACATTGATGTAGTAGAGTTTGCAGTTGAGTCAGACACGGCATCAACAGTGGTGGACTTTTGTAAAAGATATGGATGCTCATTTCTTGGAAAGGTACTTTCATTATCGACTGCATTTATATATACCACACTAGCACATATATTTTTTAAACATATGCATGATGATTGTGTTTTTCTTCACATAAAAGTATGCTTAGTCGAAGTCAGAGATCAAAATCGATATAAAGTTATTTGAATATGACTATATCAAATCTGCAAAATAAACACAATGTTGATCTTCATTATATATTTGGATCCTATTAAGAATATGGAAATATGTTTCATCACATGTTCATCTTGTAACAGAATGGAATTAGCA
This sequence comes from Magallana hongkongensis, assembly GCA_015776775.1. Classification (NCBI taxonomy): domain Eukaryota; kingdom Metazoa; phylum Mollusca; class Bivalvia; order Ostreida; family Ostreidae; genus Magallana; species Magallana hongkongensis. The sequence continues at coordinate 11,418,725 of CM027471.1, forward strand.
TAAAGACTCTTTAATTTGTTTATAATTTGTTTCCGCATCTTCTCTGTAATATTCTGAAAAGTTGACTCACATTTATTTAAGAAAACAAAATTGGCAATAAACTGAAATGATCTCTAGTATACTATCTCATAGATTTGTGTTCATGTGTTGCTATTTAATAAAACTGAAGGGTGTATTCTTTTCTAACCAAGCCAATAACTAGCAAGGAAATATTTTACCCATGTATCAATGTTGATCTTATTTCCTGCAGGAGATTAAACCTAAAAGTCAACATATTATTTATTAATGTTCCGTTTTAGATAACAAGCAAATATTTCCATATCAAATGCAAGGAATGGAAAATAAGAAAATTTGGTGGAGAAAAGAAACTGCAAGACTCTGCGAGGAGATTTTATCGGGTAATTTTTTAATATGAGATTAGATATAAAAAAGTCCTTAGCTATAATATAAATTTCAAAATTCATATCATTGCCTTTACTCTGTTTTTTTTTTTATTTACTGTGTAAAGGCAATGCACAGTGTGTCAAAATAACAAACTAAAAACTGTTTTTTAGAAATATCTTTAGGCTGATTATTATCTTTCTTCTTTTTCTTTTAGACGTTTCTTTAAACCTTAACATCTCGCTTGTTTGTTATCCGATTTAATTCAAATTAACAGGGTACATTGGAAATGTCAATAGCTAACTATGACTAAAAGATTTGTGCGATCGGTACTTCCTGTTTCGAGAAATTTTCCTATAAAAATTATTTTAATGGGTCTTGTGTACCTAAAAAGGCTCCGAGATGGTCGGTAGAAAGAAGTTTTAAATTACAAATCTTCAAAGAAGGCACTTTAACGCTGTCCTCCCAGTTTTATCAACATACTTATTCTATCAACAAACTGAAAACGAAATTTTTGTTTTAAAAAATGTTAAATTTTGCTCATGTTTTTCCTCTATAACTTTTTAGTCCTAAATATTTCCTAAATACATATAGAACAAAAGTTGTGCAAAATACCACGGGTTTTCATTCGGTATTATGAAAAAGGGGCTGGCCCCTTAAATTAGTGATCTAGATCTCTTAAAATTCTTTGCTTTATAACTCTAAAATGGTAAATTTTTCAAAAGGGGTACCGCTAGAAAAAATGTAATTTGTGATCTTATTAATCTCATAAAACTGATTTTGTGTTCGGGTATTGCATAATAAGAGGGTAAAAAGTAATACGTGTAGACCAGTACTTGTGGCAATCTGGCAAATAAACGGTAACTACTTGTGCTTAAAAGTAAAAAAAAAAAAACAAGACGCATGAACGTTGATTCTGACTAGTTGGAATGCTACACATTATCAGAGAAATGCTTTTATTGTGTCCAATTTTTTAACACGTTTATGGATATTTGTTAATTTAAAAGTTCATATATGAAAACAAACTTTAAAAAGCATGAAGTGGGATTTAATTTAATCTTTTCATCTCCACCAATTCTAATATTTAGGCACATGGTATAAATGAAAACTATTGTCATATCTGCAATTGCATTCTAAAGCATTCCTTCACGTAAGCTTTGTGTGTATGGTTTCATAACTCATCCCTAACATGTAGTGAGAGTCACCGAGCGTGGATCCGTTAATGACACAAATATTTTACATTTGACCTACAAGTTTTACGTGTGCAATGACAGGCAAATGCTCTGATATTTTAGAGAAATAGATTTTTGGTCATCACAAATTCATTTCATCGGTTTTTTGTTTTGTTGTTGTTGTTGTTTTTTAATGATAATAAGTCCGTATGCTGCTTCTTTACTTGCCATGCTATGAACTGCACCGTGATCGATGATCGGTCAGTTAACCAACCACATGTTAAAGATAATTCTTTAAATTGTATTGACATAATTTAATATATTCTATGCTATAAATTAGAACAACGTTCAATAAAACTCTCTCTCTCTCTCTCTCTCTCTCTCTCTCTCTCTCTCTCTCTCTCTCTCTCTCTCTCTCTCTCTCTCTCTCTCTCTATATATATATATATATATATATAGATATTCTCCGATATTTCACATTTTTTTTTCGTTTTTGTCCGTTTTGAAAAAAGATTAAGTTGTTTAGTCCGTAATCTTGTCTGCAGGGTTTATCCTGCCAGGATATGATGTAAATTTTTCTAAGGCTATGTTGGGTTTACTAAAGCTTAAATTTTGTCAGCAGCTCAACACCCAGCCTATTTCCCCTATTTTAAACAATTTACCGAATCATCACTCACTATGGTAAGACGAATCTAAATTGTGCAATTCATGGCTCTACTACCCCCAGGGCACCACAGGTGGGGCCAAATATGCATCAAAAAAAGAGCCAACTATCTTATTTTCTACTACTTCACATATGAGGGAAAAAATGAATGCATGGTTATGATGTTTATGAAGCCCTCTACCAAAATTGTGGAATTCATGACCCCTTGTCAGGGGTTCAGGCTCTAGGGCGGGACAAATATGGCCATATATATGTAGAATAAATGTATTAACTCTTAAGAAATATTCTTCTCTATTCCCATATATATTTAAGAAACACTTAATTCATGGCAATGATGTCCATGGAGTTCTCTACCTTAATTGTGAAATTCACGACCCCTTGGTCAGGGGTTTAGGCTCTAGTGCAGGGCCAATACATGGAAATGTATAACCATATAGTAAACATGCATTAAATCTCAGAAAATCTTCTTCATATTCACACATGTGGGAACAAAATGAATGCACGGTTATGATTACCACAAACTCCTCTACCTAAATTGTGAAACCTTGGCTCAGGGGTTTAGGCCATAAAGGGGAGGGGGGCAATATGGCTATTTATTGTTAATGCATATAATGTTTTAAAATCGTCTCCTCTACTCTCACAAATCTTTAAGAAAAAATGACTTCATAATTACCGGTATGTTAACCAGGAAGTCCTCTACTAAAAATGTAAATTTTAAAATATAAAAAAATTGTTTACTCTAGGGAGGGTCCAAAATTGATGTAAAGTGTTAATGCATGTATTGTTTAACAATTATTTTCTCTACTTTCACACACCTGTATGCATGTATTACAGTAAATGGAGTGATCTTCACTTGCTTCTTCATAATGGAGTTATCTTCCTGTGTTTGTCCTATTGAGTGATTATTCATTGATTGTAATGTAATTAAGATGTTGTATGATCAAAGTTATGCAGGTATATTTATCATTTGAAACAAAAACAGTTTGTAAACTTTCTAAATAAACAAATAGACTTGTTAATAGTAAAGTAGTAATTGGCCAACCAAAATCACTGATAAGCAGTACATGTAAAATGATTTTGGTATAAATGTAGATGTTGACAACATCTTCAAAGATGGAACAAGAGAAGTGTGTATCACAAGAAAAGCTTTCAATAGTTGTTTTTGAAAAATGCCTACAGGGAGAGTTCAGAGTTTCCGAAAACTACCGGTCCTACCGGAAAACCGATAGAAAATCGAAATGTCCGATAACATTTCATATATTACAGGTCCGAGGAAAGAATAAAATAAATTGTCATCAATAGAAACAACAGAAATAAATTAAAGATTGCATATTTTGGAGTTATTTATTCAAATTAATTCTAGATTATAGATTTTAGAGGGTTTTTTGGTAATTAAAGCTCTTTATATTTTTTTAAGTAATTACATAACACTAAAAAATACTGTAACATAAATATCTGTTTTAATTGGACTGATAAAATTTGCTCCGGACTGGTAAAACATGCTCAGTCATCAGTCCGAATGACTGATAGAATTTTCTGGTTCTTGAAAACTCTGAGAGTATCTGTCTGCCCCTGGGGATGGGGGTTTGGTGGTTGTTTTAGATAAAACATGTATACCAGCCATGTTGTTTTAGTTTATCTATGAAAACATATACACATTAAACTTACTTAAAGTCGACAAATATGGGAACATTATTTTCTATCAGAGTATTGCACATTTTTGAGTATCAGGTAATGTACTCTATTATGATCTGTAAGTTATTCATAAATTAGAATTATAGGTTTCAGAATCCTTTTTGAAATATTTCAGGCAGGTGGTTATTATTACTATATCATAATTTTTCAACTTGAAACTTAATTAAATGCATATATGAGACTCCTCGACAAGTTTGCATATGGGCTATGGTACTCAGGTGGCCTTTTAGGCCTATTGGCCTCTTGTAACATTCCAAAGTTTGAAAATTATTGCTGCAACTGAATGTAATTTTTAGTATGCCATTTTGGAAAAAGGTATGATTGAGTAGCAAAATAAAACCACTTCAGGTAGATAAATAATTAAGGCAATGAAGGTCAACGAAGCCACATAGCTAAGTATTAATTTGTTCATTGTTTTTCCTTTAACCTAGCAGCTGGGGTAGTTGCTACTGTTATCATGATAACTGATTTTTCAATCAGTTGGAAAGGTTGTCGATTTACAATAATCGATTTGAGATTTTATAATCTATAATTATCAGTTTGTTACATGTTTAAATACTATACCAATCATTTATTTCTTATTCGGTACTTAATGAAATGAAAACTGTTGCAAAGTTGTGGTTGTTTTCTTTTTAATCTCAAAAGATATGTAACACTCTAAAACAACTCGATGGTTTTGGCCATCTTTAGACAGTATTGATCTCGTTTAGGAGAAGAGCTCTATTTACAAATTTAGAAAAATACCCAATTTGAAAAGATAAGTTATACGGATTTTTTTCTTTACGAAATAATAGTTAATAGCTAAACAAATCATATCTTAAAATTTTACACAGATTTGATGGTTATTTTGTCTACCATCGGGCCTCCTTAATAGAAAACAATACAGCATAACTCTTAAAAATTAAGCCCAGCAGAACTCTCTGGAAAAATTCATGACTACTTTTACCGAGTAGAATTTTAGCAAAGGGGTTCACCACATGTGCATTGTAAGTTCTGGGTTCAAAACGCCCCAAGACGGAAAGCAGAGAGTGTGTGATTTCATTGACAAATATATAACTTGCTCCATTCCAAACGAAGAAGAAGATTTAGAGTTGCACAATGCAGTTCTCCAAGTCCAGCAACACAGTAAAAGCCATTTTAAGTCGTGTAGAAAAGGTGGGAAAGAATGTCGATTTAATTTCCCCAGAACGCCATCAAGCAAAACGTACATTTCATCACCAACTTAGGAAACATCAAAAGCTAAAGTCGAAGTTGCAGATGATGAAATAAAGCTACAAAGATTAGAGGCAAGGAATGTTTTACAGAATTTTTGGGAAAAAATTCAAGCCGATGATTTTGATGTTGATAAAACAACAACAGACATTTTCAAAGATCCTAAAATCACACAAGAGCTCTATGAAGAAGCGTTTCAGTTGATGACGGCGAAACAAACTATTGTCCTTAAGAGGAACCCCAAAGAACAGTGGATTAATCAGTATAACTATATTTACTTACATGCTGGGATGCCAATATGGACATATAGTTTGTTCTTGATCCTTTCAGTTGTATTGTCTATGTAGTCTCCTATATATCAAAAGCTGAGAGAGAAATGTGCATGCTATTGTAACAGACAAAGATAGAGGCTTCTAAAGGAAACATGAATGCAAGGAAAACTATGAAAACAATTGGATCGGCATATTTATCTAATCGGGAGTTCAGTGCGTGTTCAGGAGGCTGTTTTTCGAATTTGCAATCCGAGAATGAGAGAATGTTCGAGAAAAGTGGTATTCGTTCCAGTAGGAAAAAGCCCGACAAGGTTGAGCAAACCTCTCTCTGTATTGATTTAAAACAAAACACAGATCCCTGAAATGAAAGACAGTGATTCAGAGAACTAGTACGATGAAGATGACATTTGGATGACGACCATTGTTGATCACTATCAACAAAGACTCGATTGTGAACCTTTTCCAAATATGTTTGTTTAGAAGGATCAAACAAATTAGTGCATGTGAAACAAATTGTAGAAACTACATTATTGTTGACAGTATTTACAGGAACAGCTGCATTCAATATAGATGGTTGCACAATCCACCATGCGTTCTCCTTGAACAAGTACATGCCGATTCCATATGAACCACTGAGAGAGCAAAGTTTAAGTCCACTATGTGCTAAGTTAAAAATTTGAAAATACTTGTCATAGATGAAGTATCCATGGTTTACAAGAAACTTTTGTATTATATACATGAAAGGCTGATACAAATTAAAAGAAATAAGTGTCCTTTTCGTGGTGTATCAGTTCCTGCCGTTGGGGACTTTTATCAACTGCCACACGTGAAGCAAAGTAAAGCTGAAAGATTATACAAAGAAAATGCTACCTATCCTTGTGACATTTGGAGTGAGTATTTCAAACTTGTAGAATTAGATGAAATAATGCGTCAAAGAGAAGATCTAGCCTTTGCAAACAACTTCAATTCGATATGTACTAGAACTTTAAACCAGGAATTAGGAGAACACGTTTTGCATATATATGCTGAAACGATGTATTCGAGTAGGAAATGAAAATGCTTTACAAGTGTTTGCAACAAACGATGAGTTGAATGAACTTAATTTAAAGATGATTAAGGGTTCTTGCACAGATTTACGAGAAATATTGGCAAAAGATTTTGAAAGGGACAAAACATGTGGAAAAATGTCTTTCAGGTAAAAACCGTTTGTACGACACAAAAGAGATGGTTTGTCCAGCTTGCTAGTATTATATGTATCTGTTAATGCAAGAGTCATGTTAATTTGAAATATTGATGTATCAGATGGACTTGTAAATGGGGTTATTGGAACAATCACTGAATTTAAAAAAAGAATCAAATGGAGACCTTAAATCAATCAATGTCTTGTTTGACGACCAAATTGTTGGCAAAAAAAGCAGAATAAGAGAAGATGAAAGTTTTGTAGTTTGTAGATTCATAGAACTGAAGAGCAACAAATAAAACTTTCATCAGACATCAGTTTCCCCTTCGATTAGCATGGGCTTGTACTGCACAAAAAGTGCAAGGACTTACAACATCTGAAATAGTTGTTGATTTAAACAGAGTTTTTTCTCCTGGTCAGGCATATGTTGCTCTAAGTAAGGTAACATCTGTGCTAGGTTTAAGTATATCAGTTTCCAGTTATAATGACAATGATTGTACAAGGGATCACACAGTGGACAGAACTATTGTTCTTCACAATGTTAAAAGCCTACGCAAGCATTTCGATGAGATGGTACACGATTTCAGAATATTAAATGCAGATATGATACAGTGCTGCTATCGTGAAAGTTGACAAAACTATCTTATCCTATCCTATATCCTGTATCCTGCATCCTATCCTGCAAATAAGCTCTATCCTATCCTATCCTATCCTATCCCATACCTTCAAAATATAGGAATGCAAGTTAATGAAACGAAATTTAAGAATAAAATGATTTTATTAATTAATGTAGTAATCAAAATGAATAATTAAATCTTAAAACCGAATATTCTTCGAGCGGGAAAACTTACATACCTGTGCTACGGTAAAATTAAATCGTACGCGGGATGGACACAATAACGTAAACAAACAGGTAAGCGATTCGATTTTTGATTTTATTATATTTATGCATAAAAAAAACAGATAAATAACTTCGATGCACTTATTAAGGAACTGTTTAGTCACATATTTTTATCAAATTATTTTCTTATCACATATAACTGAGCGTAATTATCATTATTCGAGCAATTCGTTCGGCGATAAATGTAAACACTATCTGGAAATAAATAATTCCTTTGGAACGTTTATATCGTTTATAGTTAAACCACTCGGAGTTATTTTTTAAGTATAAATTCTTAAGCATTTATAACTAGCTAACATTTCTTAATTCGATATGTTCAGGTTAATATCGGACAGAAATATGCGTCCCTGTTATTGGGCATCGAAGAAGTTATATGAAACGTGAAGCAATGTCTGTTTCTTGTATACATGTTTATCTTTTAGAATGCCGAATTGGTCGTTTATAAATTCAAGCTTTTATTACTTTGCAGACTTTCAATGAAGTAAAAACAGAAATCTATTTCTGACGTTGTCAAATGTTGCATCGAATTCTTGCAGTAACTCCGTACTTGCGTACGAATTGACAAAGATGTAGCACCGACATTTTAGCGCGCATATATGTTATGCACTGCGTTCTTGATATAATAATTATTATTAAATGGTTTAACTTGTAAAACGTATTTAATTGACATTGAAAATACATTCTTAAGCCAATTTTCGTTTCTGAAATTGATACTCGAATCTGATTGGCTACAGGATGCAGGATAGGATAGGATAGGATAGAACTTAACTTTTATATTTCTATCATGTATCGTGCATCCTTCATCCTATCCTATCCTATCCTTGTCAACTTTCAGGATAGCAGCACTGTATGCTTGACCGAGACATGGTTGACAAATTTTGACGACATAGAAAAATTCTATATAGAAAATTTCAAATTTGACCAGCTTACAAGATATCAAGCCTATGACGACGTGGATGACATTTACAAAAAGTTAAAAACATCAAAAGGTGGTGGCATAGTAATATATATTAAAAATACCTGCAATATTATAAGAAAACAGCTTCCTGTAAAAAAACATTGAGGAAGATCCAATGAATCATATTATCTATATTGTTCTTTACAGACCAAACGTTTTTACCTCCCAGAAATTTGAAATGAATTTAGAAATGCTTTTAAAGGAGTTAGACAACAAAACAGACGACAAGGTTGTTATGGGAGACTTTAAAGAAAATTTATTTGCATCGGATGTTTCAGTTCTCATACTTATGGAACAATATGGGTATCACCAGTCTGTAGATTTCCCAACTAGGGAAAATGCTACACTTATTGACCGTGTGTATTCAAAACTACATCGATTAGAAATTCAAGCAAAGCCGATACCAATTTATTATAGCTATCATGAGGCTATTTCAATAAATATTTCACAGAGAAGCTAATAAGCTAAAAAAAAAAAACGATATTTTGCGAAATGAGAGATAATCGGGTATCCAGTTTCCATTGGTTATACTGATTTTTTGAATTGCGACCAATGTTGTTACAACTTACAAATAAATATCCACAAGAGAAATTGGTTCTTTGGCCTGTTAAGTGGAATGTTATTATGATAGTTGTGTTTTTCGATGAATCGAGATGACAAAATTTATGTATAGAAAGTCTTTGCTTCGTTTTTGTTGGTTTGATTTAAATTGTGCTCTCTAAAAAAACAAGTTTTGAGATTCTGCTTTCCCATTGAGGTATACCTATTCGTAATAATTGCTTGAAAGTATACGTTGCAGCCGATACAGCATTGCGTTGAGTAATGATATCTATAATTGGTGTGTATAACACTTGCGATTGGGAGCAAACATATGGTTCGCGTATTTTTTTATAAATCCTCCCATTTATTAAATACATATCACGTAGAAACAAACGTCAGGAAAAGAAAACTTATAATAGAATTGAATTTGCTAGTTACAAATTGAAGGCATTTGAGAACAAACAGGGCGATGTTAACATACATGTGTAAACAATGTTAATGGCGAAAAACATTAAAAATTATAGTTTAAACTAAAACAAATTGTTCTTTGTTCATCGAATGACCTTATTTAGTTTATTGTAAAAAAAAAAAAAAAAAATCGCCAGAAACTGTGAACAAATATATTTTACGTTACCGTTCACAATGGACCAAAGGAATATTACATGAGTTAATAGCTTGTTCCAAATGTGAACCAAAATTGATCCACGAGAAAATTCGAGTTGATACATTGTAAATCCATTAGACGTGTTTCAGTAAATGTCTGCACTCATTTACTTCCAAAAAAATCTGTACTAAAACCTTTGAAAAATCGTCACAAGCTACGTAAAATAAAATAGTATAAAACTGTAAAATGGCAACTCGATCTGATGGTGAATTTAACTCTCCTTCATCGGTTAGCTTGTTTTAGAGAGTCTGCAGAAAATAAAGCGTCAACATTAATAGTAATTGATGAATTTTGAGGTAATTTAATGTTCCTACAGACTGAGTTACAAAATAAAAATTTTGTGTACTAGTACCGTATGTTTTGAAGGCACATGTCAGTTGTAAAATAAAATGTGCCATTGATCGATTTATGTTCTATAAAATGTAATTTCTATAATACCTATTGTGAATTATTTGATTTAAGCTCCACAAAATAAATAATGCCACAAATTAAATTGATGCGTTATTGTAAAGAATGATTGAATTTAATCTTTAAAGCACGATGCTGATAAACAAATTTGGGAACCTGTTTAAAACATCCATCTTTACACGATAAAACACAAAAAGTGATTATTGAAAGAACAACCCTTGGTCAAATTTGCGGCGATTTGATTAATTTTTGCACTCTTGATACAAAGTAAACGTCATAGCTCGCATTAGGGAATGAAATATCAATATCGCGTAAGAGTGGGCGGGACATCAAATCGGACAATAAAACGCTTTATTAATAAGCTGCAACCCGTGATTCGACCTGTTAAACTGTAACATCATCTATAGACGAGTTTGTTGCAAGAAATGATTAGGTCTTCCGTCGTAGCTGCGTCATACTTGTGACGTGATACAAAAAATTGATAGCTGACCATGGTACCATATTAGATGTATAAACACTGAGTAAAAGAAACGAAGTACTTTACTACATGTTTATAAGCAAAAACAGATCTTAACACGTTGTCTATAGTTTGATTCGCCGTATTTTATTCACACAGTGGGACTGTGGTTATGGCCGGTATGAAGATGTAAAGAGCATTGGCAAACATTTTACACACATTTTTATCGAACGCAAGCACCAATGAATATTTTAGTATATATGCGGAGATCCTGGAAATTTTACAGGGAGTTTTGAAGAATAATTTTGTTTTTCGAGGAGGGGGAGCATGCACGGATCAGAAAATTTTTCCGAGGTGGGGGTTGAGGGTCTTAAGGTTATATGAGTTTGCCAAGGGATGTCCGAGGCATATTTTTGGTAAGTTTATAATGCACACGTAATTGAAAGAAATTTTGCGGGGGGGGGGGGGTCTCGAACCCTTCCCCTTCCCATCTAGATCCGCGCATGGAGAAGACCGATGCCGGTAATTTTACTGTAATTTTAACCATTTTTATTTAATTATTCATTTTCAAAATTATCGGAATGTCAATATTACCTGTCAAAGCAGTTAAAACTTAAGATACGAACCTTTTAGTCTCAGTGAGTATTGCGTCCGCGTTCAAAAGAAATGGCAATATTCAAAAAATTCGGATGAACGATCTGGGTCCTAGGTCGTCCATCCGATTCTTTTTCAAACTAAGAGCTACAGACCTGCAGTTAGAGATTGTCAAACTCTTATTGATTATGTCAATTTGTTTTGTCTCAAAAAATCAGTTTTTTTTAATCAATAAAGGTTTACCTTAAAAAAAAGAAGAAATCGGGCACAATTTTCAGCGCTAGCATTTTACAATTTTATGGTCTTATAGAATTTCAAGAAGCAACTCTTCATTGCTTTATCCGAAATATTGCATGGAAAAAAGATTTACATCGATTTTTTTTAATTACAAAAGGATATACAAAATGAACTTAGATTAACCGCTAACAAACAGGCATAAACAGAGACTGATAACTAATAATTTCTTCTCTTTTTTTACATCAAAAGAAATTCAAGAATAAATCAAAATATATTTTTTCTTTATATGCGTTAATGAAAACGTAGAACAGCGAGGGGTTCTTTGTCGTGCAAGCACCTACTTAATAGATTGTTACACGGATCTAAAACGATGACAAATATCGAAAAGGCAATATTGTGGGTGAAGGATGAATGTGAAGTTTGTTTTTGAGGTTAAGTTATGATGCATGTAATTATAATTATCTGGATCAGTTTTGTTTGTTGGTTTGTTTTGTTTATTAAAAAGGGGAATAAAGAATATGAGTAATTTCTAGGCATGTAGTATCGTTTTTGAATGTGTGTGTGTGTGTGTGTGTGCAAGGGGGGGGGGGGGGGGGGCAAACTCATCCAACAAAGCTTGACAAGACAAAAAAAAAGGGAATTTTTGAATTTTCCAAAATCTTCACAATCTAATTCGGGGGGGGGGGGGGGGGGGGCTTAGTATATCTAAAACTACAACTTCAGACATATATTTTCTTATTATCATTGGAAAAAAAGAAATATTGTATCACGCAGTTATTATGCGCAGATCATGCATGCACTCCTCTATAGTTTTCACAATTACATGTATCAGTTACTACATGTACACGTACTTACTAAGAAGAAATACATTTCCAAAGAGATGATATCGCTAAATCATAGTTCATTTAATAGTTAAGTTCCAGCTTGTCTTCTGCCACATGCAAGCACATGAGTAATCCTGATTTAGAAATAGGTATCATGACCGGGGGGGGGGGGGTTCATCGCAACAAGATTGTGTACTAACGTACTAGAGTGTACATTAATTGTTAATTTATTATTGATGTTGAATTATTATAAACAAAAAAATAATTAATTTATTATAACATGCAGTCTGGAAAGTTAACTGGAAGAACTAAATTGCCATGGGGTTTTGTTTTCTCTATCTGCTGGACGATTTCATTTGTCTTAAATTTATAATACACAATGCTCACACGTCAACCGATTAAAAATGACTGTATTATGGAAAACCTTGAATATTGTAAATCTTTGTGTCATATAACATGTGAAACTGTTTTCATTCCACCCACAAACATGATATAATGAAATAATTTTAATGAAAACAATATAAATATACGTCATAAATCCCATATCAAACAACATATTACCACTTGAATCTGTGCGTCTTTTAATGAATTAATGAACAGAGGCAAATTCTAAAATGTATTTTTAAAAGTAATGCTAGGTGCAAGTCTGTAGCCCTTGTATGAAAAATTTCGGATGGTAGTCAATTTTTCCGGGATCCAGACCGAGAGCTACATGTATGCAGCTAAGGTAACTAATAATGCTTCCAATGAAATACTTTATTTAGTAATGCAAGCTTTTAAGAAAGTAGTACTTATCTTTGTTTAAAAAAAACACCCCAATACTTTGTCTTACATTCGCTATTTGTAAAACAAGCAGAACCAGTATCAGTCCGACCCTCACCATATACATTGTTCGAATTTAATTGCCCTGGTAGTGCATTGCTTTGCATGTACACAATTTCTTTTAAAAATTAAACACTTAAAGTGTTTATCTATAAGGCTATTAATTCATATGTACACATAGCGTACACACGTGATTCAAAATAACCCAGATGGAAAACGATAAAGAATTCAGTCATTGGTTCTATATTTTATAGAATTTGTAATTCTAATTAAAAAAATTAAACATTGCGGGTCTGACTGTTTGTTAATGTGTCAATCTATCAATATACAGTTTGTTAATTATTTTCGATTGCTAAGGCTACAGCGTATTTGATGAACATTGAACCAAAAATTTTCCATGCAACTTTTTTCCATGGGAAAAAGCGAGTACAATTATAAATTTTTGGAATTTAAAATTGTTTTTGACATAAATGATTTATAAATTGCTGCTGAAGGTTGTTTGGTATTTTCGTTTGTAGATGTTTTGCAAATAAAAAACACGAGACGCGGGGCAAGTCATAATTAATATCCTTAATAACCATAACTAAAAATAAGCGGCTTTGGATTCAAATATTATCGTAAACGAATATTAAGTTCACTTTTTAAATCATCTCCACGATGATAATATTATCTGTAATTGAGTTTAATTACCATGCATTGGAACCATTTTATTAACACATCTCCCAGTACTGAAACAATTCAAAATGTCTCCGTTACAGTAAAACAGTGGGGCGTTCAACATGTGTACGTCCAGCTCTACAAGCACATTGACTGTCGTCTGGGCGAAGGCCTGAATACAGCTAGCGACTGTACTATCGATCGGTTACCTGAGTCTCGTAATGCATCTGTATATAGAAAGGTGCACAGTTATGAACAAACAAGAAAAATAAGGTAAAAGAGGTTCATCTTTATGAAATGAAAATGTACATATGAATAAAAACATTTGGGAATTTTATGTGGAATCATCTTTACGCGCTGCATGTAATAGTTAGTGCATTACAAGAAGCCCTTTCATAACCTCCTACACGTGCACACACCCACAAAAATGGACCGAACTGACAACAATTGTTTCTGCAAATACTGACTATAAATTACGAAAACATCAAATTGAATAGTACGGAAGAATTTGGTTTTAATTTCTTTACAACTTTGCTTCAATAATGCATTAGAAGTTGTTATTCTTTTACAAGTTATTGACAAAAAAAACTTTGGACGCCTCTAACACCCTAATTATAGGGACCAGCCCCTTTTTCTGTATACCGAATGAGAGGTCTCGGTAAAACCAAGAACTTTAAAAATACATCTTATAACAAATTATTATCAGGTAGAAAACTAAAACGGAAAATATGCGATTTTTTTGCATTTTTTTCTAACCTTCGTTTCAACATATATACCACTATTTTTATTTGCATTTGAATAACAAAAGAAATATGTCTTGCACAAATTCACTGTATCAGCTTTCAAACCAGCCCATCTTTGAGACTCTGCAAGTCATTGTTAAACCCACCGGACAAAAGAGGTTGTTAAATTTAACTAAAAGGGGAATTACTCAAAACCGGATGAGGATTTTCATCAACTAAAATATGCAACGACAACATAGCGCGGCATGTTATCAGACCTGAAAATTTCAAAACAATCGGTGAACAAACGAGCGAGATATTAAGGATCAAAGTTGGCGTCTAAAAAAAAACATTTTTCAGAATAATAGTAAGGTCTTCCGATCCCAGCGGAAGACCTTAAATAGTGTCGTCACTAAACGCATCGCTATATCGGCCAAAATGTATAATCTAGGGGAGACTTGGGATAACTAACTTGGAAAACTACTGCAATGCCTGTTATTATATACAATACATGTTATTCAAACTAATCGTTGAAATACGCGCTTAAAAGATAATGTAGAAAAGTAAGTTACCAGCTTTTATGTTAAAGAAAACATATCTTTCAAGATTAAAATTATATCAATGCATGGAATAACGAATGACGCGGCTTTACAAGTCTATTTTCATTACATTGACAATTGTATTCACTCTATTTCAACTCACGCAGCTTCGAAGGAAGACCTACTCGTTGCTTTGCAACGAGCTCCGCTCTAGTTCTTTTTTTCTCTTCTTCTTTTTTTTTTGTTGATACTAAACAACACGACTGTTGCCTTAGTTTTTGAAATAGATTGTAAAAACTGATTCAGAATACCCAAAATGAATTTGAAAAAGAACAAGTATAAAGTTAAACTATTTGAAATTTTTATGTATGAAGTATTAGTTTATACATGTATGGCCATAGAAATGAAGTTTTGAATAATACATATGAAAGATTATATGTTGACCCCATAATAATAACTTGATTCGTAAATGCGTTGCTACAATCAGGACGATGGAAAATCACCCAAATCACAAAGCATTTACCCTAATCGCAACTTTCCAGGCCTTCCTTACATGTACATATATAGCTCACATAACTCTGAAAGGCATCAGATGTATCACCGTCGGATCTAGTCAAACTACTTATTGTCTTAACAACAGGCTATTTACTTTCCTGTCGAGTATTTAAGGGATAAGGTACACTTATCATATTTTGTATTGCCCAAAAATCTTCGAGAAAATTTTATAGATTAGATATGTTATTTTTCTAAATGTTGCCGCATAAATAACAGGTCTTTCGCGTGCATGTCACAAAATTTGCCGAAGTATGGAATATGTATAACATTTTTAAGTTACGTCTGTCATTCTTGCTATTTGAAAGTATCTGATAGACAATAATGGAGGTCCTGGATTAATTTTCTGCGTATTAAATGATTTGCGATGTAAATTAATCGCCAAAGCGAGCATTAGATGACCGCGAATATAACCGGAAATAGTGTACAATATTTTTTGGTGATTGGTTATTTGTTTTAGTTTCTATATTGGTAAAGATGCAAGGCGATATAGAATTCAATTTTGGTTGAATATACATATTAATGAAGGAGAAAACCATTCACATGATTTTCCAATGCACATGAATTTCTACGTTTTGTAAGTCCAAAATTAAACGATTTAGACTCAGCATATACTCAGGTTTACTTAGCTATTTGATTTTTCCGTATTTTAACATTCGTAGGTTATAAAATATATGTGAGGCATTTCTGAAAACAAAGATTAGACCGAGCAAATCTTAAAGTTACATGTAATAATTAGTTATTTTTTTTGTAGATCAAAAGTTTAGAAAGGCAATATTTCCACATTTATCATCTAAGAACAAATGACCCTCAATGGTCAAATATGTGGAACCTGGTACTGTAATATGATGTTTATTTGCTTATCTTGAGTTCAAATAAAAAAAATAATCATCTGAAAATCACTGCTATTTTGAAACCTAAAAGATGAAAGGACTATATTATTTTGAATTCATCAAACAAAAGCATATATCTTTTTAATCCATGAAAAGAACGAAGATGTCTTTCCAAACACAAGAGTAGCGGAGGCTTGGAGACACGGATTGAATGGCTCTGGAATTACCATTGCTGTTCTCGACGATGGCATCCAAGTCGACCATCCAGATCTCAGAAAAAATATTGTAAGAAATATTGAAATGATTTAAATATCACTTTCTACATTACAAAAAATCTTAAATTTTTAAAAATCTTAAATAAAACACTTTATCATTATTTCTTTTTCAGGATACCTATCACAGTTATGACTTCATAGATCAAGATTCAGATATCACTCCAGATAGAATCACTGACAGGTATATGTACATATAGTTTAATTTTTATGATTGAAGATAAGTTAAAAAGTATTTTCATTTTAGAGTTATCAATAGCCTTTCAAATTCATATTTTCAAACATGTCCATTATTGTTAAAAACTTCCTAAAAAGGTAAATATAAAACTTTAGGTATTTTGTAATTGGACAAAACAAGCATATGGAAAGAAGTGAGAGTAGGAGAGTTAATAAAGGCTGAAATGGTGTTTAAAGCTTATTTTCTATGCCATTCGCAAAAGCCATGGTACAGAAGTTACCGGACTAATTGCAGCAGAAGCAAATAATGACGTGTGTATAGTTGGAGTTGCTCACGCTTCTACAATTATAGGTACATGAACCAAATACAAATTTCTCTGGCATGTAAAACGCCAGCAAAGTTATGGTTTGATTTAACTCTGTGTAATCCTTTGTAGGTGTAAGATTAATTGGCTCGGACGTACCAATCACCGGCATTACCGAAGCAAAAGCCCTCAGTTATCATTTAAGTAGGGTAGATATATATTCAAACAGCTGGGGACCCAAAGATGGATCGCTATATCATAGATTGGGACGTGTTATCGAGAGTGCATTAGTTGATGGTGTAACTTTGGTAAGTCTAAAATTTTTTTAACATCAATATAACTTTAAATACATGCAATTATGAAACAGATCAACCTACAACTAAACTAACAAATAAGGAAATGATGTTTTGGGTGATTCATGCAGGTCTGAAGGTGGCTTAAAATGCAGAAAAATTGAGTTATGTTAATTTTCGACGCAATGCGTGCTACCTCCATTGCCCAAGTGTATCACCAAAGAAATCTCTTCTCTGATTATATTTCATATACATGTATATTTAAATCAATTGTTATATATATTTACCATGAAAGTGTATAAAAGTAGCTAAAGTATTACCATAGTTTATTAATATTTTACCCTTGAAATGTTTTAATTATGATTGTAACTATATGGAAGTCTGTGGTCGTAACCCCGTTCGTGATCTCAATGTATCTATATTTTCGAGAGAAAAAACTTAATTTTTTTTATTTTAGTTACTTGAAGTAAATAAGAATTAATTTTTGCAATATTCCGCTTAGTATCTAGGAAACTGATTATATTACTTTCTCGCGTTTTATATATCTAATAAATGTGAGTCTGAACAAAATTTTAGCACGGGGAAATGATTTCAATTAGGGAATAAAACACATTATTGAAATATGGTAAAATTCAGATGTAACTTATGTTGACTGTATTTTTATTGTTGATGTCATTTTCTCTTTTTACGATTAAAAATTATAAATATAACTGATCTTCATTTGATAAGATCTCTACTGCAAATAGTCTTTGATTTGTTTAACACCATTGAATTATTGAGATCTTTTTCAAATCATATTTTTTACAACCATATAAAAAGAGAAAAAATGCACATCTAAAGGTTATTAGCTATTTCAACTTTATAAACCATCTTCCGAAAATAATAATGTAATAATTGTTGTTATTATTAAACGTTCAATATGATTATATGAAAAACTCATAATAGGTATAGAACAAATAGTCAACGAATGGGTACTGCTTTTCTTTTAAAGAATTAATCATGTTTTTTTTAATTCAATTCAGGGACGAAATGGAAAAGGTGTTGTATATGTATTTGCTGCAGGCAATGGCGGGAAAGATGACAACTGCAACGCGGATGGTTACGTCAGCAATCTTTATACAATTCCAATAACGAGTATAGGCATTGATCAAAAGGCAGCTCCTTATTCTGAAGTTTGCGCTTCAGCTTTCTCTGCAACATATTCAAGCATATCGGAACGATATTTGGTAATATTAGAAAACTTTAATCTGCTTATGAGTCCTCGACATCCCTGCAGTTTTTCATTTTATGACGGTACGTCAAAACAAGGCGATTTTCATGAACTAAAAACATGATTATATCGCCAAAACCAGGGGCCCGTTTCATTAAAAGGCGTAATATACGACGAAACTTAAAGGAAGTGAACATGAAAAAATTATCAAGGGCTCAAATTTGTCTGTTTGATGTGTATAATGATATCTGAAAACCGTTTAGACAGAGCTTTCCTCAGTAAAAAGATATACCACTTAGAATAACTAATTCTTGCAATCCATGAGCGCTGCCATATTGTTAAAATCATTACCTCCCTGCTGGGTTATCTCTAAGCATCTAAGAGAGGGCAGCACTGATGCTGCCGTCAGTGAGACACATTGCATTTTTACACACGTGTAGTAACAGGGATAAAATGCCATCATCAAAATGTGAATGATAACTTGAAAGGAATGAAAAGAGTTGTCATTTTAAACAGTGTTTATGGAGGAAGATTTTGGATCTCAGAATGATGCATTCCCACCAGCAGTTAATGTGACATGTAACTAGAATGGAATGTGGATCAGTGTTATTGTGACCTATTTTTTCTTGCACTCGGGAATTTCTTGTTTATGAGTTTGAACATTATGTGTGCTACATAAATGAGCACACAAGGTGCATTGCACAGCATCCTGACTTTTAAAAAGTGTCTTAGTCCTGTTATTCTTCTGACAGCATAAACAGAAACGGCGTACATATCATCAAGATCTTATGTATAAAAAAAAAACAAATCAGAAAAATTTCCAGGGCATTTAAATAAAAAGTAACGGTAAGAAACCCCACATGGAAAATGGAATTACAATTTGATATTAATTTAAATTGAAATCTAAAAACAGCATTTTATTTATGTAAACACTGACTGACACATGCATCTCCATACAAACATCTGGAATGTGATGGTCTTATATTTCACAAATTAATTTATCTATATTCATTTTTTGTACAAATCATAAATAGTTATCTGAGGTTCATTTATAGAAATGTACTAAATCCGTGTCTTCTCATGACAGTACACAAAATTTTTCTTCACATTAAGGCATAATTTTTCTCCTCAACTTTTATCAACTCTGTACATAAACACTGGCCTACATGTAGTTCCAACATTGACCCAGTCACCAGCAGCAATGTGGCTTATCTACGTCAGAGAACAGATGCATGCTGGGGATTAATGGATTACCTCCATAAACCTTTCACTGAGAGTGTTAAATTGATAAAATCTCTTGATAGAAATAAATAAATAGGTAACAGACCTCATTTTTAAGTTTCAAAAGGCTTTTATAATTTATTAAGCAACAATTATTTTTTTCATGTTCACTTCCTTTAAGTTAGGCCTAAGGGCGTACGCCAAAATTTAGTCCGGCGTAAACTGCGTTTCACTAAGAGGCGTACGCCTGGCCATAAACACTCGTATCGGACTAAGTTAAGGCCAGGCTTACGTCCTTGACAACGAGCTTATGCACATGCGCAAGACAGATGATAAACAGTAGAAAGGAAGATAGATAGATGAATAGATATATAGATAGATATATATTCTTTAGATAGATAAAAACATAGAAACTTGTCAATTGTGTTTGCGTGAGAGCGAGAGAGAGAGAGGGAGAGAGAGAGAGGAGAGAGAGAGAGAGAGAACTGTAAAGTATTCAGGCATATTTATCCTGTTAAGTGACAAAATCACACAGCAAAACTTGCTAAAATGTTTCATTTGAAAGATATATTTGATGAAGCAAATAGGATATGTTCATTCAAAATTATTAACTCAACAGAACTATTTTGTTATCGATATCTACGGGGATTTCACCATGCTTCGAACACCCTTGGAATTTCTCATTTGATCATGCGTCAATTTTCGCCAGAGTATAAATATTTTTAATTAAATTTTCTGGTTTCCTCTTACTATATTATTGAAAGAAAATCAGTGAATTTTTTAAATATAGAAAATATAGCGAATGAATGGAGTAATGGGCTTTTTAACCATGGATTGGACAATAAACAACCATACAACAGATACTTAAAATAACGAAATTTTAATATTTCATGCAAAAAGACGAAAAAAAAAAAAACCGAAGAGGCTCGGATAAATATATTTATTACTTTCATATTAAGATTTGTGTCAATGTAAATTGTGGAGCAAAACTGACCTAGGAAATAATTGATGAATTCCAAGTCTAATTTTTTTTTCCGAAGTTAGTTTTTTTTTCGAATTATTTAAGTGAAAGGGTGCATACAAACCATAAGTGCATGCACGTTTATTTGTAAATGTTTCACCAAAATTATCAGATCCAAGGTACTGAGTATGTGTCAGACGTATGGTGGACTCAACATAAACTACCCAAGTACATTTACATGTGTATTTAGTATATTGAACGAGGCTTCATCTAAATTTGAAGTTAATAAAGAGGATGTGTATGTAACCTACGAAATAAAATCTATTTAATCTGGAGTCAATGTTTTGCATCGGTTGAATGATAAATAAATTATCTAACACTTAAAAAAAAATTAGGGACTTTTGACGACTCTAAAACATAGTTGGAGCTTTCATCATATTTTGGTATTTACATTTCAACTATGCTGAAAATACTTCTGTGATTAACCTTAGTTAGACTACCTAAGCTAACACCTTTTACTCACCAAAAAAATGAAATAAAAAAAGAGGAAAATATAAAAGTCAATAATTCACTTTGTGAGTTTTAAATTTCAAAATATCCCACATATTTAGCGTGGAAGTTTGGGGGGGGGGGGTAAAATGCTTAAAACGCTAGACATTTCTTACACAAATATACCTTTATACTATATGTGCATCATGTTTCTATATTTTCTGAATTATTCATTGCCCAATTTACAAAAAAAATATGAAACGGAAATCAAATTATTGGATAAAAATAATCAAATGAAAACTATATATCGATTGTCTAAATATGTCATTTTAACATGTTAACGGCAGGTGCAAATATAAAGAATGGTCATAAAACATGGTAAGAAAGTTTCTATTCGAGAATTGGTACCACCTATCAAAACTCTCTATTTTCTTAATTTCATATGAAATTAATAAAATTTACATGACAAATTGTACAATTTAACAATACGGTCAGCACCGATATTCTCAGCAACAGAATTAGCAGTCAAATCCTATTTAAGCCTTAACTTACGACTACCCTTGGCTAGGCGTAGATTTTTGTCTTAACTTAAGACGGGCGCAAAGTTACGCCTTTTAGTGAAACGGACCTTAGTCAAAATATTTGACTTAAAGTAGATCCAGTGTTCTGTGACGTCACACTTTTTTGTAAAACTTTGAATTCTTTAAAAATTGTGCAAGATAGTTTTATTTATTTTATGTGAATATAATCACATGGATGTAATTGGAATTATTGGTAGGTTCAAGATATTTTCGCACTTAATTTTATACGAAATTTCCAAATTTTTATATATTTTATCTATGCAAAGGGGAAATAACTCTTTTTCTGACTTTTCTCTCAGTTGTATGTCTAAATGCTATATTTTTTCTTATTCCAACGATTAATTTTAAAATATTTTTGTAATTTTAGCTTTCTGATAAAGTTGACAATAAAATTAAAGAAGAAAAACAAATTTCTGCCTACAAGATTTTACTTTTAACAAAAAAAAAACATTTTTCTAATGCTAAAATAGCTTTAGTTTATGTTTATCTGGCATCTCAAAAAGTGTGATGACATGTATATTTTTTCTAACAATTGATGACATTTAAGTCTATTAAGTCGAAATCAGTTCAGTTTTTCAACTTTCCTCAGAGAATTTTACGAGTATGGAGCTACCTTAAGTCCGGACTTACGACAGGCGTAAAGTTACGCCAGGCGTACGCCTTTTAGTGAAACGGGCCCCTGGGGATCTATTCACAAAAAATCGTACGTCTACGATTACACCTTAAACTTACGTCAAACGTACGTTTACGTTTATGGTGCTATTCACAAAAGCTGTCGTAAGGTAATAACGTTGTCGTACGTCTGTTACAGTCGTAAGTGCGTCTAAGTTCTTAGTTACCGACAATGCTCATGCGCAGTGGGCATTGTGGAAAAATAAATAAGACTTTAGTTTTTATGAATAATGATAAATTTAAAACCCTGTCACTTTCAAGTCGAAAGCAGTCAAGAACCTTTTATATCAAAGAAGAAAAAAAGACGTGTATGCGAATTTCTTCAAATGTTGTGGATGTTCCTTAAAAATAGTTTAAAAGAGTCGTATTTTTAATATTGCGTTCATAATTATTGATTTTTGCAATCGACAGAGATATTAATCTGATGCATATTAACCAATTCTTTTTTTTTTTTTTAACTTTTATTCCTACAGACTTCCACATCTCTGAACTCTACATGTATCAGCAACAGCAACCTACAGGGAACGTCTTTTTCGGCTCCACAAGCTTCAGCAATTGTGGCATTAACTCTTCAAGCAAAGTAATAATACTTTGGGTATTTGCGACTGATTCTTTAGTAGTATTTTACTTGTGAACAGCATAAAGCATGGTTTTTTGTGATGCCCTGTTATGTTTTTGTAATTTTTTTATGCGTGTCTAAAAGAGCTTTAGATTTTTAATAGGACGGATGTTTACATATACGTTTATATCATTTTTATATAGAAATACATGTACATGATATATAATAAGTGCCTCTTTGGGAGCCTCAGGGCAACAGTTGAAAACAGTTGTCACACCATATAAAACCACTGTCAACCGATGCGAAGAAAATGGGGGGGGGGGGGGGCAGGGGGGGCGGGGGGGAGGGGGGGCTGGCATCCCAACTTTCTTTTTCTCGCAGCAAATAATTTTCAAAAATTTACATAAAAGAAATTGAATTATCATGGAGTTACCCCCTCCCCCTATTTTGAGAGCATTTAAGAAATTGATATGAAAATAAGGAAATTAGGATTGAAATTGAAGTTAATAAGTACTCAACCCCCCCCCCCCCCCCCCCCCCATGTATAAGGATTTTGAAAAAAATTTGAAAATCCCTAATTTCCTTTTTTCTTTTTGCTTGTCAAGATTTTTTGGTCTGCCACCCCCCAACTTTCAAAAACGATGCTACGTGCCTGGACAATAGTGTTTGAGGGGTGTCAATTTCAACTGCTACCCTCCAAAACAGGCACTATTTAATTCATTATATATATACTGAATGTCTTAATTCTAAGAAAAATTTACTGTTTTTACTCTTTCATTTTTTTCCTTTAGGAATGGCGTGAATTCTACTACGAACCGTATGCGCATAATTTTCGCGCATGTAACAATTCGTTGTGTTACCCGTTGCCTGCCATGTGTGTTGCTCAGGGTAACAGAACGGATTATAAACTGCGTCTAACCAATTAGATTTTAGTATTTGACATGAAAGTAAAATAACATCATTTATATAACATCATGCATTTATTTTTACATTATCTTTTAAACTTACTAATTTACCAAATTATTTGCAAAGACAAGTGTTTTAATCAAATGAAATCAACAAATATAATAGATTTTAATCGTCCTGCTTTCACGACTTTGAATACAAATGACATTTTCGTGGTAGTCCTTCGCTCACATGGCGAGATGTTCAACATCTGATTGTGCAGACAAGTAAACGACACAACATTGACGATGGTTTTGAGAAACAACCTTGGCAAAAAAATGGAGCAGGGTTTAATGGTAAATTATCTTTTGGGTTGTTTTCCATAAAGTTATTTATATTGGCGAAAATTTCTAACGTCCGACTTTTTTTTTATTATTTACAAAGTTAAACATCAATATTTAGGTCGTTGTCACTATCGACTGCTTTTTGAAATGCCCAACTGTTCGGTCAATAAATTGTAATCGAGTAAGTAATTACTCGACCATGACCGTTTTTGTTGAAAAGCGTTGAATGCGTCTTCGATATGTCTGCCCAAGAATCTTCAAGGTCAGTCGGGGTGGTGGTCCAAACCGAGCTCGGTTCGCAATTGGATTTTTTTTCTATCACATGTTTTGCTGTATTTACTTTTGACCTATAAAAATGACGTTCTATACAAAAAAACACCTATTTCATATTCATAATTTTCATCACAATTCGCTAGATTTTTTACAGACACCACTTAATCATTCTAAGGTTTGACAAAAAGTTCAGTGCAATCAGAAGAGTTGAAGATTCACCATGAAGGCCAAAATGTCATGTAACGGCAGGTCAACTTTACCGCTACATTAGGGTAACTCACCTTTCCGATTAACACAGTACAGCTTGACAACAACACAGTACATTTTAGACGAGATCATTGGTCTTTATGAGCGGGACGATATAAATTCAAGATTGAGAAAGCTCCTCATCATCCGAATTTCGCAGAACTAGACTACATAAACAAATGAAATAACATTTCACTAAGGTTTTTAGTTAAATCATGGGATTTCTATCAGATGTTATTATTAGTGCAATTGGGGAACGTATGAGGTATTAATGTTGTGATTTTAATATCTTAGGGTTTCTGTACCGTCTTGATATTTTTTATAAAGCCCTTGAAATAATTGTGATTGAGTTTTTTAAATAAAAGGTTGTTATTTTTTATTTTTTTATTTGATTATTGTTATGATCAAAACAATTAGAATTACGAACAGTATAATACAAACACTTGGCTAGGGCGTTAGAAATTTTGACTAATGTATAAGTAGATAGAAAAGATGCATTAAAAAAACTTATTTTAAAGAATATTTCATGCAGTTTATATTGTGCAAAAGCCCGTCATGTTTATTTCTTTAAATGTCATATGTTAGTGAGTCAGATTGTCGGTTTTGGAATGATGGATGCAGAAGCAATGGTGTCCCTCGCAAAGACCTGGACCCTAGTAGACCAACAACTGTATTGTGCCTCTGAAACAAAGAACGTTAACAAAAACATGTAAGCATATTCTTTATTTTGGATAATCATAAGCATATATAACTAGGATATTTAAAGGTTGAAATTATCACAGTTTCCTACCGTTTTATTATAGAAACAATTCGCGGGATGTGTCTAAAACAACAATCTCAGAGTTAACAAGTTCAATTAAAGAGACTGGTAAAAACTGCACAATACGTTCTCTAGAAAAGGTTCAGATAGATGTGTATTTTTCGTATGAATCAAGAAGAGGAGATTTTACTTTGATTTTGGAGTCACCTTCGGGAACTGTGTCCTACCTTATGACCCCAAGGCCAGAAGACTCTGATAATACACATAATGTATCTGAAAAAGTCAACTGGACATTTACATCCGTTCATTTCTGGGGAGAAAACCTTCGTTATACGTAAAAATATGGTTGTCGCATATTTCCACTTAAATATCTCTTATGACCACTTTTTTAAAACTTAATTTCACGTGGTATATCACAGATACCTGCGCATGTCTTTTTGAATAGTAAGCGTTTATTTCATTGATCACTGGACCAATCAATGTGTATTTTACCTTAGACCAATATCATAGGCCCTAGAGGCCAATGTATGATCGTACATTGTGTAAATCAATAATCGTAATAAAATATCTAGTTCAGTCCCTGCATATGAATTTCTATTCTTATCGTGCATACATGCTTATAAAATATTCTTTTTTTCAAAATGTCAACATAATAAAAGGAACAAACCTGGAACAACTTTTTTGAAGGAAAAAAACACTAGCACTGAGACATAATCTATTTAAAAAAATAGATCATTTCTAAATTATCAGGGAAAAACTGTTAATAATATAAATATCATCAATATAGTTGTAGACAATGCGAAGACTCCTGACATCCAGAAGATCAATGATAATTCTTCAACAACCGCTGTTGCCATAGCTGTAACAGTTATTGTTATAATTGCAGTTCTGGTTTCTGGTTTGTTATTGTATAAATATTGGCCCAAATTGAAACAAAGTAACATATTAAAATTACTACGGATGCCAAAAGAGATATCCGATACCGATCCAAGCAGATTTGAAAGGTTCTAAAACATGAAAACATTCTGTCCATAGTCTGATGTCCAATTTTCAATGATGCTGTATGATAAACTAAATGTATTCAATACCCATATCTTATATTGTCAGCATTGGACCTTTAGCTTCTGTTTCCATATACAACGACGATCATTGTATCAATACGAGTTGAACCTGTCGGAAGTTCTTACTGTTCAATAACTACTCAAAATATTTTTTTTCTTATTTTCAGACGAAGTTGAATAATTACTTTAAATAATTTGTTCAAATGTCTTGTATGTAGTTTAACTATTAAATATTTCTTATCTTTTGGATAAAAAAAATATTTATTTACCAACCGTATTTTATAAAAGATTCTCTCAAAAGTTACCAATTTTAAGATGCGGCTTTATATGATTTTGTAAAAAAAAAAAAAAATAGTGCTTGCATAATATTTATAAATGTTATCCAATGGTTTGGTTCAGGGAATATTTCAAAGTTGACCCCATATCCCCCATTTCCAATCCTAATACCAACCCCAACCCCCAACCTGATAAAAAAGAACAACGAAAATTATGGTCAATCCTCTGTTAGTCAATTTGTTTTGAGTGAAAAAAATATTAAGAAGTAGTTTTTCATTATTGTCGTCCTGAACAAATAATTCATTTGTACAGAAATCTTTATCATATTTATAGTGATATCATATTGAAAGATTTGAAAATTCATTTAAATGGTTTTTATTACACCTTGTATTATTGTAGAAGCTTATAATGTTGTTCAACAAATTTTATGCAAATGTAGTCGGAGTTTTTAATAACAGACTTTTAGAAATTGATATGTATGTACACATGTAATTCAAGAGAATGAAATGCAATTATATTACTTTTATCTGTCCAATTGTTGACTTCTTTTCTTGTTGTTTTTTCATAACATTTTGCTTCTTGATATCCTTATCGTTTTGTTCCATAGATACATGATGCATATACATGTGTATTTAATGAAACAAAGAACTATATTCGATAAGGTCTTATTTCTGCCCCCATTATTTCAAATTTGAAAATAAGCAATATCATATCATATAAAAAATGATATTAGATATTTCAATAAAGCACAAAACTGATTATGTCATTTACAGAAATTTTGAAGTTTTATAATCATTTCTCGTGCTTCTAAAATGGGTATAGTCCACGAATGCATTTTCCATAGGCGGTAATGTTAACGTTAGGGCTCATAGCTCCGGCCCTAATTTTCGTTTAGCAACGAAGGACCGCTTGAATGAAAGCTCGTCAAATTGTCTCTTTCCCTGTTAAAATTTCGTGGCGTGAAGTCAAAGTCGTTTTCCGGCAAAATGCGTCTGCATTGAAAAACTCTGAAAATGAAAGTAAAAGTAGAGAATTTCACAGTTTTGGAAAGGGTTTACATCAAACAATTTCAATTCTTTTCTTTCAATGATAATTCAATTTTGACACTGGCTTTTAAGATTTCAAATCCTCTTTTCTGACATGTGTCAAGCATTTTTAATTTAAAATATCACAATAAATGTATATACACTCGGCAAGTATAGGAACTATTTTGTTTAAGGGCACTACTTTGTTGTCCTACCGATTCTAAAAATAGTTGAAGGGATATACCCAATATGAAACACTATAATTGGAACTTTTTCCGCAATTTATCAAAAGCATGAACATTCATCAGTTCTTCTGCATATTCAATTACAGGAAATATAGAGCGTAATCTTGCGTCAACACCGTTTTCACACATATAACCGTTCAAATTATTATGTACATCATAAAATGATATTTAAATGGAGTTTGAGCAAGCATGCCTTGGATGTTTTCTTTTTTTTTTAAAACCGATATAAAATTTTTGGCTAAAACACGTACTTTTATGACATAAGTTCATATTTATGTATCATATTTCGATCAAGAGATGGGTCAGACGATTCCTTTTTAATAAATAAACTTAGATTAGATACCTTAAAACTTTTTTAGCAATTTTTTCAAGCTCTATTCATAACTTTGAATGTAGGGGCATACAAACACTTAATACACCCATAATTCTTTCATTGTTCCTTTAATTTGTAAATTACATTATTATATATTATTATATTTTTAAGTTCGTTATTTTGTTTAGCAGTATTTATGCTCATCACTGATAGACACATCTCAAAACCGGAACATACGCATGAAAGATAATGATCCAATTTAATCTGCCGGAAACTTGATACAAGTCAATTTTAAACAAAAAACTCTTTCCATCCTTAAATTCCCAGATGCTAGCTTCTTTGTTTGTTTATTTGCTGGAATAAGCATGCTTAGAATCATAAGTAGGAATTCTGTGAAACATTATATATAGTATTTATAATTGTATCTTTTTAAAGCATGAATAGACGTAAATATGAATTAACACATGGTGTATATGCATACATGTAAATTTTATAATAGTAATGTAAAATAAAATCAGGGGGGTAATATTCAGTGATTGGTATAATGTTAGTATCAATATTATACAAATATATAAATCAAAATAATTTTTGAAATTTATATTCATCCACAAATATATAGGGAAAAGGGGAAAAAGTAAAACAATTCAAGTTTGTCTGCTAGTGTTTTCAAAATTTTGTAACTGAATTTGACACTTTTTGCACTCACAGACACTGTAATAAAGTAATAATGAGAAAGAGAAGATTTCAGAGTATTTAAAAGCGCATTCTCGTTTGGAATTTTGTTTTGTAGTCTACACTTCATTTTATATTTATATATTTTGTACTCTACGAAAGATATGACTTTATTGAAAATTTTTGTTGTGTCTGTAAACTCGTAAAAAACATAAAGCAATTGTTTTTCATGTTATATTCAACTTAAATATTCCTGATACTTTTTCTACTATTCTTTTTGTTTCAGAACATCCATGAACTAAATGTTCAATATTTTCAGTTTGTTCACAAATTATACTGCTTTTTCCAACATCTTTATTCCATCTTTTTTTTTTACATATTAATTACAGTTCAGTTGATTGTGTAGAAGTTTATAATTTAAATTCTGCTATTTGCTTATCAAATGCATTTGTTATCTTAGCCGTTGATAAATTGTTCCACCTATCATTTGATATTTTGAATTCTTTTGACCATTTTGCTTACATTATTGGATTTTGTGTCTCTTTTGAAAAATAGAATTTTATAATAGAATCCCGATTTTTCAAGTTCTTGTTGTTTAATTTTTCCGCAGAATTGAAATTATGGTTTTTGAATTTTAGAATTGTTTACATTTAAATAATATACATTTAACTTTCTACGAGCGTTTTTTAAGATAAGATATTCGCACAAATAGTTTCTTTTTTTATTTAAGATTTTCTGTCATATCATTTAAATCTTTTATACAGTACAGCTCACGAGTATCCCGACACCCACCGTGTAAAAAACACGGTGGAAAACGGTCTGTGTCGCACCGTGTACACGGTGTGACACCGTGTATGTGTATTGGAAAATTCAAGAAAAAGCACCGTGTCGCACCGTGGCCGCCTGTGTAACTCCGTGGCCACTGTGTTACTCCGTGGATATCGTTACCTGAGACGTTGATAGAAATAGCGTATGTTTAGAAATAAAGAAATTATGGCTAAACAAGGGTTGAAACATATATATCCTTTTCATATTTAAAAAAAAAAAAGAATGTCGACCTAAGTTGCACGGACCCAGAAAATTGTCGGGGCTGTCAACATGAAGTTAATTTTTTGTGATCTGAAAACTCGACGTAAATGGGTACCTTTTAATTCATTTGTTCTTAAATAAATTGAAATAAATTCACCAAAAATATTTAATATTCAATTAATATATAATCAAAATTCAAATCAATTTAATTCATCTTGTTTTTTTTTTTCTAAACACACGTGATGTTGTAACTGACGATCCTATTAAAAAGTCGGGAGCTTAAACGTCTTATTTCTGTTATCTGTAAACAATTTCTGATTTATTAATTAATGTACAGCCTTACTTTAAACCACTTAAAAATGAGAAATGAAAACATTTCAGATCATGTTTTTCTAAAAACATGTGCTGTTGATGTGCTATAGTAAATAACAACCCCATATTACCGGTGACTCGAATAATTTGGACTTCAGCTATTTATGTAGCAATAAATAAACAAAAAATCACTTTTATATTATAGATTATAGATAAATACTTGTACAAACTCTTGTTTAATTGTACATGTATTAAAAATATACCCGCATTTCATAAAATAATTTTCAACTTTATTTCCGTATAGCTCGTAATGGCCTCGTGATTTCACATGAAAAAATCACTCGTGCGATGTACGGAAGCTGATCAGATACACAACATTGTCTTTCATCTTGGGTTCTATACACAACAGGTGTTATCGTCTGTCTTGTTAGGTGTCATTGGAATTTACAACTAACTGTGTGTATATTTGGACGTCTGAACAGGTGTACTCGAGATGCCGTTATTCACACCTTTCCGCGAACACCTGTTTGGTAACTCATCACAACCCGTCGTGTGTATGGTCTGAATATATCTTACTTCTACTGTGTTAGTTCAATGATTTTTCCTAATCTCTAACAAACAAAAATATTGTCTGTGGATATGTACACAAACAACTACACGTAAGACTATCGGCGCGTGGATCCGGGGAACAGTTCAGCAACTCTATAAATGCGGGAATTTCACAAAGTATTAACTTGCGATAAGAAATTATTTACCGGGTACACATACATGTATGTACAAAAAAACCCTGACTGATTAAAAAGATGAATGAGATAATACCGGTAACTTTTTGCAAGCATTTAGAATAAACACAACTTTATTGATGTGAAATAGCGTCGAAATTGTAACGAAAAATCTTATTACATCTTGAACTTTACAAACGTTTAGTCGTTGTGTTGAAATCGTTATTAAAACCATGGATCTAAAATTATAAATGAATTAAATTCATACAAATATAACTCTTAGACTTATAATTCTAAAATGATTGCACAAAAGTACACACTTTCACAGAGAGAGAGAGAGAGAGAGAGAGAGAGAGAGAGAGAGAGAGAGAGAGAGAGAGATTGAGATTGTACAACGTAATATTCCAACCCTCATGCATGCAGTATAAGAATGAAAAAACTAAACATTTCACACACTGAATACTTCATTGTTAAACATTTTCTATTTAGCGGACTTAAAAAAACAATAGAACGACATGTTTTCGATATCATGGAAGGAGCACGTGGTCTATCTCGCGGGCTGATTTGATTGACAGGGATAGCACGTGGACCCTGACTGCATATATTCTATCGCAATTTTAGGGAAAAGGGTTCAATATAATGGAAACTATAAATCTAACTTATTACACTGAATTACAAGTAAAATGTACTTAAATTAAACTCATACTGGTTCTCTCTCTCTCTCTCTCTCTCTCTCTCTCTCTCTCTCTCTCTCTCTATTATATGACGATCATTAAACAATCAAACAGTAATCATTGCAATACTGAGTAGTTTCTTGGAACACAAATAATT
Organism: Magallana hongkongensis; assembly: GCA_015776775.1. Lineage (NCBI taxonomy): Eukaryota > Metazoa > Mollusca > Bivalvia > Ostreida > Ostreidae > Magallana > Magallana hongkongensis. The sequence continues at coordinate 11,450,743 of CM027471.1, forward strand.
TCTAAACTCAAGTTGCTATAAAGACGAAATAAAAAATTATCAAGTACCGATCCACGGATTCTTAGCGCTATGAATATGTACCGTGCAGTACTACATGGACAAGTACATCACACATATGTATAAAAGAAAGAAAAATTGAAAATATATTAGATATAAAGCTGTATAATTATATTATTTAGAGAAAGTGTATTTGTTTTCAACAACCCGTTAGATTTGTTATCGTTAAATAGAGTATAAGTGAGAAAAGATCACAGTTATGGTTCTATGCACTATTGAAACAACTACGATTACTACTACGTTTAAAAACGGACTGAAACAAAAACTTATGGAACCGTTTATTTGAATTTTAAAAAGGAAAAGAAACCCTTATGTGGGCGATATTGATTTTTAATATTAACAAAAATCAACTGAGTCAATTGCATACGTCTGAAAATTGCGTGCATAAAAATTTTATTTATTTCTATTTCTTTGTCTTTTTCTTTGATTCTCTTGCGTACATCAATAAATATTTTATTCTTTATAAGTTTTATTCCTAAATCCTCCTTTTTTCACAGGTAAATACCGCGTGTTACACCGTGTTATTGTCCGTGTTGCATCGCGTTGCACCGTGTCGCACCGTGTTTTTTCTCGTTCTGTGGCCGTAACAGAGAACAATAGATCAAAGGTACCGACACTTCCACGCTCAGCGTGGACTTTCAAACACGGTGGTCGGTGTTTTTGTCGGGATACTCGTGAGCTGTACTGTACCTTCTGTTGTAAACATATCTTTAATATATAGGATTCCACTTTTTATCCACGATTGTAAGAAAAGTGGTTTTTCCTTACATATAAAAAAATTATTTAATCACAAGTTTTCGGTGAGCTGATTTCGTGATACATGTAGGGATTTACATTCATTAAAACTACAGATAATTTCTTTGTAAAATTTTGGGAATTCTTTTAGAACACTTAGATCATTTGGTTTAACAGTGTTGCTTCTCAACAAATATTCAAAATCTATTCCGTTAATGTTCAATATGTCTTCTATTTATTTTCTAAGAGAACTTTTCTTATTATAGAGTCTTTTGATGCATCCCGCTTTTACACTTTGTATTTTGCATTCCACATCTTTAATTTAATTTTTTCATGAATTCAATATTTGGGGTTTCCAGAACCGTAAACAGATACAATATTTTACAGACTATTAGAGAATTTATAACTGTGCAGTTTCCGAATAACGTTAACTTTCTAATTTGCCATGAGTCTAGGAATTTTTTCAAATTCCTTAAATTTATTTAACCCATTTTTCTCATCGTTAGCTTCTTTGTCATGTTCTCAGAAAATTCCTAGTGATATAATTGAATTATTGGTCATTCTAATACCATCTACATATTGTAACGAGTTTTTCAGTGGCCCCAAAATAATACCCTCTGTTTTTCTATATTCAATTAAGTACCTGACATTCTTCCAAAATTTTCTATTACTTTTTTGGGCATCTTTTAATGATTCTACAATTTTTAATGGAAGCGTACAGCCATCTGCATGTTGTACACATTTTACTTTATTTGTTTGTCCTTAATTAAATCCTTGTATACTTTCAGACGCATTGATCTTTAATACCAAGATTTCTATAACAAAGATAAATAGTAATGCTCATTAATAATTAATTATTAATCGAATTAACATTCTCCACGTATACAAAATTAGGATTACTAAATCAAATTTCAATTTTAGATATAAAAAGAACTAGATGCTGTCATTAGACAGTAATACCCGCACCATGTGTTTGCCCCTAAATAACACTGTTTTGTACCAGTTTAATCAAAAATGAAGGCTATATGCAAGCTCCGGTAATACAATTAAAATTTATAATTTTCATGTGATAATACACATCGTGACATGAGCAGCACTTAATGTGCAATATGGGGTAGAACTGTTTGCATTGAATTTTCAGTTAATCAATTATCTTAACATTTTATGTCATAGAAAGTATAATGGTCTATATAATAATTACAAACAAAATTAAATTAAATTATGCCCCCTCCCCGTGGCGGTTGCCGGTTTTAGATTTGCTTCTGTGTGCCTACATGAACATCATCGTGTGCACAGATTTAGAGAAGGGGTGGGAGTGAGGGGTCCAGACCCCCCCCCCCCCCTTCCCCATGAAAATTCATTTAATATATCAATTGTAAAAGTACCAAAAATACACCTTGGACCCCAATGCTCTTACAGACATGTAAACGCTCAAACCAATTGCGCTTCAATGTTAGGTAACATTATTTGGGGGGTAAATATTTAATCAATATTTGATATACTTTATTGTTTATCTCAATAGAAAGTATACATGTACATCACAATATGCAGGTGTCCTGCACCACCTTAAAGCTGTTATTTACCTAATAAAATAGTGCAAGTGGATTTGAAGAATAGGTCATAAAAATACATGCATGTTACAAATGAATGATCTTTGTCTGAAGTTACGTACACAACACAGGTCTGCATGTCTCATTAGCGGGTACTAGTTTTACCCAGCTCTTCGATTAGATGGGTTCACGTGTATACATACATGGGTGTTGCTAAAACGCGGAACGGAAAACGGAACGGAAAGCAGAACGGAAGGGAAAACGGAAAATCTTATCTAATGTTATTTACCTCATAGATTTGTTAATCATGCTAAAACGATATACTTTATGTACCTTTTTATATTTTTTTTGAAAGATTAGCAATATTAGATTATTTATTCAAGAATATTTATTACCTCAAAATTAACAGTACATGCATTGACCACTATATTCTGTCCCAAAATATCCTCGATTCACTTTTTGCTGTATATTTATATATACCTCAGGGTTTAAGCGATTCTCTTTTAGAAGCATTGCACATTCTCATTATTCTTTCTTTAAAACGTCCTCTCTAGCTTATCAGCTGGTATAAATACACGGCTAAAAACAAAGAAGTCTACGGGGTTTTGCATTTCAACAGACCCGGATTATAGTGTTGAAAAATTGTGCAAGGTCTTCTGAGTGACTTCCAAATGGAGAAAAGATGTCAACATTTTCCATTATAAATCGTCCAAATGTGCTGCATGAATGTTTTGGGATCGACATACTATAGTCCCAATATATAATCTTAAAATCAAATTAGGCAACGTCTAGAGCTCTCTATTCGGATCATATGTTTATAGCTGCTGGAATAAACAACTGCTTAGTAATGCAAACGTAAACAAAATTGCATTCAATTTGCTAAAAATACTAGTTTCACAAATTACTAGTTTCACAAATTACCGGGTATATTTTAATGTTTTCTGTATTTTAATTTTTAATGTCGTCAGTCCTACGGGTTTTTTTTCTTCCATCTCAATGATACTGTATCGTCTGTATGATAAAAGATCGTCTAGAACACCGACAATTCAATTTTGATGTAAGTATATACATGTACATCATCATATTTGAAATATAAAAATGTATACATTTGATTTTTCCGTTTCGTACTCAACTAAAGCCGAATGAATACAATGCTATAATTGATAGACATTCATATGAATATTAATAAGATAACAACATGTTGATAATCATTCATTAGATATAAATAAAAGATACAAAGTAAATCGTTTCTGGCCAGTCTATACCCTTTTTAAGCGATAAACGTGATGCTATTTTCCGTACCGCTTTCCGTTCCGCTTTTCGTTCCGCGTTTTAGCAACACCCATACATACATGACTGTGTTTTCCGCATGCAGAAAAGGATTAGGCCCCTTGTTAAGATCAGCTAAAGGAATTCATTATTGTGTTTTAATTGGATTATCATTATGATGTTGACCAATTTAGGTAAGCATAATACATGTAGTAGCAGTAGCGCAATATAATGAGATGCCAGCATGCATATATAAGTTCTACTTTCACTTTCTAAATCTGATCTCCCTTTGACAGCATACTGTATCATCATCTTTTAGTATTTAAATAAGCTTATCATCGTTACCTATCCTATCGCATTTGTAAAGTTTCTGTCATTTTAGTTGCAAAAGTTATTTTGTTCATTTGTCAGACTGCATGATCATGCACTATTGAGTTGACCCCATATTGACCCTGTATAAACAATTTCTTATTAAATGTGTATATTACATGTAAGTAGGTGTAGACACTTATCATTTTTATATTTGTTATAATAGGAAGGAAGGAGTATTTCTTTCCTAATGTATCATAATGCATCAAATACAATGTAGGTCATGACCTTATGGGACTGTTCTGACCCCACGAAACAGGAAAATACAAACTATCTTCTAATGTCATTATGCATGCATGATGCATCAAATGGTGTAAAGTACATTAATGACCCCCAGGTGTTGTCTTTAACCCCCCAACCCCCATAATAATGTATTTTATCTTATTCATATGTTATACAGTAGTTTTTGATCCATGTGCCGGGTAATTCCTAGCCTAATGATATGTAACTGCTTTGTTTAGGAAACTTTACAATTGCCCCAAATAGGCGATTAATACACATGGAAGTGATGCATATAACATTTTGTTAATCCAAAATGTCAATCACAAGAGAAAAAGCAATCAAGAAATGATTTAAAATGTGCTTCTGTACACATGTAAGAATGTATTAAGAAGACTGAATCTTTTTAACCAGATTAGATTGGGGGGGGGGGGGGGGGTGACTGTGGATATAAACATTTATAATTTGAATAATTTATTGTTATTAATTTTAACTTGTCAATGAATACTACTTATTGATCCCAAGGTAGAAATATGACCTCTGATCATATCTCAATAGATCATTTGTCAATTACGCAAGGTGTAATATAATTTTTTTAAGAATAACATTTTTTACCAGTTTATGTAAGTTTTTAGACACCCAAATTATATTTTGATTTTGATAGATCATTCGACAAGGGAGGGGGGGGGGAGAGCAGTTTATATTTGAGTTTGTTTGGGAGTGGGGGTTCCAAGTCATATATTTGACAATTTTTTAATGTAATTAAAAATAAGACTAAGCCATTCTACAGTCATGAACATGAATAGTATAGAACAAAACAAAAACTAATACATATACATGTATATATACATAGGAAGTATTACAAAACAGATGATTGATCTATATCTGTGTTCTTAAATTGATTGATCATATATCAAGGACATATTTTATTATTGTTTCTTTGTTCAAGGCATTTAAGATGGTATGTAGGTCATGATCCCAAATGCTCTTCCTGAAATTATTAAATATCATAAAAACCATCCCCACCTTAATCCAAAGATATTATTCCGTGTTAGGTCATGCAGGCGCATCAGATCATTATGGCATGTAAGTCATGACCCTAAGGGGTCATCCTGACCCCCTTAGAATCAGAAATTGTCAATTATCTTTAAATTATAGATGTTTGGTGATCCTATCTCTATTTAATCTTTATTATTAAGTCTCCCGAATGAAATTTAAAGACTTATTGTTTTTGTACGGTTCTTAATACATGTATTATTATTCTTCATCTTCTTTTTCTCCTGTCCTGCTCTGAACTTGTTTCTTAGAGATGGCTGAACAGAATTGTACAAAACTCTAGGATTTGATAGGTCTGCGTATCTAGTTGTGCACCCTGGTTTGATTTTTCTCATTTTGGGTTAAACAACCACTTTTCGGGGGAGGGGGGTGTCAAAAGGGTGTGGGGTCTAACATTGAACCTTGTAGGAAGCACGTAGACTCTATTGTAAATGGTAACTTGAAAACGGACAAAGATAATAATATAGGGTTTTCATAATCATATATTGGCTGTTACTGGCAATATATAGGGTTTATTAGATCTGACCCCTGGGGTCATCCCCACCCCCCAGGAATTTGAAATTACTATATATCTCAGAAACTGTTATAATCATGACCCCTAAACCATATATATTCATGTTTCTGATGTCAAGGGGCATCAAATGTTATGTAGGTCATGGGCCCTGTGGGTGGTCCTGACCCCCTCAATCAGCAAGTCCCTTAATATCCTCAAAACAGTTGAGATCCCCACCCTTAAACCATATATATTCTTGTTCCTTGTGTCAAGGGGCATCAAACGGTATGTAGGTCATGGGCCCTGGGGGTGGTCATGACCCCCCTTGAACAGGAAGTGCACGAATATCTCGAAAACAGTTGAGATCCCACCCCTAAACCATATATATTCTTGATCCATAAAGGGCATCAAAAGGTATGTACCGGTAGGTAATGGGCCTCAGGGTTAAATTTAATTTTTCAAAACCGTAATGCACATCTATGGAACAGTTCCTATCATATCTCAAGATATGATGTGTCTATCCATTAAATCATAAAAGGATTTCTAGGATCTATGTTTTTTTAAGTGATAAACATCAATTTTCTGCTACTTTTTGACTCCCTGGATGAAATTTAAATTTTTTAAACCTTACTGCACATCTATATAACAGTCCCTATCATATCCCAAGATATGATTGTCTATCCATTAAATCATAAGAGGAGCTCTTGGATCAATGTTTTGTTTTTTAGTAATAAACGTCAATTTACTGCTACTATTTGACTCCCTGGATGAAATTTAAATTTTTAAAACCTTATTGCACATCTATAGGACAGCCCCAATTATATCCCAAGAGATGACGTAGCTACTCCAAAAGTTGTAAGAGGAGTTCTGGGAACGTCATTTTTTGTTGCCCACTGATCCCCTTAATAAAAAAAAAAATTCTGGAACCTGATCACGCCTCAATATGACACCCCAATCATATTCTAGAAGATCATTTGGCTACTGCCAAAACAAAGTGACGTTTTTGAAACCAGTTTTTTTGTTTAAAAAAAAGTCATTTTTCAGCCATTAAATGACCCCCAGGACAAAATTGAAAATTCCGAAACCTTATTGCGCATCTATAGGATACCCTAAAATATATTCCAAAGGATGATTTGTCTACTGTTGAAAATGTAGGAGGAGTTCGAGGAAGAAGGTTTTTTGTGAAAAAACGTCATTTTTTACCAATTATTTGACCCCCAGGACTAACAGAGAATTTTTGAAACCTTTTTACAAAACAACATGATACCCCAAATCAAACTCCAAGAGTTCAGATTGCTGGTTTATAAGATGTAAGAGCAGTTTGAGAAAGTAAAACGTGACAGACGGACGGACGGACGGACGGACGGACGGACAGCCAGACAGACGGACGGACGGACGGAACAGGGTAACAACAATATACCCGAACTTTCTTTAGAAAGTGCGGGTATAATTAATCACGAAATTACGTCCCTATGAATCTGTAAAATTTACACAATCTGCCCCACAACGAATTTAACACAGACACAGCAATCCTTATTCGGTCGCAATATACATGTATCCTCGATTCATATTTTGCTTAAATACGCAATATTCATAAACAACTAAGAGTCCAATGGCTTTGCATTCAACAGTATGAAAATGTTTCCAAGATTTCTCCCTTGAAACGCCCTCTTATTAAAAATCGTCCAAATGTGCTGGAAAATATTTTGGGACAGACCTAAAAGCAAAATCCACAGCAGAAAAATACAATAGAGTCCAGTGATTTTTTTTCTCTAAAGATTAGAAATATTTATTAAACAATTCATTTTAAAATTGTTGTGTACTTTTGTTAAGACTTCGATCATAAATTGGTTCTCGTTTAAAAAAAAAAACAACGTTTTATGATTATGTTCAAAATAGTGAATGATAGGGTATCTTTAATTTGGTATACAATTTATAATTAAATCGTGGGATTAACTGCGTAATTTGTGCTAAAACGACAAACTTTATCCAGCGATAATGAGATGGACTTTTAAACTGATAAACTTCTTCACATGTATTCATTTACACATGCTTGCAAGTTGTGAAGAATACCGAACACTTGTTAAATATATTGTTTTTAGGTCAGAAAGCAATTACTGATATCCTTACGTACAGTAATATTTTCTAATCATCAAAATTTTGCAGTGGAAGAAAAGCATGTACTGCCAGTGATTACTCATTCTATTAAATAGCTTTAATTCAAATAAGATATGAAATTCATGTATATGAAGTTAAAGTTAGAACATCTTACTGTCATGGGGTTAAGCTTCTAAAGGAATTTCATCTTTCTTTCTTTTTTTGAAAATTCACTGCATGTCGCAGGGTATTAATTTGCATAGAGAACACCTATTAATGGTTTGGTAATGCAACCAATGAAATACTTTTTGTTTGTCAATGCATGGTTTTATGTTAAAGTCACACGGAGATGTACATGTAACGTTCAAATGAGAGATATCTACACGTCTTCATCTATTCAAATATAATCAATATCTGATATTGAAGCTGCAAAAAAAAACCTTTAAAAAGGTAATGGTAGATAAAATCAAACTAGAATAAGATTGTTAAAGATGATTAAACTGAAAATGTAATAGTGTTGAAATTAACAGTCCATTATTTTTTGCAAAAAACAAAATATCTTTTGACTGTCTTTCAACAACAAAATATTGAACGAATATATACTTGCTGAAAAAAACATTTAAGCGTGATGTATGTAATTAAAAAAGAAACAAAATGAAATCATTGTATTTAAGCATATGTGCTCTATATTTCCGATGGCAAATGAATAGAGAGAAAGTTATTTTCCAATGTTTGAGAAACTGCCGGAAAATGCTTATTTTTGTTACGTCATTTCTGAACAATTGTTGTGGTATATTGACTTAAAACAAAATCATTCTGATAGATATCTTCTATATAAAATATAAAAAAAAGATTTTTTAATTTGATGCTATTTTTAACAAAGGAAAAATGGGAGGGGTGCAGAAAAAAATTGACAATGTAGGGGGGTGTATGGACAGACATATGACCTTACAAGTCTTAAATAAACTAGTTCTTATCTTGAATGCAACGGTCAATACACTGATAGTTATGAAACATTGAATATATTCTTCTTCTTTGAAAGAAATTGTATTTTATGTGTAATACATTCAAGGTTAATGATCACCATCCAGAGTACCCCCAACTCTCCTTATCTCGCTTAGGCCGCGTGTTTAAAGAAGTTCGTTCCCCTGTTTTTGGGTAGCCATTTTGGGTCACCTCTATTCTAGAAATAATGCATCATATATTGATTCTTCTCATAAATTCAAATTTTATCATGCCAATTAAACTATCTTACGTAAAATAGTAAAAGAAAAATTACATATTTACAGAGTTTAGTGTGGGACTATATTTTGTGGCGGAAGGTTTTTTTTAGAAGAAAATGAACATTTTTCATAACTCGGTTGTTTTAGAGTACCGTTACTTTAGCTTTCTTTTTCTCTGTGCAAACAAAATTTCCAGATAGGGAATTTTCTGCATTGGGATGTCTTCATTTTGTAACGAAAAACATAATTGTACAATTTTTAAATATTTCTATCGACACATATTTGCAAATTTAACATATTTTAAAAAAGCCAAGGAAAAATGAATCTCGATTATTGCCTAAAATCTGCTTATTTCATACTTATCTCATATTTTACATAATAGACCCAAACATTTTGTTTTATTATCTGATATTTTAAGGTTTTCTGACACGTTTAACATAATTTGAGAAAAAGTTAAAGACTTTTAAATAATTTCATGACATGTTAATTTGGTAATGGATAAAAATAGCGTTTGATCAGTGCAAAAACGTCAAAATATCAATTAGGCACAGAAATTGTAACATTTTTCTTTATGATGATTTTAATTTTCTTTATTTGAAACAGTATAAATTTGTATTTGAAGCCATGGTTCATATAGAGGGTTCAACTATAGAGGGAAAATCGATTTATGTGCAATCTGCACTTTCAGTGCACAAAGGTCATATCAAATACACCGAAGCGCAAAATGAAGCATATAAACCCCAAAATTTTGTTTTTAAATTTGGTTAAGCTATGTGTGTAGATTTTTCAAAAATACTTTAGAAAAAAAAATCTAAGACTTTTGATCGCATGATCCAACGTCCTTAAGCAGTACTCTCCAAAGATTTGAATTAAATATTGTTCGTGCAACGATTCTAATTTAACACACATTGATTCATCACATTATTAATGTGAATTTGTATCTTTCTAACCATTTACCAAATTTCAGATAAATAACTTCTTTTTTCTGTTCTTGTTTTTTTTTTATCATCATGTTTGTCCCAAAATTTACGCCTTATATACTCTTTAAGTTATTCATTTTTCTATAATGACTACAATATTTCATTAAAAAAAATCATCTTATAATTGACATACTAAAACTGTCTTGGTCCAATACTCGTAATAAAGTAAATAGAGTTTTAAAAAAAATATTTTTCTTACCGCAGCAGGTTTTGGGCTGCGAATGAAAATAACATTTTTTTTCCTCCACATGTTTGATCCGTTAGCCCATTGTTATCTCTGGTGCATTTTGATGCGGCACAAAAAGGGAAAGCCAGGACATTTTTAAACGGATATTCAGATATGAAACCCTTTCCAATTTTTTTTTACAGACACATTTGAAATAATTATTAATATTGATATATAATATTATTATAAGTTTTTAAATGTTTTTTAAGTTTAAGATATATGCATGTGGCTGTAGCCTTAATTGATTTGAAAGGATTCACCATGTCAAATGAATATTCAAGAACTCGCGATCGACTAATTAAACCCTCCGATTAATAGATAAAACAACTGAATAAAATTGACACCCCTAATAGCAACCTTATAAGATGTCAAATCATTTACAATGACAGCTGAAAAAATCCCTACAGAGTTAATTTTGAAAGTTGTATACACCTAGTGCGTGTTCACATATTATTCACTTGCTCCAAAATATTTGTAAGGCTATGAACATCACCAATTTCTGCTCGAAGGGCTCAGTTTGGATTTCAGACTCTAGCATCTTGGTCCTAAGAGTGCACATTGAACAAATTCTCAATTTTGTAAATCTGCCTTTAGCACACGTTACTTCTAACATAAACAAAGAAACAAAGACTAAGTTAGCACTAAAAACCGAATAGTTCTGGTACTGGTCATAGTATACTTCTAAAAAAAATATTTATTTCAGAGTGTTTACTGCTTTTAATTCAAAAAGGCTACTAAAGACTTTAATCATACCGTTGAAATTAAATAAGAATTTTAAAAATATATTGACTTGAATTATTTTAAAAAATAAATAGGTCTGACAAGACTCTAAAAGTTAACCATCAAGAATGAAATGCTTCATCAGAAAATTGATCAACCATGTTTTTTAGCACAGTAGTCAGTCATTAGTTCTAATTTAATTAATTTTCAATTTACAAAACACTATTTTCACCAAATACCTCTATATGTTAATCATGATAATTGTACTTTATTCTGTTTGATGTGACGAGAGAGAGAGAGAGAGAGAGAGAGAGAGAGAGAGAGAGAGAGAGAGAGAGAGAGGGGGGGGGCGGGGGCACCTGCGACGCACATGACGATTTTTCTATTTGATGCAGCATGCAGTTCGTATCTTTCACAATTTTACGAAATTCATGAATGAATGTGGAAAAGAAACTGATGAAAAACATTTTATGATCAAATAGTTATTAATTAAAATAATTAATAAGCGGTACCAGTGGCGTAGCGCTCTTTACGCAAAAACACAAATGAATACACAACATTTTGCAAAGCATAGGTCTTATGATTTGAGTTTCCTATTGTTTGCACGTAAACAAATTGTATTGAGATTCCACTGAATTATTATCTGCATATTTAGTATTCAGTTCTCAACGTAAACCGTGCAATTACTACGATTCCGGAAAATACCGTCATTCCATACTTTACATTAATTCATACTTTTTATGCATCCGGTTTTGAGTTTACTTCGTAAGAAATCTGAATTGATCTTAATCAACAATTGACCACTACAACATTAGGTAAATATGTTTTACAGAAGGAGAACCCTGTGAATCTATGTAAATAGAGGTAAGTGAAAATAATGGGTTCACGAAAATGACCATATTTTTTTTAAAACCTCAATGGAATTGGCAATATTTGGAATGCTTTTCACAAGTAGAAATCGATGTCAATCAGGTCAAATGCCTCTTTAAAACACCGAAAATGAAGTTCGTTTGAATCATAAATTAATATGGACGAGCTATACCTTTAACTTTCATGTTATTAACTTCAGGAATGATCTACAATAAACTTATTAAAATGAGACTGAACAACTTTTAAGTCCTTTCAAGTTTAAATATTCATACAAAAATCTGAAAACACATCAAGTTTTGAGTGTTTGTCCATAATTGTATTCTGTCACTCTATACTCACATGTAATTTAAAGTCGGCGGTCGGGTGATTAAAATTTTGACAAAGTCACAATACATTGTGATAAACTTGATCAAGTAAGTATGTTACGGTTAGGATAATAGACCTGTTTCAAAACGCCTATTATCTTTAGTCATATGCAGTTGGTTTCCGCTGGGGTATCAGTGTTTCATATATAATTACACATTCTTTTAAAATTCAACATTTCCCTTACACATACAGTGTGTAAAATTGTAACATTTTGAGACAATATCTCATCATCAAAAGCCTGTAAATCTAAAAGCTAAAACCTAAAATCCAAGAGCATCGGGGTCTTGAAATTTTAAAGAAAATATTCGCAGAGTTCCAGGTAAATTATGTTTGTCTCGGAATTCAGCAACTTTTGTTCATATTTATTGGAATCATAATACTTAAAAAATGTTGTATTTTTAAGGCTGTTTTACCATTCAAATAACATAAAATCCAGGAACTTCCGGGGGCGAACCCAGACCCCCTACCTTTTTTTGAATACAGTAAATTAAAAGGTAGCGACGCCAATGGATACAAAGCGGTATTTTTAAACAATATATTCATTTTATGAAAGCTTCTGGCTATTTTTTTTCTCCGGTGTGTTGTTTACACACTGCAGATTTTTTACCCAATTTGCAAAGAATTTGATGGTTCAAAAGTTTCATCTTTGTCATCTGCTTCTTCGGACAATCCTCCAGTCAACAATAAATCAAGAAAGTCTTCCTCATCCTCGGAGAGATTCTCGTCAAAATCCATTTTATGTGCTGTTTATTCTCAATAATAATGCCGGAAGCGCATATTTCGCCCTCTCTATTCTCGTCACAAACCGCACGAAAATTTAAATTTACATACCATTTCAACGGCGCTTTGTGTGATATATATTCAACTGACAACTTACAAAATAATACCAAAAAGAAGCTGATATACGAACGTCAAAGGGTTAAGGAAACAATAGCAATTGTGCTACCTAGAGAGTATTCACAGTTTTCAGGAATTAGCGGCGTTAGAAGTTCCAAATATATTTGTTCAGTGGCTTTGGTTCCGACTGCACTGAAATTCAAAATTTGTCTATTTCCAGATATGGTACTGCATGAAATCTTCTCGACATTGCACCTTAAGAACAATAATAGACTGTCAGTGAGAGGAGAACTAAACCAGACTGTCATTTGTTAAAAAAGAATTGTAAAAAGTAGCATGATAATCTTCAATCCATGGATCGAATGCATATCAGAATTAACGTAAATGTCAGTTTTCCCTTGTTTGAATGGGTTCATTTTTGATAACTCAAAGAATTTGGAATCAAAGTCTACAACAGACTAGACTTTTTAGATAACTTTTAAAAAATGACTGTTGTGTTATGATATTTAGAAAAAATGGCGTTGACGTAATTGTCTTTTATCGTCTTTAAATGTTGAATTATGAAATAAATACATATCAAGGTTGAATATATACATTTAGTTTAGTGTTGCAAACAAAATATCTTTTCTGTATTGTTCAAGTTATACATGCTTAAATTTGTGACAATTTTTAATGACGGGTAAAATAAATGACTGTGTTGGATTACAAATAAAAGTATCCTTTAGGCTCTAATTTACAAGTCTTAACTTGATTGTGTAACACAGATATCAATTACATACAAGCAAAAATTTAATATCTAGCCAGGAAAGTAACTATCTATTTAAAACATATCATTCTATTGACAGCTATTTCTAGAGTAGTATACATGTACCAATGCGGAAGGGTTGAGACTCAACGCCATTTTAAGTGTTAAAACTTAACAGTATGTACATACATTTACTTTTATGGAACAATAAATTATCTGCTTTCCTAAAGGACATTTTGATTTGTGTAAATGTTATCCTATTAAAGCATGCAAAGGAAAGGGTATCCTGAATGACAAAAGTATTTCATTTATAGTGCATGAAAATATTTCAAATCTACAACTCTTAACAATATATAAAATTCTGACCGACATTAAGGGAGCAAACAATAACGACCATCTTATTTCCCGTGTGCATGCGCAAAAAGTTCTTTTTTACTCTTTTTTTATATCAAAATCGATATCCCTTATCATGATTAGGCATTTCGTGGCAAAAACAAAATAAATAAAAACATATGTCTGTTATCTTTGTAACGAGATATAATTCATTATTACCATTTACAATTGACACATATTTTAGTTATATAGCTATAAATATAACTGACTATTTGATTGAATCATCTGCATTAAAAAAACAATCAATTCTGTTTTGACGTGACTTTTTTTTATCAATGTTACGAGAAACAATACAAATATAAATGAAAATTGTTACATATGACTACTATTCAATACTTTATTACCTGTATTTACATGTATAAATTATAAACATTACACTTATGTGCTTATAGTTTTCTTTGTAAAAAATCATTATACTCTTACTTATTTATTGTAACAAATGAACACTAAATGTCTAAAATATTTTACCAGATCAATCCTACGTCAGAATCAAAATTCGGTGGCCACGCATAGTCATGGATTTTGGGAAAGTTCAACTCTGCTGAAGACTTACGTAGTGAAGTTTGACACCTTTTAAGAAATTCGGTAAGCGTGGTTAAAGTGAGAAATCAATTGTACGTGTAAACAAGAAGGTGGTAAAGTTGCAGATGTAAACGAATCCCGTCTCAGCATCGCGAAATTTGTTAATGAACAATAATTATATATAAGAAGGCTTCACAATGACTATACACATCTTCCAAGCAACTATAGCAATTGTATTACCTATAAGATCCACTCAGTTTTCAGGAATGAACAGCGCCAGAAGTTTCGAAAATATTTTTTCAGTGTCTTTAGAGTCGTCAACTGGACTGAAATTGGAAATTTGTCCATTTCCAGATTTGGTGCTGCAAGAAATCTTCTCGACATTGCAACTAAAGAAGAATAAAAGACTGAGCAGAAATGTAAACCTGACTGTCAATCGATAAAATGAAATTGGATTTGGATGCAGATCATTGTTGAGTAACATTATCGATATGTGTCTACCTGTATGAATTGAGACAAATGTTTTGTAATTTGACGATTTTTGCAGTCAATTTTCTGATGGGCTAATGTTTTTAAACTTTTGAACGCCTATCGAGGTTAAGGAATATTATCGGAATATTCCGTTGTTGGACCAGTATGGAAGGAAACAGATTTTTTTCATTCAAAGAATTTGAAAACCAACTATCCAACAGATTAAGACTTTCAGATGACTTAAAAATGAATAATTACAAACTGGTTATTGTATAATGATGTTCAGAAAAAATATACTGATGTGGTTGTCTTATGTTGTCTTTATATGTAAAAAAATTCATTTCAAAGTTAATTTCACACTTGTATTTCTTTTTCTTCTTAGTTCAGACCATTGTACAAAAGTGATTGGAGGGTCAAAGCTTTCATTATTGTTATTATTTCATATTTATAATTTCCATTAAGGAAAATATTTAATTGTTTTAAGTAGAGCGTACATTTGTCTCATATACAAGTACGAAAAAATGATGGAAAACACAAGCGTGTGAGCATAGGTATAACTTCCCTAACACTATCGCACATGTGTTCTCCCCGAAAAGCTTTTTATTTCGAGTGAAAGGTATCCTATTTAAAGCTGCTTGGTCCGATTTTATGTAAAATTTTATGCACGCTTTAAAAATATCCCACTCACACATATTATTTTGCGTGGATGTTGTGGGGGGGGGGGTGAAATGCTTAATTAGGATTTCTCCGATTACACCTGAATTATTTCGAAAGGTGTAGCCGGTAAACACTTGAATCTAGGTAAACAGACACCGAACTCAACCGAAACATTTACCAAGGTGCAAGTTCTGGTGTTTGGTAAAATTTTATTATTGGTGGTATATTAACTTATTTTAAAATATTGATGGTAGATCAACTCATTTTATTAGATTTATCTTGGTCATTTTCATTGGATTTTGGTAAGTTTTGGGTAAATAAATTATAAATAGGATTTAAAGAAGTTGGGATAAAATGTGTTCAATTTCATTCTTTATTTTAAAATGCTTTTAATCATACAGAAATAAATGGTGGAATATATTGGTTCTTATTTTATAATGTAACGCGACTGGGGGATGATGATGTTAACAATTATGTCTAACTCCACTTCAATCTCAGACGTAACAAGAATTACTTGGGTCCTGTGCTACCCGAAACACATGCGTCGGATTTGCGATATTTATAGATCAATGAAGAACAACACCATACTTTTGTATAACAATTTGTATAGTACACCAATATTACAGCAAGTAAAGCAGGAATAAAGGAGAAGTGCTTTTGCACAATTTCTCACCCTCTATTTAATATAATTATACTAGATAACAGCCTAATATAGTTAGGCTCCTATTAGGCATCTATTCGGCTCCAAATAATAGGACCTCTTGCTAACAAAATTAGGCCACCATTAGACGTTAGGCATCAAGCAATAGGGCCTCTACACCTAACATAATTAGGCATCTGCCTAAGACATCCAATGTCGCTAGGATGCCATTAGGCTACCTAGTGATTATATAACGACAAAAAAAAACAAAATATCTTTATTATGCATTAAAACTAAAATTAACAAATAAAAATAAACACTACAATAAATAAAAGTAAAGGTTTATCAGTATATCTTTACACTGGAATTTATTTCTTGGAATTTATTTCTTGGAATTTACAACATTCAAAGGAGATGAGTTACTGCCTGTGTGCTTCGGTGTGGAATACTTAATTTATCATATTCAAAACAAAACCACTAACCCTATTAAAGTTCGTCTCGCGTCACCATGGTCACAATATTAAGAAATTGCATATGATGTACATGTAAGTCTAGTAATAGTGATCTGGTGTTATCTCCTCGACATTGATATTACAATGCGTGTATTTAGGCCTTTTAAGGAAGAGGAGTCGGAATAGAGTCTTGGTAAAATGCAGTGCGTCGATTTACCCAAATGGAACGTAAAATGACGCAAATGAACCCAAATGGAGCCCAAATGGAAATCAGCAAGAATAGACCAAAAAGTCAAATGGATCATACACAGTGGCTATTGGATTATTTCTTTGAACATGCAAAAAAGGGTCATAGGTTGTATTACTGAGAGAGATATAGGCCAAAGAGTGTTTTACTAAAATATCTTTTCAGTATAAAAAAAAACTTTAAAAACTTTTCATGATCAAGACAGAAACTGTCTGGCTTAAGGATTTAAATGAAAATAGGTTAAAAAAAATTAAAGACTTTGATTTTCAATTTTTTTTGGATCTAAACCATGTAAATAGTTGCAACTGTATTGGCCTAATATAATGTTTAACGTTTTTATGTATTAAGAACCGTAAGAGTTGTTGGACTTTGCTGACAAACCATTGTCGTTTGAAATACAGTAGAAGAGAGTCTATCGTCTGAAATGAAGCACTATCTTAAAGAATTCAAATAATCGACCGAGAAACTTCTTTCCTCAGCAACGTCGTAATGAGTCAAGTTCCTTCACTGGGATTTCGTAAGTTTCCTGTCAGATTCCATACATTAAAAACCATACTGCTACAGCAAGCTGTCTGAAAACGTTCATAAGCGCGTCCATTACTTTAATCACCTAATTTTTACAGTCTAATTTCTGGTTTCCTAAGATTAAGTCTCTTTCCATCCTTCTAATGATTTAAATGTTGATTTAAAATGATTTCAATTTTGATTTATATTAAATAAAGCGTGCTATTGTTCTGAATAAACGAACGCTGTGTTGGTTACCTCCCTTTGCTTAGATAAATATCACTCTATGGCGCTATTTTTGATATATTAACTTTCAATTTTCAACAATAAATAAAAATATTCAAGCGTGTAAGATGATGCTTTGTATTATTTATTTGTTATTCTATCGTTATTCTACAAACTAGTCTTAATTTAAAGTAGAGATAAATGGGAATAAGCGATTTTAAATTTGAGGGCAATACACCCCCTTGACGACGGGCTGAGACAGAGAAATATCAGCCCCGAGAGCGATACAGCCCTAGTTTCCAGTTGCTGTCTCACCTAGTCCAAAACACGTGTATTAGGGCTGATACACTACTACACTATATGATATAATGTATTGTCCTTTATATTAAGGGTCCATTTCAGTCTAAAGACTTTCATCCATCTTTATTGAATAATATAATGTTATAAGTAACAAAAGCAAAATTGTTCATATTACAGTTGCTTGCTTAAATGGTAAAATAATTCTTTATATGTTACATCATTAGGGTTTTAGGATATAGTTTTATAACAAAGCGAGATCATAAAACAAAAGCGTAATCGATTTTGTATCATTAGATATTTCAAACAGTGGTTTATTTCACTTTTAACGTAAACATACAAAAATAAACAAACAACACATTGCTTATCTATTTAATTCGACAGTGCCTGGCAAATGAAATGAAGCACCATTATGTAAAACGTATTTCATTTAGAATTGCAAGAACGGTTGCTTTTTCAACGTAACACATAATTTTCATTTACATCTACAGTGAAAACATGTTTTTATATACAATAATCCTTCATTTCTATTAGTTTATTCATTTAATTATATTGAAGTTCAACGAAATTAAAAAAAATATGTTTCAATATTGTGACATGATCAGCAGTTTCTACATGCTTACTTACAATTTATTAAAGACTAAACATGCAGCAGTAGATCTTTCCAAAACAAATATTTACACAGATTGTTTAAAATGTATAATTAGTGAACATCAGTGCTAAATTTAAAAAAAATGATATTTACAAAAAAAAAATAACACAAGTCCTGGAAAAAAAGGGGGAAAAAAGTAGATAGAGTAGTTTTAGTATGCTATCATATCAAAGTCTTCAAAATGAACATAAGTACGGGTTTTTACACATGTATTACGTTGTTTTTCACTTTGATGCGCTGGACAATGAAAAGAAGGATGTGTGCAATCACAAGCAAAATAAACAGAATGCAAAGGACCACTATACTCGCTTTCATTCCTCTATTACGGATGAAAGAAAAGATACCAGATGTTTTTCCCATTCCAAGTGGCATTGTTTTGCATTCCAGCAAGGATTCGCTTGTTGTTTCTATGTAACACGAAAAATAATTTCAAATTTCCTTTTAACAATAGATTTAAATTTAATATTACATTTGTGTTGTTTGGTGGTAAAGGAGAAAGTGTTGTGGAGTCATTAAAATTCGTGGGGGACAATTCTCGTGGATTGCTGAAAATTGTTTAGGTTTGTGGGGATGAAATTTCGTGTATTGTCTTACAACCACAAAAGGGTGAACACCCTTCATGAAATAGGGATATAAAATGAAATGAAAATTCATGAAATAGGAAAATAAAGTCATACTAGTATAACTTTATATCCCTATTTCATGAATTCGTTGGGAATGTTAATTCGTGGTTGAGAGGTACGAAAATTGAGCCACAACGAAATCTTATGATTCTATAGTAATCAACATTTGCTCCTTCAAGATTTTGCATACTTTTGTTTTTGTAATTTGTTAGATTATTTTAATCCTGTGACACCTCGCTAAATGTGCCTAAATGTTCAGGGTTAGTTAACATTTGTGTGGATGAAATTGTTTGGATGAACACATTACCTGTATTTTTAGTTCGAGTCGAAAACGTTGTTATTGGCATTGGTGTAGGGGACTTTTTATTTGTTGTTTTCTTCATTGTAAGGTTGAATTCTAAGCGTTGTTACATTTTTACTGTCTACAACTACTATATTAAGAAAAAGCAACTTTATATTATAAATAAGTGAATGTTTGTAATAATATTTATTTATTCATCTTCAAATATGTAGTCCGTAATATTTACGTTTCCTTGGACATCCAGTTGAATAGAGACATACTTTCTCTGGGCATAGGCATTTTTTTGGCAATCTTGCCCGAAGAATGGATAGGAGCACTTTGATTCACAATAACTGCCAATAAATCCAGCTGGACAATGGGGAACTGCAGGAAGTTTTTAATAAGAATAATTATAATTTTCCGTCATTTCAGATTACGAAATAAACAAATTTTTGCACAATATCGGCATATCATACAAATTTTTCACCTGCGATTTATACAGGTCTTCCTTTTTATATTTTATAGAATGATCGGCATGTTATTTCATTGTACATGTCTGTTCATGTAATGCAAAAGCATTACGATACATGCAATAAGCTATACATGTATATAGCACCGTTCTGTTAATTCCGTAATAGCAAGAAATGGATAAGCTTTACTTTTAGTGGGCTAATTATACTTCTTATAAATATTCTTACGAACATGTAAGGAAACCTGATTTGATTTTGTATCTGATTGTATAACTATTTAATTTTCAAGGCAAACGGACAAGAGTAACTTTTTTATTAAATTTACATCTAATAAAAGTTTGAAATGAGGTTGTCACTGCATAATAAATGAAGTAGTGCAAGGTGCAATGTGTGTTCAAATAGTAAAATTTGCTGGATGCCTCATTTGGGCATAGCTGTGATCGGCAGACGACGACCACAAAAATAAAATCAAGAAAAAAGATGTTTAAAGTATACACATTGTTTTTTTTATCAAGTTACATTGATGTAGGACTATCAAACAAATATATTTTTTGTTTTATTTATTCTGTGCTATAATTAACCATAATCCTGATAATTGTTCAACTTATGAATACTATAATAGTGGAATTTCAATCTTTTAAAGTATTATCTTTTTTTTTTTTGCAGAAAAATCAACCAAAAATAGTTAATGTGCTATACTGAGAAAATTCAATATAAATGCCCTGTAATGGAAGATGTGATAAGTGACTTCACAAACAATGAGAAAAAGAAAATTTTACTGAAAACTTTAAACAGTATTTTACTGCTGAAAAAAGCTCGAAATTTGTTTACAAGCTTACAAGGGCCCAGACGAGACTTGAGATCAAAACTTACTTTTTTTTCTGTTTTTGTATAAAATGGTTTAGTTGAACATATTGAATGATTGACTTAAATTTGAATGTTAGAAATCAAGTTATAATAGAGATACAGAGGTAAGAATTCATTGCTATTTAAACAAAGATCGAGTCTTATAATTACCCTTTCTATGATAAAAAGAATAGTGGCATACATGATATACTGATAAATTTTTGTTTATTAATGATATTATCATCATTATCATAAAGG